>CAWUFW010006809.1:0-600000 GCA_963921515.1 Calotriton arnoldi | reverse complement strand
TTGTATTTCGGCTGATTTTAGAGGAATATTTGTATGTTTCAAAAATCAACACTTAGAAACTTTTTCAGCAAAAAGCAGACAATGATATCCTAAGGAAGGAAATTCAAGTTACTGGTAAGTACGGTTAAAATTACTTTTGAGGATCAGTACTGGGCTGAAAGATGCAGCACTGAGGTCTCTCCTGATAACAGGTGAGTAAATCGGAATTCGTATTTCGGCTGATTTTAGAGGAATATTTTAAAGTTCCAAAACTCCACACTTAGAAGAATTTCCAAGTGAAACCAGTCAATGTTAGCCTATGGAAGGAAATTCAAGTTACTGGTAAGTACGGTTAAAATTACTTTTCAGGACCAGTACTGGGCTGAAAGATACAGCACTGAGGTCTCTCCTGATAACAGGTGAGTAAATCGGAATTCGTATTTCGGCTGATTTTAGAGGAATATTTGTATGTTTCAAAAATCAACACTTAGAAACTTTTTCAGCAAAAAGCAGGCAATGATATCCTATGGAAGGAAATTCAAGTTACTGGTAAGTACGGTTAAAATTACTTTTCAGGATTAGTACTGGGCTGAAAGATGCAGCACTGAGGTCTCTCCTGATAACAGGTGAGTAAATCCGAATTCGTAGTTCGGCAGATTTTAGAGAAATATTTGCACAATGGTGAAGGTAGGGCGGGGCCTGAGGTGACATCTGTGCAAACGCGCCCCGTGGCGTGTTTTAAGTTGGGGATTAAGTCCCTTGAATCATGAGGGTCCCTAGGGGCCAACTAGCCCACCAGGAACCTCCAGTATGCGTCAGGGGCTGCGTTGCAGAGACGTGTAGAGGGGCCACACCCCTTTTACACCTCTCTGCAACGCAGCTCTGTGGCACTTTCTGGATGTACCTGTTGGGCTAGTTGGCCCCAGGGACCCTCAGGATTGAAGGGATTTAATTCCCCATCTTAAAACGCGCCACGGGCCTGTTTGCACACATGTCACCTGAAGCCCCGCCCTCCCTTCACCACTGTGCAAACGCGCCCGTGGCGCGTTTTAAGTTGGGGGATTAAGTCCCCTTGAATCCTGAGGGTTCCTGGGGCCAACTAGCCCACCATGTACCTCCAAAAGCGCCACAGAGCTGCGTTGCAGAGAGGTGTATAAAGGGGCGTGGCCTCTGTTCACCTCTCTGCAACGCAGCCCCTGGCGCATACTGGAGGTTCCTGGTGGGCTAGTTGGCCCCAGGGACCCCCAGTATTCAAAGGGAATTACTTCCATCTGCAAACGCGCCAGGGGGCGTGTTTGCAGAGTGGTGAAGGAAGGGGCGGGGCCTGCGGGCCGATCGTTTTTTTTTTTTCCCTGAAGGGGGCTGTGTGGCCCCCTTCCTTTTTCTTATTTTTGGGCCCTGGGGACCCCATCCCCCAGGGCCTTACCCCTTTTTTTTTTTTTAATTTTTAAAAAACATTATTTCTGGGGAGGGGGCCGCGTGGCCCTCCTCCCGGGCCACTACTTGCCCCGGGGACCCCATCCCCCGGGCCTGGCCTCTGGTTGGGGACTGTGGGGGTCCCCAAACCCCCACAGTCCCGCCGGCTCCCCGTGTCCTACGGGAGCCGGCATTGCTTTACACATGGGGAGCAGCTAACATGCTGCTCCCCGTGTGGAAAGCAATTGTCTTTGGATATTGGAAGCGAGAGCAGGTTTCCTGCTCTCTCTTCCAATATCCAAAGCAGCTTGTAATGACAGGACGGGAGCCGCTAGGCTCCCGTCCTGTCATTGCAAACAGCAGTGTCCCGGGGTAGGCACCCCGGGACACTGCAGGAGCTGGCCCTGGGGGTGGCGGTCCCCAGGGCCACCACAGGCTCCAGGAGGGGGGCCGCGCAGCCCCCCTCCCCACATCAGCACAGCCCCGGGGAGGTGGTGGTCCCCTTGGCTTTTTCTGTCCAAAACGGACCCCCATTTTAATTTGTTAGTGCCCCGGGAGGTGGCGGTCTCGGGCGTGTGGGGGCTCGAGCCCCCCACACAGGAAAAAAAAAAGAAGCCCCGGGAGGTGGTGGTCTCGGGGCTGCGGAGGGCTCAGAGCCCTCCCGCACCATTTTAAAAGAAAGCCCTGGGGGTGGCGATCCTCGGGCTTGGGGGCCCGTAGAGGCCCCCATACATAAAATAAACACCCCTCAGCATGCCCCCGGGACTTGGCCCACCCGGGGGCAATTAACATCGAGCGCGGGAGACCGCGCTTCGATTTTTATCGGCAGGATCCGCGCACCCTGAGCGCATCCTGCCGATTTTTTTTTTTTAAATGCTTTTTCTGCTTAGGGGTCCTTATGGGACCCCTGAGCAGACCTAGGGGTCAGGGTGTTTCTACCCTGCCCTCTTTGTGCGCTTTGCGCACTTGTTTCTGTCCCTCGGTTCTACCGAGGGATAAAATGGCTGCCAACATTTCCTGAATCGGAATGTTGACAGCCAGCTGACAGCCAATTAACATGCAGCTCGTGATCGGGACGGTGCGCGCAGGGTGCGCTCAGGGTGCGCGGATCCTCCGTGCCCATAGATATATATGTACTTTTACTTTTGATTTTCTCAGCAACTACTGAACGGATTTACACCATTTAACAAAAAGGGTTCTTTCTGAACCAAGAACTACCTCTTTGCCAAATTTGGTGTAATTCCGTTCAGCAGTTCGGGCTGTAGCCGTGTCTAAAGTTTCCTATGGGAAAATGAATGGGGAAAACACGTTTTGGGACCCCCCTTTTTTCTCGGCCCCCGCTTGACGAATCCCCCCGAGACTTTCAGGGTAGGAGCGGACCGGAGCGCCCCACAAAGTTTGAAAATTTTGCGAAGATACGTCAACCGGCAAGAGAGTTATTTCAAATAGAATGTCGCGGATTTCCTATGGAAAATAGGTTCTAACTATAACTATCTACTGGTGACCGCCAGTAGATAATATATATATATATATATATTTTCCCTTTTTTAATAGTCATATCTGTTGTTGAGTTATATATTTCATAGGGAAAGCAGAGTTCATCCTCAAACTATAGTGGTCCTCTAGAGGATGGTCACAAACAGCATTGATTATGTCAGATCAATTGGTCTCATCCACAGTTTCTCTTCAGAAGCATTATCATTTGTGGGTATGAAGTGTTTCTTCAATTTAATCATCACCATTGTCTCCAAGATTTGAAGAGAGCGACTGGTCCTTTTGAAAACTCTCTCAAATGCACTGAATACATGATTTGAAGACATGCTGGCTTCCAGACATGCTGGATACCTTATTGCAGCCTGCTGAGTTCTGACCACTGTTACATCTTCCCATGCCAATAGATCAATGAGTCTTGATCCAGGTACACCTCTGTTGGGTCATCCAGAAAGCCATGGGTCATCTTCTCAATTGTCATTGGTTCTGCCACTTGCTGTTCTTCTGTTGCCTGCACCTGAACACTGAATTTACATCCTGTCATATGAAACTAACCAATTCATTCGCTAGAAGTGAGGCTGTTGTTGTCGTCAGTTTAGTAGTACCTGACACCAGTGTTGGGTAATGCTGTTGCAGTTTGACGACATACTTCTGGAGGACTCAGGGCCAACCCTCTCTGGAGTTTGAACATTGCACTTCACTTCTGCCATGCTTTCAAATTTACAATCCTTCTTCTTCTAGATCTCCTGCTATTCTAATGATCCAATTCTTATAAATTCAGACATCCAATGATGAGAGAGGAAAGAAAGTTCCCAAAAAGATTTTGTTTGATGGATCCAGTATTGTGGCACAGACAAACTCTTGGAGGACACAATCTCTTTTTGCAGCCTTTGATTAGTAGTTAAGCGACTGATTAGGCTGTTAACTAAAGCAGCTACTTCTCCATTGATATTGCTAAATGTTTGTTCCACCTTTGCAAATGTTCCTGCAGCATGTGCAACAACGGCATCAATATGCTCATTGTACTCTCCTCCTTGCTGATTTTCGGTGTCATAATGTAAAAAAAGGGAATAGTATTTGGATTAGGCTCTCCACTAGTGCCCCCATTTGTCCTCCTCCATCGCAATGTCTTTGGCAGTTTCATCTTCTCACCTTTGAATTATATAATCATTGATAGTCATATGCTGCTTAAACTGGCATTGTAGCATGTAATAGGTTTAATTCCAGCATGATGACTCCTCCTGTATAAGGGTTTAACAGGTACTTTATTGCCACGCTGAATAATTGTCAATTGCTTCTGTGCTTAGAACAGATGACTAATATGAGTGCAAATCCTTTGACAAGTGACCATTATGTTGTAAATTGCTTCTTCTTGAGGAATTCCTGCACAATTTGGTTTATGCAATGTGCAATACAGGACTCTGAAGTATCTTCTGTCAGCCATGGCTTTGGCAATATTGCTGTAATTGTCAGCGAGAACGAATCCATTGCTGAGACCTCTGGGTTCAATCAACCAATCAATCAGGGGGTTCTAAAGTGCAGCTACTCACCTGAAAAGGGTCTCAAGGTGCTGGGGGGGGTGCACCGCTCTTAGAAGTTCATGGTGATTCGAAAAGCCAGGTCATGAGGTCCTTCAGGAACTTGGAGAGTGTAGGTGTCTGTCGGAGGTGGAGAGGGAGTTCCATGCCTTGGCCGCGAGGACAGAGAAGGAGCGTCCTCCTGTTCTGGCCTTCTTGATGCAAGGGAGAGCTGGGCTGAACAGAGGGATCTTTGGGGGCGTGGAACGAGAGGAGGTGGTTCATGTAGGCGGGTCTGGTGTTGTGAAGGGCCCTGTGGGCGTGGGTGAGAAGCTTGAAGGTGATTCTCTTCTCGATGGGGAGCCAGTGTAGTGTCCGTAGGTGTTGGCTGATGTGACAATGGCGCAGTAGGTTGAGGACTAGTCTGGCGGCGGCATTCTGGACATTCTTGAGTTTTTGGGTGAGTTTCTTGTTGATCCCGGCATAGCATGAGTTGACGTAATCCAGTCTGCTGCTGATGAGGGCATGGGTGATGGTTTTCCTGTATTTGAGTAGAATCCAGTTGAAGGTCTTTCTGAGTAGGCAGAGGGTGTGGTAGCAGGAAAAGGTGACGGAGTTGATCTGGGGGTCCATTTTGAGTTCGGAGTCCAGGATGATTCCGAGGTTGCATGCATGGTCCATGGGGGGGGTCCCCGGGGACGGACAGCCACCATGTGTCGTTCCAGGTGTCAGGGTGTGGGCCCATGATGAGCACCTTGGTTTTGTCCGTGTTGAGTTGAAAGCAGCTGTTCTTCATCCACCTGGCGACTGCTTCCATACCTTCTTGAAAGTTGTGTTTGGAGATGTTGGGTTCGTTGGATAGGGAGAGGATGAGTTGGGTGTCGTCTGCATACGATATGATGTTGAGTCCGTGTGATCTGACGATGGATGCGAGCGGGGCCATGTAGACGTTGAACAGGGTGGGGCTGAGGGAGGATCCTTGGGGGACTCCGCAGGTGGTTGGTTTGGGTTTCGAGAGAAAAGGAGGGACTCTGATCCGCTGAGTTCTGCTGGAGAGAAATGAGCGGATCCAGTCGAGGGCCTTGTTCCGGATTCCTGCTTTGTAGAGTCTGTGGGCAAGGGTACGTTGTGAGACTGTGTCAAAGGCGGTGGAGATGTCCAGGAGGATGAGGGCCACAGTCTCTCCTCTGTCGAGGAGGGAACAGATGTCGTCTGTCGCAGCCAGAAGGGCAGTTTTGGTGCTGTGATTCTTCCTGAAGCCTGATTGGGAGGAGTCGAGGATGTTGTTTCCTTCTTTGAAGGAGTTAGTTGGCTGTTGACTGCTTTTCCCATGACTTTCGCCAGGTACAGGAGTAAGGAGATCGGTCTGAAGTTCTTGAGGTCATGGGGTCCGCCATGGATTTTTCAGGTGAGGGTTGATCTTGGCGTGTTTCCAGTCATTGGGGAAGGAGGCGGTCTCAAAGGAGCGGTTGATGGTTAATTGAAGCTCGGGGGCGATGATGTCTGCGGCTCTGTGGTAGATGTGGTGGGGCAGTGGTCCATGGGGGCCCCTACGTGGGTGGTCTTCATGGTCTTTAGTGTGTCTTCAATGCTGAGGGCGGTCCAGCTGTCCAGTGTTGGTAGCGTGGAGCAGGGAGTGTGGGGGTGGGTTCCTCGTGAATGTTGAAGCCATTTGTGGACCTTTGTATTAAATTTGTTCAAGACGTTGGCAGCTGTATGTGATTTCTTTATGGCAAACATCACAGCTGTTGCATTCCACCGAATGCCCCAAAAACTACATCAGTGGTGAGACCAGCAGTTAGCCGTTGCTTCACTGTCTTGGAGAAGATCCGGTGTGTAGTATTGCACATGCAATCTGTTTCTTGACAGCTGGTCCACCTGTCCATTGTGAGGTGGATGGACTGAGCAGTACGCTCCTTCATAGCTTTGCCAACTAACTGCAGCACTTGATGGTGCAATTCTGGCAAAGCAACAGTGAAAAAATGTGTCAGTCTTGGAACCTTCCATTTTGGGCAGTGGGTCTCCACAAATTAAAAAAAAACT
Organism: Calotriton arnoldi; assembly: GCA_963921515.1. NCBI lineage: Eukaryota > Metazoa > Chordata > Amphibia > Caudata > Salamandridae > Calotriton > Calotriton arnoldi. Next base: position 593,554 of record CAWUFW010006809.1, on the reverse strand, counting down.
TATCTCTTTCCATGAAAGGAAAATGGAGGACGTCAAGTGCTTACATTTTGGCTAGCTTCCCATTAAATAAATGGACTTCTCATTGGTATGGTGGTACAGCAATTCCTTAGTGAATATAGCCTTGATAGTTGGTTAATGTGGTTGATTTCTTAGCGATACCTCAACCAGAGACATACTTGAAGCAAGTTGGGTGTGTGAATGCTTTGGGTGACTATAAACCTCTGTCTAAGGTTGTAGACTATGAGAGACAGTCACTGGGCTGCTTTGGAAGATGCTGAAATCTTCTTCTTCCTTCTCACCACCACCTCCCTCCATCAGTTGAATTTCTTCTTCTTTCTCATCACCAGAAGCTATGTTTTTGATGTTCTCTTCCCACACAACTGAACATTGGTTTTTCAGATGGGCCAATAGTATCATGATATCCACATGGCTTACCACAACAAACTTTTGTGAAGCAAATGGAAATATTTTTGATGTGTTCCTCATGTGGCCTGCGTGTAGAGAACCTCGACCAAACTGGGGAGGAAAGCTTTTTATTATGCCAAAGCTTGAGGAACTTGTTAAGGGTGAGCAAGAGGGTTTTGATTGCCTTTTTATAGGAAGGCTGTCACTGCAGTAGGTTTTGTGGAGGTTGCTGCAGGTTTTGGGGGTCATTTTTGAAGCAGGAAGTGTTGGTGAAACTACATTACTCACTGCAGTTTGAAGAGAGATAGACTGTACTTCCTCTGTAACACTCTGCACAATAGCAGTCGGTGGCTCATCATCACCTTCCACACTTCCAAGGCTTTTGGAAAGGTTTTGCCTTGATTAATTAAACAAATGACAAATAGGAATAAAAAGTAAATTTTTTTACAAGAAACTGACAACTAACCATTTGTATTCTCTTTTAGCTATATTCATGTTGCTTGTACCTTGAACAATTTGCTCATAAGATCAATGGGTCTAATTCACAAATCCTTCTCCCTAATTTGCACAGATATTTTAGAAGGCACATTTTCTGTCATGTCTTATTTGCAGTTGGAAAGCATTGATTGTGTACCAATAGTCAGAAAGGGGTTGTATCAATTATGCACATTGTAAGCTTTTTAAAAGGGACTGCTATCTCTTTTGTGACTGTGGGCTGCATGCATTAAGATAGCATACAGATAAGGGTCTGCTTCATATTTACCCACCCACAAATAACCTTCATGCCAATTCTTCTTTCCGTGACCTTCAAGGACAGGACTCCAATCCAAAGTATTTCCAATTTACCACTGACATGCAGGAATGGATGTTGACGGTCCTATGCAGACCACCATCCATTCTCAGCCCTTTCAGAAGGATTAGCAAACAGAAATGTTTCTCATTGATAGTAATGGGGCAGAATTCTGGTAGTTCTACTGAATGGTCATTATGTGCTGTAACAGATTTGTGCATTCATTGTAGCACAAAAATGCTATCAGGTCATAAACCAGTGGGTGTTTTTGTTTTCCAAACTTAAAATGTTGCAGCAGAAACTAAATATTTCTTCCTGTGCTGGAATAAGGTTTCAGTGGTTTGGTAAACTACATTTGAAATAATTAACCTAATAACTGGGTGTATATTGTGGTTCTTTTCAATTGAAGACCAGAGTGTAATTTGGCAATTTATTGTATGGGCCTGTGAATACAAAAGGCTGTCACAAGCGTAAAAAATGTATTTTTCAGAGAGAAGGATGCAATACTTTTTAAGTGCAAATTTCCACCTCAAGGAGACATCTTGGTGCTAAAAAGTAAAACTAGGCATCACAAATAACATGAAGCAATGAAGTAGTTAACAAAATTCAGAAGTCTTCAAAGTTTTCCAGAAGCACATATAAAAGCTATTTTCTCTAATCCCTAAGAAAAGCTTGTTTGAAAGCTGGGGACTTAGACGCCAGTTTCCGACGCCAGGACTGGGTGGCTCTCGGCTCCCAGCTGCAGTTCACGGCTTCCAGCAACTCATAGGCCCGTTACGAGTCTTCCCCCTACTGATCCGCTGAGACCCGGGGCCCAGCCCCTGCTCCAGTCCTGGCCCCCATAGTGGGTGATAGCCTATCTGCCCTCTCCCCCCTACCGAAAGCGGGAGCCCCAGGGAGCAGGGGCACGGGGGCTCGGGCAAGTAGGCAAAGAGTGCCGGCTGTGCCTCTGCTGCACTCCCGCCACCTGGAGGAGGAGGTGCTGAGGAGGAGCAAGGTGACGAGGGCCAAGCACCGAGTGGAGTCAGGAGAGCTGCGTGAATGCAGCGAGGAGCATGGGCAAGAGCTGATTGAGCCCTGCTATGCGGAAGCAGCGAGGCAACACTGGGAGTTGGTGGCAACACAGCACGGGGCACCAAAGCATGAGTAACAAGTAAGAGGGCACCTTATCCGGCCCAGGCAGAGCAGCCCTAGTCACCCCCTTTGTTCTCCCGGCCCGCGGCTCTGATTGTGCCAGCTTCAGCTGGTCTGCTCGTCTGCCCCTTTAATTTGTTTGATTGCCCTGCCTGTGGTGGTGATTTTCACCAGCCTCTCTTCCGCCGTCCCCACTTACGGCTTTCAGCCAGTGATTCCCGGCCTGTAGCCCACGCCAGGCTCCTTCCAATCAACCTGTGAGATCCCTCCCCGTTCTCTCCTCATCCCTCCTCATCTGAAGAAGCCACGAAAGAGGACAGGCGAGACATTGCGGAAGCCGAGGGGGTGAGGCAGTGGTGGTGCGGGTGGTGGTGGGTGAGCTGCAGTGGCAGTAGTGACCGGCTGCTCAGTGTGAACCCAAGCTCCTGCAGAAGTGGCCCAACTAGGTTTGGGTGTGGCTTGCGGGTGGCCGGTGTGTTCCCGCTCAGCCCTCCTCCCCCCGCTCGCCCCCCTTTACCCCCCTCTAGCATCACATAGTGGCTCCTCTTCCAGTCACCCAACCACCTAAAGGAGCCTGTCCTCACCGACGACCGGCGGCAGCCCTGAAGGAGAGCAAAGAGGAGAGGAAAGGAGAAGGAGAAGGGGCAAAGGTAACCCCCCCTTAACCTCGAACAAGGGGAGTAATGTGAATGAAAAATTCTACACAGCTGCAAAACTCCTACCGCCCCCATAAGACTGTTAAAAGACAGAAAGCAAAAATGTTGTACCCCAAGGAGGAAGGCAAGGGAATCAGTCAACGTCCCGAGTTGAAGGAAACCAGGAGGTGCACGAGGGGCCCAAACTAGGAAGGCTCGGAAACCTCCAGACATCCCCGGTGAAGGAAAGCAAGACGCACATGAGAAGCTTCAACCAGGAAGCACTCCGGCGCAAGCTAAAGGAATCAATAGCGACACTAGAGACATCAGGGATTATCTCAATCGGGCTGGCAAATAAATGCAAAAGCTCACGCAAACAGTCCCCTTCATGGGAGTCAAGAGTCTCAGTAGCCATAACCAGATTGAGGAATTCTGAACAAGTACTCCTCACCCCATTTCTCTATATCCAGAAATAACTAATCGTGGGAAAGATTCAGTACCTTTGCAACTAGCCCCGCTTCCTTCTCAAAGGAAACCTTTAGAACGTCGCCTGGACAACTCGCAAAACAAAAAGTCAGTCGCGGGTGAACCCAGATGCTCCAGCAACACGAACATTAGTGAGACCCACCAACAGCCACCGCCATGGTCGGAGCCCCAGGTTCTCTCGTGAAGACAAAGACCTTGCCTTAAACCATCACTCTTGCCAGAAATCACCAATATGGATCTCGTCCACAAGCTCAGCGAGTTCAGTAAGTCTGTTTATCAATTCACCAAGCCCGTCGTTCCCTCAAATAGTAACAAAGCAGTTTAATAGTGCGCTGGAGTCTTGCACCCAAGAGCTCAGGTTCGACCCGCCCTCGCTTGATTTTCCATCATTACCTGTTCCTTGTGAGCAAGCTTGCAACACCTGCCCCGAGGAACTACACCAGCCTGAGCCCAGGGATTGCATAATAAATGCCTCCATGATGACCGCCAATAACAGCAGTGACAGTCACAAAGCAACCAAGCTACAACAAGACCTACATAAAAACTCACAAGGGGAACTTCCCTTGTCTACTAGCAGCAAATCAAATTCAACATATTTCATCCTCAAACCCAGGCCAATGAATCTCTAAAAACAGAATGTTCGCACAGGGAGGCACTCCACATGCCATCCGTCCACAAGGTTGAGACCCTCTTTACAATCACTAACCAAGCTCTGAACTCAGTGGCTAAAGCAGCTCACATGCATGCAGACAAACAGGATGCACAAATAAACATCTTACATCTGAAATCTGACCTAATAACTAGAATTGACATGACCTCGATCAACTAAATTCTCTGATACGTAGAGTTCAGAACAACTCAACACAAACGCAAATGCACAAGGAATGCAGCTGCAACCCCATATTAAAAAAACAAGAAACACTCCTGGACGTAATGTCCATCCTAATTGAGGACTTGAAGAATGAGGCATGCAGACGTGCACCCAAAACCCTCTCCCCCATGCCACCTCAAAGCCAACATCTACCTCAGCCCACATTAAGCAAAGAATGTCCCTGCCGAACAGAGCACCTAGGAGGTAACACGACTAGCACCAGGACAAGAAGCCAGTCGTACAGCCTTGACCCCTTTGAGGCTTCAGGGCAACGGACCATTGACACTCAAGAGGACCAGGGTGACAACTTGAAAGCTGACGACAAACAAGAACATGGACTTACCCAAAAAACACCAACAACAAAAGACGCAGATTATCTCACTCAACCTAACTCTGCAACAGACATCAGTAATCTGATCCTACCCGCCGAGGTAATAAACAGGGCAAATGCACCCCATAGAGAAGGCTAACACTTATCTAGGAAAAACAAGAAAAGGCTAAAGAAACTAAATAAGTCAAAGAAAAAGGATGGTGCCCTACTATGCTGGCTCCGAAGTGAAGACAGGGAACCGAAAGCTCACATAGACCCTTTGTCTAACAACAACATTTATGGAGGAGAAACCGCAGCTACTCACTTTCCAGAACAAAATAATGAAGCTCAAGGTGCGTGCCAAAACAAAGTAGATAATGATCGACATATCGAGCTTGAATCAGCGAAAAACCTTGAAAAAACAACAGCGAAACAATTATCTAAGAAACATATCAGAGAATCCCCCACTACTCCTGACCAGCCTACCCAATCAACAAGAAACATGTCTCCCGCCAAAATGACGCAAAAAATAAAAAAAAACCTGGGCAGGGGTCCCCAATATAAAGATACAAGCTTCCAAGATTCATTATAGCCATTCGAAGCCGACGAAGAAGGCCCCAAAACAAGAAAACTCACAGAGAGATAGCCATACAAGCGAACCTCTTGTATTGGACGGGGAAAAACTACACAAGAAGGTTCCTAACCCATTCGAAATAGCTGATGGCCGGCTGCAGCATCCCCGAGGAAACGCAAGAAGGGAAGAATTTTCTTATGGTGCCTGCTTAAACTGCCCCCTAGCAGACAGACCAGAATATCTAAGCCGATCACCCAAGACTAGGGTGCCTAACGAAGGATCTGCGTTTAAACTCTCACAAAAGCAGAACCAAGCGGCAGCGAACATTGTGGAGAAAACCCACCTGCCCCAAGAAGGCTTGAAATTAAAGTTGCACCCTGAGTACGTGTCCCAAGGTAAACGGGACACTCTCAACAGAGGAAATATGTTAAAGCTGTGCTCATACCTCCCGGGACTAGAAAATATTAAAACAACAGACATTGCAAGTGTGGGATTTGTTACCCCAAAACAGGGTGAGATAAACGAGGCCTCGGAAGTAACCTTCTACTGTAAAGTTATGGCCTCTGCCCTAATGAAGATCAAAAATCGTCTGGGTGACTGGGGTATCTAGGTTAGCCTCGCGACTCCAGTTAAGTACCCAGCCTTCTTAAAAGATAGAGCACCAACACTCGAATGGATTCCACAAAAAAAAACTGTGACCTACAGTAATACAACCAGGCAGTCATCTACTTCAGTCCTGTATGGCTCCATAACAGGAACCAAAACAAAGCCCTGGAGAGAGGGTTTACTGCAAATCACCACAAGCAAGGCAGCAGGCCCACGCCAATGTGCTCTTAAACAGCAGAACTCCCAAGACTGGTCCTGGCTCCCCCAGGCCCTAGGGTGTAGCACCTAGCTCCTCGGCTGTAAATAAAACTAATAAGGACACTGCTTACCACCTTAAAATTTGTTCCTGGAACATCCGAGGACTAACCAAGGAAAAAACTGTAAGGACAACAACCACCCACTTGAAGAGGTATGAAATCATCGCTCTTCAAGAAACTTGGTCCTTGCAAACTATCTCCTGGGAGGACTTCACTGTCTACAAATCCTTTGCAAGAGCATCCCAAGCAGGTGGCCACGCATCAGGAGGGGTGTCAATCTCTGTGAAGAACAACCTGGCCTTACAGGTTTCCTTACTTTGTGAAGGGCACTGTGATTACATGTTCCTTAAAACTCAGACCCTGTAATTGGAAGCTCGCAACTCGAAACAACAAATAATGATCCTCGGCTGCATTTACTTGCATCCTTCTAAAACCAAGTGGGAGGCAACCCTGAGCAAAATGCTCCCTGCTGTGAGAGACCTCTTCTCTCACTTTCCCAATGACATGTGGCTAATAATGGGAGACTTCAATGCAAACCTAATGGAGACAGGCTTGGACTCCACTTCCCTAACTTCACTGTACGATCAAATGTGGGCCATTCTGGACATAAGGCAACAGTATCAACGGAAGGATGGACGCAGCACAAAGGTCTCAGCTTACCTAAACCAACTAGGCCTCCGTATTCTAAACGGAAGACTTGAATCAGATTCGCCTGCCGCTTACATGCATGTATCCTTCTCCAGAATGGCCACTTTGGACTATATTTGGATTTCGGTTGCTCACTTCCATCTAGTGAAGGATTTCGTGGTAACTCCCTCACTGGAAAGTGATCATGCCATTCTCACATGCAAAGTGTCATCCCTGCCATGCCTCTGGCCAGTAACCCAGCTGATTGGGAAAGAAGACAACTTGGAACCTGTAAGAAAGGTACGGTGGACCTTGGACCTTCAGGACATAATTGAAGAGAGGGTGGACCATTTCCTAGATAAATTGAATCAAGAGTCCAACGATCAACTGACTGCAACATCGTGGGAAAAGGCAGTGGAAGACCTTAGAGAACACTTAGCCACAAAGACAACTAAAATGCCAAACAAACCCACTACTAATACACCCCATTTTATTTAGCACAAGGAAACAACAATGAAAATTAGACGCAAATTAAATAACTTACTGCGCAGGCGTGCCTATGATGACACTGAACACAAATGTCTTTGCGAGAAGTTATCGATCACTCGCAAGGAGTACAGGAAAGCAAGATTCACCTACCTGAAGACGAAAGAGGATCACCTCTGGGCAACCACTCATGAAATAATAAAATCAAAGGACCACAGAAGATTCTGGAGCTGGGTAAACAAGGGTGCCAGATCTGCCCAACCATCAACTGTAACAAATATTGCTCCTGCGGAATGGGAGGCTCACATTGAAACACTCTACGTTGAGCCCATTAGCAACAATAAGCTTGGCCACCACAGCTCTGGCCACATCAACCCTTACATTGGACCGGAGGTCACCATTAAGATCACACCAACCCAAGTCTCATTTATTACTAAAAAAAACGCGCCCAGGAGGGGCTCCCAGTCCAAATGGCATACCAACAAATGTGTACAAAGCCTCGACGCACAAGTGGGCTGCACTTTTGACCACCCTATTCGAGGCCAGCAGAATGGGTGGGCCTATTCCTGACTCCTGGCGAGGTTCTCTTCTTGTCCCTATCCACAAAAAAGGATAGCTCTGATAACTACCGGATGATTGCCCTTCTTGACGTCGAAGGGAAGGCCTATGCAAGCACTCTACTTCAAGAATTGACAACTTGGGTGGAAGACCGCAAACTCATACCCTACACTCAAACCGGCTTCCAAAAGGGCTGCCACATTGAAGACAACTTGATCTGGCTAGCTCACATGATGGAGGGCACACTCGCTACAAAAGGAAAATCGCTATACCTGGGATCTATCGACTTCTGAACAGCTTTTGACAGCATTGTTCGTCACAGACTGTGGGAAAAATTAAAGAACTGGGGCATTTCGCAATCCCTATTGAACGCTCTCATCGCTTTGCACACTGACACCTGGGTAAAAATAAGAGTTTCTTCTGGATGGTCAACAACCAACAATATCATGACCAACAGAGGCCTAAAGCAAGGATGCCCATTGGCCCTACTACTCTTTAATTTGTACCTATCAGACTTGCCCAAGTGGCTGGCTCTCTCTCGAGCATTTCCGCCCAAAATCGCATCCACCAAAATTCAATCAATGCAATATGCAGATGATACGATTCTCCTCGATCAAACCCAGGTGGGCCTGCAGAGTCTCTTTGACTCATTGGCCTTGTACTGTAAAACAAATGCTTTAAAGATCAACATACACATTGTGTAAAACGTTGGTATGGAGGAAAAAATATATCTATCAACTTACTAGATCACAGGGAACATCAAATTACCCTATAAATGGTACAATGTCCCATTCCAAATTTTAAAAACAATTAAAAAAAATACACATACCACACTGACTTCTTTTGAAAAAATCAATAATTATTTTTTAGAAATGGAAAAAATAAATACAGTTACACATATATAGACATCTGCATAACAAACATATATAGACATAAACATAAACCAATTTTTTGTTGCCTATACCCACATATTTTACAATAAATCAGTGTTCGTGTGCTCAATCTAGGCGATACACTGTGAGGTAATCCTATTTGCACATGAGGTTTCTACACCTCTACAAACATTTTACTGAATGTGCTTCGAAATACAATTATAAATCTTGTTTTCAAGTGGATTCCTCCCATCAAAACTGTTGACGCGTTTCAGCCCCCAATCCATTCCGGGCTTCATCAGGACAAGGGTAAAGGAACCAACGTGGCCTTAAAAAATTCAGGCTCTTGTGTGTGCTCCTGGCAAGCGGTACCCCACCATGGGGAGTAATATCACTGCCGTACAATGTGGTTCAGTCACCTCTCAGCTATAAATGACACCAAAAACTTTGTTTGAGCTCCGACGCGAGTCGGAGCTCAAACATCTTTGGAACACCGGAGCGGATATCCGTATACGGCAGATGGGAAACCACCACAGAGGGAGCGAGTGCACGCCAGGGTTGGACGCCATAGTTTTTAGTGTCATTTATAGCTGAGAGGTGACTGAACCACGTTGTAAGGCAGTGATATTACTCCCCACGGCGGGGTACCGCTTGCCAGGAGCACGCACAAGAGCCTACATTTTTTAAGGCCACATTGGTTCCTTTACCCTTGTCCTGATGAATCCCGGAAGGAATGGGGGCTGAAACGCTTCGACAGTTTTGATGGGAGGAATCCACTTGTAAACAAGATTTATAATTGTATTTCGAGGCACATTCAGTAAAATGTTTGTAGAGGTGTAGAAACCTCATGTGCAAATAGGATTACCTCACAGTGTATCGCCTAGATTGAGCGCGCAAACACTGATTTATTGTAAAATATGTGGGTATAGGCAACAGAAAATTGGTTTATGTTTATGTCTATATATGTTTGTTATGCAGATGTCTATATATGTGTAACTGTATTTATTTTTTCCATTTCTAAAAAATAATTTTTGATTTTTTCAAAAGAAGTCATTGTGGTATGTGTATTTTTTGAATTGTTTTTAAAAATTGGAATGGGACATTGTACCATTTATAGGGTAATTTGATGTTCCCTATGATCTAGTAAGTTGATAGATATATTTTTTCCTCCATACCAACTTTTTACACAATGTGTAGTTTCTTTGCCCAGGTACAGGAGGGTGATATGGGCAAACCCCGTTGATTTTGTATCATTAAAGATCAACATAGCCAAAACAAAGGTGATGATGGTATCGCGTCAACAAGTAAGAAAGCGCTTCTGGTATATCGAAGGAAAATCCATAGAGGTAGTGGCCGCATACAAGTACCTAGGAGTCTGGATACACCATAGAGGAAGATCGGCACCGCATATTGCTGCAATGCAAGGAGTGGCTCGCAGTCTGGAGGGGGACTTTTTAAGAACCAAGAAAGCCCTTCACTCTCCGGATTTCGGCCACTAATTCGTGTGATAGGTGCCAAACCTTTACCGACTTTAGTCTTTGTTGTGCAAACTTTTAAAGACAAAATGTTCACTTGGCTAGACAGAGTGCAATCAGTCTGCTTCCGCAGAGTGTTCCATCTACCCAACTCGACCTCTCATGTCCAAATCCGCATGGAGTTTAGCTTGCCATCTCAACATTGGATCATGAAAGCAATATTTATTGCCTACTGCTCAAAAACTGAAAAGGCCCACGACCCCACATTAAAGAGTCACATCTGGTCCCTGCTAAATAACCCTAGAACCACTTGAAGTCAATTTTTTACTCACTGCTTGTCTGCACTGGAAGCCCACGATATATGGTCTTGCTCGCTTCCCATAGCTGTGGCCGCAAAAGTGTTAACCAAACAAGCAAAGATCTTGTCAGCGGAACATGATGCACTTGCCATGAAAAATCTCTCCCATGGTAGTTGGGCGTCAAAACTCTACGATCGTGAAACCCCACCATACTATTTATCACCCCCCATGAAGCCATTAGTGAAAAACCACTTAATGAGACTGTGTTTAGGCCTAATTCCCCTGATGGCGTATAAGTATGCCCAGAGGTATAAGGAAGATACGCCCTCTCAATGTTGTTTCTGTGGCAATGGGGAAGAAACTTTAACCCACGTTTTATGCATTTGTAAGACCCTGCGCCCCTTGCAAATTTTTGGGCTGCGTCCAATCTGGCGCATCCTCAACGTGTGGACATGCCAAGAAGCCCTGGAGGAGTGCATGAAGGGTGACTCTGCTCAGATGGCCGCCCGTTTTATAAAATTCATGTCTGAAATCAAATCTATTGTACCTGTAGATGATCGCTATGAATTTTAGCCATGTCAGACAGTGAACGGAAATAGTTTTTAGCATCCTTTTGTAAAAATTGCAATGATTTTAAGTAATTGTGCAATAAAAATTATTTGTATTTGGGGACTTAGAAAGGACAGAGACTGCGAACTATAGTGGACCTTTTATATGGTGGACTGCAAACAAATTGTTAATTGGAGCGCAAATATCTAATTTATTGATAAAGCTGAAAGTGTGGTGAGCGGAATTTGTTTCAAGTCATAAAGAACAGCAGGCATAGAGTTTAAATACAATTTTTTTTTTCCTTTTACAGTTTTATATAGCGGGCACCGAGGGTATCAGAGCGCTTTACATGGACACAAGTTGCATTACAGACGGACAGATTAATTTTTAGGCACAGGGAGATTAAGTGATTTTCCCAGAATAAGAGGATGTTTGAGCCTCCCCCCAGACTCGAACTTTATTCCCTAGCTTCAAAGTCCGCCGCCCTAGCCGTTAAGCCACACCCTCTCATTAATTCTTTGCTTTATTGAATTCTAGTGTCGATCTTCTGGTTTGATAAATATGATCAGATTTCTTCAGTCCTTTTATCAGCCGGACAGCAACGTTTTTATTACCTCAAGACATTTCAAACAATCCCCACAAAAACCTAAATAGAGTAAGTTAGTGTAATCATTTCTAGAGAACGCCACCTAGATGGCTGGAATAAAGATGGAGAAGATATGCTGAGAGATGTAATAAGAATGTTACCTAGATGGCTGGAATAAGGATAGTTCTAAATGCGCCTCTGTGAGAATAGTGGTAAAGGACAGACAAGAAAAGGAAGGGGAAGTAGGGCCATCATGAGTATAACATTGTTGTTAAAAAGGGACTAGACCCAAATGTATAAAAGTTTGAGCTTGCAAGCAAATCAAAATGGGTTATATACAAACGGTTTAGTAATACAGAGGGAATCATACATTTGGATAAGTGCCAACATTAAAGCTACGAAGGATATGGATTATATGCACGTAAAGCTTAAGGAGACTAAACCAATCCCTGGCCTTCCATATGAAAGTTTAAACTAATAACCATAATATTACATGAAGAGACATAAAAAGTCATAGCCCACATGAAGGAGCAAGAAGAGACACCAAAAGAGGGTGTATGGTCCAGGCTTCAGGGGGTAAGGGTGTAATCCTTATGAGGAACATCAAAATTGTGAATGTCTTCATTGCTGGTATTAAGACCCTCATTAATGGTGTCACATTTTACGCCCCATGCCAATTCAAGCGTTCACAGCAATCTTAAAATACCCACTCCTCTTGGTGGGGTCTGCAGAGTTTCAATCACTTAGCATCGAAAATCATTCTCTGTATGTTTAATGTCAGTGTAATGAAACACTAGGAGAACAGTAGGGACCTTGCATCCGATTCAGCTCCTAATTTTCGATATTCTATGTTTATTTTCTGACTGGTAAGCCCAATATACAAAAGGCCACATGGATACAAGATACTGTAGATTACGTTATGTGGATTACAATTGGTAACGTGTAGGGCGGTGCAAACTTTTGTATAGTTAAACTCCTTCCTTTCAATAGAGAGATGACAAGAGGATACATTTTTTTTCTGTTTTAGATGCTAATGTCGTCAGGTTGGCATATAAGTTGTAGATCTCCACTTCATAAGTTTTCTGTGGAAAAAGTTGTACGACTATGAGTTACTCAATGACACTAATGGTGCATTCAGCGAATGTCTTATTACTAATGATGCATTAAGCCATGACTTGTCTATGAATAAGATGCAGGACATCAAAGAATGACTGAGAACTATGGCGTGTGTGCTTTTGAACTGATTTTAATTTGGATGATTATGGTTGTTTTTGAAGTTAATATCATAATTGGCTCTGTTAGTAGAATGGAATCTGCAGTTGTAATGCCTTTTCGGTTGAGTGATTGCGAATGTCTCTGATAACAATAATATTCAACCATTTAATAATGCTAAATCTGCTGCTTAAATCACTATATAAATTTGTGCGAGTTACAATGTTCACTTTCAGCTTCTTATCCTCCAAGGTCATGTCCTAGACATGCAATACTTTTTTGGTAGCACAGTTTCCATTAGGAATCAATTGTGTTCCTCCTTTTTCAATAATTAAATCATCTGTTTGTCTGTCAAGGTTGACCTTCTTTCTTTTTCACAGATGAACAGTCATCTCGAAGGAGCAAAAAAAAGCAAGTAGGATGTGCCAACTAGAAAGTGATCGAGATTGTGCTTCTAAGTCTGGGCTTGCTCTACTGAAAAAGGAAAAACTGATGTAGCAGTCTGAATCAGAGTTTCTTAAAAGAATCTCCACAACTCTTTATAGAATTCCCATCCCAACATGACAAAGTGGTAGGAAACCAGGGGGCCGATCATCTGGAGTCCAAAGATGAATGAAAATATGCTTCCTCAAGTTACCTGTGATTGCCTCCTTGGGGTAATTCTTTCTGTAGGGCCTGTTATGGCTGTGCTAGCCAGGTAGCAGGCCTCTGTATGTTCCGCTAAAAAAAGGCTTACAATCATAACCATCTTATAAATTTGAGACATCCTGGTACTGTTTCCCGTTAGTAACATGACCAGGTGAGCAGTCTCTGAATGCCACAGTGTGATCAAAACAATGAAGAGAAATTCCACCAGAAATCTGTTCAAAAATAAAATCACTATATTTACAAACCATGCTGCTTTCACAGCACATAAACCCACCCCTGCAAAATATTCATTCAGACACTTATAGGCATTGGGTTTCACTTTAATTGAGATTATTCTTGTTTTGGTTTTCATGCGACCTACTTACCACAAAAGAATATGAAATCATATTTGAATGTTCAGATATTAGAAACAAATGGATTCTATCAACTTATAGAACCGTGTATAACTGGCATATCTGTTCTGGATACATTAAGGCAAGGTTCATATATCCTTTTGCAGGTACGTTCTGCCATCCAATCGCTAGCTGGTGCTCACGAGTTAAAAATGTGATTGTAACTACTAAATCTGGGTCTCCTTCGGATCCCTGCCCACCTTTTGTTTTGCATCTGGTTCTGGGCTTGATGACAGTTTACCTGACTGACTTGTTGAATAAGATTCGAGTATTAGGTCTACACCCGAAGGCTTGCAAGAAGGCCTCAGCCGTCCCTATTCTAAAAAAACCTTCATTGGATCTGACTGATACTAAGAACTATCGTCCCATCTCACAAGTACCTTTTCCTGCAACAATTTGATAAAAAGCATTGAATGAAGAGATCACTGTTTAATTTGCTACAGAAGATATCCGCAGATTGGTTTATGAGGGAGGCATGGCAGCACTGATTCTTTTAGACCTTTCAGCTCAGCTGCATTTTATACAGTGCTTGTCAACTGGCATGAGAGGGTTGGTATCAGAAGTGCAGCCCTGACTCTACTAATTTCGGGGCATATTATCAACGGCCAGCGATAATTATCGCTGGCCGTGCTTAGCGATAGATATCTTATCGCTGGCTATCTCCGGAAATTATCGCCCTCGTAGCGCGTTATTAACAACACGCTTCTCCAGGGCGATAAAAATTCCAGAGATAGCGAGGTTATCGCCGTTTTGCAGAGAACATCGCTGGTTTTCCAGCGATGTTCCCTGCAAAACGGCGATAACCTTGCTGATACGACCCTGTGGTCGTATCAGCACAATCCACCCCCTATGTTAGGGATGGCTAAGTCGGGATAATAGCAGACGTTAGATTTTGGCGAAAACGGCCGTTTTCGCCAAAATCTAACGTCTGCTATCATCCTGTGGGCTGCCTTGTAAATATCGCGATGTGCACATCGGCGATATTTACAACGTAGCCCATCTGGGGTACGCCCAGTAACGCCCACCTTGCATCTCATTAGAGATGCAGGATGGGCGTTATGGGAAAGGGTGATAGGGCAAGGATTCACGCGATAGCGTGACCTTGCTAATACAGCGATAAAATTATCGCCGCTTTTCGTCTGAAAACAGACGCTAAAGCGGCGATAATTTTTTATCGCCGGCTTGTTAATATGCCCCTTCCTTCTTAGCCAATAGTGAACGAAGGCGGAGATGGGCAGTTTTAAATCCAACTCTTTTGCTCTGCCTTGTGGGGTACCACAGGGGTCCTCTATATCCACTATGCTCTTTAATGTTTATATTGCCCCCCTGGTAAAACATATCCAATCATTTGGTTTTTACTTCTATATCCTGTGCCGATAATCCACAAATAATTATATCTATTCCCGCTGAGGACGGCACGGTTGTTGAAAATGTTAAAAATTGCCTGACTCAGGTCTCAGTCTGCATGCAGGAAAATTGTTTGAAATGAAACACCGCAAAAATGTAGGTGATTTTGTTTCGGAAGAAAACATCGTTCTGGAACAACCCCTAGTGGCCTGCTGATCTTGGCCCCTTACCCTCTCCTGTCCAAAGGCAAAAAATCTAGGGATCATAGTTGGTCAACATCTAGATTTTCCAGCACAGATGAATCGTATAAAATTTTCCTGCTTTTACATCATCAAGATGTTAAAAATGATATTTCACTTTATGCCTTGTGACTTGCAAAAGATGGTGGTGGTTGTCTTAATCCTTTCGAAGATAGATTATTGTAATACCCTTTATTTAGAGATAAACAAAAGATCTGAATCCAAGTCGCAATCATTACAAAATGCAGCGGCACAGCTCCTTTTGAAGATGTTCAAATTCCGCTCTGTTACTAAGAAGATTAAGGAACTACACTAGCTGCCAGTAGTTGCAAGGGTCAAGTTTAAGGCTATTTGTATGATGCATAAAGCCTTGCATGACACTGGTCCTCCTTACTTCCAAAACATTTTTAATCGGTACTCCCTACGGCGAGAACTGAGGTTATCCCATTCTACATTTGTGATCATCCCAAAAATGAAGAAGTCCGGGGGAAGGGGGCAGAAGTTTCTCATTTCTTGGCAGCAAATCATGGAACTCTCTGCCTTTGTACCGAAGTTCTCAATTCAGCCTTACCCTATTACGAAAATCATTAAAGACATGACTCTAAGTAAGTTTTAGGTTTCTTTCCTCAAGTTGTTTTACAGTCTACAAGCCAAGACATTTTTTTACTTCACTCTGGCCCTAAATGGTCAGAGAGCAGTGGCGGCTTCTCCATAGGGGCGTTGGGGCGTCGCCCCACTGCTTTCTCGCAGTGCGAGAAGGCAGAAACATGAAATGGTAATACTACCATTTTATGTTTCTGCTTCTCGCACTGTGAGAAAGCAGAATGCCTGGAGTGCCTGGTTGGGGGCGGGCGGGTGGGCGGTCCTTCTCGAGGGCAGGGGAAGTGGCTAGCCCACTGTTGTGGGTACTGACTGTTTGGTCGGCCCCAGGGCCGAACAAAGCAGTCATGCGCACTCCCCCTTTTTCTCTATGTAGGCTGCTGCATGCAGCCTACATAGAGAAAATGGCCCGGCTGGGGCGCTCTCCGCTGCGCCTCACCAATCACAACGCTGCCATTGCAGCGTTGTGATTGGCTAGGGTAAGGGAGGGAGGCTGCCTGGCCTGCTGGCTGCTTCGGTGCTTCCTGTAGGAAGGAACATGCGGACCCGGCTGCAGCATTACACGCTGTCCAGGAGCGGAGGCCGCGCGGTACCCGGGAGTAAGGTAGGTAATAACGTTTTATTTTTAATCTCCACCCGGCACCCGCGAACACCCGCGGGCCCCTCTCCCGTGAGCATGCCGGCCGTGGCTGTTAATGCCGCACTTCCCGCCATTTCATTCCGCCGTAAACAGGTGCTACTATTACCCAATGTCATGGTACCCGTTTCAATGATGAAAAACTGAGCTGGACGTTCCGGGATCTCAAAGACTGACCTCTATTATGTGTAGGTCACCTACAGATGTCAACAGCGAGTGATTAACTTGCTAAGCCACCTTGGTGGAATAATCAGCGAGTGCTTGTTGCTGGTGTGCTCTCTGGAATGCCAGCCAACCAGTGCCTGTAAACACAGCAGGAGCCCTTCAACCTAGTGCGGACCGAAGGAGGGAGCAGTGCCTGTAAACAACACAGGATTCCTTCGACCAAGTGCGTACTGAAAGAGGGAGCAGTCATAAATGTATCCGTAAGGGGCATGGTGATCCTCAGAGACAAATGTGTATTAGACCTGCTACTTAGATGCTTGTGGGATATATGTCACTGGTGAGGTACGTGTTTAATATTTATAATACTGATATCTAATGCAGCATTGATAGGGCACCCTTGAAGTCCTCCAGGTAATTGGACAGGCGTTTTAAAATATTTCCATTGAGCACCCAGCCTGGCTTTTAGTCAACATTAAGACTTAGACATAGATGGACATTGATATGTATTTTTCAGGCTGAAGATTGTGAATGGTCGAGCAGCTCATTTATTCCATAATAGTTGATTTAGTTGGGAGGCATCTGTACCAGTCGATCCCTTAATTAGATGTAATAGCGTTCGATGTTGTATATGGAGAGGTCACGTAGGAAGAAGTTTCCGGTTCATTCCTCAGCAGGAGCTAAACTGAACATAGCGCCTAGAAGGCACCAGCTCCAGGTCACACATGCAAGGAAGATATTTGGCAGAAGGGACAGTTAGTGCAGCTGTGCCATGATGTAACCCTACTTTCCTTAGGTTGGGTACTTTCTCAGCATTCATGCCGGTATAGTGTGCTTAGGTGTAAATGTGTGTCTGGGTTGTAGTCTTTGTGACTGATTTGTATGTGTGTGCGCTCAGGGAGGGGATGTGCAAAGACCAGCCTGAGCTGAGTGAGCGGTGATGTCATCCATAAAATGTTGGGTGGTTTCCAAGCTTCACTGAGAGGTGTGATGTAGTAATTCTGAGAGTCACTGCTCAGCTAAATACATAATAGTTCAAAATGGTGTGTTTTAAATTAATTCTGTACGTAGTAGGAGATTTATACGTGAGAACATGCAGAGGACAGGCATATCATTACTAGACCATATTTATGATCGAACGTTGGTAGAGTTACACCAGAATTTAACAGAACACTCCCCTTTCTAGCTCCACATTACACTCCAGTCCTGGTTTTCCCATCACACTTCAGTCCAGGATTCCACACTATCATTGTACTTGTAATTCCTTCTGCCACCAAACTCTGTCTAGATCACGTTCTGGTGGTGGAGTTCTGGCCTAAGTCTTGGTTTCCAGATCTATCATAAAAGCATCTGGGCCTTTCTCAGTGCTAGGCTATTCTATTTCCCTTCATATGCTTTCAGATTTTCCTGACTTCTTTGCTTACACCTGTGCTCCTCCCCTAAGCTTGCATCTCAGTCTACTCTGCGAGCTCAGTATGTTGTGGCTCATAGACGTCCTTACTGCTGATGCTCCTTGTGAGCTCTACTTCCACGATTGATCTTTGATTTTATGTGCTTCGATTTTCCTTATTTCTCGCTCTAATGTTCCTGTTTTTTCTACTAGTTTTGTGTGATTGTGTTCCTTGTTATTTCTGTCTCTCTGTCCCTGTGATTGTCATTGCTTCTCATTTTGCCTGCATAGTTCCTGGCCTCTCCTTGTTACACGCAGACTCTTTACCTTGTGTTCTGGTGTTCCCTGCTCTGTCTCTATTCTTCTGTCCTCCTTTGCTAATGTGCAAATTCCCTTTATTGATACAGCATTCTAGCTGTGTGTGATTACTTCTAATTTTTTTCTGTGTGTGCTCTTTGATTCTGGCCCTGCTTTGCCCTAAGCCCAGTTCTGCATTCAGTGTTTCCTGCTCTATTCCCTTTTGTCTTTTCTAATGTCTATGTAGAAACCTTGATTAGTTTTATCACTGTGCCAATGTGATTATGACACTTGGTGCCTTTGGCACAGGGATGCACCCATCACTCTACTTCCATAAGAGCTGCTGGGGTTCTACCAATTCTCTGTGAGATAAACTGCTCCTAGACTTATTATAAGATCCTTTTTCTTCCTTGCATTCATTTCCAAGGAACATATAAAGTATCATTCATGATAGTTTTTTCTATTGATTTCCTGCTTGCGTATTCCTGTTGTTTGCAGTTTGTATTGATGTATTCTTCCTACTTTCTATTTTGCTGATGTTCCCAGTTTGTGTCCATTTTCCTGATCACAGTCCTTTCCAAACAGCTCCCATCTTCAGGTTCTGTCCTTCTTTGCTTTTCTGCTTTCAGGCACTCTCTTGTGTGTGCTAAATCCCTCCTCCAGAATTACCTTGCTACAGCAGAAAGCAAGCACTCCCTTTTAGTTTAATTCTGTTCTCAGCAGGGTCTCAGAAATATGTAGAGTTAAAACATTCATTGCCTTTTCCCTTTTAAAGGTACACACCTGGTTTGTGCTGCATAAATGACTGAAAGCCATCTATTGGCCAACGCAAGAAGATACTTAAAATCATCAACCATACTGCATAAACGTAACAAGCCTGTGCACAAGCCTTTACTACATAAGAAGTGAGCAGTCATATAAAATGAACAAGAGAAACAAGAGAGCATAGACCAGACCTGAAAACAATTTTCAGTGGCGCTATTTCTTGTCGTTGGTGGTAAGTAAGTAAAGGCAGCGCTTGCTCCAAACACATGTATTACTGTTCTATGAAAACAAGATTCTGGAGGTGATAATGTGTGATAAGAACATTCCAGCGTATTACTTTAGTGACATTTTATGGTGGTAGCCATGTATTCTGTTATTTTTGTGCTGCTTTGTTTTTGTTTTGCTTTGTTGCAATGTCATTGTGTTATGTTTTACTGTAATTGTTGTATTGTGTTCCATTTGTACTCTTCTGTTGTGGTGTGCCTTAACTGTGTTATTCTGTTTTATGTAAGCTATTCCACTATGTTCAGTTGTTTAGATAGACCAACAAATACCGGAATAATTCATTCTAACCAAAGCAGCACATGCCATGATTTTTGTTCTGATAACTAAACATTTGCCGCCACGCAAGGTAGTAAAATAAAGCTGCCTCAACTCTTCAACTACTGAAGACAGCAGTCAGAGCAAGACTCTTGCAGGGATTGCGACTTAACTTAGAACTCCTGTTCTGACTCTCAAAAAGGAGTACACTCCCATCGCTCACTTTACCTGACACGATGAAAGAAACATTCAAATTGCTGGCTTGAGGGAAGACATAAAAATGTAATTCTGAGAAAAAGGCAGGCAAAACTATTTTAACTTTTGAAGGGTAATGGTGCCAATCAGTTTTGATAACACATGACAATCTATGCTGAAGGATCTACTGACAAATGTGTGATGTAGTTTAACAATTCCTACTTTTAAAATTGCATAAAAGATTAACTTGGAATGTGAGCTACGTTGGCATCAGAATGAGTGTTTTCTTTATAATGTCATACATGCATTTTATCTCTTTTTAGAGTGTTAGACCTATAAATTAGCTGCTTTTGACCATTTAGCTTTGATCGTTTCCTGTATAAATGTTGGTCGAGTTACATGAAAATAGAAAACAAGGAATATTAACCAAAGCTTGTAGTACAAGGAACAGCAAAATCTCACAGAAGAAAAAGTAACTGTGAGAAATTGGGTTGTTGGTTGACTGGGGTGTGGAAGGTTTGGGCCAGGCAAAAGGATTATTATGCCAGGTTGACATCGCAGGTTAAAACTTCACACACAGGCATTCCAATGGCAGCCTGAGACATGTTTAAAGGGCCATATAAGTGGGTTGCACAATCAGTGTCACACCCTCACATGTAGCACTTTAAACATGTCTCAGACCTGCCACTGCAGAGCCTGTGAGTGCAGTTTACACTGGCATGTCGATGTGGCATTTAAAACCTTTGCCAAGCCCTAAGCTCTGCTTTTATTACATATTAGTCACCCCCTAAGGTAGGCACTAGGAAGCACATAGGGCAAGGTGCTGTGTAATCAAAAGGTAGGACTTGTACCTTTATGTTTTGCATGTCCTGGTAGTAAAAAACACCAACATTTGTTTTTCACTACTCTGAGGCCTACCCCTCTTGTAGGTTAACATTGGGAATTCCTTATTACACGTTATAATCTATAATTCCTGATTGAGAAGGAGTAGATCTGCCTTGTATCATATAACTGGAATGGTAATGATAAATCCTCTTTACTGGTAAAGTCGAATTTATCATTACCCTTTTGAAAATGCCACTTTTAGGAGGATGATATCTTTCTGCTCTTAGCTCTGTGTGCATGCAGCCTGTCTCCAATACACATCTGGGGTGGGTGACAGCTAGACTTTCCATTCCATCCAGACAGCCACACACAAAGGGAGCTTAGGTGTGACTAAGGGTTCACTGACACAACATCGACTCCTATAATATCGACATACAAAATTATCGATTCACCAATATCGTATACAAAAATATTGACACCCAATACACAAAATTAAAATAATACAAATATCGATAAAAAAATATTGTCAAAAAAATCATTGACTACAAAAATATTGACAACAAAAAAGTAGACCACAAAAATATCGATAAAATTAAAATAACATATAAAACAACAAAAATATAGATATGCATAATATCGAAAACACAAACATCGATAAAATACATATTAAGAGGGTCATTACGATGACTGTCGGAAAAAAATGCAACCGCCATGGGAGCGGAAAATCACCGTCCGCAGGTACCGCGGAAACACCGCCGACCCTATTAGGATCAACCGCCAAAATATTGCAACCGCGGCTGTAGGAAGCATCGAAAAACCACCCTTAGACGGCGGAAAAGGGGAAAATCCAACTGCGACGGTCGGTTTCACAGCGTAAACACACAAAACCGCCGCCAGGCACGCGGAGTGACCACCAATGATATTATGATATCCCCGATGTCACAGCGGTACGGTCCACTGTATCCGACTGCCGCGGTCGCTAACAGTAATGAATGTGAGATACGGCAGAAGGCCTGCAGCATAGCCATCGCTGCGGATGCTCCATCAACAAAATGGCGGCCAAGGAAAGAAACACACAATAAGGCCACCAAATGCACACAGGCAACTAGCCCTGCCCCCAAAATAACCTGAAACATCCCAATGACACACCCCCATGGCAAATTCAAACACACAAATCACAGGACAACCCACACATCACACTTGACAGCATTACACCATCTTGACACACCCACATAGCTGAGGATAAAACCAGCCCCTTCCCTGACCACAATCCTTTGCAAAACGACTCAACAGAAGGAAACAACACCAGAGCACTAAGGAGAGCCAAACCTGCACACATCACACCACCACCACAACACACACACACACCACCTACACCACCCACACCTCCCATACCACCCACACCACCCTCACAACTGCACCCCAAAACATCAGCACAGCACACACCATGGCACCACAGAAAATGCCAAAATTCACAGACACTGAGTTGACAGTAATGGTAGATGAGATAATTAGAGTAGAACCACAACTCTTTGGTAGCATGGTCCAACAGACACCATTAGCCACAAGAACAAACATGTGGGTAAGGATAGTGGACAAGGTCCATGCAGTAGGGAACGTGCCCCGCAACAAGCAGGAAATCCAGAGGCGGTGGCAGGACCTGAAGAGTGTTGTCAAGAAGAAGAGGGCCAAGAACCGTGAGCTGGCTGATGCGACTGGTGGAGGCCCTCCCATTCCACCAAAACCATTCTCTGCGTGGGAGGAGAAGGTGCTTGCCATACTGCATCCAGAGAGTCTTGAAGGAATACCCGGGGGAGTGGAGGCTGGTAAGTACCAACTAATGTATACCATGAAACTGCCATGTACTGTCTTGCACAACTACAAAGCTACATCTCTGAGGCACAAGTACATTCATCTGCACCCCAATACCAAACACAGGTCTCACTGATTTAACATTCACCCCATCTGAATCATCACAAAGGTACACAACATCAACTGTGTTGTATGTGTCCAGGCAAGCAGCACTACAACTCCCACCAGCCACCCCTGTCCCACCTCTCAGAAGGAGGAGCACTGCCCCCCACCCAGAACCATGTGGCAGCCATTGTGTGCTTCACCCTCACCTAACAGGTAGGTAGCCATCTTTCCAGGGAGGTGTGTTTGGAATAGGGAGGCCTGCACTTCAACTCCCACCAGGCACACCCTGCCCCATCCCTCAGCAGGATGGAGCACTCCCTCCCACCCAGAAGCATGTGGTAGACATTGTATCACCACAAACAAACTGACAGGTAGGTATCCATCTTCCCAGGGAGGGCTGTTTGGGGTGGGAGGCCTGCACCACAACTCCCACCAGCCACCCCTGTCCCACCTCTCAGAAGGAGGAGCACTGCCCCCACCCAGAAGCATGTCTCAGCCATTGTGTGCTTCACCCTCACCTAACATGTAGGTAGCCATCTTTCCAGGGAGGTGTGTTTGGAATAGGGAGGCCTGCACTACAACTCCCACCAGGCCCCCTTGTCCCACAGCTGAGCAGGATGGACTACTCCCCCACCCAGAACCATGTGGCAGCCATTGTGTGCTACACCCTCACCTAACAGGTAGGTAGCCATCTTTCCAGGGAGGTGTGTTTGGAATAGGGAGGCCTGCACTACAACTCCCACCAGGCCCCCTTGTCCCACAGCTGAGCAGGATGGACCACTCCCCCACCCAGAACCATGTGGCAGCCATTGTGTGCTACACCCTCACCTAACAGGTAGGTAGCCATCTTTCCAGGGAGGTGTGTTTGGAATAGGGAGGCCTGCACTACAACTCCCACCAGGCCCCCTTGTCCCACAGCTGAGTAGGATGGACCACTCTCCCCACCCAGAACCATGTGGCAGCCATTGTGTGCTACACCCTCACCTAACAGGTAGGTAGACATCTTTCCAGGGAGGTGTGTTTGGAATAGGGAGGCCTGCATTACAACTCCCACCAGGCACACCCTGCCCCATCCCTCAGCAGGATGGAGCACTCCCTCCCACCCAGAAGCATGTGATAGACATTGTATCACCACAAACAAACTGACAGGTAGGTATCCATCTTCCCAGGGAGGGCTGTTTGGGGGTGGGAGGCCTGCACCACAACTCCCACCAGCCACCTTGTCCCACCTCTCAGAAGGAGGAGCACTGCCCCCCACCCAGAAGCATGTCTCAGCCATTGTGTGCTTCACCCTCACCTAACATGTAGGTAGCCATCTTTCCAGGGAGGTGTGTTTGGAATAGGGAGGCCTGCACTACAACTCCCACCAGGCCCCCTTGTCCCACAGCTGAGCAGGATGGACTACTCCCCCCACCCAGAACCATGTGGCAGCCATTGTGTGCTACACCTTACCTAATAGGTAGGTAGCCATCTTTCCAGGGAGGTGTGTTTGGAATAGGGAGGCCTGCATTACAACTCCCACCAGGCACACCCTGCCCCATCCCTCAGCAGGATGGAGCACTCCCTCCCACCCAGAAGCATGTGGTAGACATTGTATCACCACAAACAAACTGACAGGTAGGTATTCATCTTCCCAGGGAGGGCTGTTTGGGGGTGGGAGGCCTGCACCCCAACTCCCACCAGCCACCTTGTCCCACCTCTCAGAAGGAGGAGCACTGCCCCCCACCTAGAAGCATGTCTCAGCCATTGTGTGCTTCACCCTCACCTAACATGTAGGTAGCCATCTTTCCAGGGAGGTGTGTTTGGAATAGGGAGGCCTGCACTACAACTCCCAGCAGGCCCCCTTGTCCCACAGCTGAGCAGGATGGACTACTCCTCCCACCCAGAACCATGTGGCAGCCAACTGGACAGGTAATCAGACAGTGCATGCACCCCACCATTCCACCATTCCTCAACAAAAGCATTGAGCTAATGACAACACAAGGCCTCACATCACAACAAAATACACCCCAATAAAATAGCAATTGATAGTATGCAGACAGCTAAACGTATGTAACTGTGACAGAAACAGAACTGTGACTCAACTAAACCCATGTGTAAGCAAATCAGGGACCATATATGCACTGCACCGAATGCTATCTGTAAATTCGATGGGTGCTGAGCATGAAGGACCATAGTAACAATAAACAGGCATGGTCTGTTGAACAATGAAATCCAAGCACAGAACATTACAAAGGTATGCATGAGATAACAATGGTACAATGGCTAGTACATGTGCATATGTAACATCTGCCAGGAAGAGTAATCAGCAAAGATGCATCACATCAAGTTGGATAGCAGCCAGTTGTCAGATGACAACCTTTCAGTTTAATACTAAGAGCTTCACGTGGGGCATGGTATCCAATGACTTGTCACACCATGGAAAAAGATGTATGTACCTCCACATCATGTCATGACGCACATCACTGTGCAGACATACAATTTATGAAATACTTAACTGTGTGTTGCATAACATGTAAATAAGAGACATCAAACACTGCAAGCTTGATGGGTGTAAGTCAATGACTATGTACCCTCTGTCCCACAGGTGACCAACAACTGACTGCAGAGGACGACAACCTCAACCTGCAGAGCCAGTCTCCTCCCCTGGAACATGGACACTCTGATGCGGAGTCCCTGGATTCTTTGGATGAGGAGCTCCAAGCCAGCCCATCTGGTGTGCCAGGGCGCAACCGGTCACATGACCCCACTGCCCCCCCACCCTCAGCAACAACATCAACGCTGACCCCTGCTGGAACGACCTGTGCCGCCGCTACCACCACCACCACCACCACTACCACTGCTGCCTGCAACACTCACCCTGCCCCAGAGGATGCCCAGCCCACACCAACAACTGCGGAGGGCAGGAAGAGTAGGCGTGTGCCTAGAGTGGTGAGGCAACAGGTCAGTGATAGCAGGGCAGGTGGGAGGACAAGTGGGACTCCAACACCACAGGACACTGTGACTGAAGCCCTGGCTAACATCACCAGAGTTGTTGGTGCCTCTGAACACACACAGGCACAAATGGGCCAGGTCCACGAAGATGCACTGGAGCTCCAACGTCTGCTGATGTCCATGGACAACCGTATGGGAAAAATTGTGGACCTCATGGGCCAGTTTCTGGTGGTACAGAGGGACAGGCCAGTGCCACATACCACACCTCCACCTCCCCTCGTTGCCACACAGGATGACAGTTCATCATCCACCCCTGCAGGCACGGAGAGGGGTGACTCCTCAGATCCCACTGGCCCAGCAGACGATGCCCCCCCCTGCCAAAAGAAGAAGGGGCCGTCCAAAGAAAAACTTGGGACTCACCCGTGGCAAAGCACCTGCCAAACACCAGTGAAAGAGCCAACCATGATGGCAACACTCTACACCCTGCCATTGACTTTGTACACTGTCCATACCCACACTGCCATGGTAATGGCATCCGTCTGTTGGACTGTGTCACCACATCAATGTGGTGCCTACTCGATTGTCTCATCTACCATCACTGCCAACTCATTGATTCACCATTCACACTTATGTAAATATCCACTTCCCTCTCACATATACCCATTGAAAATAAACAACAATAACACACCAATGTAGTTGTGTCTGCTTCATGTTTATCACAGTATGTGCAATGTTTACCATGGTTACAATGTCACAGGAGCATGGATTCTCTGTAGGCAAGGAGAGGCAGAAGGGACCTAGCAAAACACAACAGAACAAAAGTTACTAGTCAGGTGGTGGCATCACAGCCATCAGACAACACATGTCATCAACATACTCCAATATGCACACATTACAATGTGCAACAGTACCAACATAGACATCCTGTAGCTGTGTCAAACTACCCTGAACCCAACACATAGGCAGCCAGCACTGAGTCAACAACAGGATGCAGTCACAAAGATCACATAGACCTTTACGCAAACAACTACATCAACAGACAATGGACCAGTTGTACATTGTCACTCACCTTCAAGTGAAGTAGCGGTTGATGAGCTGCTGACGCTGGTCGACACCTTCCTCCTCTCCACTATCCTCGTCACTGGACATTTGTGGGATCCCAGGTGGGGGCCTCGGCTGGTCATCATCGTCCTGGATCAGGGGGATTTGTTTCCGTAAGGACAGGTTGTGCAGCATGCAGCATGCTACCACTATCTGACACACCTTTTTGGGTGAGTTCATGCGTGCCCCTCCGATACTGTCCAGGCAGTGAAATCTCGATTTTAGGAGACCAAGGGTTCGCACCACCACCCGACGTGTTCTCCCATGGGCATTGTTGTAGCGGACTTCAGACGGTGTCCTAGGATTGCGTAGTGGGCTCAGCAACCAAGGTCTGTTGGGATATGCAGAGTCACCTAGGTGTGAAAAACACATACAGATTAAGTGATACAACTGTGGCAGAGGACAGCATGGCACACACAGCACAGAACTTGACTCTGCCCACTCACCCACATTCCATGCCCGCTCCAGAAGTAGATTGGCCATCAGCTGGGGCACAATGCTGTTGCGCATGATGTAGGAATCATGTGCAGAGCCGGGAAACTTGGCACAGACATGCAATATGATCATATCGGCCTGGCACACCACCTGCACATTGATGGAATGTGATTGTTTATGATTCCTATATATGTGTTTCCGTGCCTGTAGTGGAACCGGGCCAACATGTGTGCAGTCAATAGCACCTACAACATTAGGGATGTGAGCAAGGGCATAACAATCCACCTTCACAGCCGCCAAAGCCGCCCTCCTTGGAAAACTTATGTATCGGTCTTTGTATTGCATCATGGCCGACAGGAAATCCTGTAGCACCATGCTGAAGGTGGGCTGAGACATCCCCCCTGCAATGCCCACCGTCTCCTGGAATGAACCACTAGCCAGGAAATGCAGTGCCGCCATCACCTTTGATTCAGTTGTTAATGCTGTTGGGTATGTCCTGCCAGCCCGTAGGTGTGGCTCCAACATGGCACACAGGTCTTGGATGTTTGTGCGGTCCAGACAGAACCTGCGTATTACGTCATCATCCTCAATGTTAGCCAGCAGGGTGACTGGACGATACACATTAGGTCGCCTCCTAGGTGAGATGAAAGGGGACACGTCATTGCAACAGAACATGAGATGTGCACAAATCTGTAGCTTTTGATTGACACAGCGCAAACATTTACTGGCATCACAATGCAGCAGACAGTGCAAGTCAAATGTTGTGACACCTTGAGAAAACATTGTTGTACACTTGTTCAGTATTTGCACAGTGAGAACAACCAACATGGAAACTGTCTCTGTGAATGCTAATAGTCACATTTCAAACTCTTGTGTAAACAGCCCTGACAGTATATGATACAGGACATGTGTGAAACAGAAACACTGCTGGCTTCCAAGTGGCTGCTGTACCTGCCACACATTCTTGTGCAATCATGACAGGGGACACATTAACAACACAATTTGTCTAGTTCTGAAGGACTCATTATGGAATTTGAGCCACTTCAAATCCACACAAGTTTAGAGACATTCACATACATATCCACAAGCCTCTGCTAATATCCACTGTCATCAGTAGACATGCCATACATGCTGGTAATCACAATTCAAAGTCAGTCAATGACTAATAATGAAAAGCATTTGCAGATTCTGTGTCGCCGTGGATCAAGACACAATGACACCACTGCACAATATCATCAACAAGCAGACAGATTGTCAATGTGGCACACAAAAAGTGGATAAGGTACGTGATCCAAAAGGACTGTAGACAAACGTTAATCTGCACTTAAGTTGCACTATGACATGCAGTATGAAGGTAGCACTGCCCAAACACACAACTGAAGTACAACAGTTGCCATGGAGCTAATCATCCAGCTGCTTGGAGACACAACAGTGCCACAAAAACAACCTACAACACCACCAGGACAAACCCACAGCAGTATACCTACAAGTCAGCGCATGAATATACTGAGTACATAACAAAAACACAACAGCCTCATACACATAACACCAGCGGATGTCATTGCACAACACAGGTACTAAAGGACAAACATCAAAAGCATCCTGAGCCACATTCCCCACAGGCTGTCAGGACCAACACAGCGGACTATCAACATCCCTCCGCAGACAAAGATGCTGGCTGTGCATCACTTGTTGGCCTCTGGTACCTTCAAAACAACAAAAGTTAGAGTTGGATGAGTATCACAGCCAGCCCTATCAAGGTATATCTCACCTGTCTTGGATGCCATCATTAGCTTGATTCAACAGCACCTTCAGTTCACCCACACTGTGCAGGAACAGCTTGTGCCCCAGAAAGGCTACTACGCCATAGCAGGCTTATCCACTCATGTTGGCTTAAAATCACTGCACACATGTCCCACTTGTGCACCCTGCCAACACTGCACTAAATTACTGCAAATGAAAGCACACGCATTACATCAATGTGCAGCCAATTGTGGCACACCGTCTACTGTTCACAGATGCCATAGCAAAGTTACCAGTCAGTGAGCACCATCACCACTTTTGGCTACAGTCCATCATCCAAGGCAACAATCTCCATGTGAACAAGGTCAATGCACCTGTCCTTGGTGAGTACCAACGTAACACACCACACACATCAAATCCACTATCAACATACTCACAACTGTGGAAATATACATGTAACAAAATCACATATGACAGGCCGAACAACATGAGCACATACCAGCCACAATGACACAAGTAATGGTGATAACATTTGGCAGATATGGAGAAAAAACATACCCATAGATACAAGTGAAAAATAATAAGGATGTACAGAATGCCAAGTGTGCCGGTGATGTAATTAACATCCTTGAGTATGTAGAGCACACACATGTCCATGTGGACATATAGGGGCCGATTCCGATCTCGGCCGGTAGGGCACCTAACAGTATTCGTCCGGAAAAAAACCCAGCCGAATGCGTGTTTCCCGACCGATTCGTACACCCGTCCGGACGAACAAGTACGATGCGTATAACAACCCATTTCCCGAGCGAGCCGTACTCACCCAATCCAGCTCCTGTTCCCCGCCCAAGACGAATCCGTAAACGCCGAATCGAGTCGCACGGAACCAAATACACAGCACCTTCCGGACGGACTAGTACGATGCACGCTCCGTACGCGCCGAACCAGTCGCTACGTCCGGCACGTTTCAGCATCCGGGAGAGCCGCACATAAGCTCCATTTCGCACCACAAGACGATCCACGGCTACGAGACGAACAAGCCAGCGACGAGTACGAGTCGAAGACACGAGAAACCCGAACGAGACGACCCAACCATGAATCCCATCGCGCAGGTCCTACCTATACTCTACATCTATTACCGGGACCGGTACGGACGCGTACGGCGCAGACGGTAAGTCAAACACCAACAATACAAACAAACTACACGTACCCAAAATATGTCACACACACATAGGGAAGCACAAATGACATACACTAGCAACAGCACAACCATAGGGGTGGGATGGGCATCACCAATGCCATACACACCCATAGGAGGATGGATGCCTACCACTACCACCACCCCTACTCAGGGGGGGCTGGATGCCTGCCACTACCACCACCCCTACTCAGGGGGGGATGGATGCCTACCACTACCACCACCCCTACCCAGGGGGGGCTGGATGCCTACCACTACCACCACCCCTACTCAGGGGGGGCCTGGATGCCTGTCACTACCACCACCCCTACTCATGGGGGCCTGGATGCCTGTCACTACTACCATCCCCACCCATAGGGGGATGGATGCCTATCACTACCACCACCCCTACTCAGGGGGGGCTGGATGCCTACCACTACCACCACCCCTACTCAGGGGGGGCTGGATGCCTGCCACTACCACCAACCCTACTCAGGGGGGGCTGGATGCCTGCCACTACCACCACCCCTACTCATAGGATGGGTAATGCATGACACAACCAGCATACTCTCACATAAGGAATGACAGAAAGTTACATCCCCCCCAACACCATGACATGTGTAGTCTGTGTCAAATGCCTACAACACTGAACATGACATTGAACATACAATGTGACCCACTATCACATGTGTCACACATAAATGTGTGTGGCCTCCACAATGCAAGCAGACCATGACCACTGTGGCCATGGGGTCGAACACCCCATCATCACAGTGACCAAAAGGTAAGTGTGGGGTCCATAGCTGATGCACCTCTTGAACAGTGTGTCCATGGGGCCTAAAGCCCCATCACCACAGTAACCAAAAGGTAAGTGTGGGGTCCATAGCTGATGTACCTCTTGAACAGTGTGGCCACGGGGCCTAAAGCCCCATCACCACAGTTACCAAAAGGTAAGTGTGGGGTCCATAGCTGATGCACCTCTTGAACAGTGTGGCCATGGGGCATAAAGCCCCATCACCACAGTGACCAAAAGGTAAGTGTGGGGTCCATAGCTGATGCACCTCTTGAACAGTGTGTCCATGGGGCCTAAAGCCCCATCACCACAGTGACCAAAAGGTAAGTGTGGGGTCCATAGCTGATGCACCTCTTGAACAGTGTGGCCATGGGGCCTAAAGCCCCATCACCACAGTGACCAAAAGGGAAGTGTGGGGTCCATAGCTGATGCACCTCTTGAACAATGTGGCCATGGGGCCTAAAGCCCCATCACCACAGTGACCAAAAGGGAAGTGTGGGGTCCATAGCTGTTGTACCTCTTGAACAGTGTGGCCATGGGGCCTAAAGCCCCATCACCACAGTGACCAAAAGGTAAGTGTGGGGTCCATAGCTGATGCACCTTTTGAACAGTGTGGCAATGGGGCCAAAAGCACCATCACCACGGTGATCATAAGGTAAGTGTAGTCATGGTAAAAGCTGCGAAAGCCAAACTGTATGGATGAATCCTGGTCATACAACAACAAACACATCAGTGGCATAGTAGTGCTTGTGTCCCATAGCAACATAGATTGGGCGGGGCAAACAGTGCAGTGTCACAGAAACATCGTTTTGGCCATGTGCATACAAACATCACCCATGGGGGACCACATTGTCAATATTCACAAATAACACAATGACAGAAGTGACCCTCATAATGCTGAGCCACATATCTGCACCAATGGACACACAAATGTAGATATCCTGTGGAGACTGTCAATGTCAGGTGAACAAATACCATACCATGGCATCAATGGGACATACAAACCATGATCATTGTACTGACTGATGACCTAGGAGTCCCAGGGACAGCTGGGGAAAGCCACCAAACAACATACAGACAATGGCACACTACAGAGCAGACTCACACTGCATTTCAAACACAACAGGTGATGGGGGTGGGGGGGGGTGTGCCAGTGTCCCCAGGCAACCACACAACACATGAGGAGGCCTGAACTCCAATCACACAGATGTGTATACAGTGCCATACAAAAGTTACTCATGGATCGGATACCCCTATGTGGGCAATCAGGCATCGTCAGCTGAGAGGGAGGCCAAATTACACATGTCACACAAGCTTGTAGGAACAGCAACTAACACAGCAAGAGACAGACCCACCACAGCACTACCCCCCAGGGACCCCACATTGTGCTGACACTAGCCTGCATGACAATCCCACTGTGATGACAAAGGTAGATGTCGTTCACACTGTGAACCACAGCCATGTGTCCTGAGCAACAAACTACCATCACACCTACACACAAGCTCCAATCAATCAGCATGGCCTGCCAGCCAAGGCCAATATGGAGGTAGGGGTCTAGCCGTGCAACAACTCACATTTGCACACTCAACACCACACACCCTGATCTCCACCAATGTGCAGCAGTGAAGCTCACATGGACTGGTGACAGTGCACATGCACCCATGACAATCCCAGGGGTGGTGGGGGGAACTAAGGTGCAGATACCCATCACACATGGCCAGTCAATAAGACTCGTCAATGTCTGACACACAGCACAGTACGCCGTACATGGGCATGATGTGAAATCCACCACAATCAATGGGATCCTGGCCATAGTCACACACCTACGAAGAAGCCAAGGTGACACACAAAGAACACACGTACACAACTTCCAACATTGCAGCTCTGACCCTGAGTAGTGGCAGCAGTCACACACACACCGTGTCACAATCACTGAAAGCTACCACAAACTGAAATTCACATGACTTGTGTAAACAACAAGTGCCAAGGGGAATCCTGAATGTGTCCCATCACCGTTTGCCCACATCCCCAGCCCTGACAACAAAGACAACCTGGGATGACAACCTCATGAACATTAGTTTGCCATGCAACCACATCACAGAGAAACCAGGTGCAAGATGCTGGATGAACACAGACCAACTCTGCAAGCAACACAAACAGGAACATCCCTAGGGACACAGCCTGTGTAGGAAAAGGGAAGGGAACACGCACAGACATGCTTACACAACACGGGCACACGCAATGTCACGGGATTACACACTGCCATGAGGGCACTCCACTCCTGTGGA
Organism: Calotriton arnoldi; assembly: GCA_963921515.1. NCBI lineage: Eukaryota > Metazoa > Chordata > Amphibia > Caudata > Salamandridae > Calotriton > Calotriton arnoldi. Next base: position 560,397 of record CAWUFW010006809.1, on the reverse strand, counting down.
AGGTCCGCTGTGCCAAACCTTGTCTGTACACGACTCAAACATGTCAGCAGGACACTCCGTCAGTGAGTCAACAACTATAACACACAGAAGGCTCTGCTCACATCAGCCTGGGTACGGGAGTGTCACGTCAGTCATCTGCATACACCCAAAACACGTGTCAAGCCAGTTGCACTGTATACACAGATGAGGCCTTCAACATTGATGTGCAAAACTGCATGTCCAGTGGAGATGGGCACACAGTCAGGGAAATCGGAACATTGAACAGTGGTAAGCCCACCAGATGTGCATCAGTGTAAGACAAAGATGTTCCTTTACAAATGCAAAACGTACATCCCTGTGTCAAATGCTGAACATTACACCCTCAGACTGCAGCAAAGGATGCCATAGATCCAGAGTAGAACAGGACACATATCCCATGGACCACATGGAGTCCATCACAGCAACACTTCATTTTCCTGATCTGAACACTATAACAATTGCAAATGCAGGATGCTACTCATCTACATCATGTACATCAAAAGAAACACCTCAATTAAACAAAAAGAGGCTTTATTCAGCTAATGTAAAATTAAAAGTTGACGTCCAAAAGAAACTAAGGCCAATGGCCAGTCCAAAATCCATGTCCCAACAGGGTGACAAGTGACAACTGGTCACCCATTGCCTCCCTGCACTGGTACGGACAGGGGACATCCCCCTTGGAGGGGCATACAAGGGGCAGGCCAGGCACCGCAGGGACAGGATCAGGGGATGGCAGAGTGAGGCAGTGAAGGGGTGGTGGGTGCAGGAGTGTCACCAGCAACTGCAGTGGAGGTATCTGACTCAGGGGGGGGCAGCACCACTGTGCTACACAAGTCACTTGGTGTGGGTGCTGCAACCACTGCAGTGGGCTGGTCTGATGTAGTGGACTGGGTCCCCACTGCAGTGCCCAAGTCAGACGGGGTGGTTGTGGACTCCACTGCAGTCAATCAATCAATCAATCACAGAATTTGTAGAGCGCACTACTTACCCGCGAGGGTCTCAAGGCGCTGGGGAGAGGGAAGGGGGGGGATGCTGCTACTGGTCAAACAGCCAGGTCTTGAGTAGCCTCCTGAAGGTCAGCAGGTCTTGGGTCTGTCGTAGGTTTAGTGGAAGGGTGTTCCAGGTCTTGGCGGCGAGGTGTGAGAAGGATCTGCCGCCGGTGGTTGTTCTTCGAATGCGGGGGACGGTGGCGAGGGAGAGGTCGGCGGAGCGGAGCTGGCGATTGGGGACGTAGAAGAAAAGTCGTCTGTTGAGGTAGGCTGGGCCAGTTTTGTGGAGTGCCTTGTGTGCGTGGATGAGCAGTGCATAACTCCAAGGGAGTGGAAGGGTGGGCAGATGAGGTGGGCAGGACAGAGGGGGGGACCCGGTCCCCACACCAGTGGCACTAACAGGCAGAGCGTCTGGGTTGGGTGTGGAAGAGCAAGTGGCGGTGGGGCCCAAGCAGTCTGGGGATGCGGTATCAGTGTGTGGGGGAACCTGGGGCAGGGTGTGGCGGGGGAACCTGTGGAGTGGTGGCCTGGGGGATGGAGGAAAGAGACTGGGTGGTGGAGCTGCGTGGTGGTGGTGGGGTCTTGCGCTTCCTGGTCCGGGGGGACTTCCTAATGGGGTCCTGTGTCTGCCTGCGCCTGGGGGAGGGTGTCCGGGGGTGAGGGGCACTCCCCTCTGTGTGGGTGGACTTCCTCTTCCCCCGGTATGCTGGATCAGCAGGATTGGAGGGGAAGAGGCCGAGGTCACACAGGAAGAGCTGCTGTGTATGTGGGGTAGCAGGTGAGGCAAGGGAAGGGGTCTTGGAGGGAGAGGATTTGAGGACTGCGGAGTGACTGTGGATGCCTGTGTGTGTGTTCCCCATCCCCTGTGTCTGTGGTATCAGTCCCCTGAGGATGCTTGTGTGCACGTCTTGCCTTTCTCTTGGGTGTGTCTGTGCTGCTCGTGTCTGTGTGTTTGGGTGATTGTGCAGGTGTGCATGTGCTTTGGACAGGTAGGGTGGCAGGAAGTGTGGATGGGGCAGAGGTGGGAGGGGTGAGGGACTGTTGGAGGAGGGACACTGCTGCCGTCAGGAAGGAGTCCATGGACCTATTGCTCCTCTGTAGGGCAGACATACCCGTCGAGATGCCCTCCATGAACGACACCAGCTGTGTCAACAGAGTGGTGTGTGCATGGAGGACAGTCAGCATTGCTGTCTGCCCTACATGGAGCTGCCGAAGGAGGTACACAGACTCCTCACTCAGGGCAGCAGGGGACACAGGGGCAGGGGGTGCGGTGCCTGGCATGAAGGAGACACGCTCCCGAGCACGGGAGCCTCCACGGACCTCAGGAATGGGAGCCAATGGGAGGGCGGTGGTGGTGGTGGCGGAGCCAGACAGACTAGCTTGACTTTGGTGGCTGCTGACACCCGCCTCCACAAGGGAGTCATCCTCCGAGCTGCTGTGGTCCTCAGCTGAGGTGGATGGTGCTGAGGACTCCTCGGTGTGGCTCCCCTCGCCCTCCGTGCCACTGGGTCCCTCTGACCACTGCGTCGGACGCTGACCCAGTCTGGCTCCGCTGCTCCTCCTGGTCCATGGAGCTGTCCCCTCCTGTGGCCGTGGATGTATCTGCAAACAATTAGGGAAACAGACAAACATCAGTCACCTGCACTGAACGCACACACCACAGTAAGTACAGCACATCACAGAGCCAGCCCAGGCATCCTTAGTTGAACATTGCCTAAAGTCCTCACACAGATTTGTGGAAGCCAATTGTCAGTCTCACAAAATGGCTTTCGCCCCAGCCATAGCACTGAGTCAGCGCTCCTGGCGGTGACGGAACACCTCTGGACAGCCATGGACGCAGGACAGACATCGGCACTGATCCTTTTGGATCTCAGTGCCGCATTCAACACTGTGTCCCATGCTGTCCTGTTGCGCCGTCTGGAAGAGGGTGGCATTGGTGGCCTTGCTCTGAAGTGGCTGGCGTCATTTCTGTCCGACAGGACTTTTCAGGTGACTGCTCCCCCTTTTACCTCGCCCACCTTCTCTATCAAGCACGGGGTACCACAGGGCTCCTCATTGAGCCCTCTGCTCTTTAATTTGTATGTACAACCTTTGGCTGTATTAGCCAAGAGCAGAGGACTGACTGTGGTCTCCTACGCCGACGACATGCAGCTGGTGGTAGCCCTCTCGAGCAATGCTAAGCACGACGCCTCTAAGTTTCAAGGCAATCTTGCTGCAGTTGCCGGGTGGATGACAGCCAACTGCCTCCAGCTGAATGCTAGCAAGTCTGAGGTGTTGCTGGTGGGTAGGGATCATGGGTTATGGAATGAGTACTGGTGGCCCATGAATTTAGGCACCCCCCCTCCCCCTAAACAGGTGGTGAAGAATTTGGGGGTTTGGATGGATGCCTCTCTCAATTTCCAGACCCAAACGAAGAAGGTGGCGGGTACCAGTTTTGGTTTGCTGCGCGGTCTCAAACCTATTTTGGGCTTCTTTGATGCCCCGACCAGACAGATTATTATCCAGGCCCTGATTATATCGAGGTTTGATTACGCGAACTCTCTGTATCTGGGGGCTAACAAGGCGTAAGTACACAGGTTACAGAGAGTTCAGAACGTTGCGGCAAGATCTCTTCTAGGTCTGCGTAGAGTCTGCTCGGTTGCTAATACAATTCGCCGCCTCCATTGGCTGCCTGTAGCTCAATGGATCGAGTTCAAGGCTCTCTGTTTTGCTTTTAAAATTTCGAAGGCCGCCTCCCCCAGCATTTTGACGGATCTGCTATCCTTTTATGTCCCCTCCCGTCAGCTTCGCTCTATGGGCCAACATCTACTAGTGGTTCCTCGGGTCAGGAGGACCCGGGCCGGTGGGCGTTCCTTCCGGTATAGAGCAGCTATTCTTTGGAATTCATTGCCTCTCTACATTCGTGGTCTCAGTAATTTTGTCAAATTTAGGAAAGCTATTAAAACTTTTCTCTTTCCCACTGTGTAGGTCTCCTGGCTCCCTCTTTGCGCTGTGGTCTCCTAATTTGTTGTTTAGCGCCGGGACGCCTCTTGGCCGGGGCAGCTGTTGCGCTCTATAAATCTCTCAAATAGAAAAAATAGTCTGATGGTCAACCATGGGACTCACACCCCTCCTGCCCTTGCACCCATCTGTCTGGTGCCTGTATGATGGTAAGACCCCAGTGTGGACACATGCACCACCTACACAGTTGTTGGACATTGCAGGGAACACAGTGAAGTATGTGAACATGCACACAACACATCTCTTGCCACTAAGTCAGTGCAGGTGTCCGGATGAAGGGATGGCCAGAGTCTAAATAGAAATGCATGTGATGCATACCAGCACCACACACCATGATGCACCCATGTCCGGATAGTCAATGCCACAATGGGGTGCATGTTGCGCATGTCACTCCCCTGCAGGATCACTCTTAGGAAGTTTAATGCCATGACACAGGCATGCGTGCAAAGTCATACATCACTGTCTCCAGTCACATGGGCATGGCAGCCAGCCAACAACAGTCTGCACTGTGTCACAATCCTAGGACATGGGGAATGCAAGTTATGTAACTGACAAGTGCACATGTCCATCCCCCAAAAACCACATCATCAGTACTACTACTTGTCCACGTCATACCAATTGGACATATGGGGGACATGAAACACACCTCTCTGAACATGAGCACCTCACAGTGTGCTGTGAATGAGAAACAGCTGCCTGAAAGTCACAGTCGCATACACCTGTGTGCACAGTCAAGTGATCAGACACCTAAAAATCACAGAAGTTTCGTCTATCATGGTCACATCTCCGCTGGCATGCTGAGCCCTAACCGATAAACATACTAGTAGTCCTGACAACGAGGACACAGCACAATGACACAGAGGCAGACACCTGAGGGAACATTTCACTGATCACAACATGCCAGATGGTACACGGGAGTGGGAGTACAGAGTGTATTGTATGCCCTGGAGTAGGCATGACTGTCCAGCTCCACCTGTAAGAGGAATGAGTCCTGGACAGTAGGCATGTGGCTAAGCACGTGTGACACACTTGATACACATACTCCTGAGGCCCAAACATTGTTCCCACCGGCAGCATGGGTGTGTGCCAAATTCCCCAGGGACATGTGGTGATTCAGATCAGCAAGTGGACCACATATCAAAGTTACACCCAGATTACATGTCAGAACTTAGGCATTGTGTAAGCAATTGACCCACACATGAATCCCACAACATAGTCACAGGAACAAATGCTGTCCCCCACCTTGAGCGAAGCTAAATGCAATGACACAGTCCCCAAGTGACACAATTTCCTGACTGTAAGGGCCACACATATGCGTATCAGAGGAGAAGTGGGCATGTCACAAATGAGGGACATGGGTCCTGGACCACATGACTGATGTACTGTGGAAGTTTAACCAGGCCAGAGGAGGGCACATAGCATGTCAGACAAAGTGCACAGTGCAATCATGGACTCACTCCCTCCTTGCTGCTGTCTGGCCTTCAGCTGCCCATCCAGGTCAGGGAAGACCACCACCAGGATCCGGAGCATGTGGGGGGTCAGGGTCCGGTGTCCGCCCCTCCTGCGAGGAGGCGACAGCTTCAGCTGGACCCTTGCGATCCTCCGGGTCCAGCCACGAAGGTCCTGCCACCTCTTCTGGCAGTTGCGGATCCTGCGCCTGTAGACCCCCACGGATCTTACTTCCCGGGCGATGGTCAGCCAGATTTCCTGCTTCTGGTGGGCATCGACCTGTGAGGATGACAAAGTGAAAAAGGCCATTACTACACATGTAACATATCCATGCATCACACAGTTGGATATACATGTCTCAATCACAGGGGCATATGATGTACATAGGCAGTGCAACAATGGCTATGAACAGTTTGCCAGCAGTCACTACATGGTGTCATTGCATGGGAGTAAACCTTTTGGAATGCACTGTTACTGCACTGTACCTGTTCAGTGCATGTAACTACACACTTTGGGGTGTGACAACTACTCAGTGAGCATGCTAGCCAGTGGTGTGCACACTGTAAGTCCTGCTAGTCAGAAACATGCACAATTGGTAAGGCAGTGGACAGCACACTCACCTGCTCCCCTGGTTTCTCATACAGCTTGCTGTACTGTGGAAGGAGGCTGTCCAGCAGGGCCTGGTTCTCCTCAAGGCTGAAGGCTGGGGCTCTATCCACAGTACGTGCCATTGCAGTAGCCAGAGGATGCAGAGACAGCAGCAGTGTTGTTGGCAGATGTCGTCCTGGAGCATGTAGTGCAGGCAAGTGAGCTCTCAGGGGAACAGCCAGCATTATATGTGTGCTGCAGAGGCAGATACTGTCCCATGTGTCCAAAGTGATTGGTCCAAGTCGTTTGCATCTTCTGAATCTGACCAATCCATGGAATAGCAGCACTAATACACGCCCACAGCATCCTTTAAATCTTCAAATTCATGACATCCATGATTTTGCAACATTGTTGTGGCTGGCCAACTGAATTCACTGCATCAGACTCGTTGGAGCCACGAAACGCGTCCATTGCCATGCCAGGCCCCAGCCAATGCGTGCGCACCGATCGGTCCATTGCTGTACAACGCGTATTTCGGGGTACAACGCGTACCCGCACACATCATATGCAATGGGCCGGCCGGGCACACCGATCGGTCCATTGCTGTACAACGCGTATTTCGGGGTACAACGCGTACCCACACACTTCACATGCAATGGGCCGGACGGGCACACCGATCGGTCCATTGCTGTTCAACGCGTATTTCGGGGTACAACGCGTACCCGCACACAACACATGCAATGGGCCGGCCGTGCACACCGATCGGTGCATTGCTGTACAACGCGTATTTCGGGGTACAACGCGTACCCGCACACTTCACATGCAATGGGCCAGCCGGGCACACCGATCGGTCCATTGCTGTACAACGCGTATTTCGGGGTACAGCGCGTACCCGCACACTTCACATGCAATGGGCTGGCTGGGCACACCGATCGGTCCATTGCTGTACAACGCGTACCCACACACAACACATGCAATGGGCCGGCCGGGCACACCGATCGGTCCATTGCTGTACAACGCGTATTTCGGGGTACAGCGCGTACCCGCACACTTCACATGCAATGGGCCGGCTGGGGACACCGATCGGTCCATTGCTGTACAACGCGTACCCGCACACAACACATGCAATGGGCCGGCCGGGCATTCCGATCGGTCCATTGCTGTACAACGCGTACCCGCACACAACACATGCAATGGGCCGGCCTGGCACACCGATCGGTCCATTGCTGTACAACGCGTACCCGCACACAACACATGCAATGGGCCGGCCGGGCACACCGATCGGTCCATTGCTGTACAACGCGTACCTGTACAGGTCAGTCGCATATGTCACCATGCTTGTCACTGGTGAACATATGCCAGCCACATATACCTGCCAGAGACACAGGGGCACACCTACAACACCACACCCACTCCACACTGTTTCCTAAGGCATGTAAGGCTGCATTACCTTTTCTGTGTATGGGGGTTGACATGTGGTTTCTGTGGTGGCACTGGTGGGCATCCACACCCAGGCTGTGCATGTGTTCATGGGGACAGGGTCCTTTGTGTGTTGTGCACATGACCACTGTGATGTGCAACAGTTCATTTCAGAGCATGTGGCATGGTCACATTTCCAGGTTGTGTATGTGTGTGACATGTCACATACCCCCAAGGTCCATGGGGGAAGGCATGTACGTAACAGGATGACCCATTGCCACAATAGTGATGTCCCTCCACAGTCTGTGTGCATGTTGTGTTTCCGATGTCTCTGATTCCATGTGCACGATGGGAGACAGTCTCCACAGCAACGTTGTTTGTGCATGGACTTTGATGTTGTGCGTGTGTGTGTCACTGACGTCCATGTCTGTCCTGCAGAGGCAACAGGGGCCACTACCTGTGGGAGTCATGTTTGTTTTTCTGACGTGTACATGATACGCCATGTCATGCCAGTGTCCATGTGGCAAGACAGGGTCCCTGGGAATCTACCTGTCATTGTGCTGTGATGCCTGTGGCGCATCTGTCCAGACATGTCACTGTGGTGTGTGTGTGGAATGTGACAGCAGTAAATGGGTACTGTGATACAGCCTAATGGTTTCCCATAGCACAACCTGGTACCTGTTGTGCACACATGTTGTACTGAGAACTTAGATGATGGCCATGTAGGTGCGAGTTATGTCCGAACAGAACGGCACACACATCAAGTACTTGTGTCTCGTAATGATGTATCATGTGAAATTGAGTATGGTGAAAGGCACATCTGTGGGGTGACTGACAATCTTTCTTTCTTCATCCTATGCACTGCAGGGCTCCAGCTGTCCATAGACCATTCCCTGACCTGGCAACGATGGTGGAACGTGACAGCATCCGACGGTACTGCTTCACCAGGCAGCTGATTGAGGATTTGGCAGTGCGCTTGGCACCACATCTGCAACCGGGCCGGCCATACCCTACGGCGCTGACACCCAAGGTGAAGGTAATGGTAGCCCTACACTTCTTTGCCACCGGTACCTTCCAACACACTGTGGCGACTGATGGTGGGATGTCACAGACTATGTTCAGCCGTGTGCTACGCGATGTTTTGGTGGCTATGTTGAGGAACCTGAACCAGTTCATCTATTTCCCCAAACGTCGACAACTCACTGACGTTAAGAGTGACTTTTATGCCCTGGGGAGGATGCCACATGTAATTGGCTCCATTGGTGGGACACATGTGGCTTTGGTACCACCACAGGCACATGAGCAGGCCTACCATAACCGCAAACACTACCATTCGATCAATGCGCTGGTGGTATGTCTTGCAGATATGACCATCACACATGTTCTGCTCACGATGCCTACGTGATGAGGAGTAGTCGCATCCCGAGGATGATGTCACAGATGCCGAACCAGCGTGCCTGGCTTGTCGGTGTGTACTGACTTTGTACCATTGTGTGTGTTCTGCTATGTTGTATTCCGCCCACTTTTTAAACTCAGCTAATGTGCAATTGTCTGTCTGTAGGTGACTCCGGATACCCCAACATGCCGTGGTTGCTGACACCCCTCAGGAACCCTGTGACACCAACCCAGATGCGCTACAATGAGGCACATGGTTGGACCAGGAGAGTGATCGAGCGGACCTTTGGTCTCCTGAAGAGCCGCTTCCGCTGCCTGGACAAGACAGGAGGGGCCCTCCCATATGCCCCAGCAAAGGTGTGCAAGATTGTCATCGTTTGCTGCATGCTCCACAACCTGGCAGTGCGGAAGGAGTTGCCTCACATCCTGGATGACGATGACCAACATCCGCCACCTGTGGAGGATCCTGGCCTGGACCACGATGCCAGTGATGATGATGATGATGGTGGTGATGTCCGCACACAGCTCATCACCAACTTCTTCAGCTGAATGTGAGTATCCAGGGAGATGCAATGTGAATGATGTGAGTTTGCATGATATGTGTGGGTGGTGCCCTGGTGCTGTTTTAGTGTGGCCATGTGCCAATTGACTGGATGTGTGCAGCGGTGTCCTTACAGGTAGTCTGTACTCCCCAACAGTGTTGACATGCAAACGTGCTTTTGTGTAGGTACCTTGTGACATGTTTAGGGCATGAGTATTGCAGTTCTGTCCGGTTCTTCAGTGGTTTTGACTGTGTGTCATGTCTGTCCTTCACAGGGTGCTTACAGAGTTGTTTGGTCAACTTGGATCCCCCAACACCATGATTCAGCTTTCAGGGTGGTAGCAGTCGTTTCCCTACAGGTGATGTGCCACACACCCCTGGACTTCATATCTTCTGCACTTGTTGACTGTGTGGCCACTGCCATGTGGGATTAACTTGCATTTGTAGTGGTAACAACATGTTACAAATGTGTAATAAACCAGTGCTTCACTTTGGGATGTGCGTTGTCTGTGGTCACACATCTGACTGACATTTGCTTACTGCACCTGTGGGCTAGTTGACACAGACTCTGAATAGGTGTGGTGTCTGTGCATTCCACTGTATTTCCTGCCAACATCACTGTGGGCGATGAGTCCGATGGCCCTGGTGTCTGTGTTGTGTAGCCCTAGTGGTGTGTCTCCCTCATATGTGTCACGTCACCATGACTCACACGACGGTGTTGTACTTGCTGTAGCAGTTAGCATACACAGTGTAATTTAGCAGACCATCATCACCATAACAGTATCCACATTTGAATAACAACAGTGGCAAGTATGGTGTACTAGTGATTTTATTTACAGAAATGTGTGTGTGTATAGTGCACAGGATGGTGGGTGCTGTACATTGTGATTGTGATCCAAAGTTCCCAGATGAGTTGGAAGTATTGGTAGCAGAAATGTCCTGAGTGAAGTCCACAGTCATATGATACATTAGTCCAACTTGAACTCCCCATGTCATGTGGGAAAGTAGTGTTGCATTCGACAGGGTGAAACGTTTGCACACAAAGGAGAATTTCCAGAACAGGTGTTGGCTTCCTGGGGGATGTACGTGGCCATCAACCTCTCAGTTTTCCTTCCTCGGACGACCCCTCTTCTTTGGGGGGGGACCCTCACGTGCAGGCTGCTGCGGTGAAGGGGCCTCTCCGCCAGAGTCCTCCTCCCTCCCTGTGGCGGTGTCAGTTGTTGCAGCACCAGATGTTGTGGGCACACAGGGAGGTGTGGCCATGTTGGTGCTAATCTGGCGGAGGCATGTCAATATGTCCCTATGCACCGCTGTGAGTTCTTGCAATGTATCTCACTTGGACTCCATGCCCGACATTTGTGTCTCCACACGGGCCATGTGTGTCTCCACACGGGCCATGTGGGAGTCCAAGCGGGCATGATGGGCAGCCTGCTGCTGTTGTATGTCCTTGAGGATCCCCACTACCTGTCTGACCTCTCCGGTGCTATCCTGGTACGCATCAGCGATGCGTGCCAGTTGTGGGTCATCATGCAGTCCAGACCCCTCTGCAAGCAGCGACCTATGTCTACCACCCCTCCCACCACCCCTGGCGACACGTGCAGGACCTGCGGTGGTACGCACAGGTGACCCGAGGCCCACTTGGGGGTTGTTAGTGGTGTTGTCATCCGTTGCTCCACGGTGGGCCTGGGGCCCTGTGCTGTTGTCAGCGGTGGTCCTTGGTCTGTCCATGTCGGTGGGGGTGGTCTGTATGTTGGCAGTTGTTGGAGGGCTGGGTGCAGGGGGTGCAGATGTTGGTCCAGCTGGTGCTGCATGATGACTCACACCGGAGGGGCCAGGTAGGTCTTCGCCATCCGAGGAGGGCAGAGGCTGTTCCACACCAGTGAGCTCTGTGTCCCCCAGAGCGTGGGACAGGGACTCCTCCTCGCCTGCTGCTGTGTCCCCATCATCGTCACCTGTATTTGGAAGAGACACACATTGTATGTAATGTTTCTACAGGCATCAATGGTTCACACACCTGACAGTTGTGACTGTACCTCTGGATGCGGGCATGTACATTGCATTGTCCTAAGTTGTCACAGTAAGAGGTTGATATTGGTGTAGCACATTGTCATGCATACCTGGGGCATTTCACTATGAATGTTGAGGTGTGTGCATGGCCAGCATTGGTTGTATTTGGTGGACATCCGGCCATCCTTCTCCACCTGGCCCAGTTATCCCACCATGAAGCATGCCACCCTTGCAGTGGGTTCAGGTTGACTCTCAGGATGTCATTCAGTGGTGTTGTGCTGTTTGTTGGTGCACAGTTCCCAGCAGGGCCTTGTGCTCCCCACAGCAGTAGCCAGTGTCAGTCATCTTGTAAGTCCTTGTCCACTCCCTGTGATGTGAGCATGGTTCAGAGTGGTGTTGATGGGCCAATTGTGAGGCTGAGCAATATCTGTGACTCCAACTCCCATCATGCTATTGGCTACATCCCCCTTCCCAGCATGGCATCGATTCCTCGTGTGAGGAGGGCTCGCGCTGGTGGGCGCTCTTTCCGCGTGTTGGCTGCTAAGTTGTGGAATGGTCTCCCAAGTCATATCCGGTGCATGGATAACTATTCTGCTTTTCGAAAAGCACTGAAAACCCACCTTTTCCCTCACTAAGCTATCTGTCCCCTCGTCTGTCATTTTTTACCTCTCTTGGTTTCCTTTCCTTTGCTAGATTGGACTCTTGCAGCCAGTTGCTATTGTTGCTCTTAGCGCCGGGACGCCCCTTTGCCGGGGCAGCTGAGCGCTTTACAAAACCGCTTAACATAACATAACATAACATGCCCGTACTTCCTTCCTTTGGACTGTGCTTCCCTGTGGGGTAGTGTGCCTGTGCTGACAGGAAGGCTGACAGTGTTGTCCTTGCGTTTGTTTGGCTACAAGTCCCAGGTGTGTCCCTGTGCTTCACACAGCATTACCCAGGGTGGTGGTTCTTTGTGGGATCTTCATTTGGTATGTGAGGCATTGCATTCTCCCAGGTGAGTTATGTGGAGTTTGTGTTGAGGGGGTGTGTGAGGTGAGCTGCTTGTAACTATGGTCAGTGCTGTGAGTCCTCCTTCCCACCCAGCCAGATATCCCACCATGCTACGTGCTTGCATTGCAGAGAGTGCAAGTTACCTTTCAGGATGTCAGGCAGTGGTGTTGTGCTGTTTGTTGGTGCACAGTTCCCAGCAGGGCCTTGTGCTCCACACAGCAGAAGCCAGTGTCAGCCATCTTGTAAGTTCTTTTCCACTCCCTGTGATGTGAGCATGGTTCAGAGTGGTGTTGATGGGCCAATTGTGAGGCTGAGCAATATCTGTGACTCCAACTCCCATCATGCTATTGGCTACACCCCCCTTCCCAGCATGCCCATACTTCCTTCCTTTGGACTGTGCTTCCCTGTGGGGTAGTGTGCCTGTGCTGACAGGAAGGCTGACAGTGTTGTCCTTGCGTTTGTTTGGCTACAAGTCCCAGGTGTGTCCCTGTGCTTCACACAGCATTACCCAGGGTGGTGTTTCTTTGTGGGATCTTCATTTGGTATTTGAGGCATTGCATTCTCCCAGGTGGGTTATGTGGAGTTTGTGTTGAGGGGGTGTGTGAGGTGAGCTGCTTGTAACTATGGTCAGTGCTGTGAGTCCTCCTTCCCAGCCAGCCAGATATCCCACCATGCTACGTGCTTGCATTGCAGAGAGTGCAAGTTGGCTTTCAGGATGTCAGGCAGTGGTGTTGTGCTGTTTGTTGGTGCACAGTTCCCAGCAGGGCCTTGTGCTTCACACAGCAGTAGCCAGTGTCAGCCATCTTGTAAGTTCTTTTCCACTCCCTGTGATGTGAACATGGTTCAGAGTGGTGTTGATGGGCCAATTGTGAGGCTGAGCAATATCTGTGACTCCAACTCCCATCATGCTATTGCCTACACCCCCCTTCCCAGCATGTCCGTACTTCCTTGATTTTGAGTGGACTTCACTGTGTGTGAGTGTGACAGCAATGGCAAGATGGCTGACAGTGGTGTCCTGCTGTTTGTTGGTGCACAGTTCCCAGCAGGGCCTTGTGCACCCCACAGCAGTAGCCAGTGTCAGCCATCTTGTCAGTCCTTATCCACTCCCTGTGATGTGAGCATGGTTCGGAGTGGTGTTGATGGGCCAATTGTGAGGGTGAGCTAAAATGTGGTGACATATATGAAATTGGGGATCAATTTGGGGGTCAGATATGAAATTGGGGCTAAAATGTGGTGACATATGAAATTGGGGATCAATTTGGGGGTCAGATATGAAATTGGGGCTAAAATGTGGTGACATATATGAAATTGGGGATCAATTATGTAGCCAGATATGAAAATGTGTGTAAATGTGGTCTCAGATATGAAATTGTGTATAAGTAATGTGCCCTATTAGTTCTTTCAGTGTGGCATTTGGTGTTAGATGTGAAGTTAAGGCTATCATTACTAACTTTAGCCCATTCAAATTACATCCAGTGCCATGATATTTTGTAAGTGACCACTGTTCGAAGTACAGATATGACCCATGACATTGACACAGCACGATGTGTCCATTGGTGCCTTAAACGTGCTCAAACAACACTATCACGCCCATAGTCAACAATGTCATGCTGCACCCTCGCCGTAGCGAGCGCCTGGCACAAGCGGTGTGTCCCCGCCAATGGCCCAAGACACACGCACCGTAGTGATAGGCATATACACATGATCAAATGGCGGTTGGTATGTCCCGCCACACAAACATGGTCACTCATAGCAATGCATGTGCCCGGAATCGCGGTAGCTACCGCCTGGCACCAGCGGTGTGTCACCGCCATGGCCCAAGACACCATAGCGGGATTGATAGGCATATACACATGATCAAATGGCGGTTGGCATGTCCCGCCACACAAACATGGTCACTCATAGCAATGCATGTGCCCGGAATCACGGTAGCTACCGCCTGGCACCAGTGGTGTGTCACCACCATGGCCCATGCATTGACAGCAAATGGGAAGCGCAATCGCGGTAGCCTGATGCAAGTTTGAAAATCGCAGTAGGCGTGCTCCGCCACCGCGGGGCCGGTCATTGGATGCACTTGAAAGATGCACCACTGCGGTACCCCACGCCTGTCCCCTGCGGTGTCACCACCATGGACCATGCCCTTCCAGCCAATGGGAAGCGCAATCGCGGTAGCCTGATGCAAGTTTGAAAATCACGGTAGGCATGCTCCGCCACCGCGGGCCGGTCATTGGATGCATTTGAAAGATGCAACACCACGGTACCGCACGCCTGTCCCCTGCGGTGTGTCACCGCCATGGGCCATGCCCTTCCAGCCAATGGGAAGCGCAATTGCGGTAGCCTGATGCAAGTTTGAAAATCGTGGTAGGTGTGCTCCGCCACCACGGGGCCGGTCATTGGATGCGCTTGAAAGATGCACCACCACGGTACCGCACGCCTGTCCCCTGCGGTGTGTCACCGCCATGGACCATGCCCTACCAGCCAATGGGAAGCGCAATCGCGGTAGCCTGATGCAAGTTTGAAAATCGTGGTAGGCGTGCTCCGCCACCGCAGAGGCGGTCATTGGATGTATTTGAATGAGGCAGTCCTGGAACACCAATTGCAGCAGCTTAGAATCACAGAAACGTGCCCTGGGGGCTATATATGTGTGTGAGAGAGCCACACATTTCCACAGCTCACTGAGCCTGCTGCCTGAGACCCCTCACCTGCTGTTGCCTCCAGGGACTGCTGCCTGAGACCCCTCACCTGCTGCTGCCTCCAGGGACTGCTGCCTGAGACCCCTCACCTGCTGCTGCCTCCAGGGACTGCTGCCTGAGACCCCTCACCTGCTGCTGCCTCCAGGGACTGCTGCCTGAGACCCCTCACCTGCTGCTGCCTCTAGGGACTGCTGCCTGAGACCCCCTCACCTGCTGCTGCCTCCAGGGACTACTGCCTGAGACCCCTCACCTGCTGATGCCTCCAGGGACTGCTGCCTGAGACCCCTCACCATCAACTGCCGCTGCTGCTGTCTCCTGCCCACAGTGATGTCGAGGACTGAGAAGATCCGTGCCACTCCCTTCACCACCGAGGAGCTGGAGGTCCTGGTGGACGAGGTGCTCACCCAGTATCCAAGGCTATATGGTGCGCCAAATGTCGTGGTAAGTATCTCAGAGTGTGAGTGAGAGTGCAGGGGGGGCACACATGAATTTGATCTGCTGCAGTATGTGCGTAAGAGTGTGGGGTTGGGTCATGCACTGCCTAGCATGCTGTTTCCAGGGGGAAGGTGTGTTTAGTCTATTCAACATGTTTCCCTGCCTGCACATCCAGATGTGAGGGAAATGTAATGTCTTGTCAGACATACAGTGAGGCTGCAACTTCTCAATTTAGGAGTCAGGACAGTGATTGCCAGTCTGAATGTCTGTGTGTGTCCCTGATGTCCTTCACAGGCCCATCGTTGGCCTTAGCTAGGGTTGTTGTCCAGAGGGTAGTGAGGGAATTGTTTCTGACTCAATATGTGCCTCATCTCTAGTTCTGCACTATGCTCAGGACCGCAATCCCCCAGGGTGACAGTCTTGTTGGTCATTCACCTATGACACTGTACATTTCAATGTTCTTGTGCCCAGGCCCTTCCATCACCACCAGCATGTGCACATACTCGCATGTGTTGGCACTGTTTGTGTTTCCGAATTGTCCCTCCATTTAAAATATCAGATGCCCCACGTTGGACCTCTGTGTGACCCCAACTGGCCTGCACATTCACCGCCCAATCTGACAGTGACACAACACTGAATGTACAGAGTGTCAAATCTGTGCTTTTCCTCTTGACTCTCCATCAATGAGCCATTACAGAAATGTAGATTGCACACGACAGGCCTTGTGATGAGGGTTTGCGTTTGTGAGGTCATGTCCCTCAATGTGACCTCCATGACACAGTGTGGCAGTTTAAGGGCAAGTGCTTTGAGGGCTGCGCAGTGTTGGGCACAGTGAGTATTCACAGTAACATATGTAGTAATGTCCTGCATGTCTTGGTATTCCCCAAAACTTGCAGTAGATGTGGTCAGCATACGCATTTTGCTCTCTGCTGGCATCCTGCATGGCTATGAGATGGGCATGTACTGTGTCCACCCTCATACCTGCATGCATTAATGTGTGTTTCCCACATGATGATGTTTGAATGTCGCAGATTTATTGTCTCTGCTGAAAATATGGCTGAAGTTGGGTAGAGTCAGTGTCATGCTCCTACCCTGGGAAATGGTGGTAGGTTACACTGATTATTGCACCCTCTTGTCTCCCATGTCTGCAGCTCAAAGTCAACCAGCGCAAGGCTGTGTGGAGGGCCATTGCATGCAAGGTGCGTGCTCTCGGTGTCTTCAACCGACGGCGCTCCCACTGTCACAAGAGGTGGGATGACATCTGCCGACTGAGCAGGAACGTGGCCGAGATGACACTGGGGCTGATCCCTCGGTCCGGCAGGTTGGTGCGGCGCAGCATAACACCACTAATGGCATGCATTTTAGCGGTGACGCAGCCTGAACTGGATGCATGTCTGAAGGGGCATCAGCAGCAAGCTGGTGGTGAGTATTCTGTGAGTGTGACTTTGGGTGTTGTTTGGCTGCATGTGCGCCAAGCCTTGTCCAGTGCAGGGCTGTGATGTTGCTAGTGTGATGCAATGGCGTGTAAGTGGCCGCAGTGTTGGGTGCAGTTGTCATGCATTCCCCCTACATGTACCTTCCCATGTCATTGGTGTAATGGCCCTTGACTTCACATTTGTAGTTGTGGCCTTCTGGTATCATCTTCATTGGGGTAGTCACGGACATCCCATGTCAGGGCCCAGCAGAGTGCATAATCTGAGTGTGCCATCATCAATGTGTGCATTGCCTGACGTCAGATTTGTGCTGACTACACATCTAACACCAATGTGCAACTGTAGTTGTTCCCCAAGATACGACATGGTGGATGGCATGTGCTCATGGACATTGTGGGCGTATATGTTGGAGTCTGTCTCTGTGTTGGACACTTCTGCTGGCTCAAGATGTGACAGTGACAACATGTTGTGAGTAGAATCTTTTACCCCCTCAGGGCCCTAGGTGTGTCTGGTTAGGCGGAGCCACCAACAGGCTAATTGGCTGTGTGTTCATCACATGGGTGAATTATGCCAAGTTTGCATTGTGCCCCGGTAATTTCGATGTTTGGATTGAGGTTGCACAATGTTACTTCCCATGGTGTTGTCCAACATGAATGATTGTTCATCATTAGTGATGCTTTCCTTGCAGATATTTGTAATCTTGATGCCAATGTACTGATCCTACCTCTCTCTCTCTCATGCAGCATCTCATATGGGCATGGAAGGACAGGGGACGGACACCAGTGGTGAGGCATCAAGCACAACTGCTGCACACCAGCATAGTGACAAGGATGTCACCAGCGCATCAGAGGGGGACCGTAGTCTTCTAGTGCACTCACAGCCAGAGACGCAGACCTCTACGTCATCTAACGACGGCGGTGACGCATCTATGTTTTTGGCCACAGGAAACGTGGATTCTGCCTCCTCGTCCACCACACAGCGTTCAGTGCCCACCCTCCCTGCTACTCCCACTGTTACTGCCCTTGTTCGCACCACAAAAAAGGGAAGAGTGTCCTTCATCCCAGGCACCGCTGCCCCTGCCCCTGCCCCCCCTGCTGCCATCAGTGCTGAGTCTGTGGACCTTTTGCGCCAGCTGTGTGTGGGTCAGACAGCTCTCCTCAATGCCTTCCTGGACCATGACAAAAATTGGCACAGGTGGTGGCTTACATGGAGGGCATTCATTCCGACGTGGGTGGGCTACACCGGACTATACAGTCTCTGTCCTCTGCAGTGACAGCAGCCATTCAAATTGCCCAATCCCATAGTCCTGCTCCAGTCCCTAGGCCCACCACCCTGCCAGTGGCCACATCTGATGATAGTGACCACACACCCCAGACATCAAGGGAAAGATACAGCACACGCAGCCACGGCAGCAGCAGCCCAAGCAGTCCAGGGCGCAGACACCATCCCCACAAAAAGGTAAACCCACACCAGAGCGCAGAGGCAAAGGCCCTTCAGGCCACACCCAGGGCAAGAATGGCAAGAATCAGGCCTCAGGCTCACATGAATCAGAGGCATCCCCAGCCAAGGACTCACCTGTCCCAATAGTGTCTCACATAGACAAGCACACAGTATCCGTGCCCAGTGACAAACAGGTGCCTGCTAAGAGTACACGTAAGAAGAGCTCCAAGGAAAGTTCACCCACAACATCAACTCCCATCCAGAGCCCTGTGAACCAGGGAAAGGAGGCCACTGTAGGGGGGACACCTGGTAAACAGGTGATGCAGGGGCAGAGGTAATCCGGGGCCAAGCGTCCCGCAGAATCCAGCACGTCCCCAGAGGGAGGACCAGCATCTGCACATGATCCTGCTTTTGTGATGAGTGTGCCTGTTGTATACACCCCACTTGGCATTAATCCCAGGACAGGGAAGCCATATCAAATCCCCAAGAAGCGGAAGGGCACCCCTCCAGATTCTACCACACACACTGGGTCTCATGCAAGCATGAGTCCACCTCCACGTGCCACCACCCCACCTGGACCTAGCAGCCCTCAGGCTTCCCAGACCACTGATGGCTCTACCCCAGCTGGGCCTCTCTCTCTCCGAGCCAGTACCCCAACTGGCCCCGACAGACAGCCACCTCCCAGTCATACTGCCAGCCAAGTCTGAGTGTTAGTCCCCCTCACACACATGTCTCTCCCACAGTGGTGCCATGGACTGACCATTTTTGACACCCTGAGTTATCATGTACTCACTCTGCACTTTTTACTGGCCCTTGGCCTTGTTGTTGACTGTTGTTCTAGACTTGCCTGTGCAGCTTCTCATGTACCTCACCTGCACTGTGTCCTGGCCACTGGCCTTGTTGTTGACTGATGTTCTAGACTTGCCTGTGCAGCTTCTCATGTACCTCACCTGCACTGTGTCCTGGCCACTGGCCTTGTTGTTGACTGATGTTCTAGACTTGCCTGTGCAGCTTCTCATGTACCTCATCTGCACTTTGGACTGGTCACTGGCCTTGCTGTTCACTGCTGTTTGCCCCTTGCCTGTGCAGGGTCTCATGTACCTCACCTGCACGGTGTCCTGGCCACTGGCCTTGCTGTTCACTGCTGTTTGCCCCTTGCCTGTGCAGGATCTCATGTACCTCATCTGCACTTTGGACTGGCCACTGGCCTTTCTGTTCACTGCTGTTTGCCCCTTGCCTGTGCAGGATCTCATGTACCTCATCTGCACTTTGGACTGGTCACTGGGCTTGCTGTTCACTGCTGTTTGCCCCTTGCCTGTGTAGGATCTCATGTACCTCACCTGCACTGTGTCCTGGACACTGGCCTTGTTGTTGACTGATGTTCTAGACTTGCCTGTGCAGCTTCTCATGTACCTCATCTGCACTTTGGACTGGTCACTGGCCTTGCTGTTCACTGCTGTTTGCCCCTTGCCTGTGCAGGATCTCATGTACCTCACTTGCACTGTGTCCTGGCCACTGGCATTGCTGTTCACTGCTGTTTGCCCCTTGCCTGTGCAGGATCTCATGTACCTCATCTGCACTTTGGACTGGCCACTGGCCTTGCTGTTCACTGCTGTTTGCCCCTTGCCTGTGCAGGATCTCATGTACCTCATCTGCACTTTGGAGTGGCCACTGGCCTTGCTCTTGTCTAAATTTTGCTGCATAACTGTGTAAAATGTAAATAATATAAATTACTCCTGTTGTCTGCCTTGTCAGTGTCCTTGCTAAATAAAGGGTTACTGTGTGGGTATGGTTTACTGTGATACATGCTCTATATGCCACTTCAACATTGCCAATGTCTTGTTTCCTCTGATCATGTTGTTTCAACTTTGGTGTCCCAGACTTGTGCATCTGTGTGTGTTGGCTTAGATGTAGGTGTGTTTGCTGTGGACTGTTTAACTTCCTGGGTGTGTTGTTGTCTGTGTGATGTTTAGATTGTTGTTGTGTGTGTTCATGGTGTGTCACTCATCTCTGTTTGTAACTGGTATGTCTGTTGTGCACACACTGCTTGGTGTGCATGCAGTGCTGTGAGTGTATGTTGCCATGTCCTTGCCTGTTGTAGCATATTGATATCTTTGCATGTGCATGTGTTGTGTCTGATGTGGCTGTGTGCAGTGTTTGTGTTGTCTCATGCAGTTGACAGTTGCTCTGTGTGTGGTGTTCTATTTGCCTGTCAGTGTGTGTGTTTTGTTGTTGTGTTTGATTCAGATGTGTGTTGCCATTGTGGTGTGCCTTACTTGTGTGTCTGTCACATGAACTGAGGTCTATTGTAGTTCCCGTGCTTGTTTTGGGTGCATCCTTGGTGTTTTCCCCTCTCATATTTGATATGACTCTTGTCATTCTTGTGCATGTGCAGGCATGTGGTACACTATGACACCATTTTGAGTTGATGGGTGGTGTGGTATGTCTGTCTGTGTGTCATTGTAGGCCCATTTCTCCCTGTTTGTCTCCATTATTGTTTTGTGTGGATGCACTTCTTATATGTGTTGTGGTATGTTGTCTGTGCATTTTTCCTGACTAATGAGGTTGTGTACTCCTGTTGTGTCTGTGCTCCCATTGGATTTCCACTGTTTAACTGCACAGGTCTTGTCTGTTATTGTAGTAGTTCTGTGTGTGTGTTTTGATTGTGTTCTGTGTTTGACTGTTGTTTTTGTGCGTACAGTGGTTCTGCCATCCCTGTGTGTGTGTGTGATGTTTGTGGATACCCCCAGGGGGTGTGTTTGCTTGTCAGTGTATTGA
Source organism: Calotriton arnoldi (assembly GCA_963921515.1). Lineage (NCBI taxonomy): Eukaryota > Metazoa > Chordata > Amphibia > Caudata > Salamandridae > Calotriton > Calotriton arnoldi. The sequence continues at coordinate 539,219 of CAWUFW010006809.1, read as the reverse complement.
CTGGACATTATTGGCAAGCTTCTGTGTGTTTGTCACTGGTGTTGTGTGCTGCAGGTGTGATGGGTGTGGGGGTTGTGTGAAGGTTCATACTTGTGTTTGACAGTCATGGAGTGTTGCAATGGGCCCTGTGTGTTGTGCTGCTGACATACTCCTGTGATGTATTTGGATACAGATGTGTGGCTGATCAGTGTTAGACTTCATACCCTTCCTTTCAACCGTGTGCCTATACATGGTTTGCCTTGCTGTCTCCCTGAGTTGTTGCAGTGAGGTGACTGTGGTTTGACTTCACTCACTGTGACTGCCATGTGTGATTTGTTGGTCTGGGGTTGTTGTTATATGTTCCTTCCCTTGCATGTGATGTACACATGCTTGGTGTTCAGCTCCTTGCCATTCCATTTGTGTGCACCTAACTTTAGGTTTCCTATTTGTTGTCCTCCATTGCTGCTAGCATGTGGTCTGTGTTTGTTGCTGTGTGTCAGTGTGGGGTATGTCTGTGTGACTTGGCAGGCTGTGTGTCCATTAGAGTGTTTGTTCATTATCTGTGTGTGTTTGTTTTGTGCTTGGCCTCAGTTTACTTGCCATGAATGTGGTGTTGTTGTGGTGTGTGGTTTCCCCTGGCCCTGTGCTTCTACGCTGTGTGTTACTCTGCAGCCGCACCTGATGGGGCTGTCTCCCTAGTTGTTTGTTGTGTTTTGCAGTGTGTGTGTTCACCTGGCTGGTTATTGGGCATGTGGGAGCACAGGAGGGTCACATGGCATGTCCCTTCATGTTGTGGGTGGGCCTAGTGTGTGGAGTGTGGAGGTGTTGCCCTGTGTACTTTGTGCACTGCCCATGCCTTGCGCTGGCCCTGCCTACTACATTGTGCGCATTTTTTAACACGGATTCACCGCTGCGGTCACGTGAACTGAACATTATTTTGAGATCGCAGACATGGTGACCTGGATGTGGAGGGGTGAACTAGTGGCAGGTAGGACATGTGTGGCTACACCTGTGGTTGTGTTCCTGTCCCCACCAGGGTGTCTGGTGGGGACAGGAACCTTACATCAGCCATGGAGTTGTGGGTTGTGTTTGTGTGCAGAGTTGTGTGATCGCGTACCTGCAGCGGCGTCCGCCGCAGTCCATGGCTTGCTGGAGGTGTATCTTGTACAGCGCCGGGAAGGCGTGTAGTGCCGGGTCCATGGCGGTCGGCTCCGGTATTCACTTTTGCGCTCGGCTGTGGTGCTTCCGCCTGCTCAGATTGGCCGGTTTCTCCGCTGCGGTGTGCCTGGCTGTTTGGCGCATCCTAATTTGTACGGTGGGAGGGACGTCATTCCGCACGGCGGTGGCTCTCGATTGGTTAACTCCGCAGCGGTGGTGGGTGCGTTTTGATGGCGGTTCACGTCGCACCGCGGAGGTCGGAAAATGGGCTGTGTTTGACCATTGTAATATGGCGGCCGTGTGCACCGCTGCTCGCGGGCGGAAAATAGCATTTTCTCCCACCGCCAGCATTGCGGAGGTGCATCCGCCAGTCATCGTAATGGGCCCCTAAGTGTACAAAAAATAACATTTAAATATAAAAATAAACTATTTTCAATACTATAAACAAATAACATATTTCAAACATTAAAACAAACACTAACAAAAAAAATACAATATTAATAAAAATAAAACACAAAATAATATACTTTAAAAATGAAAATCAAATAAATACACAAACACTACAACATAAAAAAATATCACCAGTATCAAAAATAAACAGACATATATATAACATATTTCAAAATATATATATAATTTATTAATGCATACATTTTAATTAAATTACTAAACAAAATAAAAACGAACATTAAATAAACACAGTTAAAATTAAACAAATTAAATTATAACTACCAAAAATGAAAAAAAAGCTATCTCAACCAATGAATTTAAACTACACAAACCAATAGAAAACTCTAACTAATTAAATAAACACTATAAAAGCAATCAATTAATTAACAAAAAATTTACAGTGAAACGGACAAACACTGCAGAAAGGACAAAACTTTGCAAGACAGAAAACAAAACAAAAAAGATCTACACATACAACTAAACAGAAAAGCTCTCGTTAAAGGTAAGAACAAAACTTTTTAAATAAATAAATAAAATTAGCTTAAAAAAAGCATATAAACAGAGTAACTTAACATATAACATGTTTTTCTTTATATTTCATTGACTAAACTTGACTAAAACTCTACCTAGAAAATTCAAAACAATGATTTCCTTCCAAAACAACTACAAAATCAACATTAACAAAAAATGTAAAACAAAGTAAGTATATATCTTAACTAACTGAGTTAATTGATTAAACCTAAAAAAATATTAAAAAAGCAAAACATAACTAACAAATACTTTTATTTTACTTCCTTCTATGGTGCTACAACAGAAAAACAACATTGAAGAAATAAATTACATCAACTAAAAATAGTAAGTTTTTTTTCAGAATAAAAACAACTAAATAAAAATAGGGACTAGCTAAATGAAACTAACAAACTAAATGTAACCCTTCAATAAAAATAACATTTTATTTTTTAACCCCTTCGATGCTCATGACGAGCTCAGCTCGTCATGCTGCGCGGTTGGCGTGTGCGCCTGACGAGCTGAGCTCGTCACGACCACACCCGCGATCGGAATGTCCAGCACCTGGGCGGAATTCCGATCACGGCGAAGCGGTTAACCAACAGAAAAAAAAAACAGTAAATAATCTACAAACTTCAAAAAAAGTATCCAACAAGAAAAGAAAAACAAGATATATTTAAGTATATTTTAAAATGTAATAATTATATGTAAATGTTTACTCTTCACTTGGTTCAGTGTGTGATCAAGGGAGCTTGCTCCCGAAACGCGTAACCTTGAACTTTATTAAAAACCTTTAATAGGAATCTGAGAGCGCGTGCTTATTTGCAACTGTAGACTTATTTATATGCCGGCATTGCTCTACCGGCTTGATCGCGCCACCGCACTACGGGCGGAGTTCCCAGGAGGAGCAACTCGTTTTGAAAAAAAAAAATATATATATATATATATATATATAAAAATACATTCACAGATATAGAAAGAAAATTACAGAAGGGGCAAAGTTCATTTCCTCACAAAAAGGAAAACTACTTTTGTGCTACATGGGCTATACTTATGCACAAGAGCAAATAACCAAAAATAAAACCCATTGGAAATGTAGTAAATACTACTCCAATTCTTGCTATGGGAGAGCAACGACAATAGAACAAGTGTTATTAATGTTAACGAACACAACCACCCCCGCAACACCACAGAAATTGAGGTGAGAGATGTTTTAGAAAACATCAAAGAAGCAAGCACCAGTTCACAACAAAACAGTACCCAAATATTAAAAAATTTACTAACTCATGTTCCTGAACATGTAACAGGACAATTACCTTCTATCTCAAATCTAAAATGCATGATAGCTAGAACTAAAAGATCTACTACTCAGACACCACCACCTCCCCAACTTTTGTAGAAATCAAAATTTTACAAGAATACACAGTCACACAAAGATGAAAAATGTATTCTTTATGACAATAGTCATGAAAAAAGAATTATCATCTTTGCCACCAACACCAACATTCAAAAGTTAAAACAATGTAAAACTCTATACCATCCATGGCGAATATGAAGAAACTAACCCCTTCATATACGCCCTACTCCCCAACAAACAAAATACTACCTACATAGAACTCCTTACAATAATTAAACAACAAACCAAAAACTACTTCCCTCAAAAAATAATAATAGATTTTGAGCAAGCAATGATTCAGGCAATTTTAAAAATATATCCACATACTGCAAAACAAGGTTGCTATTATCATTTCAACCAAAATATATGGAGACATCTCCAAAAATCTACCCTAAGTATAGAATATGCCACAAACAGCAACTTTGCTTACCAAATAAAGAAACTAATAGCCCTGGCCTATGTACCAACAACAGAAGTAGCCAACCACTATAATATACTTATCAAAAGTCCTTTCTACCAAGCCAATGAAGCAAAACTAACACCCTTGCTTGACTACTTTGAAGACACCTGGGTAGGAAGACTACATAGACCAGGGCACCGAAGACAAACCAAATTCCAAATACCCTGGTGGAATGTCCATGAAAGCACCCTAGCACAAAAAGCTAAAGCAAATAACGCAGTGGAAGGATGGAATAATGCCTTCTAAGCCACAATAGGAAAAGTACAACCAACTTTCCACACACTAATAGAAGCCATCAAAAAAGAACAAAGGGGCTCATTACAATGGCGGAACGATCGCCACCGCGGTGCCGGCGGTGGCGATCGTTTCGCCATCAAATTGAGAATTACCCACCGCCATATTAGGATGGCGGTGGGTATCGCGGCGGACGCAAAGTCTGTCCGCTGCTTTTCCGCCGGTGGCAATTGCACCGATTGCCTGGCGGGCGGAGCAGGGCACTAATATGGTGGCGGTGCCTAGCAGGCACCGTCCGCCACATTAGGATGTGAGTTTTAGGAGGCCTTTCCATGGCGGCGATGCCGCCATGGAAAGGCTGGTGGGGATTGGGTTTGGGGGCCCATTGCGGGCCCCCCATGTGGGCGGGGGTGTCGCTGCACTGGGGGGTACCCATGGTAAATGTAAAAATGTAAATGTAAATCCGTATTTTGTAAAGCGCAAACTACTCACCCTTACAGGTCTCAAGGCGCTGGGGGCCGTCGTGGAAATTAAGTGAGCTATTGCCGAGAGTCACATGGTGCTGAGCTGAGCTGCCGCCGGAGCCGGGGATCGAACTGTGAGCCCTGTGCTCCGAAGTCAGCTGCCCTGGCCGCTGCACCACACCTCTCCAGGGTACCCCCCTGCATTTCCATGCACCACGTGGCAGGCACCGCATGGTGCCTGCCACATGGTGCAGGGAAATGCGGCGCAAGCACCTTTCACATTGCAGACGGTGCTGCAGCCAGCAGCACCGCACGCAATGTTAAAGGACCAGAATGTGCCCGCCAGTACCGCGGTCGCATCCTAATTGCAGTGGTGGGACCGCTGTATGTCTGGCAGACGGCCCCAATCAACGCTACGGTGGCGGGCGGACAAAGTCCGCCCGCCATCTTAATCAGCCCCAAAGTTACCAAGAATTAAGGCTAGAACAATACCTCACTAAAACAGGTCCTAAGCTTAGTAAGCAAACAAAAACAATGTACGAACACCTACAGTACAAAACTGGACTCTACCCAAACACCAAAGGACTAGAATACCTAGACACAATAGCCAAATGTGTACTTTAAAAATAAGACAATACAAACACCATGCAGCATTTAAAAATTACAAAACAATTAAACAACACATTTCTACTCTTTTTAAATTAATAGTTATAATTATGTCATTTAATAATTAAAAACATACATAAAAATATATGACATAATATAATTATTAAAAGAAAAAGAAACATGCAAACAAAATGTTAAAAAACATTACTCACTCATAATAATTAAAAATAACTTACAGTTTTGTCGAAGTAGATGGTCCTCAAAAACAAACAAATCCATAGTATTTAAAACGAAATATAAATCCATGAAAAAAGGAATGTCCCAAAAAAATAAAAAAATACAACTGTAGAAAAAAGGCTCCAGCGACGCAAGCCTCTCAATAACGAAACCCTCAAAAACCTGAAAATTAGTTTTAAAAAAAAGAAGATGCTCCAACAAACCCGAAAAATAATAAGAAATGTAAAAAAGTCATTTTTTTCAAAGAAACAAAATACATTTTACTTTAAAAAAAAAAAAACATGTCTTCAGAACCATAGCTTATCAAACCGGAAACCTGCAAAAAGAAAAAAACAACACCCTCCCACATAAACACATACAAACCCACACACATTAATTACAACATTAAATAAAACATAACTTAATTAACTAACACTATATAACACTCAACTACTCTTCAAAACTACATCAAACACATCAAACACTAAACTACCAAAACAACACCAAACTACACAAAGAAATAGACATTTAACACTCTGACAAGTCTAGCTACACTATCACTACCTTCCCCCTGCTCTAAAACTACCTTAAAAGTAAATTAAAGAACACTTACCTTAAGTGACGAAACGCAGCTCCCAACCACGAGGTTCCGTCTTCCAAAATGACCTAAAAACGAAATAGATAGACAGAAAAGTGAGCTAATAGAAAAAAATGGCCGCGCAATAAAAATGAAAAAAAGACTAAGGTGGTTATTACGATGGCGGTAAATCCACCACCGACAGGCTGTCGGTGGCAGGTTCACCGCCATCGTGAGGCCATTTTCCGCCTGCCATATTATAATGGCGGGCGGTACCGCGGCAGTCGGAAACTCTGACTGTCACGCATCCGACGGGCTCCTTGAGCCCACCGGTGCTGCGGAGGCCCTCACATTCCCATACATGGCGGTGGTGCCTATCAGGCACCGCCGTTGGGATTATGATGGTCCTTCCCTGCCTGCCTTTCCATGGTGGTACACCCGCCATGGAAAGGCTGGTGGGGATGGACTTTGGGGGCCCGTTGTGGGCCCCCCTTGAGCAGGGGCAGTTTGGTTTTGCACTAGCCCCCCTACATTTCCCTGCACCATGTTGCAGGCACTGTGTGGTTCCTGCCACGTAGTGCAGGGAAATGCAAAACTTGCATTTTTTCCATTGCGACGGGTGCTGCAACCAGCAGCACCCGCCGCAATGAAAAACATGGCACTTGTGGGCCCGTGGTGGTGGCCACATTGTAATGCCATATGTGGGACCACCGCCTTATAGATGGGCGGTCCCCATCCCCGGGACAATGGCGGACAGACAGAAGTCCATCCGCCATCGTAATCAGGCCTTAACTCCCCATAGACAAGAATGAAGAATTGAACTAGAAAAATCCAAAAAATTAAATATGTATTTTTTATATTTTGAAAAAATAATAGAAAAAATTTAAAAAACATGTAAAATATATATTAAATATATTATCAGAAAACCTAAAATACAATATTTAATATATATTAAAATCTATATTACTTTTATGTACTTACTTTCAACATATAAAATTACAATAAGACTATTGTGAATTTGCAAACAATATAACAATGTTTAAGTAAGAAATATATGATACAAAAATATATTTTTGAAACAAATTTGTAAATTATCAAATATATTAATTATTATAAAAATAATTATAATATTTAATATACTAAATAATAACCAACATTTTTTATAAACTATAACAATGTCAAATACATAGGGGCTGATTAAGAACTCATTAGGAAGGCCTCCAGACAGGTTCCAGAATGCGCAAATCCGATTCGGAGCCTATGTTTCTGACCGAATCTTCTCCCGTTCCGAATGACCAAGTACGATGCGAAGATCTCGTCCGCGTCGACCGAATTGTTTCCGAACCCGATCCTGTCAGTCGGACTCGTTTGCAACTGAATCGTGCCGCACAATGGAGCCGGCTTCCGAATGAGCAGGTATGATGCGCGATTCGGACAGCCGTATCAACTCGGTCTCAGCGAGACGAAACGGCTGTAGGAATTGGACTTCAGGGGGTTGTAGCAGGCTCCCCTTAACCCGGGGCCCTCCGAATCAGTCCTGTGGGGGTACCCATGGGTCCTCCCTTTCCATGCATGCACAGTGTGGCGGGCACCATGGGGTGCCCACCACAGGATGTACGCTTTTCCCCACTCACCCCTTTTTGCTATGGGAGCCTGTGTACGCCTTCGGTATACAGGCTCTCATAGAGTTCAATGGGAGTCCGAGCGAACCGAGTATGTCACCATACGGGTGCATCGAATCGGTAGCTCAGACTCGCGGAGCGCAATTCGCTAGGAAAGCCCTCCGAATCCGAGTCGTACGGAGGGCTTTCCTAGCGAGATTGCAATCGCCCCATAGTATATCATTTTATTACAAAAATTAAATCTAAAATGTATTAAAAAAAATGTAAAAACGAATGTACTAAAATGTTTATTTTTCTTTAAAATGAATAAAAGATAAAACTTAAAAAGTCTACAATGAAACTACAAAAAATATACTTATTTTACTATTGCATAACTGTGTTTGGATAAAAATGTAACATTTTTCAAAATTGTTTAAAAAATATAAATGTATTTAACAATATATTTGAAATGTAAATGTACATTAAAATATATGTTAAAATGTGTTATGCTTTATAATGTATTCTGATTAACATTATTACAAAAATTGTAAAATAAAACTGAATGAAATCAATTTAATTGTGAACAACTAAAATAAATACACTTTATTGTGAATAAAAATGTTCACAAAAGAACTTACATACTTCTTTTTATTTATAATCTATGTATAAAGTCAGAGAAAATGCTGAATATTAAAACTGAAACATTTACTATTCCAACTCCAAACAAACTAAACTCAGGGAAAGTGATGGATAATAAACCATTAAATAACTAATATTCCAACTCCAAACCAACTAAACACAGGGAAAGTGCTGGATAATAAATCATAACAAATTGCTATTCCAACTCCAAACCAACTAAAATCAGGGACAGTGCTGGATAATAAGATACAAAAAATTACTATTCCAACTCCAAATCAACTAAAATCATGGAATGTGCTGGATAATACACCATAAAAAAACTACTATTCCAACTTCAAAACAACTAAACACAGGGAAAGTACTGGACAATAAACCATTAAAATTATTATTCCAACACCAAACCAACAAAACGTAGGAAAAGTGCTGGATAATAAACAATAAAAAATTACTATTCCAACTCCAAACCAACTAAACGCAGGGAAAGTGCTGGATAATAAACCATAAAAAATTACTATTCCAACTCCAAACAAACTAAAATCAAGGAAGTTGCTGGATAATAAACAAATTAAAATTACTATTCCAACTCCAAAAGAACTAAGCTCAGGGAAAGTGCTAGGTAATGTAAACTAAAAAAAATATATTACAAATAACAATTAACAACATTATGAAAAAAACAAACATTTTTTTAAATAGAATTAAAAAATATACAAAAATTTATAAAATGTTGAAATTTAACACAATTTACAATATTTTTTACGAACATTTAAAAATATCCCAAAATTTCCCCAAAAATCTATACATTATAAATTAGAATTGAAAAAACATTGAAAGTTATTTTTTTTTACAAAAAAAAAAAAAATTAATTGTAATTTCTAAATTTCCCGTTTAAAAAAAAATTACATTTCAAAATGTATTGCAATTAAAAACATAAAAACAACTTTGCTAACATTTTTATGTAATAAGTTACATTTTTTTACATTTGTAAAACAAAAACAAGAAATAATATTATTTAGTAGGAGCGCTGTCAAGTGCCCGCCGCCATTCCGCACCACTTGCATCAGGCCGTTGATCCCAGTAGGAGCGCTGTCAAGTGTGGAATATATATATACAAATAAATGTATAATTGTAATTTTTTTCCTTTTTTTAAACATTTTTAAAAATATTTTAAGAACTTTTTAAATTTTTTACATAAAAATACTTACACCTCTAAAAAAATAAAAGTTCAAAATATTTTTAAACATTTCTTATTTAATTTAAATTTATAATTTTGAATTTTTAAAATTTTTCATTAATATATTTAAAAACATTTTTTTACTTTAAAAGAATATTTTCAAATTACTCCCCAACTTTATCCCCTATAAACCCAACATCCCACTTCTGAAATTATGCATAAAATAAAAAAAATATATACTACTATAAACAAATATTTTTAAATCACTCCCCACCCTTATCCCCTATAGACACAACATCCCGCTCCTAATTAAACAAACTATAAATTAAAAAATATATATTACTTTCAACAAATACATTTAAATTTACTCCCCATGCTTATCCCCTATAAATCCAAAATCCTGCTTCTAAAAATAAGTGAAAATACATTAAAAACATACAATTTGACATTACAAAATATATTCATACATATAAAATAAGTACTACTAAAATATTAAAAAAACATTTTGAACATTAAACAAAAAAAATATTTATTATTTACAACAATATTTTTAACATCGATATTTTCAAAATCAATATTTCTAACTTACACAAAAATCGATATATATTTTTTAACAACGATAAAACTTACCTCGATATTTTACACCCTCGATATTCTTGACTCGATATTCATGACAGTCAATATTTCTTCATCGATATTCTGTCTGCTCACCGTGACTAAGTGGCCATCCACATCCTGATGCGTCATCCTGGGCAGGATGAGAGGGAGGAGCTGGCACTTACACCTGAATATGCTGTGCCCTGCCCACACACTAGGAGCTGCATACCCCCCTGGGGTGAGTCTGGAGCCAGAGCTGGGAGGGAAGACCTTTGTGTACTTCAAAGACCTTCTTTGACATCACCCTCACTGCAAATGAAGCACTGGATATTAGAACTGGACTTCTGACCCTACCACTTCAGTACACTACTGGACCTGTGAAGAACTCTTCCAGGAAGAAGGACTGCTGTGCTGCTATAGCGACTGCCACTCTGTTGGACTGCTGCTCCAGAAGAACTGCTTTTCTGCTGTGCTGCCCTGCTGCCTGCTACCCTCTGCCTTGCTGAGGAAGGACTGGATCCATCTCACTTGAACCCGAGTGACTCCAAGGGCATGGTGGTTTGCCCCGTGTTCTAAGACTTAGGGACATCAAAGACTTCTCATTAGCCTGCAACAGCACCAGGACTTTGCTTGCTGCAAGTCTTTCCCTGCTAAGTGGTGCCAATCCAGTCCTGGGCCCTTGGACATAGGTATAAAGTGCTGCAACTGCCAGAATCCACACATCGTCGATTTTGCGCCGATTGAAACCGGTGAATCTCCCTCGATGCCGAAGCATCGCCACTGGTACTGATGCATCGCCACAGCTGCATGGGCTGCAGACATCTCATCGCCAACTGCTCGGCACATTGTCTCCAACTTCCGATGCATCTCCGACTGTATGCAGCTTGGTGCCAACGCATTGCCTTCAACCCAGCGGTTACGGGATTACACATTGCCACCTTGCGTCCCGTATCGCAAATCCATCGACAACGCATCTAAGATAGTTTGCAGCGGGCTAAGGCTGGTCTCTGTATATGACCCGTGCTTCATCGTGGTCAGCCTGAACCTTTGGAATTTCCCCAGACAAGTACAAGCAGATAGATCGGCTTGGCGCTTTAAGCTTTTAAGCACAATAATTCCATTTAATCTTTAAAAATTCATATTTCCAGTTATGCTTATTGGAATTTTGTTGTTTTGGTCTTGTTTTGTTCATAGAATTTTAAGTTATTTTTCTAAATTGGTGTGGAGTCTTTTTGTGGTGTTTTGAATGTGTTACTGTTTGAAGTGCGGCACTAATACTTTACACATTGCCTCTTAAGTTAAGCCTGACTGCTCTGTGCCAGGCTACCAGAGGGTGAGCACAGGTTACTTTATGGTGTGTATCTGACTTACCCCGATTAGGATTGTGGTTCCTGCTTGCACCGGGTGAATACCTCTGCCAACCAAAAACCCAAAATTAGAGTTAGCTCAATTTCGAATCAGGATGTGGGGGATCGAGATGAAATAGTGTTTGATAGTGTTGAAGAGGGGTTTGCTTCTGCTGGATAATAATAGAATGGTGGACTGAAAATGTGATGACGAGGTTGCTATTTGTATAGCAGACAGATTTCAGGTTTGTGTAGTTGATTTGTAGTAGGGTTTTAGGCCTTTTGTTCTCTTTCTTCAAGCTGACTTATATGTTGTTGTATTCTTTGGTATAGCAGGCAGCATGGAACTTTGGTTTCAGTCAGGGTTATTTGTAAGGGTCATCTGCAATGTTGGCATTCAGGGTCGTGTAAACATGCTCAGTGAGAATTCAATGCTAAATTGAATCTAAGAAAGCTAGGCTGTAAATGTCTTCATCAATAGTTCCATTGGGGTTGTCTTCCATTGTAGGTGGCGTGTGTGTGCTGCATGGGCTTGGGACAGCAGAATGGTCAGGCTAATGTACTAGCATTACGTGCTGCCTTTTTCATGGTGGCAAGGATGACGTTGAAGTTTCCACCTTTGAAGCGGGTTTGTTGAGCAATGTGATGCTTCATGATAAGGCGGTGGGCCTGGTGGTGGCTAGTGAATAATGAGATGAGGTCCATGAATAATTTAGTGGTGTTTTAGTGAGCCCAGGGATAGGCCTACAGATGAGATGGAAGTTTATCATCTGTGTAGTGTCAGTGGACGTGGCAGGTGAATACCCCCATAGGATGATTGCGAGGGTTTCCTGGATCATGTTCATCTAGGAAAACGTAAGGAGGATGGTGAGGTTTCCATCATTCATGTGTGCAATTGAAGTACTGAATGCTTTTGCCTGTAAGCACAAGGGAGTTCCTGGTGCATGTAGACGCTGCAGCATCTGCAATAATGAGTACAAAATCGTCTCTCTGCTGCATACTGATACATTGAGCAGTTGTAAGTGGGATGGGACTATGATTTTTGGTGTATTGTGTTTGGGTATGCTGTGTGACGCTATGCTATGGAAATGTGATAATTTTATATGGGAGTATGGAAATAGGCACAGGACATTTGAGTGCCTGGTATTAGAGAAGCAGTGGTTCTGGCCCTTGAACCCTTCCAAGAACGATACCTCTGCTAGCAATTTTTTTTAAATTCAAAGACTCTTTTAAACAGATCGTTTTACCAGGATACAAATGGATGAATCTATGAAAAAAACTCCAGAGGTATATTTGATTATTTTATATCAAGTGAGAACCAAAGAAATGTGTTAGTGTGGACTTAAAACTGCCCTAATAACTCATTATCTATATTCTCCTACATTTTCTCGAACTTACAAATTATGGTAATGTTCTGTAGACAGAATCAGCCAGTTGGGCTACGGAAAGCAAAGTCTTCTTGTGATCTATGACTGAGCTCCTTCAAGACCGAACACTTAAACCCACAAAGCGGAACCAGGAGTAAACCGAATTAGCTGCTGGTAAAATGGCAATCTGCACCCTTCAGTGAAAGGATGGAACTTCCACAAGGTTCAGTACGCCTAGCTGGCAGAACCATGGCTACCTCTAGCTCAGTGGATCAGCTCCAGCAGACCCAAAGCAAAATGCTGGACGTTAACATTTAGATGAAGCGGAAGATAACTCTCATTGATATCTGTCAGACAGATACGAATTATTCAGTCCAGTGTTAGGGAAGTCTCCACATCGTGGAAAATTTTCTCCTTGGATTAGATCAGAGAGAACATATTAAAGGGTTTATGAGGCTATCATTGGAGGGGTGTTCTAGCTATTAGAGTTCAAAATATTTCCACTCTCAGTTTTATAGCACAATGGTGCACTTGCTTTCTTTAGTGTATGATTTGTGCCATCAAAATTGTCCCAGACTTCCATATACAAAGTTCCAGCACATGGACTCCCGGGGGCAGATCTACAAGAAAGTGCCGCAGCGTGGCGCTGCAAGTCCTTTGGCTGCGCCACGCTGCGGCACTTTCAGAGCACAGGAATGCGACATATTTACAAGAATATGTCGCATTCCTGTGTCTCTCCCCTGCGCTGGCGCACAAACAGCTGCCAAGCGCCGGCGCAGGCACCCTTGCACCATGGTGCAAGGATGCCTGCGCCATGGGGAGATTGTTTCTGTGCAGGAAGGGGCACCTTTCTGCACAAAAACAATCAGTACAGGCTTTTCCTCTTTCAATGCGTGCTGCAGAATGCAGCACGCATTGAAAGAGAAAAACGAGGAGAAATGAAAACATTTCTCCTCGGTGCGCTCTCGCTACGCCACCTCTAGGGTGGCGTAGCTTTCAGACGCATCTCCAGAGTTACGATTTCTCGTAATTCTGGAGATGTGTCTTGTTCCATGGGTGTTGCGTGGGAACACCCACAACAACACCCATGGAACGCCCCTTCACCGCAAAGTGCTGCGTGTGAAGGGACGGTATTTACAAGGAGAGGAAAAGTCACGCATGGTGGCTTTTCCTCTCCTTGTAAATATCGAGGAGCCCCCTGCGCCACCAGTACGTCACGAAAAGTGACGTACTGGTGGCGCAGGGGGCTTGTAAATCTGCCCCCCGGTTTCAGATGCGAAAATTACTGACCAGACTCACAACTCTATTCTTGACCCTCTCAGGCCAAACCTCGGAACCACCACAGAAATCTCCTTCCCTATGCTAATGCCTGATGCATGCATCCTTCAGGGCCTGTCTCTGTTACTCTTCTTGCCTGCCATTCTGACTTCGAATTTCTAATCAGTCACACATATTCTTGTGATAGGATGGAGTGTATTTCCACCCACCCATCCTGAGCAATCTGTGACCAGTCATTTGAAGTAGTATTTGGAGAACAGGTCTATCAAGTGGTGTTACTGGGGTGCAATCGGAGGCAGAAATATGTGCAGCTTTTCAATTGTACTTAAACTAATCTCACAAAATGTATTTTTGCTACAACTTTCCAATCAAACGTTACCACGTAAATGTCACATTACATTTTATATTGCTGCAGATATGTCCTGCACAAGAAGTTATTAGGAAACCACACAATCTAAATGATGTACTATGTTTTAGAAGCAGGTGAGATACTTATAATTCACTTTTACTATCCATCTATGTACTACATCCAGCTGTTGATATAACCTACAGACAGCTGCTGATCTGCATGCAAATTTGGAAATACAAAAACCATTATTTTTACACGGGAATGTTCTGGTTGAACCTGAGCTCTATTTCCTTACAATTTGTTAATTCAATCGGACCCACAGTTTAAACATAAAAGTGTTCTACAGCACAGAACTTCTGCGATAGTTTCTCTGCAGCATCAAGTTTGATGAAGGAGAACAGTTTACTAGCGAACTGAGAAAGGGCTGAGGTGCAAGTCTTTGGCAAGGTCATTCACTTCTCTTACTTGGTCATCTTATGGTGGCCAGACTCTGCATTTGCTGTGAGAAATTGGGTTGTGGGTTGGTGGGGTGTGAGCCTTTCTCAAGCAACAGCCACAATCCTTGTCAGGAGTATCACAAAATGCCACTAAATTAACCTGTGCTTAACACTCTGATAACTTGGCACAGAAGCAGTCAGGCTTAACTTAAGGGCAATGTGTAAAGTATTTATGCAGCAAACAAACAGTAACAGAGTGAAAACACCAAACAAGAAAAATCCACACAACCTAGAAAAGTACACTCTAATCAATAAAATGGAATCAGAATGACTAAAATCCAATTAGTAGAGCTGGAGATATGGAATTTCAAAGTATTATGTGAAAATAGCGCCAAAAAGCACAAAGCGCCAACTGGGGTTATCGCATCACGCAAGACCAGGGCAAAGTCATACGTGCAAGTCGATCGCATTGGAGCATCGCCTGGGTACAGCACCAAGTTTGGCCCCTGGACCATGTACCTCGTTGTAGTTGGATTGAGAAGAGAGGTCCTGCATCGTGCTGCATCGAGTTGCATTGGTTCTGATGGGGTGACTGAGCAAGAGCTGCGAGGTGCTTCGTCAAGTTACGTTGCGCTGCGTCAGTTCCAATGAGGTTCCCGATCAGGAGTTGTGAGGTGCTGCAATTTGAGGTCCTGCGTCGAGATTCATTGCACTGCGTTGGTTCCGATGAGTCTGCCGATCAGGATCTGTGAGGCGCTGCAATGCGAGGTCTTGCATCATGCTGTCCTGAGTTGCATCATGCTGTGTCAGTTCTGAAGGAATCCACAGCTGGGGAAGGACGAGTACACTCTGATGCCTGACAAGAGTACAGGACATGGGGCGCACCTCTTGGGGATCAGGGCTCACTTCAGCAGAACCTAGCAGCAGGGCACATTCAGGTCCAGTTGAATCTGGGCAGATGGGCTGATGCAGGACGGCTCTCTGGAGCTTGTTCCTGCAGCACAAAACAGGAGGACAGTTGGCTAGCGCTTAGAGTCACTCTGGTGGTCTCGGGGTCAAGGAGCAGGTCGATTCTTCCTCAGACAACAGGGCAGTTCTTCTTGCCACAGGGGCACAGGGCTGTCCATCCCACAGGAGGACAGCAGAGTATTCCTTCTTCTGAGTCTTCCCCAGGTGCAGGTGCAGGAGTGATTTGATGAGTGGTTCTAGAGGTACAATATTTGTACCTGGGGCCAGCTTTGAAGTGAGAGAAACCTCTAGTCTTCCCCACACCTGATTCTATAATTTCCTTCCATCCCCGCCTTTTTCCCCCCAAGATGTCTCAGTTGGCAGAAGGCTAGTATGACGTCCTTTGTGAGGGCAGGAGACAGTGACAACTCTGGCCCCATCCTTCCTGTCAGGAGGCCCATCCTGCCAAAACCCAGTACCTCTTTTGTGATACTGTCTTGGAGGAATACACAAAGGCCAACTGCCAACTACACCTGTCATGTGTCCCAGAACACAGCCTGCAGGCAACAAATGGTTAGGACAAAAAAAATGTTTACTATCCAAAAGTGGTATTTTCAGAATTGTGACTTAAAATCTGACTTTAGCATTATTTAGAATTTTAAATTACAATTAATTTGAGTGTAAACATCAATTTCCTATCTGCTCCCAAACTTAAGTTATCACTTATTAAGTGTAATAAGGTAAGCCAGTGTTATGCTACGGAAGAGATAGGCCTCGCAATAGCGAAAACCCACAGGAGTATTTCACTGCCAGTGCATGTAAAACTTAAATGTACATGTTCTACTTGACATATATGTATTAAAATAGAAGGTTTAGTCGAAATGCCAGTTTTAAACTCCACATAGGCTGCAATGACAGGCCTGAGGCATGTTTAAAAAGGCTACTTGAGTGAGTGGCACAATGAGTGTTGCATGCCCACTGGTTGCATTTAATTTACAGGCCCTGGGTACATGTAGTACTGCTTTAGTAGGGACTTATAAGTAAATTAAATTTGCCAATTAGGTGCAGTTCATTTTTATCATGTTTAAATG
Source organism: Calotriton arnoldi (assembly GCA_963921515.1). NCBI lineage: Eukaryota > Metazoa > Chordata > Amphibia > Caudata > Salamandridae > Calotriton > Calotriton arnoldi. Next base: position 522,348 of record CAWUFW010006809.1, on the reverse strand, counting down.
AGAGAGCACAAGCTCTTTAGCATTGGTAAAGATCATAAAGTCCCAAGGTCACCTAAAACGAATTCAGCAAGACAGGAGGAGTGAAGGCAACATGTTTGGGGAAGACCACCCAAGGGTGTCAGGTCTAACAGTTGTGTTCCACCCTGTTAAGTCAGACTAGGAACCTGGGCATCCTTTTTGATCAGGATCTTTCATTTATTCCTAATTCAATAAAGCATCCTCTGTATGTTTTTTTAAAATCACAAGATCGTAAAATGTTCTTTCTCTTTTTTTGGTTGGCATACACGCTGTCATTATCCGGGCCTTAATTGGGTCTCAGTAAGATTAGGGAAATACTATTTTTTAAGGCTTACCCTAATATGGCACTCATTGGCTATTGCTTATAAAAACACTGCTGTCCAGCCTCCGCTAGGTTTTCCATACAGAACACTTATTTTACATCACCTATTTCAGTTTTTACTAGGTACTGTTTACTAGTGGCTACAAATCTTTTTTTAAGAAGTTGTACATTTGGCACCAAGCCTCACACAATCGAGGGCCTGCCTTATATGTGATATCTTTTCTGTTAGGCTTCTTACACGTTGAGAGACAGTTCCTCACATTTGCTAAATCTTCTTAAAGAAAGGAATGTTAGACAAGGTGGACAAGACGATTTCCCTTCCTCTTCATTTGGGTTCTTTGTCTACTAAGGTTTCCGGTCAACATCGAAAACAGTAAATCAAATCAACCATCACAGACCTCCAGTGAAACAGTGCACATTCACGTGCATTTGCACACACTATAACATTAATAAATAAATAAATACACAAATAAATAAAATACAAGTAAATAAATAACAAGAGTTACATTTGTGTTTGCGCCCCCTTTGTAGTTAATGGATGATTCAAACCAAAATAATTCACATAAACATGATATATGTGTTCAGGAATCTTGAGGAAGGGCAAGTGGAAGGCCAGCTTTAACATCTGTGAGATTTGGGAGCCCGAGGGCATCTTTTTACAGAAGGTAAACAGAACCAAAATATCAACATTTTCATTGGGCACAAAAGAGGGACCCAAGCGCAAGTAGAACTATGCACACTCTCCTGCCCCTAACAAAGACGTCCACTGCGGGGACACAAGCTATCAGAAGTAATGCTAAGAGCTGAGGTAGCTGCATTTGTTTTATTGGAATGTAAGCTTCAACAAGACGAATGCTAGGAAGCATCTTGCTTGAATACAGCCACGGTTAAATATTTTTTTGGGCATCAAAATAGCCCAATAAGTCATCTGCAGAATTTGAATTTTTCACAAAGAATAGGTCACGTATGCATGGAAAAAATGTTTCAAGTCCTCAAAAATGCAGGAGACACTTTGAGCCCTAATTTGTAAGGGGCTCTTCAACTCAAAATAGGAGAGTGCAGTCAGTGGCTACAACCTCCTGCTCCCTTGAGGGTATCTCTGGATTTATCCATGCCCTTTCCATAGTCTGACCTTGGGAACACAACAACTATGCACTATAACCTTACTCAGGTGCATAGGCAAAGACAGTCCTTCATTTATAGAAGGGCGCTCTGAAATCAGGAAACACCGAGGGGCACAAAACATGTACCCCCAGAATGGGCATCGTGCTACAATAAACACTCCATGACCGAATGAAGAGTGTGAAAGGCCAATTTATAAGAACATGGTTGCACATCAATAACTTTATTAACTATTAACATCAACTTATAACTTAAGACAACAATCCCCTAACATCACGCGTCCAATCACATCTCACAGCAACTTTCAACCCCAACCGTCCTTTCTCATTCCATCCTTTCCTGACAAGGTACCACCCCCGGTTCTTCCTCCTGCACACCGTTCTTCTTCCCTCCTGAGAGTGTGTAAGAGCCTGCATGTGACTTTTCATCCCCCAAAACGTCCGACACCCAGAATAAACCCCGAAGGGTGTTTTTCTGCCCCCATTCACATCTCATATGGACCCATTCAGGGGTGATCTCTCTTGCACCATATATTCTCATGCCACAGTCTGCTCACAGAGTCCCTCAGCTCCATCAAATAATACGCATTCCCCATTCTTGACAAGTGCTCTCAATCGTCGCGAAACAGGCACGCTTCCTCCTCGCGTATTCCCCCATGAGAGATCACCATAATCCCCAAACCTGCACAAAATACTCTCAATGCCCTGTTCAGTTTCCTGCGAGACGTGTCTATTACCCCATGTCGTATTGCCCCCGACCAGCTTTGACGTGGCACAAATTCTGTCCATATGATGCAAGTGCCAGAAAATTCCATTTGATGGCCTCAAGATCCCTCTGCATGTGCTGCAAAAGTGTCAACCTGGATAATGTCACCAAATCATTTTCCCCCACATGAATCAGCAACATGTCCGGGCAACCTCTCTGCAGCACCAGCTTAGCCAACCAAGGCAGCAAACTTCCCCATCGCATTCCACTCTTTCCCCACCATAGCACATTGTGCCGGCTGCTGTGTAGTCCTAGGTTCCTGCCATATATATGATGGTCCGCATACTTGGCTGCCCAATGAATCAGAGGATGTCTCCTAATCCAGGTCACCGTCTTGGCCCCTGGACCGTTCACACATATTGCATTGGAAAGAGAAACATCATTATCCTGAGTCCCAGATACCTTCTCCTCTCCACTTGCCCTCCCCCACCTTCATCCTTCTACAACTATGCCCTCCCTACAATCACTTTCTCAAGAGACGCTCACAACAATGGGACCGCCACCTACCAATCTTCCGAATACTCTCGCAACCCTACCCCAGACCAGCCGCTTCCGTCACTGCCCCTATTCAAAATGAATGGGTTCCGAAACCCATTGCTTTCCTACCCAGGCAGCGAGGCCCCATTCGCATCACCACCAGTAGCTGTGACGCCGACATTGGGGACAAAAAATTAGTGACATTGGTGACAAAAAATTCCTTTGAACCTGCATCCCGGCCAAGTAAAAAAATGCTGCCATTCTCGTACCGGGCACACCAGCGTAATCCCTCCTACGCTCAGCCAAATCCACTTTCCCCTGCCCTGTTGATCTGTCTTGGAATGACTCAACCATATCCCCAAACGTCCCGTATCCATGCGGACATCGTTCACCTGTAAACTCGTTGTCCTTGCTGACCTCAATAGTTCCGAAACTCGAAAAGCTTCGAAAAACATTCAGACCATGCAAAGCCTAAAAATAGCTAACTCAAACTTGTCGTAACAACATACGGGAAGGACCACAAGCAGCTTCCACAACAACTCAAATGTGGTGGCCTCCCTCGGGGCTATCCTTCTCCCATTCCTCCGTTTGCCCCAACAGTTCAACATTCGACTTAAGATCTCGTCCCCAGCAGGGTCATACCCTCAATGCAGCTTGCCGTAGAACGAGACCCCAGACAGTTTATCCCCCAATCGTGGTGGGTGACAGATCTTTATCAATGCAGAAAAGTACGAAATGTAACACTCTCCTCTGGATCTCGATCCCATCCCTGTGGCACATTCCCTTCAAAGGCCCAGAAATTGGTCCATGCCAGCCTATAGCTCTTCCTTGTGGATGCCGCTAAAGCTCCCTCCACCAGGCTGATGACCCTCATTCGCCCAACTGCCAGACCTCGACCAGTAGCGGCGTCTTGACTGCATCCACTCCAGGTGCCAGTGATCGGAAGCGCTGCCACTGCGAATGAGATAAAGCATCCGCACTGTCATTTTGGGCTCCTGGGACGTGACGCACCCTGAACACACCATTCAAATGCAGACACTTCAGCATAAAACATCGCAACAGCCTCAGCACCCGTAGATCCCTGGCCCTCTGTCTGTTAACAAGATCGATCACAGACATATTATCTACATGGAAAAGTACTGACCTGTTTGCCAACTCACCTCACCACAGATATAGCGCCACCAGCAAAGGAAAGAATTCCAAAAAGGTGACGCTGCGCCCTTGACGCACCCAGAGTCCTGGCCAACACTCGGTGCACCAACGACCATCCCAGAAAAGACCAAAACCATGTGCGCCTGCCATGTCAGAGAAGATCCTTATTTGCCAAACTGAGTTGTCATCTAAAAACTTAATGTGCACCTGTTAGACTTGGCATCTTTGGCATGGTTTCCACTGATTTTTTGCCTCTGCCTCCTTTATTTTTGATGCTGTGCTGGATGTTGTTTTTGCTGGCTTAGATGCTTTGGGCACTTTGCCACTCCTGATCAGTGTCAAAGTGCATGTGCTCCCTGTGTAAATTGTTGTTACAATTGGTTCTCCCTGATTGGCATATTTGATTTACTGGTAAGTCCCTAGTAAAGTACACTGAAGTGTGCCAGGGCCTGTAAATCAAATGCTGCTAGTGGGCCTGCAGCACTGATTGTGCCACTCACATGAGTAGCCCTGAAAAGGTATCTCAGACCTGCCACTGCAGTGTCTGTGCGCAGTTGTTAACTGTCATGTCGACTTGGCAAGTACACCCACTTGCCAGGCTCTGACCTTTCCTTTTCCCACATGTAAGACACCCCTATGGTATGTCCAAGGTACCCCCATGGGCAGGGTGCAGTGTATATGGAAGGTAGGACATGTACTGGTGTGTGTGACATGTCCTGATAGTGAAATACTGCCAATTTTGTTTTTCACTATTGAAATGCTATCTTGCCCCATAGGATAGAATGGGAAATGCTTCGTAACAACTTACAAGTATAACTTCCCATTGGGACAAGAGAGAGAAATAAAGTTTAGGCTCTCTGAACTCAGAATTTAATAGCACATCTTTTAGTAAAGATGGTTTTTAAATTGTGTGTTTGGAAATGCCACTTTTAGAAAGTAGGCATTTTCTTGCTTAACCATTCTGTGTGCCTCTGCCTGTTTGTGTATTGACTGTCTGGTTTTGGAGTGACAGGGGCTGGGGACGTGCATTCACTGTAGACAGTCACTGGGGGGGATGAGGTGTGCCTGGCCCTTCCTGGATGACTCAGAGCTGAGCTGAATAGACCTTGGCTGAATTTAGAGTAGTGGGAGGAGATTTCTTTGCTCCTGAATAGGGCCTGCCTCCCTTGCACAATGCTGTCTCCACCCCCTGTGGTCATACTGCATCAGTGAGGACAGAACTGGTTTGGAATGGGCTCAGAGGCCCTTGCACAAAGAGAAAAAAGACATTTTGGACTATAAGTATTAGAACTAAACACCATAGATTTAGATCACTTCTGGACTCAAGAGGAACCTTTGACAAGGAGAAGAGCTGAAGAGCTGTGAGCAGGAGTACTGCCCCTTTGTTGCGTGCTGTGTGGGGTTGGTCTGCAGTTGCTGTTTCTCCAAGGAGAGGACAAAGACTGGAACTTTGCTTTGAACCTGCTTGGAGAAGATCTACAAGGGCCTGTGTGTGCTAGCCTCCTGTTCTAAAGTCTCAGGGACAAAAATACTTCACCCCCAGCTTCCCTGAACTCTGCTGCTTAGAGTTCTGACATGCCAGGAGGTGCCTGTTCCAGTTCTGGGCCTCTGGAGGTTGTGCTTGCTGCTGGGAGCTGGAAGAAACCTGAAGAACTATGACAATTGATGCATCGCTCTTCTTGCGGTGGTTTTTCCGATGCAGCACCGCTGTGCGAGAAGAATCTCCACGCATCGTGCGCTGCTGTTGAAACCGACGCAGCGCCTGTCGCTGCTGCAAGAACCGACACATCTAGGGATCACGGCTGAAGAAAACGACATAGCGCCGCTCAACGCCGCCGCATCGATCACCGACGCACCCTGGATTTCCACGCATCGTACCTGTGCAGCAACTTTTGCCGACGCATCACCCGCAGACCAGAACCATCTCGGAATCGATGCATCACTTCCCCCTACAGATCGAATTCGACGCATCACTTCTCCTGCGTGCTGCAGAACTGCCGCATCGCCTCCCCATGGTCCCAGGAAGTGATGCATCTCTTTGGCCTTGTGAATTTTGACGCATCTACAGGTACTTTGTGAGAAATCACACATCCATGGTTTTCTATGGACCCAGTTGTTTGAAACCTTTTGAAAATCATATTCTTATTACATGTATGTTGGATTTTTGTTGTCTTGGTCTTGTTAAGTTTAGATAAAGATGCGTTATTATTCCTAAACTGGTGTGGTGTCCATTTGTGATCGTATCACTGTATTAGTGTGTGTTTTGAGTGCAAATACTTTACACATTGCCTTTGGGATACGTTTGTCTGCTCGTGCCAAGCTACCCAGGGGTGTGCAGGGGTTATCTAAAGTGTGTATCCCCCTCACCCTTACTAGAAGCAATGGTCCCTATTTGGACAAAGGTACCTACCTCGTCCAACTAGAGACCCCCATTTCTAACAGCACCCCATTGAAATCAGCCAAAAAAGTCCTCCATACACCAAAATCTTCCCTGACTGCCCCAGAAATTCTATGGTGCAGCAAAGTCACCCCAGACATGGCGATGCCCAATTGCCGACTAAAAGTATGCCCTGCTCACACTACCCTGCATGCAAAATTTAGGTATCCCAGTAGTTTCTGCACCTTTCACAGCTCAATCGTTCTCTCACCCATCACCTCCAGAAGAATGCCTGAATCTCGCTCACTTTGGCCTGTGGTAACCTTGCCACCATCAAAACTGTGTCCAATTCAATACCCAGGAATTCTAACACCTCCTTTGGACCCTCCGTTTTCTCAGGTGCCAATGGCACCCCAAAGCCTTCCGCCTTCTGTTGTAAATGTTGCAGAGCCTTCAAGCACTCACCTGATTCTTTACTGCCCACAAATAAGAAATCATCTAGATAGTGCGCCACAAACTTGTGGCCACTGGATCTTGTAAAAACCCACTGCAAGAAGGTACTGAAAGCCTCAGTGCACACGAGATAGCGCAGCCCATTGGCAAAACGTTGTCCACATAGATGAAGCCACCGAACTGCATGCCCAACAACTGAAAATCTTCGGGGTGTATGGGGAGTAGCCGAAATGCCGACTTGATGTTGCACTTTGCCAACTCGGCCCCCTGACCACAACTCCTCACCAGGGCCACTGCGTCATCCACCGATGCATACAACACCTTGGACTCCACCTCTGCAATGTAATCATTCACCGACTCCCCCTCCTGCCATGATAGATGATGAATAAACCGAAACTTCACTTCCGTCTTCTTCGGTACCACCGCTAGAGGTGAAACCATCAAATCAGCCATGGGCCAAACTGCATAAGGACTTGCTATTCTCCCCTCTATCGCTTCCTTGCCCAATTTTTGTGCTACCACTTCTGGGAATTCCTTGGCTGGCAGCAAATTGTCAGCCCATCTCTGCCTCCTAGGACCCTGATATCCAATTCGAAAACCCTCCTTAAAGCCCCATTCCAGCCGCAATGCATCCCCTGTTGCAGATACATTGACAGCCAAGGCTTCAATGCTTCCAGCTTAATAGGAGTAGTTGCCTTTTCTCCCAGGGTGTCCCTGTTGCCCCCTCCACTGGGCACCCTTCCATTGTTCTGCAGGGGTGGCAAGTGTGAAACATTGAGTAATGGGGTGCCTCCCCCCCCACGTTTCGAGCACTCATGCTTGAACTTGCATGGGTGCCAGGAACAGTAGGCTTTATTATAATTCCAGCATGCCCCAAAATTAGTTCCTGCTGGTTTCGGGATGTAACCCGCCCCCTGTAGGGCGGGCTTAGGGTGAAAAGGCCGATACCTAACTGGCAAACCACTAGCCAATGCATCCAATTTTCTGAGTCGACCTCCACCCACAGTTGGTCCGGGTTCTGGCTCACTTGTGCCCTGAACTCTTTGTCAAAGCTGAGCCATGCAAAACCCCTGAAGTGCATTTGGGCTTTCCTGATTATGTCCATGTATTTTAGCAGCGCTGTCCCATGTCTTTCACAGTAAATGCTTGCATATATAAGGAATGCTGAGATCCAGTTCTCCATATTAATCGGCACTCTGGGCCGCCTTGTAAGCTCCCATTCTTCCTCTTTCGAACCTTCTTTGGCCTGTATGTCCCTATGTAATAGTTTGAATACATCTACGTACTCGTGTCTCCACATTTTGCTTTTTGTCTTTTCAGACAGGTGAGACCCTAAGGGCATCTCCAGGCCCATATATGGTAGTTTCTTTTTATGTTTGACTTCATCTGAGTTCGTGTTTCCCTTGTCTTTCTCTGTCTCCGACGAGCTATCTCACTGACACCTTTTCTTATCCTTCTGCTTCTTCCCACTCACACGTTTGCGCAATACTTTGATGCTTGTGGCTTCCTTCTTTTTATCTTTCTTTAGTATGACTTCACCATCCCCGACCCCCACCGACCCCCACCAACCTTTTTGCTGGTTTCTCTTTCCACCCGTCCCCATGGTCCCAAACTGACCACCATTCACCCGTACCTGAAGGTAATGGCTCAGTCCGCCGTCCGTCCGCTTTGTGTTCACCTCTGCTGCTCTTCTCCTTTCCTTTGCCCTTTTTGCGTCCGCACTTGACTGCTGCAAGATATTAACTGAAGAACGTGTTGCTCACCGTTCGCTGGCTCTGCGGGGCCCCTCCTGGACTACCCCCTTTTCCTCATGCAACTCACCCTCCTCCCACTCATCACTCATAATCCAAAAGCAACTCTTCCTCCCGCATACTCTGTATCCCCTTCATAGCAAGCCTCTTTCGCTCCATAATCTTCACATTCATCTTTGTTAAAAAATTAGTCTCTGACACTCCTGCTGCCGCAAGCCCACTCCCTCAGTGTAGGGTTGGCTGCCAGGGACCCCCCTATGACTTCATGCCAACGTCTTGAGGGCGTGTTGTGCCCCGCTGGTGTCGCCTCCCTTCTGTCAGCCTCTGTCGCCGACCCTGCCTTTGCCCCTCTCTGCTGCACCAAACAAGGAGGGTCCTGTGCATCACCGCACCCTTGGGCTGTAGAAGCCTGCCCAGTGTCCTCCCCGGGCCCCCCACTGGTTGGCACCCAAACCAACTGTCCCCTGCCCTGGCCCTTTGTCCCTGTCTCTTGCCTGACTGCCTGCCCCTCCCTGACCTTCACCTTTTCTGCTTGTGCCTTGTCTGCTTCCTCCTTCTGGCGGGCTTCGCACATAGCAAGCCAGTGGGCCTCTGTCTCTTGGAGCAGGCGGCGCTGCTCCCTGATTTGCGCCTCAATGTCCACATTCGCCCATTTGTTAATTGGTGCTTCTGGCCCATGGTCACTGGGGGCCCTGTCTCCCCCTGCACCGACATCCTCCTGGTGCCCTCTATCCCTGTCCTGTTGTGCTCCCCCGAGCCCTTCAGTTTTGTAAGGGCGGGGCCCTTGACCCTTGACCCCTGGCCCCTTAACTCCCTCCTTAGCTATCAATGGTGGGGGGTCATACTCTTCCTGCTCCCCCCGTGGCTGTAAACATTGTGTGCCCAGTTTGCCTCCATCAGCTGCATGCGGGGCCCCTGCTTTGCTCAAGGAGCCTCCCACATGCTGGGCCCTGGCCCAGCCCGGTGCCTCTTCTGTGTCTCTGGGACCGGGTAGCTTGTGATGCTCAAAACAGGCTGGGAGGCTGGCGTGTCTCCCTCCCCTGTTCGCGCTGGTGCCCCCCTCCTTTACCCCGCTCATGTTGGCCTACCTTTGATCTGACTCCCCTGCCCTCTGGGAGGCAGGCTGCCACACCGGCTGCAAAGCCACTCGCCGCCAGACACGCCAGACGTGTCATGCCGACGCCTCATCTAACACACTGGGCCGCAAAAGGTCGTGTTGGCCCGCCACTCCCAACGTCTGGAGCACGGCCCTAACCTCCCCGCCACTGCCAAAACTCTGCAACTGGACTCTCCGCACAAATTAACTTTTCCCTTTATTAACCCCTACCCCGGTGTTGCACAGGGTCCAGAAGAGGCCATTTACACCTCACCGGACCCTTATATGTAAAACAGATGACCCGCCCCTTCCTCCTTGGTCAACCTATCCCCACCATGTCCTGTTTAGGCACGAATTCACCCTGGGAAAGACTAGTCTGCGCCTTTCTTAACCCAGGGGCTGTCAGTGACAAGTGCGTAAACCGACATCTGTAGATGTCTGTACTACCGAAGTGTCCTGTGAGCGCAAAGTCTAACATAGAGCCCCTTTTGGGCCTTCCAGACTATTTGTCCACAAATTGTTGACAGATTTAAAGTAATTCCCCTTCTACGGAACATAATAAAAAATTTGCTTCACTATAATATGCTGTTTTAAATAATTTGGAAATAGATAGATTGAAGTCAATGAATATGTATGTAAAATAAGAATATTTATCTCTTCCGCATGGGAGGATTCTCAATGTTCATGGTGTTACTCCTTTGAGACTGGCTTGAGCCTTCACAATGTAATTTCGCACAGGTTTTTAATGCATAATAAATGAGAAGAGGCCTTGTTGTCTGGTTCTACATTGCATCTATGCTATTGTTATCCAGGAGGGATGAGCGGCTCTCCTATTTTCAGAGATTTGGAAAACAGTATGCACCTTTTTTCAGTTCACTTTAAAAGCAATGCTCGTTAACATATTTTTCCTTCAAAGTGACTTTGCTTTGCGCCACCCCTGCTCTCTTTTGCTATGCAAAAAAAAACATTTTTGTTCTGTTTGGCCTTGAAGGTGAGCCTCCTTCCTTCATGTGGGGGCTGCTTTTAATCTCGTTCCTTTCAGCACACTGCTACCATGGCAGGAGCACTTTCATCTGCGCAGAGGTTTAACGCGTAGTAAGGAGGACAAGGGTGGCAAATCCTATTGAGCATTTCAAAGGGGCTCACTTGAGTAACATCAAAGCCTTGCAATGGAAGGCAACTTCAAAACCTCAAGGCTCTTGCAGCGCTTTGCATCTGAGACCAGACTGCCCACAGCAGAGTGTTTAACCTTGCACGCTCTGCATTATCTTCATCTATCGCGTAGGCGATACCATTGCTTCGCTTAGTTCAGAATGTTCCTGATAGTATAGAATAAACCTTTGAATACAAATTAAGAATACATGGCCAGCTTGGTAACAGAAAAATCACAGCTGGCCTGATCATGATCCTGAAGAAGAAACATCCTGTTATTATGCTTGATCAAAACATTTTAATTTCCTGATTGACACATCATAAGCTACTGCCACACCAGGCTTCCACAATTCATAATGACAAGAGGAGGGCACTCAATATACCTAGCAGTAATTATTGCAGCAAATATGACATCCGTTTGAACTGAATATGTATTCCATATGGTACTACATGTAACTGGCCTGACACAGTGTATATACTTAACATTCCAATTCAGTAATGTTAACTGGTTTGTTTAAGGGTTCATCGGCTCACATTTGATAGCTTGGCCAGAGCGTGAAGGCAGCCCTTCGAGATAATTTTGTGTGATGGGATGTATGACAGAGCGGCAATAAACAATACAGTAATAGAAATAAATAACTTAAAGATTGTCAGCAAGTTTAAATAACAAAGGTGATAATTTTATGATAAAAATAAAGAATAAGGGCTTGATATAGAGTTCAGTGGAAAGGATGCTTGCTCCATTGCAGAGGATAGGGAGTACCTGTTCACCCAGCTCATTTAGAGATGGGTGGACTGTAAGGTTTACATTGACAGAGACCCCAGTGACTCAGTTGAAAGAAAGCTTCCTGTGAAATCCCAGCGAAGTAGGAGCTGTCATAGAAAGGGCATTACACTGAATGGCGTAATATCATTTTTTTGGTCTGTCACCACCAGGTAAAATCTGCCAGTGAGGGACAGAAAAAAACAATAATGACCCCCACACGCTGGGAGAAAATTCCCAAGATGTGGACTTCATTAATTTATTGTTTCTTGGATGCAAACTCCCACTTGGGGAGTTTGTTTTTGAAATACTAAAAATATGTTGAAAGTTTGATGAACAGCCGTAGGTAGGCCTATATAACCAATGTATCAGTTTACTGCCATTTCCTACAGTGTATATCTCTTGAAACACTTCATGGACGGGAGGTTCAGAGGCAGTGGTGTAGCTACTTTGCAATGGAACCTAGTGCAAGCAAAGTAGCTGGACCCCCTTCCTACTGTGACATTTTGTCTGTCAGCTGCCTACGACTCACTCAACCTCTTTCAACAGACTCCTGATCTGCAATATCAAAACTCACCACCATTCTCATACACACAAAATTGTAGCTCCACTCCCTGCACAGCATTTCTGCAAGTCAAAGCCATAACTCTTAAAAGCATTACCAAAGCCAATAGGTTTGGCCTTTATAAGGTGCATGCACACTAAGACATGCCAATCAGAGAACCCACACTCACACTGCTGCCCTGCCAAAGGCACATTCCTTATGCTGCACTCACACAGGCATAAGCCTCACTCTGCACTCACACAGGCTCAACTTTGAACCTGTAGACCACTTACCGTGCACTCACAAAAGACAATGTTGTTCCTACATTCATACAGATACATCCCTTACAATGCACTCATAAAACAGTGTGGCTAGCCTCCACTCATTCAAGCACACTGCTTAAACACAGGCACACCGCTGAATAGGATGGAGCACAGTTTGGACAGATGGTGGCATAGGACACACAGGTTGAGAATTTGATGCATCGGTCCACTAGTTGTGTAAGTTTACATTTTTCTGTATTCACAAATGACAATTTAATAGTAAGTTTATGACTGTGGTGATTCCGCAGTTGGGCAGAGAACTCCACACATAAAAAAATAGGTCTGTCCCATCTTTTTATTTGCGAAGTTCACTGTCGCCGAAGTCATAAACTGACTAGTATTTGTAAATCAAATCAAATCAAATCAAAATAATCTTTACTCGGTTTACAACAAACCATAAAATATAAACAAGTTCATACAATAGAAATGATCAAATGATAAATAGTTACAATTAATTCAGAACCACATAATAAAACCATCCTTCATAAAGTGCAGCGTCTTAAATAACAGTGCATTTGGGCCCACGATTAGGTGCTCACCTCATCAAATATGAGGGCACTCCATTCGGCACCTAAATAGCAACCCTCAGTTGATTTCCTACTGTTTTACTGCTGATTCAAGAACAGAACATATTTTAAAATACACATCTCTGCTTCCTAACAGCTGTAGATACAGCATAACTTTGCTACTTTTCTTTATAGGTGAGTCCTTTAGGACATTTTCTATAAAATCTACAAAAAAACAAAGAATGCTGCATTGACTGGATGAAGTCCCATCACAAGGGCCTGCAGAAAATCTAGATTTCCATTCATAAATATCCTTCTGAAAACATATTAATCTCCACCCTAAAACAGAAGAGTGATTTTTCCCATCTAGTCAGCTCTAAAGTGACATAAAATGCTAAGCATAACAAGGCTACATTTACATAATAATCCTTCACAGAGCTTTCAGTGCACTCTCCTTCCAAATGCTGAATTAAGTTAAAGACCCTAAAGCTGCGCTTCACCAGTGATTTATCTGATTTACCTAAAGTTAGCGGTGCATTGAAAAGGTTAGCTAGACCTAATTCATTAAAGGATGTAGCTAGATAATTAAGCCAGGGGATGGAAAACCATCTATCAAGCTGAAGCCAGTCTTAAATTACTTCCCTATTAAAACTGACCTTAGTGTTAGTTCATATGCTAACCCATAACAGGAGTGGGACCAACCTGATTGTTTCAGAAATATACAGTAGATTCAACTCAGAGTGTAGGATAAAACATGAGCTTGTGAGCGGAAGGATAAAAGTCACCTGCAGATACGTTTTTCATGGTTCTGCAAAACCGATGGATTCATAGCGCCAGATACCAGCACCATACAGTTTTTTAAAGGTAAAATTGGGCCCTTAAAAGCCATATGTGTGAGATTTACAATGCCCTACTCAGCGTCAAATGTGAGATATTAAGCTGTGACTGCCAGGAACCACACAAGTTAAAAGTAACCTAAGATAACTAATGTTACACACACAGCTCATGAACTTATCCTTAACTGTTAGGGTAACCATATTTTTCTTCCCTGGCCCACACACCATAATGAGGGATTTCCCATAATTTTTCTTTAAATCCAAACTGCCCATAAAAGAAACAAAAGCTTCCACTAAACTTTGCAAGGCTCTCTGAGTCCTAGCTATCAGAACGGCATCATCAGCATACAATAATGCCAGAGCCAATCTTTTTGCAATTGTTTGTACATCAGCAGTAACATCTCCCAAATGGGGGCATAAATTACTTGCATATAAAATAAAAGAGGTGCCAAATTGCACAACTGTCGCATCCCTTGGGCTAACAAGAAAGTGTCTGAAGTTTCTCCGGCAGGACCATATCGCACCTTAGCAGATACATTTTCGTGTAAAATATAAAGAAAATTCACAAGAGTGACCAAAACACCCATGTCCAGAATCTTTAACCAGATCTTAGTCCTGTTGACTGAGTCAAAAAGTTGTGGACAGATCCATAAATGCTAGGTACAGTGGGCCTTGTCTAGCAATCGTGTATTTACCCAGGATTAGTTATAAATTTAGACACTGCACCTAGACCAGGGCAAAAGCCATATTGAAAAGGCGATTAAATGTTGTTCTGACTAGACCAAGCTCTTATCCATTTAAAAGTTACACTGCCAAAGATGTTAGCTGTGCAATCTATAAGAGATATGGGGCAATAACATTTCAGCAGATTCCGAACACCTTTCTTAAAGATAGGGACATTAATCGACAATGCTCAGGACCCGGGAATGTTAGAGCTAAAATAAATGTTAAATTTAGCATTAAAGTGTCCACAAACAATGTATTTTGGTTGTGCTGAGTCTTCAGCCAGAGCTGTGGCCAGATTACTTAAAAAACAGCACATCTCTAAAATAAGCATAGGCAGAATTAGAAAAATCATTATTATAAAAATTAATCAAATAAAAATAAAAGGGACTCAAATGATCCTTAACATGTAAAACGTACAAGGCAAAGCTATTGGAGTCAATCTCTGGCACTTTAAGTTAAGATTCAGCTGAAGCCAAACAGAAAGTCCTCCCCTGACTCTACCATGTATAGATGGCACAGCAGGGCTAGAATAGCAATCATAACTCTCCACATGTAGGAGGGGAAATAGCCCATGTGTCCTGGAAGGCAATGATATTGCAATCTGCTGTAGAGTTGATCCAGTCTGGATCAGATACCTTTCCCTTTAAGCCTGCAATGTTCCAGCTCATAGGTGTGTAGGGACACCTGCCACTAACAGATGCCCTACAACCTGTCTTTTCAGAAACAGTTGTTCCTTTATTGATCCCCTTTAACAGGGGCAGTAAAGGCCTTTCTTCAGGTCAATCAATATCTGACAAGCATCAAACATATTTGTAACTGAACCCTTGAACAATCTGAAGCAATGGTAGATGACCCCAATTGCTTTGAGGATAGAATCACAGAAGACAGATTTTGCGAAGGGTTAAAGCCTTCTTCATTGAGCTTAGTCACCTGCTGGGACTGGAGTAACAGCGTATGCAATCGGAACTTATAAAGAAAGCCAAATGGTACCACAGAAATGGAGCTCCTCCTGTGAACTTTACTCAGGTTGCCAAACAAAAGCTTCTGCACCAACTGCAGAGATCTGAAATTGACAATAACACAGTCCCCTCAGGTTTGTGCAGGGCTTTGGCCAGTCCAGCCAATCCTCCTGATCATCAAGATTTCTTCAGACCAGATGAAATGGAAAACCCCAATGGTCATTCTTGATCAGACCCAAGAGGGCCTTCAAAGCACTCTTACTTCCCTGACTCAATACTGCAATATCAACTTAATCAAGATCAACTACAGAGAGTAAAAACCTTCAAATACATGTGAGTGCATCTGGATGAAAGAGGCGGTAAAAGGACACAAGAGGAGGCGATAAATATCTCAGCCAAGCACCTATTCACATGCAATGGGACATCTAAAAAGGAACCTAGCTGGCCAACATCTGCATCCCCTTTTGACTCTGATGACCACTAAGGTGATGCCTGCCTTATCCTATGGAGCTATAATGTTCAAATATCACCTTCTCACATTATTGGCCAAGCAGCAATGTGCTCAATACAGAAATCTGTTTGCCCTGCCCGAGTGTACCAGCCTATCTCAAATCAGGCGGGAATTTGACATCTTGAAGGAAATACTGGTGCTGCACGCGAAATGGAAAGCCTTTTGCTTAAAATTAAGAAAACCTTCACAACTACCATCTTAAAACAGACTCTATGAAGAGAAATCTAAGAGCCGAACTCTGAATGGAGGCATTTCTAAAGAAGTCCATGCAGTCACTGCAAGTGGAGAATATCCTCAACTTAGAGCTCCCGACAAAAATATTTGCTAAACTCATAATGAAGAATGCAAAAGCTCTATCAGCAGCAGAAGCTTTAAAAGATTTAGAGAACAAAATTCACAGCAGCTGGGCTATGGAATCATACTCTCCAGGCTGCCTCCCAACGTACCTGTGTTCGTTGATTCCCATCAGAGCAAAAATCAGCTTCATGAGATGGCTATTTGACTTGATACCTCTAAGATGCTAGTGGTTCGGACGGCGAAATGGAGACACATTTAAGCAATGTAGGGGGATATATACAAGGAAATGGCTCGGTGCTGCACCCAATTTAGCAGCCCTGTGCTGCATCATTTTAAAAATGCAGGGATGCGCTGTATTTACAAGAATACGGCACACCCCAGTGCTTTCGCTGAAGCGAAAAAAAAGCTGTCTAGCGCCAACACAGACACCCTTGCACCATAGAGCAAGGGTGTCTTTGTTACAGGGATGATTGTTTATTTGCAATAAGGTGTCCCTTCCTGTACATAATCATCCCTGCATAATGCAGCACACACTGAAAGAGCAAAAATGAGGAGAAATAAAACTATTTCTCCTCATTATGCCAATCTTACACTTGCTATTCAGTGACATTAGTCTTTGGAGCTGCCTCAGATTTACAAATCCTTGTAAATCTGGGTAGCGTCAAAAAGCAATTGGTGTTGTGGTGGAACGCCTACAGCAACACCCATTGCACTCCCCTTTCACGCAGATACCTGCATGAAAGGGGACGATATTTACAAAGCAGCGTTAAGCCAGGCAAAGTGGCTTAACGCCGCTGGAGCAGGGCATTGTGCCACCGCAAAGCTGAAAAAAGTGATGTTCCGGTGGAGCAATGCCCTTGTAAATATACCCCATAAACTGTGCAGCAAATCAGAGGAGTCATTGGTGCATGTGATTTTCATTTGTGAGAATTTAATTCCACTGAGGAAGTTCTGGCTGCAACCAATTATCCGCATTCTAAACATTCAGTCATGTAGGAGTTCCATTATCTGCTGTCTAAAAGATTAATCGAGTCATCTCTCAAGCCACCTTATATGGTGTATGAGAGCAGTGTCAGATGAGCACAGACTTGTGGGTTACACGGACATTGAACCCCCACAGAAGGAACAGGAACAGAAATAACGAGAGGGCTCGTAACTTGATCATGTTCCCATACCACTGGAAAGCGGAGATAAACGAGCCAATAACATGGGTCATATTGACATTACACTCTCAAAGAGGGATCTGGAATAAGCAAAGGCGTGTTTTCTGAACATTCCTCTAGATTGTTGGTAGGGGTTTATAGTGGAGAATTATAGTAACTGGAATAATGCAATATCTAGGGAATGCCGTTTTTGGGCTGGGCATGATCTAGGAATCTTTGGTGGCGAGATAACGGGAGGGTGATAACACTTAATATAGGTTGACTTGGTGTTGGGAATGTGTGAGGCAGGGCAGGTCCCCTGGGTCTTGCAAAATAGCTTAGTCCAATAATAGGATTTGTGCAAGGACTATTGAATATTCTCTCTTTGGGCATTGAAATTGTGAGGAAATGCTTATGCCTTAACAGCAAGCTGATGACATTAGGTATGGGTGAGGAATGGTAAGTGCCCTAGTGTGCCATAGAAAGTGCAGTAACAAGGCTAGTGCAATACTTACTGAAAGCTCACTTTTTGGTAACATTGAGTGCAATATTGAGACTAGTGTAATCATCATTGATCAGCCAATTAGGGGGAAAAGTTTTTAAAAGATGATAGTTTGTAAATGAAATGTAGAATTTCTTTAATTTGTGGATTTTTTTATATTATATATTTTTACTCGCGAGGATGGAGGGTGGAGGGGTGCATGCATGTATTTATTTGACTGTAATGATTTTAATTAATCGAACAATCAATAAATAAATTCTAATTCTAAACAATAATTTGGGGAACTTGTTTTTAGCCATTGCTTAATTTGAGCCGGTGGTTTCTGGTGCTCAGCTCCGCCACTTAATCATCAACACCGGCGCTTGAGCACCAGTTAGGGACATATTCATTTTTGGTGGATACAGGGAGATTAGGTGATTCGCCCAGAATCACAGGATTTTAAGCGGACGCCGAGACTCGAACCTGGTTCTCCAGTTCCGAAGTCGGCAGCTCTGGCCATTATGCCACATCCCCTCCCCACTCATAGGGTTTGTTGGTTCTGTGTTAGGCAGCGCTAACAGGAGAAATGGGCTGGTTGAAGCTGCCTCCTGACGAGAGCCCTGGCACTTCTATTTTTACGTATTAACCACTGGTTTTAGCAAAGTTTGTCATTTATCTATAACCAAGTAAAGTGTTGGGATTTGCTTTGACCCTATTTAAATCTTTGTTTTCATCAGACTTTAGAATTAGGAAAAAAGTGCTTCATTTGTGCTGTCAGGTGGTCAGGATAGGGCGGTAAGGAACACCGCCAGTTACATGCTCCCGTTTCTAAAGTTGCCTTCTCTTTTACACATTAGGACTTTTGACAAGCATTTGCGTGCGTGACAATGTAGAATAACATTCTCTGAATCGGCATTGCTTACATCTCTACTTCGTAGGCACACTATTAAGACACCTTGAACATTCAGTACAAGGGATAAAGATCACTGTGCAAATGCCAGTATTGTATTGTCTGGTAGGTGACTACGCTATCCAACTAGAATAAACAATTATAACTTGACAGGGGTTGCGACATAGCCACATGGGTACTGTTTATAGTGTATACAGAACTACTTCCTTATTTAAGAGAGAGGAGAACTCAGCTGACATGCAAGGTCACTGCATGTCAGAATTCCAGCTCAGCTGATTCTTGTTTACCGACACAAGGGATGTCCAGCTCTACACCAAGACGGACAGCCTGATGACATTTACGAGTAGGTATTGGGGAGTTAGTCTACCCAGCAGGCATTTGGCAGTTCACCCACCCTAGGCAAGACTAGGTTAGGGAGCATTAGGTTGGAGCACACCATACACTGAACTTATATGACTGCATATATTCACTGTCTTAGCACAATGGTCGAATTTTTAATCTTTTTCACTATTCTTGTAATGCTAATCATGCTAATTTGTTTCATTCTATTGATTATCCAAGTGCACATATTTTATACAAAAATCACAATGCTTCAATAAATATTGAAAAACTTTGCTGAGTATTTCTTTGGGTATGCATGAGAGTCCAAACAAATGTGTTCTATATCTGCTACCATGATTGGGAGACCAGGGTTGTCATGTTCTGAGGTTGCACACACATTTGTGATCCTGTAAGGTTAGGAGTACAGATGGTGCACTGTGGGCTAGCAGGGATACAGGCCAACATATCCTGATTGTGTGTACAGAATCAGTCTGGCATAATACTGATGTTTATGTTGTCTGACAAATGCACAGTTTTACCAGAGAGGTACAAGCTGTACGACTGTGATTTCCTGTTTTTTTATTTTGAAAGGTTTTACAGATCATTTATAGGTTTTTAAACAAGGCATGTGTGTTGAAGAAACAACATCCTACAGTTCTTCCTTTCACACCAGCAAGATTGTCACATAGTTCACTTTACAAAATGCTCATACTTTGCACTATGCAAAAGAAAAGTAAGCACCAGTTTCCACCTAAATGAATAAGCAGCAAATTATCAGAAGAATAGACTGACATTTGACATCTGTCTTTGAACTCGCATCAAATTTGGCACGAAAAAATCAAAATGTAAAGTCATGTTTAATGTCTGTTCTCCTTTGGATCTTTGGCTAGGCTATTTAAGTGTCCTCTCAGGGCTCAAGGGTCTGGTGTCGTTGGACCCCCCTCCAGCTCTGGGCCCAGGTGCATTGCATGGGCTGCACCAATGCTAGCTACACTGCTGTTCAGTGGACTGAATATAAAATAAGTCTTGGAGTGCACATTTGATATACCCATATGTAAGAAATTGTTCCGGTGAGCTTTTACAATCCGGCATTAAAATTGTTAACACAATTATCTCGCTGATGGCAAACAAATTCCTAATTGTAGTTAATCCCTGTAGATCTGATGCATGTGTAACCAACCAGTCAGTGTTCGAAGACCAAGGAGTGAGATTGCTGGAGCATAGGAAGAACATGCTTAATGATCATGCGAGTATGCTTCAGACAGGACAAGGCCATACACAGTAATGAAGAGGGTTGGATTAATAAATGATTCATAGGAAATGTGTCACTGTAATGAGCCATCATTAAAGCCCTCTCGGTGGAGGCTTGTCTCAGTTAAACAATGGCCAGATATCAATTGAGTTACCCACTGTAGCTGTGCTTCTAAGTAGTATCACTCAAATCAGGAAGCCTTGGGATCCAATTTTAAGGTGGAAATGGCAACCCGGCGAAGGCCACTAGTCCATATTAATACCCCATGTAGTTGTAGCTCTTTAAAAAAGGAACAAGGAAGAACGATAGGGAGAATAGTAAAGTAATATAGTAAATGTGCAAGTGCTACCATTTTTATAAGCATTGTAAGACCTGTAACCGCAAGTTAAAGTGAAGTCTAGAATGGGATCAGTGCGCAAAGCTACTGTACTGCTAAATAGGAAGCAGGGGGCTAGGGGGGATGTTAAGGGTGTATCACTCGTCATGTGGAAGAGCAGGAGCCACAAATTAGAATAAGACTGCTGTAGTTCCACAGGGGAGGGTATGAGGAATGCATGATCCATCATGTATGGGAGCGCGTGGGTACCAAGGTAGGTCAAAATGTGTAATTGGAGTATACCATCATCTATGTGGTTCTACAGAGATGGGTATGTGTGGAACTACAGCAGTCTTATTCTAATGTATGGCAACTGCCCTTCCACATGAGTGATACACCCTTAACAACTCCCCCTGGCCCCCCTGCTTCCTGTTTAGCCGCCCCTACCTCGTTGATCCACATTCGATTCCAACCTCTAAAACCTTTTATACCTCTGCATCATCCACAATCCTGGCCGCCCTGGGTACCCCTCCACCCAGTAGTCTTGATGCAGTTACAATCAATCCCGGCATTAGCTAGGCATTTCAAGATGGCCCCCACATCTTCCACATCACACAAAACCCTCTTCCAACATGGCCACAGCTTTTTAGTTAACCACACATCGTTCCAACATGGCGCCCATCTAAGCTGGCTTGTTCCATCCTGGCCACCATCCATTTCCCTTTTAAAAAACTATTCTGGCATCAGTCAGTCTATCCTGGGACAACAGGCCACGGGTAGGTCCCGCACTGGAAACCTCGAGGAAACAAGTAGGTGCCTGCTATGAGGTCCTTGTGTGTTCTTTTCACTACCCATAGATTCCTTTAGCACTCCTCACTCCCTGGCGGTCTTCGGCATTTTTTTAGTATTTCCCATGATGCGGTTATAGACCCACACCTCCCTTTGATTGCAGCCGCATTGGCAGTCTTCGGCAGTGTTCAAGCATTACCCATGATGCTAACCTTGACCCACCCCATTTGCAGCGCTCCCTTGATCCGTCTTTGAACCTGCTCCATACTCATTAGCAGCCCGGCCGAGCATGTTAGCGCTGTGCACAACGGCAAACCCAGCGCGAGCACCACTGTCTGCTCTTGAGCTACGCCGGCATGCTCCGGCGCCTGGTACCGGGTCAGACTGTTTGACCACGTAGCTTGCGGCCACTTATGTCTTCCCTAGTACGTCCATGTTTTGTGTAGCATGCCGCTCATCCATAAAACCGGATTAAATGGCACACCAATAGCGTGCCTGGCAGCTCGGACCCTCTGTCTGCCTCTCAGCGCTGCCACTGCACCCGAGGTTGATTAATCCATTACAAATAATCACAGAGATAACATGTTGTGCATTGCACTATGGTAGCACGACAACAGCTACAATTAGGATTACCGAGGCAATACCAAGCAGCCCCCTTCTGTAACGCGCCTTCACTATGAACCTCACTTATCCTCTCCAGTGTGCCTCTACCGCATCCAGCACCACGGACGGAGGTGTTACCCACCTCTCTCTGCTACATGCACCTTCCCCCAGATGCATGCTCCCTACTTGTAGACACCATCCACCGCCCTATGTTTGGAGCGCAAAACCAATTTAACCACCCACTTCCAAATTTTTCAGAGTGGTTCCATCGTGACTTGAGAGAGTCCGCCGGCTTGTCCCTGTTGGGGCATGACTACCTGATTCTTCCGGTGAGTGGGATATAGGGTGTGAGAGACTGAATGGTGGACAGATATAGCCTGCCATAATATGTTCACCACGTGGCTTGACCACACACCCACAACAAATGTTGCATAATATATGTGATCACTTCCTGTTACAGTGGGACTGTCTTCATTACAAGTTGTTTCTCCTACCCTCCATTTTTAGAACTGGCTCCCTTTTGTCCTTTTCCTTAAATGTGAATATAATGATTATCTTATATCACCAGCACCAGGTATCACAACACAGCACCATTTGCTTTTAGAGACT
Organism: Calotriton arnoldi; assembly: GCA_963921515.1. Lineage (NCBI taxonomy): Eukaryota > Metazoa > Chordata > Amphibia > Caudata > Salamandridae > Calotriton > Calotriton arnoldi. The sequence continues at coordinate 499,775 of CAWUFW010006809.1, read as the reverse complement.
ACGTGGCCAGAGACACTCACAATCGAGATGCTCGGGTATTTGCCACATTCATACAATGGAGATGCCTAGTGTTTCTGTTTTGGAATATATCAATTTATACATGTACGTGCCTCTTTCTCCACGAGTACTGGTTGCCTTCGCCTCATTTGTTCATTTGTTTATTTGTTCATTTGTCCTTTGTTCTTTTACCCGGGCAAGACAGCCACCTACTCCCGTCCTCACCCTTTTTTCACCCTCCCTCCTCCCTGTTCATATTTTCTTTTAGGGTGACCCAGCCCTTGCCTCATCAAGTACTAATTGACTTGTATGCTGTATTTTCCTTTCCTCTAGGTGCACCTATCTCCGGAAGGTATCATTGTACCTCACTTTTTATTATAATTTTTTCACACACCAGGACGACTATAGTATCATGACATAAGGAGACGTGACTTTGACCTCTGTCTCATAATATTTGCCGCCCCCTTGAGAGTAGACGAGGTTCTTAGGTCCTGATGCATTGCTGAGATCCCGTTGGACTTTTTAAAAGGCAAGAAACATGTTGACCCTTCTGCACAACTCACAAGAACTGACACAGGTCTAATTCCCCCTCTCAGTTCGTGACTTTTCTAGTCTGTTTTTATCCAAGGCCCAGACACTCCGCGAATAAAATCCCCTTGGAGTATCTTGGAACCATTTTTAAATCACACCTGCACATTCCCACATCTACTCACTTCACACAGGTTTGTCAACACATAATATCATCTAGCTTCACAACGGCAAAACCGAGAAGACCACCGGCAAAGAGCCCCCTCGCAGGGCCTGTTGGGCATTGCAGTGCCGGCCCAACGAGGAGCTGCCCTATGATGAAGCATGACACCCCCAGGGGTGTGTGAGGGCCCTTGCTCCTAATTGGAGCTATCCCTGGACGAGCATTCACTCACTTGCTCCCTTTAGCACCTACCATTCCTGATGTGTCCTTCTTCTTCCCTCCCTTTCTCCTTTCCCCCCCTTAGGAACAGCATACCTTTTGTCTTCTACTTCTGGCCGGGGCCCTTATGCTGGACGTATTAAGCCCCCTGTCCCTCCCTGTGAGAAATTATATGGAATAAGAAGTTACCAGATTTACCAGATGAGGTAAGAGTAGACCGGATTTATAGTCTTCATTGTGTATTTTGGCAAAGTAAGAAGAATTATTGTGGCATCCGAGAGTTTCCAGTCCATCATAAGTAGATTCTAATGATCGAAGCTCTACGGATCTTTCTGGGTGTTTCTAGCTCTGACATAGAAGACTTTGAATGCAGGATTTGCTAATGGTGTTCCTTCTAACTTCCACCATGATTTTTAGACACAAACTCCTAGTAATCCCTGTAAACGTTTCCTATTTGATCAAAGGGATGGAGGCTTTCCCATTGTTTTCATGAAAAAAATGTGTTCCTGTTTTATACCACACTCTCCAACATACCCTCCAGCAAGTGCCATGTTGGGATGGGAGTCAGTACCTCAAAACCATATGTAAAAGATTGGTTGGTAGAGATACATGTATGTAACCCACATAAAACTCTTTCGAATCAGTAATGTATATTGAGCACAGGGCAATAACATGAATGCTCTTGACATGATGGGCAGCATAAGAACCACGCATTCCATAAACCCCACTGACATAACCATTGTTTGAGATCCTCAGCGGCCTGAACTGAGGCAGCTTCGTGGAGAGGGGGAAGGGAACGATCAATCGAGGCATCTAACACACAGTTAATATTGTCACCAAAAGCCCATAGAATGTGTGCCCAACCAGAGAGATAAATAGATATGTGGTACCAACATCTAGCCTGGTCAATGATAGGAGCACACAGAATACCCAATGGTTTCCCTTCCATTTTGCCTTTACTTACTACATAACAATCATTGTCGTCAATATGTGTGATGTCTGTTTTAAAGGGCATTTGATCCAAAGCATAACATCCCTCGTGTATGCAGAATATCCTGTGCCGTATAATTGCTCACTCCATTTGTGCAACAATTTAGAGATCTGAGTAGGAACCAGATGGGTCTCTTGTAAATGAACAATCTGGGCTTTCCAGTGGAACAAAGCAGAGTGAATTCTGTATCGCTTCTGCACTAAATTTACCCCATTGACATTCCATGTGACTAACATATTCAGCATTAAAGGGTTTGATTGAATAATATAGCAAAGAACAATACAGAGCAATCACAAGGTAAAATCACACTGCTAGATAAATACGGGCTGTTATAAAAACAATATAACATCCATGTATGCCTACAATGATGATTCTTTACCCCATAAAGGACAGATTCCCCAACATATCCGTCCAAGTTAGAAACTAACACCAAAAACAAAGAACAGCTCTTCAGCTTGGAAAAAGCAAAGTAACATGTGAAGGGGTGTGAGCAGCAGTGCAGCAGAGGGACCAGGCCTGCCGTTGAGAGAGTTCCCAGTTATGTAAATAGATCAAGGACTAAGTATGGATAGTCATGGGCATAACACTCTCGGCATCCATCACTAATCAAGCGGTTTTCACCAGGTCTTTAACCAATATGCGCATACCCTGCAAGAAAATAAGCTTCCAATATTACCACATGATAATCGTATATATGTGAGCACGGGGGATCAATCAAAGCACGCTGGGGCAGATTTATGACGACTGGCGCATCCCTGCAAATCAGCAGGGATGCGCCAGGTAAGATGCGTCACGCAAGTTTACCCTTGCGCCACCACAGATGCGCCGCATTGTAAATGCGGCGCAAGGATAAACAGATGCGTGACGCATCTCCCGTCGGAAGGGTGGTGCATTGCTGGAGTCGTGGCGCAAGCGCGACGCAACTCCAGCAATGCTCGTGGCCTGCCCATACATAACGTGGTGCGTCACACCTTACGCATGCTTCAAGCAGGCGCAAGGTTTTGACGCAGCGGCGTCAGAAAAGTGACTGAGTGGAATCTTCTAGATTTCACTCAGGCACTTTTCCGAGGCTTTACTGCACCGGAACACCCCCCCCCCTGCGCCGGAACGCCCACATGAAACCTGACGCAGGTTTCATGTGTCGCAGGGCTTTACAACGTGACGCATCTCCCTAGATGCGTCACGTTGTAAATAGGGCGCAACGTGGCGCATGGTTTACGCCGCTGCTGCGTCACAAAAGTGACGCAACGGCGGCGCAAAAGTGGCGCAAGAGGCTCGTAAATCTGCCCATTTGTGATCAAAAGTTTTACTGAAGAAAAGAAAGGATATAACAGTTTTATAGTAGATCCTCAAGGGGCTGCGGAGTAATCACTGGGACTGGTGTAACATCAAGGTCCTCTTTCTCGGAATGTGGCTCATTTCCCGAGAACACTGGATTCTGTGGAGATCAGAGTTGGGGTGTCAGCCAGCTCATGCAGAGTAGAAGCTGCTTCCACCCCTCTAAGACGTTCTTGCTGAATCTGAAAAGAGGGGGGGCGGGGCTCTGTGCCAGGGCCTGTGAGGGTGGGCCTTTTGGATCTTTGTGAAAACATGAGCAGGCTCAGGAATAGATGAGGAGTGTGGTGGAGAAGAAATGCGAGTCATTTTTATCAAAGGATTCAGCCCAGTCCCACGCCCATTCGGGTTCTGTAAAGAAGTGTAAATGATCAGTTATTCATAATTTCACCGGAAATAGCATAGCATTTTTCAGTTACTGGGTCCATAGTTTTCTTTACATTTGCGTGAATGATGAGCGTGTATGCTGCACCGCCAAAGTGTAATCAGGTAAAAAAACATCACTTTAGCGTTCTTTATTCTAATACACTGTTTTTCCTGGTCACCATGTGGATAGCATCTCAATAATTTAGGATTTTGGCCACAATCAGTCTTGGTAGTGAACCAGGAGGTGGGCGTCTTGATGCTTTGAGCAGAAAAACATCAAAAAGGGAGGTAGAGGGAAAAAAAAGAGGACTCATCCTCCAAACGTGTATGCAAATAATCAAGAGGAGTCACTCTTTTGACAAAGTAATATTATGCCTACCTCGTATTGGGAAATAATTTTTTTTTTCTTTTAAACAACCCTCACCCACCAGGGTTACCCCTTAGTGGCATGCTTCATCATAGGGTTCTTCCCTAACCCGCTATAGAAAGGGGCGCGCTGCGACCAACGGATACGTGGGAGCACTGATAGTATATTTGCCCATCCAGAATGCATAAATATCAGAGTGGGTTTTTTTTTTATAAAGATTGAGTTAAAACTTTATTTATTGGTTCCCCTAGTCGATATGGTTAAAAAATTGAGATGGTGAGAGACTTCTGGGATGATGTCCCTAAGTTTCTCTAGTCAACTAGTTTCAAGCCCTACCCCAAGGCTTTTCATCAGGACCCAAGGGGTTACTCCCTGTTACCACTCCTTCAGTCGTCGGGATATCATTTTCTCAAGTGAGAGTAGAGATAGATAAAATATAAATAAATACATAAAGCACCTAGTCGGTCTGTTCTTATGTTATATGTAATTAGCCTCAATCAGGCATCATGAGTCACACTTCCCTCAAGGCTACTCCTTGCAACGGGGTAACTGTCCGGAGTTGGCATCGTCGGAGCCACGGGCGGACGGTTACCCTGTAGCGAGGGAGCAGCCTTGAGGAAAGTGTGACTACAGGTGTCCCTCCTCCCCCGTTTGGACTCATGATGCCTGATTGAGGCTAATTACATATAACATAAGAACAGTGAGGTGAGTAGATGTAGGCCAGACTCACCCAGTTCTGCACAACATCCAATGCCATCTGCAGCGGCGATAAGCACCAGGGGCACATGTACTCCATACAAGGAGGTAAGACCAGAAGGCATAATTGCAACCTCCATATGCGTCAATAGACAGTTTTAGTCTCTAGATAGTTTCAATTGGAGAGGCGCCAACTCCAATAAAGCAAGGCCAAAGCGCTGTGTGGATCAGTCTCTTGGGTGGAGTATGAACTCCTTATTACTGCGAAGCTCTTTTCAGCTGGGCTGATAGGCTGATAAGCGATGTGACCATATTAGTCAAGGGAATTCTCTGCCAGATCAGCAAGAAAAAAAGCCCAGCACTCGTTCTCCAAGGCTGAATGTGGTTGTACCAGAGAGGGTGAGACACTGCACATATCAATTATTCTTGCAACCCTTTAGAATGATGCAGCAGTGTGTAATCCAGGATTTGAGCTGCAGATGACCCAAATCGTATTGCTTAAGTCTCAACATGGTGATATGCACCAAGGTTTGAGTGCAGGCCTTAAGGCCGCGTTGGTAGAGGGGAAAACTGCTTGGTTCGGATGTTCCAGGGAGCCACTCATTCATATTTTGAACTGCACAGCATGGTGATTCTGTGCTGCAGCATGGTGCCCAAGCCCGGGCCCCCCGCTGTCATAGGTCTAAGCTCCCCAATTGGCACCTTGTAGCGTAGTCCAAGGTTTGGGCTTTGACTCTAGAGGGCACCTTAGGAGAAGGCATTCTCATGGCTCAGCTGCCGCAGTAACCAGTCTGTGAGTGTCCCAGTTAGTCTCACTTGGGGAAAATGCATACTGGGATCTCAGCTCCGTTACAGATGATGCAGGATGCAGCAGGCCCACAAGAAGCTCTAACAGACTGCAGCCACCATGATGTGAGTTAGCCCACACCCCCTCATTTAGTTCCTTTTCTTAGCGTATGCATAGAAAAACCACATTTATCATAGCCCTCTGCTCACCTAAATGCAACATGATTTTGGGCAGCCTTTGATGTTAAAAAGCTCTCCTCTGCTACTGCATCTACTACTAACAGGTTCATCACATTTCAATGTAGTTATTCCACCACCTCCTACTGCTGCTGTCCAGTGGTGTCCTTGTTAGCTTTTAAGGGCCCACAAGGTATCTGCATGTGCCAGTTTCATTCCACCTGAATGACTCAGTGCAGATCTTGTTCAAGAATTGATATTAAGAGGAACTGAGAGAAGTTTGATATTTTTTCTATTTTCTATGTTGCTGTCCTGCACAATGCTAGAGTCAGGATGCAGCATTTCAGAAAACTGGATGAGGAAATAAGGAGAACCGAAAATTAAATTAAGTTTATACTATGAGGAGAACACAAAGGACAAAAAAAATAGGTAAAATAGGTAAGGGAATGGAAAGGCTAGGTATGGCCTTGTTCATCTTGCAGTGTGGCCCCCAACAATGCAAGCCACCGTTCGGGCAAAGATGACTTAGAGGAGTTCTACAGAGAGCATCCTATTAGATGCACTATCCTGTCCTCAGTGTCATGAATGTCTTTCAAATGTGTTTCATGTTCTATAAGTCAAGGTATACCTGCCCTGACACACCAACATAGCTATGGTGAACCATAGGACCCTTTAAATGCCCTGACATGGACATAACAACTGCCAGACTCCACCAGGTTTGTCCAAACTGAGGACCAGCTATGTTCTGGGTCCTGACATACTCCCAAAGTCTTTCAAGCACCTTTATAGTACTTCAGATTCCAGGTGGCTTTTAGGTGATGAGTCTGGGTTAAAGTCTCTTTTGCTTTATAATGTATTGCATATGTCTGTCTTTGAAACTTGGTCCCGCGGATAGCTTGATAAGTGTTTTATCAGGTGGAAAATAGAGCAAAATCCTTCAGTCACCTCATTATTCAAGATAAAACTGGCTCAGCTATATAATATTTCAAGTCTTAAATATATCATATCAAAAAGACATGATATATACTGAATAGCAATTTCATAATTTCAGGCCAATTGCATGCACATCATCATTTTCTTTTTTCAATTCTTTTTTTAAGTACTTATTTATGAATAAGTGGCATGAGAGGTATGAGCTAAGTTGACGTACCAAGGAGAAGATTTTTTTTTTCTGAAGGGTTTTGACCATTCCCTCCCGAGTTCCTGATTTCCGACCTCAGCTAAACCAAACAACAGAGGATTTTTTTATCGACCTGGTTCTTTCTCCTCTTTCTACAATGGTTTTTACTTATTTCATAATCATTGGACCTTATAAAGATATTGTCTAAAGGGTACTCTTATACCAGTCCTCCCAAGGTTCTCAAATTCCAGATCTCTTTCTAGATAGGCAACTATGGTTTAGGCTTTTTACTCTTTTAATGTACCTAACCCAGTCCATATATTCCGGTGGTGTGGAGGATACTCATTTTAAGCAAATTTCTCTTCTTGACAATAATAATAAGGCAAATAGCAAGTGTGCATGCCTTTTTTAAAGTTTTAGCCATGGTCCATCACCTCGTAAGATCTTGAAAATCACAAGTGCAAGGCTTACTTCGATTTCTTTTCCCAAGGTTTCAGAGATGGCCTTACTGACTTCTTGCCAGAAGACCTTGATCAGAGGGCACTGCTGAAACATGTTCATCATCTGCTTTTCCTATGGAACACTTTAGGCAGGCTTTGAATTTTCCACCTCCAAGCTTTGATAGCCTTTTTGGGGTCCAATACACCACGTGAACTGTAAATAAATGGTTTCTTCTGAGAGGTGCAGCTTTTATTACCGAACATAAAGTAAGCATCAATACTTGCCATAAGTGTGTTAACTCTGTCATCAACAGGTACCTCCTCCAGATCTCCTCCGGAGGCGTGGATGTCTCGTCCTCGCCTTTCACAATCATTCAGTACCAATTGGAAACATCTTTGTATTGAACGGGGCCCCCTGCAGTTTATCTTCCCACTCTTTATCTCCTTCCCCATCTTTGCCTAGGCCATGTGTCCATCTTGATAGTTGGAAATACTTAAATGTAGATAGTCTTTGATTCATGGATGCAGTCAGGGACTCCCAGGAGACTATTTTGTTTTCTTGAATAATTTGTCCCCATTTATTTTTTCCTGCCTCCATTAATGGAATAGCTAGTTTGTCCTGTAAGCAATTCGGGTCCCTGCTGAGTTCCATATAGGTGCAAGTGTGCTATAGTAAGGTATCCTCATAGCTTGTCTGATCTGATACCAAAGCTTACAAGCCGCTTTTAAGATCTTTAATTTAACTTTCTTAAAGAAAAGAAAAGAATCGCCACCACATGGAAGATTTTTTGTCATGGCTTGGAACCTAGGCAGGAAAGAGGCAAAATTAGACAAGAGAGATCTTATATTTTTTAACTGAAAGGCCCAGCAGTATAGACGGCTGGGACTTCCAGTTATCAATCCTCACTCCCTTACATGACCAAATGAAACTTGTTATTTCTCCTTGTAGTTTTTTGATTGATTTTAAATTAAACAATAAAGGAACCATGTTAAAGATGAAGGTGAACTTTGCCAGAATTACATTTTTTGCCAAATTAGATCTACCTAAAATTCAGAGTGGAAGACAGTCCCAAGATCTCAACAAAATTCTAGTTTCGCTCATTTTTTTTTTCAAGGTTGGTCTGGGCCATCTTAGACAGGTCTTGTACCACCTGGATCCCTAGATATCTTATTTTATAAAGAAACTATTCAGTTGTGTATTCCATGACATGATCTAGGACTTTTGCTGATTAATTTGATAACCGGAAACTCTTGAAAATCAGTTAAAGTTAGCAGTAACGTTGGAAGAGAACCGTCAAAGTCCTGTGTGAATACCATCAAATTATCTGCATATAGTTCCACTTTTTTGACCAGCCATTACATTCAAATGTAAAAATTTCCTGATTTGCCCTGATTTTTTTTGCTAGTGGCTCAATATAAATAGATCGAAGAGCAGGGGGACACCCCTGTCTTGTCCCTCACTCTATATTAATCCGTTTGGTCAGGTTAATGTTCAATATTATCATGGCTGTTGGTTTAATATACATTGAGCTAAGTGCTTTGGCTAAGTTCTCACCAAGGCCAAATTTATGGATGATTTGATGTAAAAAAGGCCAGCATACCCTGTCAAAGGCCTTTGTTGCATCAAATGTGAGGACCGATAATGGCAGTTTATTCATATTTTCAGTCAAAGGGACAGGATGCACACCTAGTATTTCATGCTTTTGTAACTTGTCCATTTTTTTTCTTGAGTGCGTGCAGACTGGTTTTCGAGTGCCATGCCCAGAAGGCACTGGGTTGATTAACAAATTCAATGATGGGGCGTACATCTCGCCCCGCCCAATCGCACAGCTAAATTGCTCCACCTTGGCGATAATATAATCCTCCATAGTAGTCCAAGTAATCCTGGTATTTCAACTTTATGCTCATAACACTTTTTCAACTTTTCATCAACTGTTTATCCGAATCCACACGTGGAGTGTGAATGCCATTTCCCCAAACTTCTAATGTTCAAACTGTGTCCACCCGGACCTCTTGAAAGAACACGAATAGTGCAAAATTCATAAAAGGCAGCGTTTATTCAATAAAATATCCAATGCATTTCGGCTGTAGATGGAAAAGGCCGAAATGCTGCACTCATAACTCTTATAACCAATCGAATATCTACCAAGAAAAAAACAATTCTAGAGGCATGCCCTTACTTTTTATTGTGAAAGGTAAAACTTGGGTTTCTTCTAACGGCTTTAGTCCGAATATCTATCAAACCTAAATTTTTCATCATCGCCTTAATATGCCTTCTAATTTTTGGTGAATTTACTATTTTCCTATTAGAAGATCTATCTGTACTTGGATTCAATAACACATTAAAATTGCCTCCAAGTATTATTGGTACTTTCATCTCCAAAAGATGAGGATACAGGGCTTGAAGGGGTGCAGGGTCACTGATATTTGGCCCAACGTACCCCACTAAAGCATACCACATATTCTGAATTTTTATGTTGACTATCACCCAGCGTCCCCCAGAATCTACCTTACACTCATCTATAAGGGCTTTAATAGATTTTTTAATCAATATTACCACTCCCTTTGTGCAACAAGATTGATTAGTATATACCGACTCCTCAATCCACTTCTGTTTTACCAAGATATCTTTCCACTCACCCTGCATTAAGTGGGCCACTTGTAAAATTATAATATCATATTCGGCTTGTTTCACATATTGCAGAATTTTTCTCCTTCTTCTGTCTACCCTAAGACCATTTACATTCCATGTTAAAACCTTAAGTAAAGTACAATTTGTTAAGTCAGACATTTTGTCTTGGAACGAGCTATCCTCATGCTTTTCTCATACCTCCACCCCTTTGCTCTAACTTTCTGTGACCAAGGAATTTTGTCTTTTTTGTCCCCCCCCAGAGGCTCCCCACCCAGTGAATTTCTGCCCAAACTACGACCTTGAGTGCCCAGTTCGAACCCCACCCTCACTGGGGAACCCTCCTGAAACTTGGTTCTGGTATGTTGGTCTCTATACCCGTTGGAGCTCTTTGCTTCATCTGGCGTTTATTGTTTATGTTTCTGCTGCGCCCATATCTGCTCAACCAGAGTTCCTGCCTCTTACGGGTCCCTGATATTGTACATCTTATTGTTCCACATAATTCTCAGTAGAGCTTGAAATCTCATTTGGGCAGTAGCGCCTAAAGATTTTAGTTCTGGAATTAATTTGCCCAACTCCAACTGTCTATCTTGTGTAATTCTCAAAATGCCAGACCTGACTTAAAACGTCCAGTCTCCTTTAGTGATACTTCCTGCCTTTAAGTCCTCAGATAAGACCCATTGTTTCAAAGTGAAGATTTTAAAGTTAATCAAAATTTTCTGGGGATAATTCCTATTTAAATTCTTTAAGAAAGGGTCTCGGTGAATCCTCTGTACATCTGCATCGAGCTCTGTAGTATCAATGTAGGGGATACATTCCTTAAATAAGCTTATAATAAAGTCCTTAACTTTCTCTCCTTCTAAGCCTTCTGGAATATTTAGGACCCTGACATTATTGTGTCTCGCATTATTCTCCAAAGACTCTATTTTATCAAGAATGCCCTTTTCCCCATCTTTTAAAGCTCGGATTTTGTCATGATTAACTTCAACCTCCCTGTTAAGAGCCTCTAATAATTGTTTGTTGTTGATCACTTGTTAAAACATTTGCCTCAATAGATAACTCATTCTATAGATAAGCAATTATTTATCGTCGCATCTCATTGTTTGTACATTTACCTTATGACTGAGTTCGCCTTTCCTTTCATGCTTACGCTTAAGCATAATCCCTTACCCTTACTCCTGCCCCCTTACTTAGAAACCCTTACACTTCTCTTAACCCCTTACCATGATCTATAAACCTTTATCATTAACGCCTTACCTTTTGCCCGTTAACCCATTACCCCATTGCCCCTTTATGTTTAACTCTTAAAGTTAACCCTAAACCCTAAACCTTAACTCCTTAACCTAACCTGTTATCTTTTATCCCTTACCATGAAGTCTTTATGCCTTATCCTTTATCCCTTATCATTAACCCATCTGTTACCCTTAAATACAAAATCTAACCCTTACATCTAACCACTTACCCTGGGCCCCTTACGTTGGCCTGCACCCCTCCCTCCCTACCAATATTATCCACATAATATTACCTACCTATGTTATCATTGTATAGCATGCAATGAAATGACAAATGATGAGATGATCTGAAATCAAATTTTAGTCCAAAGGTACAGTTACATATCTAAAATGAACTCATTAAAATAGTCAGTGGTTATAGTGAAAATATGGCATGCACATGGTTCTTCTGGGCCAATGTTGGACACCCGAGTAATAGATAATTTATTGTGAGAGTGGAAGAGCCCGGCCAGCCCTCAAAACAGGTATCTACTTAAAAGGACACATTGCTAGAAAAACCATAACAGCATTGCACCAAACTCCCTATGAAGAAAATCAAACTCTTCTGCCTGCCTTCCAAATTCAGGGCAACAGTTTAAGCAACGGTCTTTTTGCAGATAAATGGAGACAAAGTTCCTGTTTAATAATTTCCCCCACGCCTATTTGCCCCTCTCTCCCCTGAAGGCCAATCAAAATGCCACAGCACACACTATCAAGGGCCTAGGGAAGTTTGACCATATTCTCCCAAGGTCGAAGGGATTATATTGGTTCACCCTTCAAGCGCACACCATTTTCAGGGTGAGCAACATCACATAGGCACCCTTGATTACCTGGCTATCTACAACCACAATAAATGCCATAACATTGCCAGACTGGAAATAAAACAGTGCAAACAGGAAAAAAAAGAAAAAAAAAAGAGAATTTCGGCCTTTTCCATCTACAGCCGTTTAAAATAGAACAGCATTCCTGCCAACATTAGAACTGCTCCTACCCTCGTTAATTTCAGGCAATAGGTGAAGTATCATCTTTTCAGGGGTCCCCTACATTTTTCACCTCGGTATTTTGATTCTTTGCTCTGTGACGCACCCATTCATTATAACTGTGCGCATTATCTACACCTACAGCATGAAGTACAAAGGGTTAAACTCACTTGGCTTCTTTAGCTTTCTCGTAAGGCCACAGTAAATTGGCACAGTGATGTGGAAGTTAAATGACAGTTGTGAGCTGCTGCGTACATTTATACCACCCATACAGAAGGCTGGAAAAACAAACATGGCTTCAAGTATAATGTTGTGATCTGGCTGGCTGCAGCATGAAATACTGCAGCACAATCTGTCACATGAAAATGCTCTGCCATATACAAAAACCTGGGGCCATATTATCAAGAACGGCGATAACATTATCTCAGTGGCAGGAAACTGCCGCTAAAGCGGCGATAAGGGGCTTGATAATATGCCCTATAGAATTCCAATAGAACCCAGGGGCCATATTATCAAGAACGGAGATAACATTATCGCCGCTTTAGCGGCAGGAAACTGCCGCTAAGCGGCGATAAGGGGCTTGATAATATGCCCTTTAGAATTCCAAAAGAGGCCCAGGTTCTGGTGTGAAGGACATCAAACCTGGGCTTCTATTGGAATTCTATAGGGCATATTATCAAGCCCCTTACCGCCGCTTTAGCGGCAGTTTCCTGCCGCTAAAGCGGCGATAATGTTATCGCCGTTCTTGATAATATGGCCCCAAGTGTTTTTGCAACCAGTTTTCCTAGGTGTGAGAACACCGGACCATATTCTGGCCAGTAAAATCACTTGAATTTTCAGCTGCAACAGCTGCCAAGCCTCATCTCCCGGTCGTGTCCTTCCTTTTTCTCTGGCAAGGAAGGGCATGTAATGCTTCCTCCTGCCATGACTCTTTTTCCCTTTCCCTCCCTCTTCCTCTCAACCTATCCCTCCCACTGCCTCAAATCAAAAATTCCTCACTCATTTGCCACCTCCTGCTCACAGCAGAAGGTAAATGTGTATGTTATACCCATCGCAATATGGAATATTGTGTAAAATGATGCTCTATAATTGTCTGCATAGTTATTCCCCTTTCTGAGAGACTTAACTTCGAATTTAGCGGCACTAGCTTGGTGTTAGTGCATGGTAAAGGTATTTACATGTGCAGAGTTTGCACCCCACTTGATCTGGCGACTCATATTTGTGGGTCCAAGTGTGCACACTTACAGTATTACAGTAGGCTTGTCTAGACATTTAAGAGAAGTATATCGCCAGAGTGAAGCACTATAAAACGTTAATTTCACTGTGTATGTAAAGACGTATTTTCTTATAGAGAGTCCTAATTTTATTTGAAAGCTTTTCTTTACAGTGGAGTATTGTGCGGAATTCTGCTCTGTAATTACCTACCCTGAGACGCTTAACTCAGTGGGAACTGTGACTGAAGAAAGACCTGGACACAAAAAGCCACATGTATGAAAAGTGGATTTGCAAAAAGTGGTTGTAAATTGCGCACAACTTTTTGAGAATCAAAAATATTTTCATGAAATGATCTATGTACTATGATGTCACCATTCAGAGTGAATCACTATACTACCTGCCACATTAATTTTCATGAGGTAGGTCGCAAATTGCTACTCACTCTGATTGGATGCCATTACGAGTATGGTGGCCTGCTGGGGTCAGCAGACCACCACGTCTGTAATCACATTTAAATAAAGTAATTGTTTTTAATCTATCTTATTGTTATTAAGGGAAGCAGTCCTGCATTTAAGAAAAAAAAACATTTAAGAAAACATTTTTTTTAGAAACAAACTTTTTTTACAATTACAAAGGATATGGGATCTCAAGGGATTCCTTCCATTCTGCGAATGGGTTGCCATCTCCTTTGACGAGTCAGAAACCTATCAGTGGTTTGCAACCTAAATTAGGGTATCAAACCATTGATACATAGCATTGCAAATCACAATTTAGAAGAGACAATCTAAACACACCCTATCTAAAATGCAATTCTAAAGCCATTTTGAAACCAGTAAGCACTTACCGAAACGGAAATGAGTTTAGTACAATTAAGTATGTCATTTAGCGATTGCAAACCCTATGGCTAAGTGAATAGCAGGCTTTGCGACCACTAAATGGCTTTTACATCTGACCCTTTGAGCCTTTACAGAATGCCCGGCAGCTGTGAGAGAGACAGGAGTGCTTTTCTAGCAATTTTTGACTTTTGGTGACTTAGGAGAAACCACCAAATTTCCCCAATAAAAGTGTGAGCTCACAGGCTACGGATTATCCATTTGGGCTTTTCTGATCTTTTTCAATTGAAGTTTGAGGCTATAACTGGAATGACGTTAAGAGCATCTAACCTAATGGAGCGCTAATTGGCTAAAGCCTGCTGCCTTGCCCCTCTGAAGATTTTTGAGAACTGAAAAAAGACTAAGGCAGGCCTTTAGTTAGAGTTTGGCAGACAGAGTACTTCATCAAAATTGTAGTGGATGTCCAGTCTGCCAAACTTATTGTTTCCCGCTGTATACAGAGTTATGGGAAGTACCATGTTTCTGCTCTGGTGCGGGCTCCGCCAGCTGAAACCTTTGACCAAAGAAGTACATCAGACTGTCTGCCTTATTTGAGGCAGATATCCAGAAGTCTTTTTTAGGTTTTGCCTGCACAGCGCTTGCACTGTGCTTGCTAAATCTATTGTTAATATATATCTTAGGGGCTTACATCCCGCCCTCTTGCTTTTCATTGATTCCTATGCTTGCAGCTGACTTTTCCTCCAGTTCTATTGGCTACAGTATACTATTTCCTGATATTCCTTGTGTGTTTGCTCTTATCAGTGTCCCGAGGGCCATGTACTGATTACATCTGCTTTTGGGGAACTTTTTTTTATGTTTAGCAGAGTTTCACTCTTCTTTGTTCTTAATCACTTTCACTTCGGCCAAGTATCTAGTGCAGCAGAGCCGTTTCTCTCACTTTTAACACACCCACTACTACATACGCTGAGTTCTTCCCTTTTAGTCTGTAAAACTGGAAGTTATCTTATCCTAACACGCTCCTGACTACAACTCTTATCAGCCCCTGGATGCACGCATTTGAAGCGTTCTTGTCGGCAATCGATGACTAACTTTTTTCATTCTAGCAACAACTGTTTTTCTAAGCTACAGCACCTTAACACCTTGCAAAAGTAGGTATAGCATGGGCTTTGAATGAGGGTGAGTGCTGCGAACATCTTGGGTTGCTCAACTTAGCGTACTTTCTTCTCCCCGATTATAGAGGGCAGAGCTTACATAGACTTCTGCATGATATAAGAGCGTTGAGCCAGAGAGCCAATCGTACATGAAGATAGTGGAGTCCAGAAAGGCAGAGACTATAATTCCAGAATGCATGCTCATTTCTTTATTTTATATTTTACATACATCTACCCCCAACATGGCCACATTATGCAATGCAGGAGACTTCTGGTGGTGGCTAGCAGGTAAGACAGCGTGAACTTTGGTGTCTTCAACACAGAACCTGTGAGTTAAACACACTTTTGAAGCACACTCTGTAGGTTCTCCTCAACCTTCATCCTCTTGCTTTGGGCTTTTGTAAGCCAGTAAAAATGATGATACTCACTGAGCCCATGGCACCACGCTCAGTACTCTGTCAAAAGTATATCAGGACTGCACTCAACCTGCTTGCCAGCATGCCTGGGATGTCCAGGCATGCTGCGAAAGAGCTCTGTTATCAATCATTGACTTGGGTTAGAAGAAGCTGTGCACCTCTCTGGATGAAGCCTGCTCGATCCTGCTTCTTTTACACATGGGCTGCTTGTGGTGCGGTGTCCTGGTGCTCCTCTCATGGAGTTTGCTTCCCTTTCTTTTGGTATATGAAGGGTCCAAATAATGGTAAGTTGTTCTTAAAATTCCAGTTTAAATCTGTGTTATTTTTTAAGGTTGGGGAAATATTTGGATTTAATGAAAGATTTCAACTCCTGCATACTCACTGAGTTTGCATATACTACGTGTTATTTGCAATATTTTTTTTATATGGGGAGAGCATTTTTATCTGCCTTAGGTTTGTGGGCTCTCTTTGAAGAGGCTTTATTGAATTACACATTTAACAGTGAACTTTTTTAAATAGTACTGCAGTTTTTAAATACAAAAAATTACATTTGTAATCCATTTCTTTTCTAAATATTATCGAAAGCTATTAATTCTCTTGCTGTAGGTTCTTCGCCTTGGGGATTTTCAACTTGCTTGTCGCTTAAATTAGGAAGGACTGGACATTAAGAAAAGTTGCTGGAGTGAGGTATTGTGTTGATTTTAATTAGCTAATATAGTGTTTGCTATAATGCAATTAATTGTGCAAGCTCGGTTTTCTAGCAAACAACTTCATGTGAACTGCAGAGGTCAGTGTAAAATTATGGATTTTAACCACAATTTTGAAATTGTGTCTGAAATGGTGAAACATGTTATTCCCACAGCAGTTTTCCTAAAGACCCAGTTATTATTCTTAACCAACAATAATTTTGCATGCTGTTCTCTCTTTACTAGTGGCACTACGTTTATTGTGACAGGCCATTATACCACTCTTGCACTCACTGCACATCCACCTTGGTTCTGAAGAAGCACTTGGGATCTCCTCCTGAGACCATTCTGTGCGCGAAACATGTCAACCTTCAACATGCCCATTAGGGGTATGCTTTCTGTCTAGCTACAGAGGGCCATTATCCCCCTCAAGCAGCACAACCTTCTGTTTCTTTACTGATGACAGAGGGGTTATATTCTATTAAATTCACTGACTACCCCTCCAACCATCTTTGAATCTCACATTAGGACACCACTGTCACTCACACCCTCACGCACCCGTACGGCTTTATCTTAAAAAGACCTCCGACAAAGTGACCCTTTGGGGGACCCGTAGGGCCATGCAGTACTGGCCTGATGAGGAGCACTGCCCAATGATGAAGCATGACATCCTTTGGGGTGTGTGAGGGCACCAAGATCAGGACACACTGTTCCCTGACACCATAATTCAAGAACTACCGTAGTTTCTTTTACTACCCTTCTTCCACAGGAACTGTGACTCCCTTAGGCTATAATACTTGAAGCAAAACCTTTTGTCTGAGAGACCAGGGTGAGGTAGCAAATTTATCCTAATGGAGATGCAGTGTTGGTGGATACTAAATCCATCCTTGCCACCCCAGGAACTGTTGGCACCAAAAAAGAAGGATTCATCGGGGGCCCCACTCAGGATATCAGACTTTGAGGGACCATCACCAGTTTCAGTAATTTTTCTTCCCTTATTGGAGGAGTTTAACTTACAGAAAAACACTAAGTTTCTTGGTAAAACGTTGGACCAGTGTGATCCCCGAGGTATACTCAACCTCCACTGTATTGCAGTTGGCCTAAAAGCACACTTAGGTCCTGGCAAATTGTGAACATTGACTTTAATTGATGTTTTTTAATTTAAAGCTCGATCATGGTACGAGAAGCTCAAAATATCAGCCGATTTCTGCTAGTATATTTGACGTGGAATAGAGAACAAACAGATGCTTGTTGTTACTGCGACTTTCACAGCGCATTTTAAATAAATAGGATGATGTATATTATTGTTTTTAAAAATGCAAAGAGATTTTAATTCTGTAAATTGAGGAGTGCCAATGATGTATCAACCTCCTTATTATTTTTATTGTTGTTGATATGAATATTATCAATAACAATGCTACAATAATAATATTGATATTAACATTCAATTACCACAAATATATTTAGTGATATTTATCATAAAATAAAGATACTATTTATAAATTGTTACTGGGAAAGACCCTATAAAGAAGGTCATTTATGTTGCACACTTACAGGACATTCCTCTGCCTTCCTTTCAGTTAATACATGTTAGGTTACCCATTCCAAGATGGCAGGCTATTCATTCACATGCGTCATGACACATGCATTTGCATGCCTTGTGACACACAGGCATCCATTTTGACGTGTTAATACCAATAAAAAAAGAATTGGCAAAGTCAATATCTGGGCCTTATAAAGCTGTGATCTATTTTCTTTGTCAATGCTTGTTCATTCATCGTGTGACAGGTAAAAAAGTGTTTCATGGTTTGCTTATAACTTTAGCTCTGTTTGACAAATTTCACAAACTTTGACAAACACTGTAGCATTAGCATTCCTTCTGAAATATCGGGTTTCTTGCACATCTGTCAAGGGGGCACAATTAAAAGGGTGTAAAAAAAGACCTATTTGCTAATTCTTTTGGTGCAGTGTGTAATAGTCACGCAAGATTTGACAGACATTTAGCATTTATTCATGTATACCAAGATTTTGGTTACAAATGGCTGGTGCCTCATGAAATCAAGAATGAGAAAGTATACCTATCAGTCTTGCTTAGTGGAGAAAAAGGACAGGTGGCTCATAACCACTCCCTTAGAGTAGACAGGAGAAGGCCCTATGTCGGGATGAACAATCACTTCTGACAGAGAAAAAGCAGATTATACATGAGTTGTCCTTGTTGCCAGCGAGTACGGTCACAGGACATATAGGGCCTGATTCACCAAGGGTCTCCACACTTGTGGCGGAGGCCCCACTGTCGTGGCGGGGGCCTCAAACTCACGGAGAGACCTCCACATTGCAGTTTTTCATTGTGGAGGTCCCGCCACGAGTGTGGGCCCTGCGCCACAAGTGCGGAGGCCCTTTGTGTTCAGGCGCATAGATTCTTATAACTTTAGATCTATGTTAAATACAGACCTTGTAATATGTGTAGCAACTTAGCTGCAAAAGATCCAGGGGCGGCTCCTCCGCTAAGGCCGAGGAGCATCGCCCCATTGCTCTGTAAGCAGGTGAAAAAGGATAAATAAAATGATAATAACGCATTGTTATTATCGTTTTATTTTTCCATCCTTGCTCAGCTGGTTAGTGGCATGGTGGGGCTGGCCTGTGTCAGAAGAACAGATGGTGTGCATGAATGTTTGGCCAGCCATCTCAGGCCGGCCAAACGGTCATGCGCACTTTGCATGTTCTCCAGCCAGGCTGCATTACAGCCTGGTGGGAGAGCATGCCCAGGCTCCCACTCCCTCTCTGAGCGCTGAACCACGGCGCTCAGACCAATCACAACACTGCTATCAGAAGTGTGGTGATTGCTAGGGGAGTTTGGAGGCCTGGGTGCTTCCTGTTCCTGCTTTTTGCCCTGGAGTCCTGGAAGCGAGTGAAGAGGACCGAGAGACAGCTGCTGTGGCACACAGGTAAGTATTTTTCTTTTCATTCCCTCCCCCGGTTCCCCCCACGACCCGCCACCCCACCGCCGTTAAGTAGCAGCCGCTACTGAAAAGATCACAATTGAATTTGCATTGGTGAACAGAAAGATGTACAAAATGAAAATGAACAAGCATTATATTTATTTGTACATAGTCCTTACATTTTTCTGCCCCTAACACTAGTAACTGGAACTCTGTTATTATGAGAATTTCGATACAGGACTCACACACCTGTTCCAAGGCTGAATACAGCCAGAGCTTATAGAGCACATAGGCAAAGCTGGGCTATTTCGGGAAAGATGCCAGATGTCCTTTGAGATGCAACTCTATGGATGCTTTATTTCCCTGAGTGAGTTAGGCAGAGTATCAAGCACATTTATAATGTTTCTCACATGGTGAAAAAAGCCCAGCACCCTAGGCCTGGAGTCAAACCCTGCTGCATATGGACAAAGGCTTTGAGCAACTAGGAATTGTTCATACTTTGGGTTATGCCCAGGTCCTGGCTGTGGCACAGAGTGTGCCTAGTGGGTTGACCACACAAGGAGTTTTGTGAAGGCTATTGCTGCAGACCAGACCCTGTGGAGACCCTCCCACTAAATGCTGTTGACAGTTCGCAGTGACGTTAGGCTGCATGTCTTTCTCCACAGGTCCTTGCCCATTGACCATATCCCACGGGTCACAGTCAAAGGCTGTCCATGTAAACAAGGTGGTGGATCAGATGCAGTGCCTGGATGCAGTCCTATCCCTCCATTCATCCCCCACTTATTCAGCTAAAGACTATGAGAGATTGGCTGCAAGGAAAGTTGTGTGCAGGACCTAGTGCATAGTGCAATATAAAAATATGTGAGTCTGAACCCATATTGACCTGCAAACCAGCTCAAATAACTTGCTGCACTGGCCTGGGCAGAGCCATGGATCTATGAACCCATATTGACCTGCAAACCAGCTCAAATCACTTGCTGCGCTGGCCTGGGCAGAGCCAACATTCTTACTTTGTCATCCCAGTATCGGAAAAGGCATTTGTGGCATCATACCATGTTCAGCTTTGCTTGATCATTGTTTATGTGGTGACAGTCATCAAAGAATGCTGATGACCTATGGGATTATGGCTGTGGTTTCTTCCTTTAAATCTATAACTAAAGAGCTACTTGAGTGACATGCCATCTCTCCATATTGTCTATGTCTCTTAGCCCAAGGGGGACATGATGAGGGCTTCGTAGCATCCTCCCTAGCCTTGGAGCATATAAATGATTATGCCACACAAGGAACTTGGTATTACACATCTTTATTCCTTAGCATGTAACTGCTAACTGAACATTCAACATCGTGAATTCTATTAACCACACCAAACACTGAAATCACTGTGCTTCGGAGTCCGTCAAGAAGCAAAAGGGTCCCATCATCCCTAAGTCACAAGACACTACATCACCCCCTTTGTTAAATAAAAATACAAAAACCACAGATATGCATCATAACTCAATACATCAATCAATCAATCAATCAATCAAGCATTTGTAAAGCGCGCTACTCACCCGTGAGGGTCTCAAGGCGCTGGAGGGGGGGAGGGGAGCAGCTACTGATCGAACAGCCATGTCTTGAGGAGTTTCCTGAAGGTCAGCAGGTCCTGGGTCTGTCGTAGGTGGATGGTAGGTTCCATGTCTTGGCGGAGAGGTGGGAGAAGGATCTGCCGCCGGTGGTTGTTCGGTGGATGCGTGGAACGATGGCGAGGGCGAGGACAGCGGAGCGGAGCTGGCGGTTGGGGGTGTAGAAGGTGAGTTGCTTGTTGAGGTATGCTGGTCCTGCGTTGTGGAGTGCTTTGTGAGCATGGGTGAGGAGTTTGAAGGTGATACTCTTGTTGACGGGAAGCCAGTGCAGGTCCTTCAGGTGGGCGGTGATCATAACTCTTCAATAAGTCATTTTGGTACTCAAATTAATCACCCAGATCTTGTCATGTGAGGCTGTGGAGATACAGAAGAAGTGTCCATGACTGACACTGGTGACAGAGACACTGGTGAAGTCATTGGGCTCTCAGGATTCTCAGGTGATAAGTCTCACTACTGACATCTGGATTTGGCGAATATTGAGGCAGGTGCTTGAAATGAGAAGAATCTCACATAATGGACTTTCTGGGACGTGATAAGTCATCTTTTGTCCTTTACTTGTCACAACCCTCATTGGGTCAACAATAAAAGGAGAATTAGACTTGCGTTTTCATGTCTGTCTGACAAGGACTCAATCTTGTTCTGTAAAGACAGTGTGGCAGATTTAGAAGGAACTGATGCATCTGCATAGATACGTCAGTTTCCTTCCGCCAGTGGCAAATGTCCTTGCGCCACCATGGATGCGCTGTATTTACAATACAGTGCTCCATGGCGCAAGGATTAACAGATGCGTCAGAAATACTGACGCATCTGTTGGCACAAAAGTGACGCCTTGCTGGAATTGCTCATCAAAGTGACGCAACTCCAGCAATGTGCCTCAGCAGATAGGTGAGTCCCATACAAAAAGCCCAGCATCATTCCTTACGCCTGGTCTGAGCAGGCGTAGAGATTTTGACGCAGTAAAGGCATAGAGTGACGCAGTGAAATGCTGTAAATTTCACTGCGTCAGTTCTACATGGCTTTTTGCGTGGGAACGCCCACCCTGCATACATTATACCTGGCGCAGGTATAATGTGAAGCAGGGCTTTACAACATGACGCATCTCCCTAGATGTGTCACGTTGTAAATTGGCCGCATTGTTTGCGCCGCCATTGCCTCAAAAAACGTGACGCAATGGTGGCACAAGGAGGCTTGTAAATCTGCCCCAGTGTTCCTTGCACATTGCCATTTGCCTGCATACACCTTCATTTTGTGTTTGTGATATGAATCTGTTTGACGACATTTACCATCATCAATCAATCTTTTAGTGGTCCATTGTGGCAACTTGCTCTTCATGGCTCTCCCAACCATCAGGGTTGCAGGACTTTCACCTCTAGTCAAATGGGGAGACAACCAGAATGCAAGAAGAGCAGAACGAAGAGCTGATTTGATTTCAAGCTTCTCCAGGGCAGCACGCTGAACAGTCTTTTTTAGGGTGCTCATAAAACACTCAACAACGCTGTTTGCTTGTGGCCAAAGAGGTGTGCTTTTCTCATGCTTAACATTCAAATGAGTAATAAAGTCTTTGAATTCTCAATTGTTGAAAGGTGGGTCATTGTTGGACTTCAGAATTAAAGGATAGCCCCATGTTGCGAAAATACCATTTAGACTCTCAATGACTTTTTCCAGAGTGATCGACGAAAAGTCTTCTACCAAGGGAAAACAAGAATACTCATCAATGACTACCATTAAAAAATGTCCCTTGTCAAGGGGCCCAAAAAAATTAACAGCGATTTTCTCCCACACATGTTTTGGAAGATCAGACATTTTCAATGGATGCTGGATTGTTTTAGGAAATTTAACAGTTGCATAAATGGCAGGCCTTTAAATTCCCTTGCAACTCTTTCATCAAGATGAGGAAACCAAACTTGGTCTTGGAGAGTTTGCTTAGTGGTGACAATTCCTCAATGTCCCTCACGTGCCACTTCAATGACTTGCTGCCTCAGACTCTCCTGTATGACAATTCTCAAACCTCGTAAGATGATAACTTCTAGGATAATGGAAAGTTCATCTTTGACATTATTGAACTTCTGATATTGACTGTAATTTGTAAGAGGTCGAGTGAACTGTTTCCACGATTGATGTGCAATAATGACTTTGAGTATTAGCATATCACTGTCAGTGCCCGTGGCAGCAATGATTTGTTCCACTGATATAGCAGTAGGTGTACTGGACTCTACAATGAAGGTAATGTAGGCTTCATCCATTTTGGAAGTGGTTCTATTACATTGTACTGGCACTTTTGCAAAGTAGTCAGCAGGGTTTTGAGCTTTCCCTGGTTGGTGCACAATAGTGTAGTCATATTCCTTCAGTCGCAGCCCTCACCTCTCAATGCGAGGGGGTAGTTTGGCTTTAGGATTGCCAAATATGGTAAGCAATGCTTGATGATCTTTGACAAGAGCGAAAGTTTTCCATAATGAAACACGTGGAAATGTTCGCAAGCCTACATCACAGCTAGGCTTTCATTTTCAGGTTGTGAATAGGCACGTTTAGTCTGTGACAAACTTCTGCTATCATGAGCTACAATATGCCTTCAAACATTTTGATGTCCATTGTGTTGGGCAAGAATCACGCCCAACCCTACCGGGCTTGCGTCAACAACAACTTCTGTATGTAGCTTTTGATCAAAGTAGGCCATTTTGGTGGCATTCTCAATTGCATGTTTGATTTTCTTGAAGCTTTGTTTACATTCATGTGACCATTAAAATGAAGCATTTAGTTTTGTTAAATCTCCTAATGGGGCACTTACTGTGGCAAAATCATGGATGAACCTAGAACAGTAGCTGGCCAAGCCAACAAAAGAGCGTAACATGGTAGAATCTTGTGGTCGACAGATGGCTGGCAAAGCCTGTACTTTCACAAGCACAAATGGGCAGCTAGAATAGAGTTACCAAAAGGGACAGTCATGGGGGAAATCCAAAGATTTTGGAGTACATGCCTCACTCTCTTAATAGTGGTATGCTACATCATCAAAGCCTATCCACACCCTGGTATGATAGTACAACCAGGGCAGACTCAACCAAAAAAAGGATGAGAGTTCTTATATAAATTGTAGCTGGAAATATCCCATCTGTGTCACTACCTATGGGACATTCTACAATCCAATTCGGAGAATGGTCACCATACATTGGAAAATCCTGACCTCTGGTCCCATAAACCTACAAAAAACAATGTTTTCATTCAAATGGGACAAAGCTTTGATTGAACATTTGGTACACACCAGACAAAACCCCCAATAGTAAAAAAAGCAACCATTTGGTCACTGTGGTTCTT
This sequence comes from Calotriton arnoldi, assembly GCA_963921515.1. Taxonomy (NCBI): domain Eukaryota; kingdom Metazoa; phylum Chordata; class Amphibia; order Caudata; family Salamandridae; genus Calotriton; species Calotriton arnoldi. Next base: position 475,539 of record CAWUFW010006809.1, on the reverse strand, counting down.
GCCCCCGGTAGTTGGCCACAACCCTTGTGGTCATTGTAACATCTGTCCCCAAACCAAAGTAGTTAAGGAAGTAGACCAAGGTCTGTGGATCACTTGGGCCTTAAGAAGACACACGAATTGTGAGACAAATAACAATGTTTATGCTCTCATCTGTCTCTGTGACCTAAAATACATGGAAATGACCACTAGAAAGATTTGCGTCAGAATCAACGAGCACAGGAGCCCCTTCAGGTGTAAAAAAACTGCTACGAAACTAATGCGGCATTGCTTGTCCATGGGACACTCATAAAACAACTTTAAGTGGTATGGCATTGATAAACTACCACCCTAAGCACCCGAGAAAAACTATTCTACTCCAAACAACGATGAATCTATAGACTTATGAATGCTACTACTGGCTCAATGATGAGGTGTTTACTAGCTGGTGGGGGTAGCAAGGTGTAGTTGCAACGTCAAGAGGTTATCCACGTTTCCTCCAATTGAGTCCTCTTCCCTCCAATTGAGTCCAAGGGAATTCAATTGGAGGGAAAACGTGGGTAACCTCTTGATGTTGGCACTACACCTTGCTACCCCCCGCAGCTAGTAAACACCTCCTATTGTTTCACATATCCGAGTGTATCCTTCATACTCAAATCCACACAATCCCAAGCAATATGAATATATGCCCATAGAATCATGCATCATTTACGATATTCAGAGGCCCCTGAATAAATGAAGGTCCATTTCATTGGCACATTGATGTACTTATTTCTGACTTCTTGTTGCTGTCATGTTTAATTCCAATACATATCATGCTATTAAGCACTCTATACTCTCACACTCTACCATTTTTCGTTATTTTTATTTTTATTTTATTTAATTTTTGGCCCCTTCATGAATTTTGAGATATGACATGTATGTTGCATGCATATCGGTTGCAATTTGCGCTGGGCTGCTTCCAGACACTCCATCCCCTAACGGTGCCACAAGCTCTGCACACAGGCCCTCAGGATTTATTTCCCATGAAGCCCGGCCCGTCGGATGCTGAACGTGTCAGCAAATAGGCACCCCAGCTGGCCAAATCAGCTGAGTTCCACCCACATATCAGGACCGGCCTCTTGAGCACCAATTGTTTGGTGGTGGTCTGATGTGGAATGAGCCAGGTTCACTCACAGGTTCCCTACCTTGACGAAGTAAGTTTTGAGCGAAATCACAGGCCTCAGGTGCCTCCTGCTGCTGCTTCCTGGTGGCCCTCTACCAAATGTGCTTCACAGCCCCCTATCCCTGCACCATTTCTCTACTTTTTTGTCAATAATATTGAGAGGCCTACTCTGAGTAGCATTCATATTCACGATCACCGTATCACGGCGCCCGGCTCCCCGCACCAATTATTACTACATGGGTAATCTTGATGCAAAGTTTTTACTCCTGACAAGGTCCTCATGCATTCGGATAGCTAAGGCATCCCACGTTTATAGTGGACACTCACCTTGCCATTATTGTGACACATCTTGGACACCTCCACATGCATAATAACCCCACCAGGTACCTGTGTGAGATGCACTTATGATTGTTTGAGTTAAAAGCCAAAGATACTATATCCATCGCATACCAATATCATGTTTCACATAAGCCAGGGACTATCTCAGTGCCAGATGTTTTATTGCAACTTAGCCCAAGATGTCTAAATAATGATAGACCTCCACCAAATTAAGTGTGTGACTATAGGGGGTAGCTTCCCGCCAGATGTGCATGATATCTCAACCACCTGAATATAGGGTATGAAGTAAGAGAGTGTGTTCTGGTCTATTTTTATGTTTATTTGCATGTTTTCCCTCTATTGCTTTATGTGCATGCACACGTGTGAAGTTTTGCAGTGATTTGACATGCTTCACTTTATAGCTTCACAATGTTGCATGAGCAAGTATGCAACATATTCCCCCTTTTTTCTAAAAAAAAGAACATGAGTCTAATAGAGAACAGGGGCTGTTTTACCAGTCGGAGGTTCCCACTGACTCCTCCCACTGGCTAAAAGGCTTCTTGAAGTCACTGCTGTTTGTACTATATTGCTGTGTCAGTTACAGTCTTTTAACCCTATGGTGCACTCATTATGTTTTTTGGTTTCTGAAGGAAAGTCTCCTTGAGTCAAGGTGAGAGACTAAGGCCTCATTCCTGCATGGCATGACTGCTTTGATAGGCATTGACACCCCTAGCACTGATGAAGGCCCTAGACCCATGTGGACTTTTAAGGTGGTCCGAAACATGTTGATTTAACTAGGGTATTTTTGAGACATTGCAACTCAACTACAAGACCCAAACTCTGTTTTTAGTTATGTCTAAGGTACCCACTTATGAAAGGAAATTTCCCTGGCTTTACCCTGAAACATTTTTACCTCTTACCTTCTGGATCCCTGCCACATATCCAGCTATATTATATAAGAACTCCCATCCATATTTTTGGGTTGAGTTGGCCATGGTTGCACTATCAGACCAGGGTGTGGATAGGCACAGATGATGAAGCATGCCACTATGTATTGTGGGTGAGGCATCTACCCCAAAATCTTTGGATTTCGTCCATGAATGTCCCTTCTGGCAACTCTATTTTAGCTGCCCGTTTGTGTTTGTGATTATAGTTGGGAGAATGCAACTAGGATTCCTTTTCTCTCACTCTCTCATTGTGATTGAAAGCCTGTACTTTAGCCGGATCTGGAGTCATTCCCCCATCAGAGGAAAAAAGGCCAATGGAAGCAAAAATCCAGCAAAACTTGGAGGTGTGTCGGCAAAAGGTTTGGGGGAATACCACCCTAAGGCTGACAGGTTTAACATGTGCAATATAGTTTCATCAGTAATACTGTATGTCTATGCAAATTTTGTGGCTTTTTCAATGAAAAATGGGCTGCCCATAAATGACAGTCTGCAACTACATGATGCTTTATTTACATTAAGAAAATCACCTGCATCATGTCCATTAAAGCTAGGTAAGTCGGGAAAGTTTATCATGCTAAAAAGTGGGTCATGGGCCTACAAAGTTTGGGAAACATTAGTCTAACTACTAATTATCACTCTGATATCGCTACACACACCAACAATGAACCTGTGAGCCACCAACCAATGGTTTCTAGTCCCACACAAGTCACCCTGTGCTGCATCAAAGTTAATGTACTTCTACTTCTGTACCACCCCTCATTCCCAAATGGAGCTATCATTCCCTAGACACTTGCACAGCCTCCTCTCTTCTAGAGTTCTAATTTACATCAGTTTCAAAGATGAGATCGATCAATGCCCCATTCTGAAATGGAACCCCCCCAGGGGTTCACGCCATCACTCATTCACTTTCATTTTGCACATGAACTCCTCCGCCCCCCAGTGAGCTCCTTGATGATCTTGGCATTATGCTTTACCAGTGTGCAGACATTGCAAAGAAGTATGTCAAACTTGACACATCAGAAGCAGTCAATAACTTAAAATCCTACTTGAATCATTTTCAAGAATGGATGGAATAAAAACACCTTTAGTTAAAATTCCTAAAACAGAGTTTATCCTCCTAATACTTGGCCACAACAAAGGTTAGCAAGTTAGCATGGATGCAAGCCTTCAGGAAAGCTGACATCACCCTTAGAACAGCCTCATTAGTCAAATCTCTTTTCAAATTACTCAAAAGCAAGAACAATCTCCTGCTCATTAATCTTCTATTCAAGAAAAAGAGCTCACTCTCCAGATCTTTCTCAGGAATTGCGCCCAAGAGCCTACCATACCTTACCCATTTACCTCAGTAAAGCCCCAATCTTCAACATCATAAAGATAGGTCTAACAACCAAGCTCACAATTATCTTAACAAAAGAAGGGGTGATTGTGGCTTACTATTGCTATTCTTCTGGTTCCATTTTTGCACTCTGAACCTATTTATGTGATCTTGATCTAATTATAAGAGTTTGTACTTCGTTCAAATGATAAAATGAAGCTGCATGTGTCAGAGTGCGCAGTATGCGCTTATCTCTGTGCACCGCCACCAAACCCTCAGGGAAACACTCCGATCCTCCTGACCATGGATGTTTTCAGGAGCAGAGTATAGGCACCGCCTGGGCAGAGGTCTCACATCTCAGATGGATGCACTACACTAAACACCTGAGTGAAGGCAAGAAGGACTACATGCCCCAGTGAACTTCGGGATTCTCACAAGACTTGCAAATGGTAGTGGCGTTCCTGAAGGCTTAGGCCCTAATTTACAAAGGCAACCAAAGTTGTTGCACTGCACTGCATGAGAGGGAGAAAGCAGAAAAGCACTACATTTAGTAAGTTATGGTACTATCCTGCTCGCTCCCTAGTGTTGGCGCAAAATCAGGCTACCTAGCGCCACGCAAAAACTATAGTGCAAAGGCGACTGTGTCATGTCTAGCATAGGGTACTCTTCCAGTACAAAATACTATGCCTAGAATAACTTCAAAACCTTTCCCACTTCAGGTGTGCGCTGTACACTGCAGCATGCATGCAAAGTGGGGAAAGTCAAGAGAAATAAAATATTTCCTCCTTTTTATAGCTGCATTAAAGTAGCATTTTTTGGTGCAAAACTCTGTACTCCTGTTAGTAGATAGGGTTTTGTATTAAAAACTGTGAACGGTTGCTTGGGAATGACCAAGTACCACCAATGGAATGCCCTCTTAATACACAGTAACATAGACCAGCATTTTGCACTACTTTGAGGAAAATTTTCAGCGGAAAACAAGATTTGCCCTGGAAGGTAAATAAAAAAAATATATTAATTTTGTGCAGGTATACTTCACTTTTGTGACGCAAACACATCACAAAATGTTTGTAAATCTTGGCCTTAGTGTATACATTGTTCATGATCCAAAATGTCCTGGCTAGACAATCATGATGCATATTTACTTCAGGGGACAATTGTTTTCTTTGAAGTTTAGAATCCTTGTAATTCTCTATTCTTTCAAGTCCGAAGAAGGGCATCTTTGGAGTCAGAGAAGTATTCTAGTGCAATACTGGTAAAAATATAGACTTGCACTTGAGTATTATTTCATGAACTTCTACTTTGTCAATAGTGAAATCTAATATTGCCCTTGTTTATAATTGCACAAGCCGTTGTTCACTAGGATTACAAACTCTTGTTTTGCACTTTGGTTATTAACTCAAGGAGTCATCCATTAGGATTACAAACTCTTATTCTAAAATGTGTTTATTGCAAATAACTCAATATTTCCCTTGTATTGTTTCTACAAGAGAAGGTCAGTAGAATCTCATCTTATACAGCCTTTATGTTGCTATTAGAACACATATGAGATTAAGGTATTAATTTGAACAACTATGTAATTGCTGATTGTGTGGGTGAACTATATGATATTATTAAACACTTTTCATGTTACAGTTATCAACCAATTATATTTAATGTAATCAGAGCCACGGATTGTTAGCATATAATATTAAAGGTAGTTCTCTTTAGTAATCAAGTGTTTGCAGATTTCAAATAAACTCTAATTATATTTAATCTCAGAGAAGATATAGAGTTTCATTCTTAAATAGAGAGCTTGAAGCACAGAGGGTATCAGTAGATATATCATATACAATAGCAGACGTTGGATGCCAAAGTCAATACCATAGCAATATTAAATGTCTTTATATAGCAACACTGCTGCCCTACAGATTAAAGCCAGCTGTGCAATAAGGCAGCATGACAACATTCAACATCTGTGCTTCTCACTATTATCCTGTTCACCTTAACTTGGCTCTTCTTCTGATTTATATGTTGTTAATGTAAAATAGGCTGTGGGTTCTGAGAACCATGCAAGCTTGCCTTACTCTCACAGGATCTAGATTGCAGGGTTAGTGCATTTTGACAGTATGATATTCTATGTGCCCATACGTATAAGTGAAAGTTTGCCCAAGGACGATGAGTCATCTCATTGACGGGATTAAGATTCCTAGTGCGAACCTGGATTATTACCTGATTCAGATGCTTTGATTTACTGACAGGTTGATTTGTGATGTCTTCTTTGCTATCTGAGCTTAGACATGAATAATAACAGCATAGGTGATGCAGACTAAAGACTTAATTCCAGGTTCCGCATGCAAAATAACTTATTTTACACTCATATAAGCACAGCCACATAATGCTGTCAAAGTCATTATTCTGTGTTCACCTTTTGTAAGAAATTAGGTTGTTGGTTGACTGGGGTGTGAGCCCTGGTCAAGCAGCAGCCACAATCCTGTCAGGGTAAGGCACAAGCAAACCCCAAATTAACCTCTGCTTGACCCCTGATAGCTTGGCACAGAGCAGTCAGGCTTAACTTAGAGGCAATGTGTAAAGTATTTGGGCAACACTTCAAACAGTTACAAAGTGTAAATATACCACAAAAGGAGCCCACAACAGTATTAGAAAAATAAAGTGATTTTTAATAACTAAAATAGGAGCCAAATGACAAAAATCCAATTAGAAGAACCGGTGATATTGAATTTTAAAGTTTTTAGGAAAAATAGTGCCAAAAGGGGGAAAGTGCCAACTGTGAATATCTGGTCACGGCGGACCAGGACAAAGTCACAAATTCAGGCCAACCACAATGGAGCATGGGCAGGCTACAGGGATCCAGTTAGGTCCTCTGAAAAGAGTACTTTAAATCCTGTGATGTGGCAAGGCTGCGGTGCGAGGTCCTATTAAGCCTACGTTGAGGATCCCGTTGACGAGGGCTTGTGATGCAGTCAGGGATGCGTTGCACAGTTATGGCAATGCCCCTATCTGAGGAGCTCTGAAGGTGCTGTGCGGAGTTCGTCATTATCATCGGGGCTGCCGACGATAAGATATGCGAGAGTCTGCTCCGAGGATGTGTCGCACAGCAACGGTTCTGAAGGCGATACAGACTGCAACGGTAATGCAAGTCTTTGCAACATGTGCAATCCACGCAGCAGAAGAGATACATCAGTTCCGCTGGATCCACAGAGGCTGGCAAAGCACCTTAAACCCACTTCCAAGGTCCAGGACTGGGGTGGCACAACTTGAAAGGGAAGACTCACAGATGGCAAAGTCCAGGTGTAAATACAAGGCTGTTGGAAGCCTGTTATGTCCCTGAGGCTTCAGATCAGAAGGCCAGCAAACTAGCACTTATAGTCACTCTGGGTTCTGGGTTCAAGAGATGCAGGTCCAGTTCTTCACACCCGGGCAAGAGGACAGCAGACAGAAGATCATCACAGCAAAGCAGGAGTCCAGAAGAGGGCAGTCCAGCAGAGTGGCAGTCCCTTAGCAGCACAGCAGACCTTCTTCCAGGCAGAGTATCCAGAGATCCAAAAGTGTACTGAACTGGTGTTGTCTGAGGTCCAGTATTTGTAAACCGGTTGAGCCTTTGAAGTGGGGGAGAATCTATTAGAGGTTTCCCTTTGAAGTCCCCAGGTTTCCTGCTTTCCCTGCCCTGGTTCCAGACTATCTACAGGGGGTATTCAGCCCTTTGTGTGGAGGCAGGACAAAGCCTTTTCAGGTGTAAGTGGGGATGTGCCCAGCTTCACCCTCCCAACCTGCCAGAGGTGGCCCATCCAGGCACACCTAAGCTCCCTATTGTGTGTGGCTGTCTGGGAGGCACACATAAGCTCCCTATTGTGTGTGGCTGTCTAGGAGGAATACACAAGCCCAAATGTCAGCTACGCCCAATCATGTGACCAGAGACAGGCTACAGGAACTAAGCGGCTAATGCAAGAAAATGCCAACTTTCTCAAAGTAGCAGTTCAGTCTGGACTGTTCCCATGGGGCACAGGGTCAAGACTGATTTGCATATGGCTGGGTCCAAACTGGGGTGGCGTAGTGGGCAAAAGAACAATGGATTTAACCCAGATCTTTTGACTGGGGGAGAATGTTTGCATTGTCAGCATTCCGTCCATCATTTGTTTGCTGTAACAACTTTCTCAAAGTGGCATTTTCAAAATTGCACTTTAAAATCCAACTGCATGATAAGTTAAGATTTAAATTGTGATTCCAGAGACACCAAACATGAACTGGTTATCCCTTGCCATTTGGATATGACTCTTATAAAATGTAATAAGGCATCGCCAATGTTATCCTATGAGAGTGATAGCCCTTGCAGTGGTGAAAACAAATGTAAGAGTTTTTTGCTACCAGGGTATGTAACATTAAAAGTACATGTCCTGCTTTTTAAATACATTGCACCCTGCCATTTTGGCTGACAGGGCCTATGCTAGGGGTGACTTATAAGTATTAAAAAGTAAGGTTTGGGCCTGGCAAAAGATCTATTTTTCTAAGTCGAAATGGTAATTTAAAACTGCACACACAGGCCCTGCAATGGCAGGACTGAGATATGTTTAAAGGGCCACATAAGTGGGTGGCACAACCAGTGCTGCAGGCTCACTAGTAGGATTTACTTTACAGGCCCTGTGTACATGTAGTACCACATTACTAGGGGCTTATAAGTCAATTAAATGCACCAGCTGGGGATAAGCCAATATTGCCATGTTTGGAGGAGTGAGCACATGCACTTTAACACCAGTCAGCAGTAGTAAAGTGCACAGATGCCTAATGCCAAGAAACAAAACAAGATCAGAAGAAACTGGAGGAGGAAGGCAAAATGTTGAGGGGAAGACCACCCTAAGGCTGACAGGTTTAACACCTTTGTATGCCATTATGTTGACACACCTTAAAGCAGCACTTTTTAAACCTTTCTTAATGTATGCTACTCTTCCACCAAGATTCTTTATTCTTAGTTTGCCCTGTCTCCTATGTTATGTGATTCACTTCACAGTGAAAACTGCTGAAGTTTGATCCACAATTACTAAAATACTTATAAATGAATACAAATAAAAAATATTTGTTTAACAAATAAAGGAGAGTTACAATATACTATATCTATAACAAAGTTACCCTCCTATGTTTAGTTGCATCTACAATATACTCCAACCTTTCGAATACCCTCTCATTTGTGCTCTTCCAGATCTCTCTCCATCATGATTCTACCCGTCATTCAATCACTACTCATTCTATGTCTTGCATTTCCCAGAATCTCAGGCCTGTACAACCTCAATATCGTCACCCCAATATCATCACCTCATACCCTCTATAATACATATCAACACCCAAAGGCTAATCCGGGAATCTACCACAAATAATCGTATCTACACATGGAGTCTAAAGAGCAAGCATACCACTGAGAACTCACATAGTACCTCGGGCAAACTCAGTTTCATCCTGCCTTGAAACACCCAGCCCTTCTGAAACAATATAACTTTTATCACGGACTCCTTTTAACTCCCTTAACCCTCTGTTACATTTTATTGATATGACAGAGACCTGGGTTGATCCGAAAGGCTCATCCACGAGAGAGCCTTCCTCACCAACTTTGTCACTGTTTCACACACACTTGGTGTTAGCAGCAAATAAGGGGATTGGATATTCTCCTGAACAATATCTCTTCTACTTCACCGACCACTTGTAAATGCGCTTTTGAATGCAAATGACATCAGTCATTTCCCCCTTTAAACGACACATATTATTGGCTCTCTACTGCCCCAACGTGCAATTGGAGTCTTCTTTGGAAAACTTGATACTGTCCTTGCTTCACTTACACTCTGTGCTCCAATCATCCTCTGTGGAAATGTCACATTGTTTCATAATTAATAGCAACACAGACCATTCTCACAACATCTATATGACTACCCGCTAATTAATATAGATCTCTCAACAACACATTGCTGGGGAAAATCTGTGACCTCAGTGTTAGACCTCAGTGTCTCTAGTTGGCAGAGATATGCACCCTGTCCAACTAGGGACCACCACTCTAGTTAGGGTAAGTCAAATACACACCTTAAATTAACCTGTGCTCACCCTCTGGTAGCTTGGCACAGAGCAGTCAGGCTTAACTTTAGAGGCAATGTATAAAGTATTTGTACAACACAATAATTAAGTAACACAGTGAAAACACCACAAAAAGGACTCCAAACCACTTTAGAAAAATATAGAATATTTATCTGAATAAAATATGACCAAAGTGACAAATATCCAATAAATGAATCTGGAGATATGCACTTTTAAATGAATTCAAGCAGTGCTTTAGAAAATCAACCGCGCTCCCTTTCTAGGATATACGGTGATGCTTTTAGACAACACAGAACAATACCTAGGTGGTTATGGCTTGGGCACCACAATACTGCTTATCGTAGGGGCCCAGGAGTCCATATGGGGCTTGTAGTGCTGCTGCACAAGGTTGTGGGGCAGCAGTAGGAGCGGCGCTACCGGTCAGTACTGTTCCTCTGTGCAGCACGATGCAAGAGGCCGCACTAAGTGTGTGTAATGAGACTTGCCCCCAGCGGAGTGATGGTGCACGGATGAGCTCTATGAGTGCAAGTCCTGCATGCGCTTAAGATCAGTGCGGCTCACGCACATGCCGCTGCTACCGCTTGGGGGTTGCTTGTAGGAAGGGCAAGGGTGCTGCTCCTCTGGCACTCAGCCCGGCAATCACGCTGCGGGGAAGTTGAGTGCCGCACCTCTGGCACTTCCGTCTTGGTGATGCCGGTGTCAGGTAAGAGCGCCGCTCCTTTGGTACTTGGCCTGGCAATCATGTTAAACAGCTGACTGTCAGAAAGTGCCTGACCTAGAACATAGAACGCATGGTGATGATGGTCAGAGCTGGGCGCTTCCCCTGCCAAAAGGTGCTTCACTCGTATGTGCAAAATAACTGCTGATAGTCAGAGCGCTCCTGCAAGGCTCAGGGGTACACGTCCAGTGGCAGGTGCAGGAGGGGAAATCTTTGATGTCCCTGAGATTTCCCAAAATTAGGGGGCAAACCAGCAATCCCTTGAAGTCACTCCGGGGTAATCTTGGTCCTTGTAGCTGAGCAGAGGTCAGCAGGCAGCCGGGCAGCTCAATCAGGCAGGGCAGCAATCCCTTGGGACAGTCAAGCACAGCAAGATGGCAATCCTCCAGCACAGCAGCCTTTACTCCAGCATAGGTTCTTCCAGGTCCAGTAGTGTACTACTTTGATAGGGCCATAGCCCTCATACTTACACCCCAAAATGCCTTTGATGTAGGGGTGACTTCAAAGGGGCCTTTAGAAGTGCACAAGGGCATCTTTCAGCCCAGTCCTGGCTCCAGACTACTGGTGGGGGGTAGACGTGTGAGAGCAGGACAAAGTCCATTCAGATGTAAGTGTGCTCCACCTCTCCCACTCCCAGCCCAGGAAGGCTATCAGTATGCAGATGCATGCAGATGTACCCCCTGGCACCCAACCCATCCTCTGTTTGTGGCTGCCCAGAGAGTATACACAAACGTGTAGCTGTCAGCCTGGCCAGACGTGGTTTAGAGACAGGGTGCAGACACACAGAGCAAAGTTAAGAGCAGAGAAATGTCCACTTTCTAAAAAGGGCATTTCTAAAATAGTAGTGATAAATCCAGCTTTACCATTAAAGAGGGTTTATCATTACTATTCCAACCATACCAAACATGACAGAGCTACTCCTTTCTGATCAGGAATTACCACTTAAAAGAATATAAGGGAATTTCCAATGCTGGCCTATGGAAGGAGCAGGCCCCACTGCAGTGAAAAATGAATGTAGCTGTTTGTCACCACCAGGACTTGTCAAACTTAAAAGTTGCCCTCCCTTTTAGTTACACAGCACCCTGCCCTTAGGGTCACTTAGGGCCTACCTTAGAGGTGACTTATGTGTACTAAAAAGGGGGGGTTTAAGGCTTGGCAAGGGGTATTAAATGCCAAGTCGCTGTGTCAGGAAACTGCACACACAGGCCTTGCAATGGCAGGCCTGAGACAGGTTTGAAAGGCTAGTTTAGAGGGTGGCACAAACAGTGCTGGCAAGCCCACTAGTAGCATTTAGAGTACATTCCCTGGGTAGATGGGTTACCACTTTACAAGGGACTTATAGTAAACTGAAGATGCCAATAAGGTATATGCCAATGTCACCTCATTTTAGAGGAGAAGCACCTGTACTTTAGGCACTGGTTAGCAGTGGTAAAGTGCCCAGTGTCCTACGGCCAACAAAAAGAAACAGCAAAAAGGACAAGGCAACAGGCAGAAAGTTGGGGGGGACCACCCTAAGGATGACAAGTCTAACACTCATACTCTTATCTAACACACTATCACCCTGCAAATGCAATACTAACACATCACCACTAACAATAACATAATAGACATTCTAGTTACCATTGCCCCCTACAATAACCCCACTACCATCTCCTAGAAGAATTCCCTCCAAGTCTCTTTGTCAGCATTTGCTACATCTGATTCATAGTAACTTCTCTCAACTCCATCATATGATTCATTCATGTTATATGGGGTCTGGTGGTTCTGAGGACTAATACATCTACTCCAGAAGTATGTGTTTTAACTCTTGTTCACAGGTATACATTCTGCTGTAGATAAAATTAGAATGAGACCAAAGCAACACAAATCCAATAAGTGAAGGTATGAATTGTTTACATTTTAAATAAAAGATAGTAAGTATTAACCATCAACCAAGGTCAAATGGTCATGGTAGACCGAGACCTAGGTGAGATTTGAGGCTGACTGGAAACGAGCACTGGTTGGCTACAGAAACCAGATACAATCCAGTTGGTAGTTTTACCGTGGAATGTAGTCACAAAAAAGGAGGTCCAAAATCTTCAGCAAGGCAAAGCAGGAGGCTGCAGTTGAGGAAAGATCCATGAGGTTCAATGGCCGGTGGACGAGGTCCTGGTGATGCTGATGGTTTTTAGCGAGAAAGCTCAGAGCCAGAGAAATGTAAACTTTATGCCCAATGAAGGTCCATAGCCTGGTCAAGATTTCTTTGTTCACAATTTGTCACATTTTGGAGCTCGGATTCCACCAGTGAGGGACGGGTGGAGGCTGTAGCCAAACAGGGCTTAAAGAGGTCAAACTCCTTCACCACAAGGGCCAGTTGAATTGAATTTGCCGTAACAAAAAATCTCTTTGCAGCAGAAACCTGCAACTTCAGCCCAGCTGCAGCGCACCTTGGTCGGCTTGGCTAGGCAGGTTTGTCCCAGTCCATCAGAGGTCTTTGGAGTCAAAGAGTTTCTAGGTCCCAGGTTTTCATCGGAGATACGAAAAGTCCACCAACCCCAGCCAAGGGTTCCGGTACCTCAGGAATAGGCCTTGGAGGTCACTGCAGCTGAAGTTAAAAGCTGGGTTCAGGGCAAGTTCAGTTGGAACTGGTCAGCTGAGCAGTTGCAAGAAAGGCTTTTTGTAGCTTGAACAGGATGTCGGCCTTATGACCCTTGGAGTCCACTTCTTTGTCCTGGGTACAGGAGAGAACAAGACCAGTTCTCCAAGGCTCTTTACAGTCTCAGATCATATGTTTAGTCCTCTTCTGCTCTTCTTCACATCCAGTAGGGTTCAGCGGAGGATACTGGGATGCCTGGCTCCAGAGTTCAGGTGGGGGTGACTCAAGGCTCCTACCTATCCTTTTGGGTAAAATTCCCAGGTGTTATCCTACACATTTTTGCAGCATTTCTCATGTGTCCTACTGGAAATTATCCCAAGTTCCCCTCTCTGCCTAAATTTGAAGATGCTGAACCTTTCTCCACTTGTGCATAGTCTGTGTGCCCACCACAGAGGTGTGGACAGTGAAGTGAGAAACTCCTCCTCTGTGGTCATTTCAAACCAGTTCTGGAGGCAGCTCCCTTCACACTGGGATTGGAGCCTTTCTGACTGGAGAAACAAAGAAGGGGGCTGTGCAGGTATCATCTGGCATCTGTCTGTGGCAGGGGAGTCCCTTTGAAGTCAATCAAGTCCTTGGCAGAGGAACAGAAACACATTCCCCAAACCCAGGTCTTTGTCTCTGCTCTGGGAGCAGCTTCACACCTCATTCAGGGCTTGAGAACTCAGAGGGCTGCAGCTGTAGACTAATGCAAATTTGACCAGAGATTCTTTAGTAAGGGAAAAGCTAACTTTCTAAAAATAACTTTTCCTTAATATTTGTTAAAAATCCAACTTCACTAGTAAATTAGGCTTTTAATAAATGTTACAAAGAGTGTAAGAGTGACATTTTGAGGTGTTTCTGTCGAAAACTTCACCTGGATTTTTGATGCTAGGTCCCAACCTCCCCATCAATCAAAATGACCCAACTGAGGTCAAAGTCAATCCCAACCGAAGGGGAAGAGGGGAAGGGAGGAGAAAGATAGAAGACGTCCTCTGATGAATGTACTGCAGGAGTTGTGTCAGGCTCTCCCTGCATGAAGGAACAAAAGGTGTATCAGAAATAACCCCTATCAAGGTAATGACCATTTAAATTCAAATGATCTATACACCATGTAATTTCCTTATACCATTGTGCATACTTATTGGTGGTAACTGGAGTGGTAGTTGCCCCCAAGGACGTCCTTAGGGGCCAATTACCCCTCCTGTTACCTCCACACAGCAGGATTCCTGCGACTTGGTAGGAGACCACGCCCCCTTTATCCACCATTCTGCAAACACGCCTCCTGGCACACTACTAGTAGGGGGATGAAGTCCCCTTGGCTATTGAGGGTCCTTGGGGGCCAACTATCCCTCTTGGTACCTCCAGCATGTCCCACACAGTGGGGTTGCTGAGAGGTTTTTGGTGGCCATACCACTTTCTCAACCACTGTGCAAACGCGCTTCCTGGCGCACTATTTGTTGGGGGATGAAGTCCCCTTGGCTCTTGTGGATCCTTGGGGGCCAACTAGCCCTCCTGTTGCCTCCAGTAAGACCCACACAGCTGGATTGCTGAGAGGTGGTCAGAGGCCATGCCCCCTTTCTCCACCTCTCTGCAAACATTCCTCCTGGTGCACTGCTGTTTGGGGGAAGAAATCCACGTTAGTTCTGAGGCCCTCAGGGGGGTCAAGGGGACCCCATCCCCCCACCAGCAGTGCACCAAGAGGCGTGTTTTCTGAGTGGTGGAAAAAAGTGGCATGGCCCCCGACCACCTCTCAGCAATATGTTTCCATAATGCCTCCGGGACCTGGCCGACCCAGGGGCCAATTTGAAATGAAGCACAGGAGACCATGCTTCATTTTTTTTTCATTTCGGTGGGAGTAGCGACTCCCGCACGACTCCAGCCAATTTTTATTTTTGTAAATGCTTTTTTGGCCCTGGGGTGTTTCTACCCTGCCCCATTTTCCTTTTTTTAAATGTTTTTTCTTGTGACTTGGTTCAGCCGAGTCACAAAATGGCTGCCAACACTTCCTGGTTTGGATTATTGGCAATCAATCAGATCTCAGCACGAGATCAGGAGGGGTCGCTGATCCATCGCGTCCCTATATATACAACTGGGATTTGCTTTAAATTTCTCAGCAACTACTGAATGGATTTACACCAAATCATGAAAAGGCACTTCCTTGAACCAACATCTACCTTCTTGCCAAAATTGGTGTAATTCCGTTCAGCTGTTTGGGCTGTAGCAATGTCTAAAGGTCCTATGGAAATTAACATGGTGAAAGCACGCTTTTAAGCACCCCCTGGTTCTCGCCCTCGCTTGACGGATCACCCCAAAACTTTCAGGATAGCAGCTGAAGTGTGCGTCGTATTTTTTAAATATTGTGAAGATTCGTCAAACGGCACCAACATTATTGGCAAAACAAAAAATGCTTTTTCTATGGAAGCTAGGTCCTAAGTGGTCAAAAAACAATAAAGCAAAAATAAGCCTTAATCAAAAATCAGGTATGCTTGAGAGAGTTCAAAGTGACATATATTCAGGTTATCAAAGTAGCACAGTTCTTATTTCTTGTTTTCGTTTTTAGAATAAGAAGCACGAGTGTTCGAGAACATCCAAGGCAGAACAGCAATACTACAAAAACAGGTGAGTATCTCATAACAAACAGCAGGCATCAGTTTTAACTATGCCAGTCGCACTAGCTCGTTTACAGGTCACGTTTTTGTGAATTGATGCTTTGTTTCTTTGTTGTTGTTTTTTACAGGAGCATTGAAGAAACATCTATGATTCAGAAGAAGGAGTTCCCCCGAAGCAGCCACCGATGAGGCAAGATGAGAACCCGCCCGACGAGAGGAACCCGCATAGGGTGCCGCGATCTGTGAGGAAGATCAGGAAGCAGAAAGGTAATTGAAGCAATGACAAGAGGAGGTGGTTCTCTAACAACTAGAACAAAAAGCAGCTTCCTGCCCGTTGACTCCGCAGGTATTCCTAAGAGTCTCCGCCCCCACGCCGTTTGGCCAAAACTACGCAGGAGGGGGCAAGTATGACAGCACACCCCTTCAACAATACCCCCAATTGGCTTGGGCTTGTCAGGGTATCTGCGATTAAATTAATGAAGCAGACGAGGAGCGTGTACGTGACCAGCAGGTTCCCACGTGTGACCCTCAGGGTCACAACCCTTCCAATGTATAAGGTGCAATTTACACTGGATCCTCTTACAGTCCAGAATGGCCTCAACTTCAAACTCAGGTTCATTATCAAGGAGAACAGCAGAAAGTCTTGGAGGGATCTGAGTACCAGACATGAGAGGTTTCAACGGGGAAACATGGAAAACAGGATAAATACACAAAATAGAGGACAATTCCAGTTTCATTGCACGTTAATCTTCTTTGAAATCGTGTATCGAGGTTTGAACTTGTGTGACCCCTTCAGAGCAATATGCTGAGTAGATAACCATACTTAGTCATCGACATTGTAATCTGGACTGGGTCTGTGAAATTGGTCTGCATAGTGTTTGTACGCCTCTTTGGCCTGTATTCGATTTTCCTGGGCTGTCGTATCGCATGCATGTCATCACTGAAGTCCTGTGTAGCAGGGACCGCAGGTGTCAGAGAGGATGACAATAACATGAAATTAGGATGAAAACCATAGTTACAGTAAAATGGTGAAAACCTAGTGGAACTATGAATGCGGCTATTGTAGGCAAATTCTGCTGCCCATAGATACCCATACCAGTCCACTACATTACGCAACAGTTTGCACCATAGGTACTATTCAAGAGTCTGATTCACCCTCTTTATCTGTCTGTCTGTCTGTCTGTTGCTGGTGGCTGGAGGACAATCAAATGTCTATCTGTAGTATGTCACCCAACCTTTGGCAGAATGTAGAAACAAATTGTGAACCACAATCAGAAATAATAATGGGCAGAAAACCATGATGGCGCACTATATTTTACAGAAATATTTCTGATAACTCTTTGGAGATAGTTAATCCCTTCATTGGGATGAAATGGGCCATTTTGGTGAATGGATCTACTATGACCAGAATTATAGTATGTTCCTGTTCTGTTTTGAGCAATTCAACTGTAAAATCCATGGAAATGGTATGCCAAGGAGCAGGGGGAGTGGGTAGTGGAGTCAACAACCCTGCGGGGCTTGATAGGAGCTCTTACTTTATGCACATTTACTGCATTTCTGTATGCACAATTTAGAGGTCGATTCCGATTCGGGCCGGAAAAAGCACCGACCGACTCGGAGCCGGAAAAATTACCGACCGACACGTACCAGTGGCGCCCGACACGCCAAGTACGATGCAAGCCGCGATAAATCCGACCGACACGTCAGGAAACCAAGCCGACCGACCGAGCCGCTCGGAAAATAGCAATCCGGCCGGAAAAACACGCGAATCCAACCGACCGACACGCACCCGGAACAAATCCGACCGAATCGTACCCGCCAACTCCAACCCGCAAAGTACGATGCAAGGCGCGAAAAACACGACCGAGTCGGACGGAGGACAAGCCGTACGACCGACACGCATACAAAACCGAGCCGAAGCAACACAATACACCGCGACCGACGCGTACGCAGCATACAAAACTGCACAAACACAGCGTGAACGAAACGGAAAACACCGTACGAGACCAATGCAGGGTCCGACTCGGTCACAAGAACGTTTCCAACATACACAAACAGCACAAAGGAAAAATCAACCAAAAAAAGGCCAAACAAGCAATTACCAAGCCAATAAATACTGGGGGGTGGGGACAGAGAACAAAGACACACCCACAACTCCACCTATATAAAGGACACAAATCACTACCATGAGCCTTTGCAAATGCCATTCCACTGCCAGCACCCAAGAGAAAGCAACCACACACCCACAGCTCATCCCTCACACAAGCCACACACCATCAGCACACCAACAAATACCTACCTCACATACACCCAGCACAACACACACCCACACACCCTCACCTGCACACCAACACACACATCACCCACCATCACCACCCATCACCATGCCCCCCAAGAAGAATCCCAAGTTCCTAGATAGTGAATTGGAAGTCATGGTAGACGAGATCCTCAGGGTGGAGCCACAGCTGTTTGGCACTCTGGTCCAACAGACCCCCATGTCGCAGAAAACCAAGATGTGGGAGAGGATCATCAACAGGGTGAACGCCCAATCACCATGTCGGCGCACAAAGACGGACATCCAGAACAGGTGGTATGACGTGCGCAGGAGGGTACGGGACCTGCTGAAGATAGACTACATCAACAGCCAACACACCGGCAGTGGCCCTCCTGCCAAGCCAATATACCTCAGGCCCTGGGAGGAGAAGGTGCGGGCCATCCTTCCGCCAGTGAGCGTATATGGACTAGAGAACATCCCAGAGCCTGGTGAGTACACAACAAATGTACACAATAAACTGCCACAAAACACACACATCACTGTCAAGGGGAGAGTCAAACCATGCACTCATAGCAATTACACAGCAACTAGAACAGAATCATCCCAAAATGTGTATGTCAGTCAGATAAACACAACACATGCCATCAAAAAAGTCACATCCAACTGTGCCAACACATGTACAAACACAACCACAACTACAGCTAGGCAGTGGCACAAATAGAACTAACACACACATCCACACATGTAGCCACCACAACAACACCAACACACAGTGAAGACCACTCAAAGGAAGGAATTCTGTGTATGCTGGCCAAGTCAGTGTAGCCAATAGCATCATGGGAGTCGCAGTCACACATATTGCCCCCCCACAACTGTCCCATCAACACCACCCTGAACCATGCTCACATCACAGGGAGTGGAGAAGGACTCACAAGATGGCTGACACTGGCTACTGCTGTGGGGAGCACAAGGCCCTGCTGGCAACTGTGCACCAACAAACAGCAGGACACCACTGACTGACATCCTGAGAGACAACTTACACTCCCTGCAATGCAAGCACGCTCCATGGTGGGATATCTGGCTGGCTGGCTGGGAAGGGGGACTTGCAGCACTGACCATAGTCACAAGCACCTCCCCTCACACCCCCCCACACAAACTCCACAGTACCCACCTGGTAGAATGCAATGCCCTCCATCCTAACACAAGATCCCACAAAGCACCACCACCCTGGGTTATGTTGTGTGAAGCACAGGGACACTCTTGGGACTCTTAGCCAAACAACTGCCAGGACAACACTCCCAGCCATCCTGTCAGCACAGCCAGCCCACCCCACAGGGAAGCAGAGTCAAAAGGAAGGAAGCATGGGCATGCTGGGAAGGGGGGTGGAGGCAATAGCATGATGGGAGTCGTAGTCACAGACATTGCTCAGCCTCACAACTGGCCCATCAACACCACCCTGAACCATGCTCACATCACAGGGAGTGGAGAAGGACTCACAAGATGGCTGACACTGGCTACTGCTGTGGGGAGCACAAGGCCCTGCTGGCAACTGTGCACCAACAAACAGCAGGACACCACTGACTGACATCCTGAGAGACAACTTACACTCCCTGCAATGCAAGCACGTTCCATGGTGGGATATCCGGCTAGCTGGGTGGGAAGGGGGACTTGCAGCACTGACCATAGTCACAAGCACCTCCCCTCACACCCCCCCACACAAACTCCACAGTACCCACCTGGTAGAATGCAATGCCCTCCATCCTAACACAAGATCCCACAAAGCACCACCACCCTGGGTTATGTTGTGTGAAGCACAGGGACACTCTTGGGACTCTTAGCCAAACAACTGCCAGGACAACACTCCCAGCCATCCTGTCAGCACAGCCAGCCCACCCCACAGGGAAGCAGAGTCAAAAGGAAGGAAGCATGGGCATGCTGGGAAGGGGGTGGAGGCAATAGCATGATGGGAGTCGTAGTCACAGACATTGCTCAGCCTCACAACTGGCCCATCAACACCACCCTGAACCATGCTCACATCACAGGGAGTGGAGAAGGACTCACAAGATGGCTGACACTGGCTACTGCTGTGGGGAGCACAAGGCCCTGCTGCCAACTGTGCACCAACAAACAGCAGGACACCACTGACTGACATCCTGAGAGACAACTTACACTCCCTGCAATGCAAGCACGTTCCATGGTGGGATATCTGGCTGGCTGGGTGGGAAGGGGGACTTGCAGCACTGACCATAGTCACCAGCACCTCCCCTCACACCCCCCCAACACAAACTCCACAGTACCCACCTGGTAGAATGCAATGCCCTCCATCCTAACACAAGATCCCACAAAGCACCACCACCCTGGGTTATGTTGTGTGAAGCACAGGGACACTCTTGGGACTCTTAGCCAAACAACTGCCAGGACAACACTCCCAGCCATCCTGTCAGCACAGCCAGCCCACCCCACAGGGAAGCAGAGTCAAAAGGAAGGAAGCATGGGCATGCTGGGAAGGGGGGTGGAGGCAATAGCATGATGGGAGTCGTAGTCACAGACATTGCTCAGCCTCACAACTGGCCCATCAACACCACCCTGAACCATGCTCACATCACAGGGAGTGGAGAAGGACTCACAAGATGGCTGACACTGGCTACTGCTGTGGGGAGCACAAGGCCCTGCTGGCAACTGTGCACCAACAAACAGCAGGACACCACTGACTGACATCCTGAGAGACAACTTACACTCCCTGCAATGCAAGCACGTTCCATGGTGGGATATCCGGCTGGCTGGGTGGGAAGGGGGACTTGCAGCACTGACCATAGTCACAAGCACCTCCCCTCACACCCCCCCAACACAAACTCCACAGTACCCACCTGGTAGAATGCAATGCCCTCCATCCTAACACAAGATCCCACAAAGCACCACCACCCTGGGTTATGTTGTGTGAAGCACAGGGACACTCTTGGGACTCTTAGCCAAACAACTGCCAGGACAACACTCCCAGCCATCCTGTCAGCACAGCCAGCCCACCCCACAGGGAAGCAGAGTCAAAAGGAAGGAAGCATGGGCATGCTGGGAAGGGGGTGGAGGCAATAGCATGATGGGAGTCGTAGTCACAGACATTGCTCAGCCTCACAACTGGCCCATCAACACCACCCTGAACCATGCTCACATCACAGGGAGTGGAGAAGGACTCACAAGATGGCTGACACTGGCTACTGCTGTGGGGAGCACAAGGCCCTGCTGCCAACTGTGCACCAACAAACAGCAGGACACCACTGACTGACATCCTGAGAGACAACTTACACTCCCTGCAATGCAAGCACGTTCCATGGTGGGATATCTGGCTGGCTGGGTGGGAAGGGGGACTTGCAGCACTGACCATAGTCACCAGCACCTCCCCTCACACCCCCCCCAACACAAACTCCACAGTACCCACCTGGTAGAATGCAATGCCCTCCATCCTAACACAAGATCCCACAAAGCACCACCACCCTGGGTTATGTTGTGTGAAGCACAGGGACACTCTTGGGACTCTTAGCCAAACAACTGCCAGGACAACACTCCCAGCCATCCTGTCAGCACAGCCAGCCCACCCCACAGGGAAGCAGAGTCAAAAGGAAGGAAGCATGGGCATGCTGGGAAGGGGGGTGGAGGCAATAGCATGATGGGAGTCGTAGTCACAGACATTGCTCAGCCTCACAACTGGCCCATCAACACCACCCTGAACCATGCTCACATCACAGGGAGTGGAGAAGGACTCACAAGATGGCTGACACTGGCTACTGCTGTGGGGAGCACAAGGCCCTGCTGCCAACTGTGCACCAACAAACAGCAGGACACCACTGACTGACATCCTGAGAGACAACTTACACTCCCTGCAATGCAAGCACGTTCCATGGTGGGATAACTGACTGGGTGGGTGGGTGGGTGGGAAGGAGGTCTGGCTGTCAACCAAACACAATCAATGCAGACCATGTTCACACCCCAGAGAATACATAGAAATGCCCAAATAATGCAGGACAATGTGCCACACCAATATCAACCCCTGACTGTGACGACTTAGGACAATACAATGTACAGGCCCGCACCCCGAGGCACAGTCACAACTGTCAGGTGTGTCAACCACTGATGCCTGCAGAAACATGACATACATTGTTTGTGTCTCCCAAAAACAGGTGATGATAGGGACACAGCAGCAGACGCTGAGGAGTCCCAGTCCCAGGCTCAAGAGGATGCCGAGCTCACTGGCGTCGTACAGCCTCTGTCCTCCTCGGACGATGAAGAACAACCTGGCACATCCGGTGCAAGTCAACATGCTGCACCAGCAGGACCACCAGCTGCAGCACCAGCAGGTCCACCAGCTGCACCCCCTGCACCCACCCCTCCAACGACTGTCACCACGAATACCATCCCTGCCGACATGG
Source organism: Calotriton arnoldi (assembly GCA_963921515.1). Taxonomy (NCBI): domain Eukaryota; kingdom Metazoa; phylum Chordata; class Amphibia; order Caudata; family Salamandridae; genus Calotriton; species Calotriton arnoldi. Next base: position 453,106 of record CAWUFW010006809.1, on the reverse strand, counting down.
ACAGAATAAGGAACAACACCAGCGCAGTGACCCTGGACCAACCTGGGGCCATGGACACCACCACCACCACCAACCCCCAAGGTGGACCAGGGTTATCTGTGCGTGCAACTGCACACACTGCACATGTCAGCAGGGGTGGTGGGAGGGGTGGGAGACAGAGGTCGCTGCTTGCAGACGTTGCTGGTGTGCATGAAGACCCACAACTGGTACGCATAGCTGATGCGTACCAGTCCAGCACCGGAGAGCTCAGCCAGGTAGTGGGGCTCCTCAGAGACATCAAACAGCAGCAGGCTGCCCATCATGCCCGCTTGGACTCCCACATGTCCCACGTGGAGTCACACATGTCACGTGTGGACTCCCACATGTCCCGCGTGGAGTCCAAGTGGGATGTACTACATGAGATGACGGCGGTGCACAGGGACATTTTACAATGCCTCCGCCAGATGAACAGCAACCAGTCCACACCTCCCTGTGTGCCAACAACATCTGGTACCGAACAAACTGCAACTGCCACAGGGAGGGAGGAGGACTCTGGCGGAGAGTCCCCTGCACCGCAGCAGCCTGCACTTGAGGGCCCCCCCCAAGAAGAGGGGTCGTCCGAGGAGGGAAAGTGAGAGGCTGATGGCCAAGCGCAACTCCCAGGAAGCCTGAACCTGTTCTGGATTTTCGCCTTTGTGCACAGACTGTTCACCCTGTTGATGGCAACACTACTCCCACACATTGCATGGGGAGTACAAGTTGGAACAATGTGTCAGACAACTGTGGCCCCGATACTGGGGATCCTGTCTACCTGGACTTTCTATTCATCTAGGAACTTGGGATTGCAAGATTCATGTACAGCACAATCCATCCTATGCACTATTATCACAGATGTATCACAATAAACACAATAATACACCATACTTGCCTCTGTCGTGATTCCAACGTGGGTGCTGTTATGGGGATGATGAACAGCAAAATTACACTGTGTATGCGAACTGCAACAGCAAGGACAACACAGGCATGTGAGTACAGGCAACGTGACACATATGAGGGAGACACACCACCAGGGCTACACAACACATACACACCTAGGCCATCTGACTCATTGCCTACACTGATGTTGCCAGGGAAGACGGTGCAATGCACAGACACCACACCCATTCCCAGTTGTAGTCAAGTAGCCCACAGGTGCAGTAAGCAAATGGCAGTCAAATGTGTGACCACAGACAACGCACATCACTAAGTGAAGCACAGGTTTATTACACAGTAGCAACATGCCGTAACCACTACAGATGCAAGGTAACCCCACCTGGTAGCGGGCACACAGTCAACAACTGTAGACAGAAGGAAGTCCATGGGTGTGGCGCACATCACCTGTAGGGACACAACAGCTACCAGCCTGGATGTGCAATCACGTCGTCGGTGGACACAGTTGACCAAACGAATCTGAAAGTACCCTGTGAAGGACAGAAATGACACACAGTCAAAAGCAATGCAGTACAGGACAGAACAGCAAAACTCATGCACAATACATGTTACAAGATACCCACCCAGAACCAAGTTAGCATGTCAACACTGTTGGGGAGTACAGCCCACCTGTCACCACACATCGCAACACACATCCTGTCAAGTAGCCCATGGACACACTCCAACAGCACCAGAGCACCACCCACACATCATGCCAACTCACATCATTCACATGACACCTCAGGATACTCACATTCAGCTAAAGAAGTTGGTGATGAGCTGTGTGCGGACATCACCATCACCATCATCATCATCATCGTCACTGGCATCGTGGTCCAGGCCAGGATCCTCCACAGGTGGCGGATGTTGGTCATCGTCATCCTGGATGAGAGGCAACTCCTTCCGCACTGCCAGGTTGTGGAGCATGCAGCAGACGATGATAATCTTGCACACTTTCGCAGGGGCATATGGGAGGGACCCTCCGGTCTTGTCCAGGCAGCGGAAGCGGCTCTTCAGGAGACCAAAGGTCCGCTCAATCACTCTCCTGGTCCGACCATGTGCCTCATTGTAGCGCATCTGGGCAGGTGTCACAGGGTTCCTGAGGGGTGTCAGCAACCACGGCATGTTGGGGTATCCCGAGTCACCTACGGACAGACAAGTGCACATCAGCTGACTTGGAAAAGTGGGCGGAATACTACAGATCAGATCACACACAATGGCACAAAGTCAGTACACACCGACAAGCCAGGCACGCTGGTTCTGCATCTGTGCCATCAACCTGGGGATGCGACTACTCCTCATCACAAAGGCATCGTGTGCTGAACCAGGGAAACGGGCACACACGTGTGTGATGGTCATGTCTGCAAGACACACCACCAGTGCATTGACCGAGTGGTAGTGCTTGCGGTTCCTGTAGGCCTGCTCCTGGGCCTGTGGTGGTACCAAAGCCACATGTGTCCCATCAATGGAGCCAATGACATGCGGCATCCTCCCCAGGGCATAAAAGTCACTCTTCACGTCAGTGAGTCGTCGCAGTCTAGGGAAATAGATGTACCGGTTCAGGAAGAGCAACATTGCCGCCAAGAAATCGCGGAGCACACGGCTGAACATGGTCTGTGACATCCCACCAGCAGACGCCACAGTATGTTGGAAGGTACCGGTGGCAAAGAAGTGTAGGGCTGCCATCACCTTCACCTTGGGGGTCAGCGCTGTAGGATACGGCCGGCCAGGCTGCAAATGTGGGGACAACTGCACTGCCAAATCCTCAATCAGCTGCCTGGTGAAGCGGTACCGTCGGATGCTGTCCCGTTCCACCATCGTTGCCAGGTCTGGGAATGGCCGATGGACAGCAGGAGCCCTGCAGTGCAGAGGAGAAGTAAGCAAGATCGTCAGTCACCCCACATATGCGGCATTGAACACACTCAAGATCCCAACATACATCATCATGAGGCACAACTACATGAAGTGTGCAGTACCGGAACGACATGTATGGTACATACATGGCCAACATCTGTCAACACGGTCCTACAGGTGGCATCAATTTGTCCCAGGTTGGCCCATTGGATATCATGATGCTGTGTCACAGTCACCCCCCAGTGACATGTGAGGACAGATGTGCCCCAGGCACCACAGCTCAACGACAGGCACATTCCCAGGGACCCTGTAATGCCACATGGACACTGGCATCACCTGGAGTATCATGTGTACACCACAACAAAACAAACATGACCCCCACAGGTAGTGGCCACACTTGCCATGGCAGGAGAGCCATGGACGTCTGTGACACACACGCACAACATCAGAGTCCATGCACACACAACGTGGATGTGGAGACTGTCTCCCATTGTGCACATGAAATCAGAGACATTGTAAACACTACATGCACAAAGACTGTGGAGGGCCATCACTATTGTGCCACTGGGACACCCTGGCTCAAACATACCGTCCCACATGGGACTCACGGGGTATGTGACATGACATACACAAACACCACTGTGAAATGTGACCATGGCACATGCACAGATATGAACAGTTGCACATCACAGTGGTCACGTACACGTAACACCCAGGATCCTGTCCCCATTAACACGTGCACAGCCTGGGGGTGGCTGCCCACAGGTGACACCCACAGGACAACATGTACACCAACATACACACAATAGGAAATGCAGCCTTACATGCCTTATGATAAGGTTTGGACAGGCTGTCGTGATGTAGGTGTGCCCCTCACTCCCTGGGAGCTATCTGTGGCTGGCATATGTCCATCTGAGACAGGCATGCTGACATATGCCAGTCACATGTACAGTGATGCGTTGAACAGCAATGGACCGATCGGTGTCTCCGGCCGGCCCATTGCTTTCAATGTGTGCGGGTACGCGTTGTACCCCTGTGCGCGTTGAACAGCAATGGACCGATCGGTGCCTCCGGCCGGCCCATTGCTTTCAATGTGTGCGGGTACGCGTTGTACCCCTGTGCGCGTTGTACTGCAATGGACCGATCGGTGCCTCCGGCCGGCCCATTGCATTCAATGTGTGCGGGTACGCGTTGTACCCCTGTGCGCGTTGTACTGCAATGGACCGATCGGTGCCTCCGGCCGGCCCATTGCATTCAATGTGTGCGGGTACGCGTTGTACCCCTGTGCGCGTTGTACTGCAATGGACCGATCGGTGCCTCCGGCCGGCCCATTGCATTCAATGTGTGCGGGTACGCGTTGTACCCCTGTGCGCGTTGAACAGCAATGGACCGATCGGTGCCTCCGGCCGGCCCATTGCATTCAATGTGTGCGGGTACGCGTTGTACCCCTGTGCGCGTTGAACAGCAATGGACCGATCGGTGCCTCCGGCCGGCCCATTGCTTTCAATGTGTGCGGGTACGCGTTGTACCCCTGTGCGCGTTGTACTGCAATGGACCGATCGGTGCCTCCGGCCGGCCCATTGCATTCAATGTGTGCGGGTACGCGTTGTACCCCTGTGCGCGTTGTACTGCAATGGACCGATCGGTGCCTCCGGCCGGCCCATTGCATTCAATGTGTGCGGGTACGCGTTGTACCCCTGTGCGCGTTGTACTGCAATGGACCGATCGGTGCCTCCGGCCGGCCCATTGCATTCAATGTGTGCGGGTACGCGTTGTACCCCTGTGCGCGTTGTACTGCAATGGACCGATCGGTGCCTCCGGCCGGCCCATTGCTTTCAATGTGTGCGGGTACGCGTTGTACCCCTGTGCGCGTTGTACCTCAATGGACCGATCGGTGCGCACCCATTGACAATGGGCTTGCCTGGCAACGGACGCGTTTTCGAATATTCGAACGAGTCGGTTGCTGGAAAATCAGTTGGTCACCCACAACAATGTTGCAAAATCATGTATGTCATGAAGTTGAAATTTTGAAGGATGCTGTGGGCGTGTTTTGGTGCTGCTATTCCATGGATTGGCCAGATTCAGAAGATGCAAACGACTTGGACCTATCACTTTGGACACAAGGGACAGTATCTGCCTCTCCAGCACATATATATTGCTGCATGTTCCCCTGAGAGCCCACTTGCCTGCACTACATGCTCCAGGACGACATCTGCCACTGCACTGCTGCTGTCTCTGCCCCTCTGGACCCTGCAATGGCACGTACTGTGGAGAGAGCCCCAGCCTTCAGCCTTGAAGAGAACCAGGCCCTGCTGGACAGCCTACTTCCACAGTACAGCAAGCTGTATGGGACACCAGGGGAGCAGGTGAGTGTTCTGTGCACTGCCTTTCTGAATGTGCATTTTGTCTGACTAGCAAGGCTGAGAGTCAGCACACCACTGGCTAGCAGGCTCACTGAGTAGTTGTCACCCCCCATAGTGTGTAGTGACTTGCACTGGACAGGTATGGTGCAGTGACAGTGCTTCTGAACAGGGTTTTACTCCCCATGCAATGATACCATGTAGTGACTTCTGGAAAACTGTCCATGGGCAGCCGTGCACTGCCTGGGTACACCATGTGCCCCTGTGATTGCGACATGTATATGCAACTGTGTCATGCACGGATATGTTGCATGTGTAGTAATGGCCTTATCACTTTGTCATCCTGACAGGCTTCTGCCCATCGGAAGCATGAGATCTGGAAGGACATCGTCCGGGCTGTCCGGTCCGTGGGGGTCTACAAGCGCCGGATCCGCAACTGCCAAAAGAGGTGGCAGGACCTTCGGGGCTGGACCCGGAGGATTGCACGGGTCCAGCTGAAGCTGTCGCCTCCTCGCAGGAGGGGCGGAACACGGACCCTGACCCCCCACATGCTCAGGATCCTGGCGGTGGTCTTTCCAGACCTGGATGGGCAGCTGAAGGCCAGAGAGCAGCAAGGAGGGGTGAGTCAAAGACTGCACTGTGTACTCTGTCTAACATGCTATGTGCCCTCCTCGGGCCAGGTTGAACTGCCACAGTACAGCAGTCATGTTGTCCAGGAGCCATGTCCCTCTATTGTGCACTGCCCACTCCTCATCTGATACCCAGGTGTGGCCCTTACATGCAGGGAATTCTGTCACTTAGGACTGTGTCCTTGCAGTTTGCTTGACTCAAGGTGGGAGACAGCATCTGTTTCCCTGACTCTGTGGTGGGCATCATGGGTGGGTCCATTGCTTACACAATGCCTGTATTCTGACATGTATTCAGCGTGTTACTTTGATCTGTGGTCCAATTGCTGAGCTGATCCACCACATGTGGCTGGGGTACCTGGCACACACCCATGCTGCGGGTGGGAACAATGTTTGGGCCCCAGGAGTATGTATATGACGTGTGTCACACATACTTAGCCAGCTGCCTACAGTCCAGGGCTCATCCCTCATTCATGTGGGGCTGGACAGTCATGCCTACTCCAGGCCATACAATACACTCTGTACTCCCACTCCCGTGTATCAGAGGACACATTGTGCACAGTGATTTGACCCCTCAGGTGTCTGCCTCTGTGTCAGTGTGCTGTGGATTAGTCGCCAGGACTGCTGTGGAGTTTCTTGGTAGGGGCTCAGCATGCCACTGGAGATGTGACCATAGGAGACAATACTTGTGTGACACATAGGTGTCTGATCAGCTGCCCATGCAGACTGGGGCATGTAAATGTGAAGTTCAGGCAGCTGTTCCCCATGCACAGCAGAGTGTGAGGGGCTCAGGTTCAGAGGGTAGTGTCACAGGTCTCCCATATGTCCAATAGGTATGACCTGGACAGATGAGGGTTAAGAGGATGTGTTGTGGGGGGATGTACATGTGCACTTGTGCAGCTCCAGGACTTGCATTCCCCATGACCTACTATTGTGACACAGTGCAGAGTGTTGTTGTCTGGCTGCAAAGTCATACATCACTGAGCCAGTGATGTATGACTTTGCAGTCATGCCTCCGCCATGGCATGTGTCTACTGATTGGTGAGCCTGCAGGGGAGTGACATGTGCTACATGCACACCATAGTGGCGCTGGCTATCAGGACATGGGTGCATCATGGTGTCTGTCGCTGGTATGCATCACATGCATTTCCTATTTGACTCTGGGCATCCCTTACATCCGGAAACCTGTACTGACTCAGTGGCAAGAGCTGTGATGTGTCCACACCGTGTCCTCTGTACTGTCCAACTACTGTGTACTTGGTGCATGTGTCAACACTGGGGTGTTGCAATCCAACAGACACCAGACAGATGGGTGCAAGGCCATGTGGGATGTGAGTGCCATGCTTGGCATCAGACTGACAATTGACTTCTCCTGTTCAATTAGTGCACTTTTAGCAATGTACAACTAATGATGCCAGGGCTTGCTCTGTGATGTGCTGTGCTCACAGTGGTGTGTGCGTTATGTGCAGGTGACTGATGTCTGTCTGTTTCCCCATTGTTTGCAGATACATCCACGGCCATGGAAGGGGACAGCTCCACGGACCAGGAGGAGCCGGAGAGCCAGACTGGGTCAGCAGCCGAGGAGTGGTCGGAGGGACCCAGTGGCACGGAGGGCGAGGGGAGCCACACCGAGGAGTCCTCAGCAGCATCCACCTCAGCTGAGGACCAGAGCAACTCGGAGGATGACTCCCTTGTGGAGGTGGGTGTCAGCAGCCACCACACCCCAGCTAGTGTTGCTGTCCCCGCCACCACCAGCACCACCACTGCCCTCCCATCGGCTCCCATTCCCCAGGTCCGTGGAGGCTCCCATGTCCGGGAGCGTGTCTCCTTTGGGCCAGGCACCGCACCCCCTGCCCCTGTGTCCCCTGCTGCCCTGAGTGAGGAGTCTGTGTACCTCCTTCGCCAGCTCCATGTAGGGCAGACAGCCATGCTGAGTGTCCTCCATGCGCACACCGCGCTGTTGACTCAGCTGGTGTCGTTCATGGAGGGCATCTCATCGGGCATGTCTGACCTACAGAGGGGCAATAGGTCCATGGACTCCTCCCTGACGGCAGCAGTGTCCCTCCTCAAACGGTCCCTCACCCCTCCTGCCTCTGCTCCATCCACACTCCCCAGCACCTTACCCATCCCAGGCACACACACACTGGCACAGGCACACACCAGCACACACACATCCAGCACACTGACACACACGCCAATGACAAAACGCACACGCACGCACATTCAGGGGACTGAAGCCAGACTCACAGGGGATGGGGCCCTGGAACACACACACGCATCCACATGCACTGCGCAGTCCTCAGTTCCCTCTCCCTCCAAAGCACCCTCCCTTGCCTCACCTGCAACCCCAAAGTCACAGCAGCTCTTCCTCTGTGACCTCGGCCTCTTCCCCACCGATGAAGCTGCTCCAGCATCCCGGGGGAAGAGGAAGCCCACCCACACGGAGCAGAGTGCCCCTCGCCCCCGGACACCCTCCCCCAGGCGCAGACGGACTGAGGCCCCCACCCGCAAGTCCCCCGGAGTGCTAAGAGCAAGACCCCGCCACCGCCCTGCAGCTCAGGCACAAGGTCTCCGTCCTCCATCCCTCAGGCCCCCACTGCACAGGTGCCCCCACCACACCCTGCCCCAGGTTCCCCCACCCACAGATATACCATCCCCAAGATGCTCCGGCCTTCTCCCCCTGCCACTTGCTCTCCCAGCACCACACCCCCGCTGCGCTTGTCTGTGCCACTGATGTGGTGAGGGTGTCCTCCCCCTCTGTCCAACCCACCTTGCCTGTTCCCCATTCTCCTCCCCTGGAGGTAGGCACTGCAGTGGAGTCCACTACCGCCCTGTCTGACTTGGGCACTGCAGTGGCGGACCTGTCCACCCCATCTGCAGGGTCCACTGCAGTTGTGCCGGCACCCACGACATCTGTGTCATGCCCCCCAGTTGTGCCGGCACACACCATGTCAGACACCTCCACTGCAGTTGTCAGTGGCTCTCCAGCACCCACCACCCCTTCCCTGACTCCCCCTGGTGAGCCCTGATCCTGTCCCTGCGGTGCCTGGCCTGCCCCCGGTTGCCCCTCCTAGTGGATTGTCCCTGGTATTGTGCAGGCATGCGTAGGGTGACATCTGCCAGTGTCACCCTGTTTGAACTTTGACAATGGACTGGCCATTGGCCTTTGCTCTAATTTCTTCTGGACGTCGTTATCAAACAACACATATGCTGAATAAAGCAACTTTCTTTTCTCTAGTGCTCATGCTTCAGATGTACATGTTGTTGGTGCAGCTAACCATGCCCTTGCTGCAGTGATGGTGATATCTGGTCTCATGATTATGAAGTGTTACTGTGCAGGAACCCATGTGGTCCAGGGGGAATGTGTCCTATCATGTGGTGTATCCATGTCATCAATAGCAGCATCTGAGGGTGTCATGTGTTCAGTATTTGGCAATGGGTTTCCTACTTACATTGGCAATTTCATATCTGTGGCTTCCACCCCTGCACATCTGTTGTGCCTGCCATCGTTGCATTTGTCTACTTCCCTGACCGTGTTGCCATCTCCAGTGGACATGCAGGTTTGGGCATCAATGGGGAGGGACTCATCCGTGTAGTCAGTGCAACATTGCTATACAAGTGTGTTGGATCTGTGCTGATGATTCCGTTGGCACATCCATGACCAGGCTGATGTGATGGGAGCCCTCATTTGGTGCTAATTGTTGATTGTGTGACCAAGTGCTCAGCTGACATGATGGGGCCCTACTGAGGCAACATATGGCACAGCTTTCCTCACACAGGAGTGGAGTCCCCTCATGGCAGTGTGTACACGTGTGACATTGCCTGCGCCCAAGGTGTGTGTTGTATGTGCATGTCTGTGTGTTCACTTTCATTCATCTGCGCATGCTGTGATCCCTAGTGTTGTACCTGTTTGTGATGCTTGCTGACTTGAGCTATGTTCCCCCAAAGTCTTCTCCCTGTGTTCTCTGTGATGTGGGTGCATGGCACATTACTGGTCATCAGGGTGTCACCCATAGGTGTGTTTGCTGTCAGGGCAGAGTTTGTGTGCTGACGCAGATGGGTCACAGTCAGGTTTCCCTTTGGCACTTGTTGTTTGCCCCTGTCATGTGATTTCCAGTTTGTGTTATCTTTCAGTGATTGTGACACGTTGTGTGTGTGACTGCTGGCACTCCTTAGGGTCCGGGCTGCAATGTTGGTTGTTGTCTATGTGTGTTCTTTGTGGGTGACCTTGGCTTCTTCATTGGTGTGTGACTGTGGCTGGGATCCCATTGGTCGGTGTGGTATTGCCGTCATGTCCATGTACAGCGTAGTGTGCAGTGTGTCAGACATTCAGGAGTCTTGTTGAGTGTCCATGTGTGATGTGTTTCTACACCTTGGTTCCCACCCACCACCCTGGAATAGTCATGGGTGCATGTGCAATGTCACCAGTGCATGTGTACTTCACTGCTGCACATTGTTGGAGGTCGAGGGTGTGGTCTTGAGTGTGTGCAGATGAGAGTTGTTGCCCGGCTAGTCCCCTGCCTCCATGTTGGCCTTGGCTTACTGGCCATGCTGATTGATTTGTGCTTGTGTAGGTGTGATGGTAGTTAGTTGCTCAGGACACCTGACTGTGGTTCACAGTGTGAACGACATTTAGCTTTGTCATCACAGTGGTATTTTTATTCAGCCCAGGGTCACCACATTGTGGGGGCCCTGGGGGTGGTGCTGTGGTGTGTCTGTGACTTGCTGTGTCAGTTGTTGTTCCTACGTGCCTGTGTGACATGTGTGTTTTGTGCTCCCTCTCACCTGTCAATGCCTGCTTGCCCACATAGGGGATTTGGATCCATGAGTTAGCTTAGTGTGGCAGTGTATGCACATTTGTATGATTGGTATTCAGCTCTCCTCATGTGTTGTGTTGTTGCCTGGGGACACTGGCACCCCCACCCCTCACCTGCTGTGTATGATGACAGTGTTGGTCTGCCTGTTTGTGTTTGTGCATCTGCACCACTGCATTGGCATATCTTGGGTGTGCCATTGGCTGTATGTTGTTTGGTGTGTTTCCCCTGCTGTCCCTGGGACTCCTAGGTCATCGGTCAGCACAGTGATCATGGTTTGTGTGTCCCATTGCTGCCATGGTATGGTATCTGTTCACCTCACATCTGCTGTCTCCACAGGGTATCTGCATTTGTGTGCCCATTGGTGCAAATATGTGGTTCTGCATTCTGATGGTCACTTCTGTCATTGTGTCATTGATGACTGTTGACGGTCTCAGCCCCCATGGGTGTTGTTTGTCTGCACATGGCCAAAGGAATGTTTCATTTGCACTGCAGTATTTGGCTCCCCCAATTTATGTTGCAATGGGACACATACACTACTTTGCCACAGATGAGTTTTTGGTTCTGTGACCGGGAATGATCCATGCAGTTTGGCAGTTGCAGCTCTTTCTTTGTCAACAATTACCTTTTGGTCACTGTGATGATGAGGGTGTAGACCCCATTGCCACAATGGTCAAAATGTGCTTCAGCTATGGACCCCACACTTACCTTTTGGTCACTGTGATGATGGGGGTTTAGACCCCATTGCCACAATGGTCAAAATGTGCTTCAGCTATGGACCCCACACTTGCCTTTTGGTCACTGTGATGATGGGGGTTTAGACCCCATTGCCACAATGGTCAAAATGTGCTTCAGCTATGGACCCCACACTTGCCTTTTGGTCACTGTGATGATGGGGGTTTAGACCCCATTGCCACAATGGTCAAAATGTGCTTCAGCTATGGACCCCACACTTGCCTTTTGGTCACTGTGATGATGGGGGTTTAGACCCCATTGCCACAATGGTCAAAATGTGCTTCAGCTATGGACCCCACACTTGCCTTTTGGTCACTGTGATGATGGGGGTTTAGGCCCCATTGCCACAATGGTCATGGGCTGCTTGCATTGTGGGTGCCACACACATATATGTGTGGCACATGTGCTAGGGGGTCACATTGTATGTTCAAAGTCATGTTCGGTGTTGTAGGCATTTGACACAGCCTGCTCACACGCTTGTCATGGTGGTGGGGGATGTCTTAATCTTGCATTCCCTAGGTTGTGGTGTGCTTGTTGTGTCATGCATTGTCCATCCTATGAGTGGGGGTGGTAGTAGTGGTAGGCATCCAGCCCCCTGGCTAAGGGTGGTAGTAGTGGTAGGCTTCCTGCCCCCTGGCTAAGGGTGGTAGTAGTGGTGGGCATCCTGCCCCCACTGGGTGAGGGTGGTAGTAGTGGTAGGCATCCTGCCCCCTGGCTAAGGGTGGTAGTAGTGGTAGGCATCCAGCCCCCTGGCTAAGGGTGGTAGTAGTGGTGGGCATCCTGCCCCCCTGGGTGAGGGTGGTAGTAGTGGTGGGCATCCTGCCCCCTGGCTAAGGGTGGTAGTAGTGGTGGGCATCCTGCCCCCCTGGGTGAGGGTGGTAGTAGTGGTAGGCATCCTGCCCCCCTGGGTGAGGGTGGTAGTAGTGGTGGGCATCCTGCCCCCTGGCTAAGGGTGGTAGTAGTGGTGGGCATCCTGCCCCCCTGGGTGAGGGTGGTAGTAGTGGTAGGCATCCTGCCCCCTGGCTAAGGGTGGTAGTAGTGGTAGGCATCCTGGCCCCCCTGGGTGAGGGTGGTAGTAGTGGTAGGCATCCTGCCCCCGTGGGTGAGGGTGGTAGTAGTGGTAGGCATCCTGCCCCCTGGCTAAGGGTGGTAGTAGTGGTGGGCATCCTGCCCCCTGGGTGAGGGTGGTAGTAGTGGTAGGCATCCTGCCCCCTGGCTAAGGGTGGTAGTAGTGGTGGGCATCCTGCCCCCCTGGGTGAGGGTGGTAGTAGTGGTAGGCATCCTGCCCCCTGGCTAAGGGTGGTAGTAGTGGTAGGCATCCAGCCCCCCTGGGTTGGGGTGGTGGCGCGCATTCAGGCCCCTGTGTGCATATGTGGCATTGGTGATGGGCATCCCGCCCCTATGGTGCTGATGTTGCTGGTGTAAGTATATTCAGATTCCCAGTGTATGTGTGTGATGTGTCGTGTACGTGTTGTATGTGTTTTGTGGTTGGTGTCTGACTTACCTTCTGCGCCGTACGCGTCCGTGCCTGTTCCGGTAGTAGATGTAGAATATTGGTATGATCGGGACGAAGGGATTCATGGTTGGTTCGTGTCGTTCGTCCTTCTCGTTGCTTCGCGTCGTCCTCGTCGCTTGGCTTCGTCCTCGTCGCTTCGCTTCGTCCTCGTCGCTCGCGTCGTCCTCGTCGGTGCTGTGTTCGTCTCGTAGCCGTGGATCGTGTTGTGGCGCGATTCGGAGCTTATGTGCGCCTCTCCCGGATGCTTTGACGTGCCGTGCGTAGCGACGGGTTCGGCGCGTACGGAAAGCGCATCGTACTTGTCCGGCCGGACGGGGCTGCATTTTCCCTTCCGTGCGACTCGATTCGGCGTTTCCGGATTCGCCTCGGTCGGAGAACAGGACCTGGTTTGGGTGAGTACGGCTCGGCCGGAATTTTTGCTGTTGTGCGCATCGTACTTGCTCGTTCGGTGTGCTAGTACGGATCGGTCGGGAAACTGGCTTTCGCATGGCTTTTTTCCCGACCGAATAGTATTGGGTGCGCCTCCGACCGAGATCGGAATCGGCCCCTTAGTGTCTGTGGTGAGAGTAGGCATCAGAAGTGTCTCCTAAGGAGTTCTGATGTTTCTATTTCACCTGGATGTCATTCTATGATGTGCGTATGGCACCATTCTAGGGCCTGTTGTTGAAGCAGGAAGTTGGGAACATATAAATCCTCCTGGGCATATGTCAAATCGTGTACTAGTTGACAACCATGAGTCAGAGTATTAGCCTCCAATACTTTGGTTTTCTGTGCTGTTAATATTGATAGAATCAATGCCAATGTTTATAGTGATATATTTGCACATAAGAATGAAATTGCATCACTATTATCAAATTCATCCATCATGAACTCTCCATCAACCCCGACGCAGAAATATGTGATCAGGCAGACTCTGCAACCTAGGCCTGAGGCTACGGATTGACAGGTCACAGGTGGGGTGGCACGTAGCCGGCAGACAAACGCTAGATCAGGAAACTCAGGTCCATCCCCCAGATAAGCGAACACTACAATGGTCCAGGGAATTTGGCCCCAACAAAGTACACATGGCCAGAGGGGTGCATGCATTCCCAAAACACCATAAAGTTAGATGTCACATGTAGTTACTAACACACAGCCGATTAGGACACAGCACACACAGTACATACAGTGATCACGCGCCCCTCATGCCAGACATCTGGACACATTACCCACTGGCCCACATTGTGTCCATGCAAACTCAAGGCCCACCTGCAATTGTCATCAGGGCCTTATATATGACTCCACGGACAAAACCCACATTCTTTTACCAAAAATGGATAACCTGAAGTGCTTTATGATACTCAAAGAAATGTATAAAACCCTGTTCAAATTGATTGTACTTTGAGACAAGCCTCAGACCCGCTTCTGTAGCTGTGCTACCGGCCGAAGTGTTTATTCAAGCCAATTGTTCCTGTTTTGCCAAACGTCTCTTGTCTTTTGTTTTTTCAAGGTAAATTTATATTTGAGCAGCATGTTGGTGAGCCAGCCAGGAGAGATTGTCACCTTGGACCCGACTGCAGCCGAAGGACATGGACCCCGCCCAGATGGATGCACCTTTGCACAGCAAGGAAGGTGAGCAGATGCTGCAATTGATTGAAAGTTCTGCTGAATCTGCGGGGTGGAGATCTATCCTGAATCTGCCGTCAGAGGGTAAGTGACCACATCTGATCCTTAGTCCCAGCAGTTCACATATGGCAAACTAGGAAGAAGCACAAAAATGTTTCCTGAGCACCCTACCACTGACAGAAATCTGGCATGTTACATATTAATATGTCCAAACTGAGTACTCGCAAGGCGGCCTCGGAGGCATTCCCTTGGAAGTCACCTTTTATCGATAGTCAGCACACTAGAAAGGATGAAATTGGTTGTCGCTTTGACCACTGGGAGTGACACAGATGGTACGCTTGTTCCCTGGGTGTGATACAGGGTTGAGGCCTCACTGCTTTGACTGCTGGGTGTGACACTGATGGTACACATGGACCCTGGGTGTGATGTAGGGCCAGCCTTCAATCTTATTTTTAAAGGGTTTTCTCAGTACTACTGGTTTCTTAAACACTGTTGGTATCTGAAAGGAGTTATGTTATGTTATGTTAAACTGATTTTATAATGCGCATAGCTACCCAAAAAGGGTTTCCCAGCGCAGACCTGGAGGAACCACGAAAAAATAGAAAAAAGTAAGATTATTGATTAAACAACCAAGTTTTAAGTAATTTACGGAAGTTTGAATGAAGTGTTTCTTTACGAATCGCTATGGGAAGAGAGTTCCACAAGAGAGGACCGAGATAAGAAGAAGAGCGGCCACCCATTCTTGTGAGTTTGACCCTGGGAACCATACATTTTTCCTGAGTCGTAGAGCGTAACAGGCGAGAAGGCTGCTAAGGGCGGACAAGATTTTGCAGGTATTGGGGAGCAGTACCAGTCTTAATCTTGAACATATAGTCCAGGGCTTTAAACTTAGTCCGATTTTCCACTCTAAGCCAGTGTAAATCTCTCAAAGCATTAGAAGTAGAAGACATTCTTGGGATTTTGCAAAGCAGCCTGGTGGCAGAGTTCTGCACCACCTGGAGCTTACGTAGCACATCCCTGTTTGCTCCCAAAAGAAGAATATTCCCATAGTCCAGTCTAGATGTAACGAGTGCCTGGACTACAGTCTTTTGGGTAGCATTAGGGAGCATCCAGATGATTTACTTCAACCATTTTAAAATGGTGAAGCAGGTGGCTGCAGTTTTTACCGCATGTTGTTTCATAGATAATTTATTATCAATAATAAATCCCAGATTGCGGACTTGAGAGGTGGGCAAGGGTAGAGGCCCCATTTCACTGGGCCAATGTTGGGGGCCCCAAAGGTCTTTATTTTTCCCAAACATAATGACCTCCGTTTTTTCACCATTGAGCTTGAGTAGATTGGTTTGCATCCAAGATGCAATGTTACTCAAGCCCACTTGAAGAGTTGAAGGACCTTGCAGCTTTCCCATAGAAAGGGAAAAAATTATTTGGGTGTCATCGGCGTAAGAAAAAAGAGATAACCCAGCCTCTTCTGCAATCACTGCCAAAGGTTGTACATAGACATTGAACAGAAGAGGACTTAAAATCGACCCTTGAGGTATCCCATAAGGAGAAGAGTAGATTTTAGAAGTAGCCCTGGATGAAAAGACTTGGAAGGTCCGTTTAGATAAAAATGAAGACAGCCAGCCAAGTGCTGTCCCGGTAATGCCAAGAGACTGCAAAGATTTAATTAGCACGGTATGAGAAACCGTGTCAAATGCGGCACTCAAATCTAAAATATGAGGGCCACTGTGTTACCTGTATCTAAAAGTTGTCCCAACATTTCGGTGACACCGAGAAGAGTCGTCTCGGTCGAAAAGCCCGCTCTGAAACTGGACTGAGAAGAATGTAAAAAGTTCGAAGATTCAATAAACTTGGATAGTTGTAGATTTACATGTTTTTCCAGGATTTTGGAAAAAATAGGAAGTAGGGAAATGGGCCTAAAATTAGATGACTGATCAGGATCAGCATTTGCCTTTTTCAACAGTGGGAGGACCATAGCATGTTTCCAATCAGGCGGGACCATGGCCTCTTGAAGTGAGGTGTTAAGTAGTTCCATAACAATTTCCAATGATGGCTGCTCAAATTGTAGAAGTACAGGAGCAGGAAGAAGATCACAGGGAGATCCTGATTTGATGCTGCCTAAAATTCTTTTAAAAGAGTTAATATTAAGAGGCGCCCACGTTTCCAATTTCATGGGAGGTTCAACTGTAGAGGTGGGCTCAAGAGGGAAACTAACTGAATAGGCGCTGTTGGCCTAATTTTATCCAATGTCAGATATATTTGCTCCACTTTATTTATAAAAAGTTGGCAAGAGTGTTACATTGTGATTCATTTAGGATAGGAGAAATGGGCTGCGTATCCGAGCCAGCCAATTTTTAACCATTGTGAACAGAGTACGTGAACAATTCTGTGCATTGGAAATAGTGGAGGAGACATATTCCGCTCGAGCTAGTTTGCATAGAACTTGGTATTTTTTTAAAGCAGTTTTATATGTAGTTGTAGAATCAGTGAAATAGTTTTTCCTCCAACATCTTTCCAATGCTTTACATTTACTTTTTCGGTTTTTAGTTGTTCCGTAAACCAGGGAGCAGGGGGACGATGATTATACAATTTTTTAACAGAAAGTGGGACACAGTCATTGATTGCATTAGAAATCCAGCTGTAAATAGTTTCCAAAGACGATAATGATATTAAATCAATACTTGGGACGTTATTGGACAGAAATTGATTAAAAGCTTCCATATGCAGTTTTCCCCAGCTTCTGGATTGTGATTGTGTTCCAGAAGCAGGTATGAACAAGTTCAATGGGGCTGTACATTGAAACTTAATCGCGAAGTGATCTGACCAGCATAACGGAAGGGCAGGAAAGCTTTGGATGTGGGATAAATTGGAAAAAATAGGATCTAAAAAGTGGCCAGCCGTATGCGTCGGGCCACTATTGCAAATTAATACATTCATTGAAGATAGGTCCGCGATCAGTGCGCTGCTAGTTGTACACTCAGTATTATCAAGATGGAGATTTAAATCACCTAAGATGGTGAAATTAGCCATTTTAAGTAGGTAGGGGGCAATCAAGTCTGGGAATGACGACGCCCAGAGACCGGCCGGTCCTGGGGGCCGATAGACCAACATACCAGAGAGAGTAAACTGAGAAGTCAAGGTGAGTTTGAAAAGGGCTGCTTCACAACCGGCAAGAGGCAGATCCTCAAACTTGCATGGGTAACATTTTTTAAAAATTAATGCAATGCCTCCTCCTACCTTTGAATTTCTATCTTTTCTAACTATGGCATAATTGGCAGGTAGAGCCGTGGCCACATCTGGTCCTGAACTAGTATGTAACCATGTTTCAGTTAAAAAAATTGCATCAGGTTCTTCACTACTTAGTAAGTTAAAAATGTCCTCCTTATGTTTAGGGAGGGATCGACAATTAATATTCCAAATGTTAAAAAGTTTGTTGGTAGAAAGGCCATAATTTTGCTGAGAGGGGGCACTAACTGTGATTATACTATTGGATTCACTTAGAAGGTTAGTACAAAAGGTGAAATTGCAACAAGAACATGTGATAGTGTCATTTATAGGACAAAGTAGGCTACAATCGGAATGGTGCTTACCACGAAGATTCAACAGTTGTTCAGAGGAATATTGGATTAGCTGTACCGGAGGAGCTAAATTTTGGGCATAGTTTATGGCCCCTGGTCCCGTTCGGGCGCAGACGGGCTTGCCTTTGGCGCACCTTCGGAGCGCCATCGGCGCGCCCGCTGCGCGTCCGGACCATGGCCATTAAATAAGACAGTGGGCGGGCGGCGTGCAATGAGTGGAGCGCTGACCGCAATCAGCGCGAGGGTAGCTCAAACTGGCCACCTGGGACCAAACGAGTCCCGATAAAAATTTAGATTAACAGGAGTATAACACACTCCACATAAGATTGCATAAAACCAGTAGCAGCAGAAAAAGGATTCAACAATTAGCAGCAAGTGAAATAAAAGTTCCCCCAAAGCAATTTTGTTTTAAAATAGTTCCCCACAACAAATAACGTAATATAATGTCAAGAGAACCTCACAGGCGCTGCACGTCCGACACAAGCCCCTTAAATAAGGCAGTGGGCAGGCGGCGTGCAACGAGTGGGGCGCTGACCGCAATCAGCGTGTGGGTAGCTCAAAATGGCCGCCTGGGACCAAACGAGTCCCGATAAAAATTTAGATTAACAGGAGTATAACACACTCCACATAAGATTGCATAAAACCAGTAGCGGCAGAAAAAGGATTCAACAATTAGCAGCAAGTGAAATAAAAGTTCCCCCAAAGCAATTTTGTTTTAAAATAGTTCCCCCACAACAAATAACGTAATATAATGTCAAGAGAACCTCACAGAGTGAGAAGTGTTGTTTGCTTGGACTGCTGGGCGTGACACAGATGGTATGCTAAGCCCTTGGGTGTGAACCAGGTTGCGATTCAGACGTTAGGGAAAAAAAGCTTTGGATCAGGTGTAGCTTGTGTTTGGTCATTAGAGGCCTGTGGTTCTTCAAGATATTTCTTTTCTCTGCAAAAAATTGTCATTTACTTTGTCCTGGAGTTGATATTGACAGACTATCGGGCTCACTTAGACCCGTGCACCACGCAGGGCTTCCCCTGGTCACAGGATAGCATGCACTAGGAGCAGACTGAGGCATTTTTAACAAACTCCGTTATTTTTTTCTTATTGTAGTATTGACATGATGCAAATATAATTGATGTTGTGAGGATTTGATGCTGTGGTGCTGGTAAATTAATGCAACTCTATTTTGTCTTGAGTATTGTGTTTTGTTGATGTCTCAATGTGCTATATGAAGGTGTTGCTATTTCTCACAATCGTTATTTCATATCAAAGTAAAGTCTGCTATTTGTTGCCAAACTCCATGACATTTTTCAATAGCCCCTTCTTCTAGGTTGTGAGCCTTCATATGCATTGCTGTTTGTGTTTGTGAAATATTCATGTTGATGCATCTGTAAATAGCGTTGAGCTCATAGCAAGTAGTTAGACGAACCAGTAATACTCATGGTCATGGGAATTTCTTTTTTAAATTTAAATACAATATATATATATATATATATATATATATATATATATATATATATATATATATATATATATATATATATATATATATTCACTGAAAAAACCATAGGTTTCAGGGCGTTATAGTTAGTTGGACATTTCACTCGTACAAAACCATAGAAATTCCCCGTTATAGTTAGTTCAGCTAACTATAACTCGCGCGCACCGCAATGCACTGCTGATGACGTCACATATTACATCACTCATGACATGGTCAGTGACATCACTCATGACATCACTAATGACATCTCAAATGACATCACTGATGACATCACTGATGACATCATCCTTGTGATAGAGTGGCAGACCTCCTCTCACCCTAATATAACCTTTGATACACACACTCAAAAATACAAACTAACATTTTCAAAACAATGGACATACCAATACCAGTTACAACACACCTATTCAGTAATTCCAAGATCTACACACACATCCACTCATTCACCAACAGTCCCTATACAGTCACTCATACATGTACTCACTCATCATATGTACTCATACACCTATACATCCTGTTACACACCGCCACTCATCCATAGAGTTACTCACACACATAGTCACACATGCAAACAAAGTATCAAACATCCATTTACTTGCATATACAGTTATACACACACTACCACACTTACTTCTACAGAAACTTACACATACTTACTCTCTTAAACAATCACTTATAGAAACACCTACTTATTTGTACAGGAACTCTCCCAATCTCTCACTCTCACATATACTCACTTATATACACCAATACTCACATATACTAGTTTAAAACATATGTAGTTACTCATAAAGACACTATTGAGACAGTCATTCATTCACTCACTAACACACCCATACACATACTCATCCACCTATACAGTCCTGCACACATGCTGTCTTCAACACATACAAACAGTGAGTCACTCATTCATGCATCTATGCACTAAGTAATACCCCCACCGAACCATACAGACACTCAGACACTCATACTGATACTCAAAAAACCAACTAATAACCCATATAGACACTCATGTAGCTACTCACCAACCCATGCAGCCACTTATACACAAAGTGAGAGACTGATACAGATATTTTCATATTTAAACATTACTCACTAACCCATGTATTCACTAAGATACACTTAGTCAGTTATACAATCAATTTTACAAAAAAATCATCCATTTAGACACTTATATACCCATTTATTCTTCCATCGACCTTGAAATATACATATATAAAACATATTTAATTTTCAGAAAAACACACATTCACTGGATGATGTCATCAGTGATGTCATCAGTGATGTCATTTGAGATGTCATCAGTGATGTCATGAGTGATGTTACTGACCATGTCATGAGTGATGTAATATGTGACGTCATCAGCAGTCCATTGCGGGCGCGCGAGTTATAGTTAGCTGAACTAACTATAACGAGGGAATTTCTATGGTTTTGTACGAGTGAAATGTCCAACTAACTATAATGCCCCTGAAACCTATGGTTTTTTCAGTGAATTTCTAAGGTTTTTTAAATGCTAATTTCTAACTAGAATGTGCCTGAAACCTATGGTTTTTTCAGTGAATATATATATATTTATTATACTATGTATACATGTGAAAATGTCTCGGTCCCCTGTTTGCCTCGGTGGCACGGAAAAAATGGGTGGAACTGACGTCAGCACGCCGACGAGGTCCTCTTATTGCTCCGATGACGTCATACGGTGTCGCGAGCGGAGCAGAGCTCGTTGACGTGGGAGAGCTAGGAAAGAATTTCCGTGGAATGCTGGTGCAGGGGATATTCACCTAAGTGTTCAGGCTAGTCCTTTGGGAGCAACTGTTTATGTTGCCACTCCAGACACCGAAACCAGTGATCCGAGGGCAGAGGCCCTGCAGATGGCACACGAGGTGGGGTGCCCAGTCGTGTGCACCGGCGGGGCAGCGAAGTGACAAGCACCACAACCCACAAAAAAGGTAACGAGGGCACTGAATAACACAGGATCTTCTCTTTGTATCTGGCAGGAACAACGAAGTTAAAATGCCCTAGTACCAAAATGTAGAATTAGTGCTACAACGGTCTTCAAGAGGACCTGCAATGCTACTTCTGCCTCCCGTACCCTGGAGGCGGCACATGGGTCACGCGATACGGTCATACTGCGGTGGGATGCACACTCGTTGACCTCTCATGGCACTGCTCCACACTTCAGGGAGGACGCTTTCCATTAGCTATGTTTTCTGATGACATGTCGCGCCGGCCCCGTCCAACAACAGAACTCCTTTAGATCCAAACAGACTCTTCCACTCTCTCACCGGAAGTGAAACCAGGCCACGCGGACACTTTCACAATACAACAGCCGGGAATGCACTTTTCGGTAAAAAACCCACATTCCTTCCTCCTAATTAATCAAATAAACGTCTCACTGAAGAACAGGACCAGCTTCGATCGGTAAACAGCCGTTACAACGACTTTTTTACTTTGCGATACCATTACACCGCATGCATTACCACACATGCGTTGTACATCACGAAGTCATTACTACGCATTTTTTTAGAACGCATGGTCATTTACCAGGCATGCCTTTACAACAAATTTTGTTGTAAAGGTATGTATGGTAAATGACCATGTGTTCTTAAAAACATGTAGACGATCCATGTCGGTGTAAGGAAACAGAGGCTGTTCTGTTTCCTCACAACGACGTGCACCGCCCCTCAGAGCTGACTGAAGCAGGAACCATGAGGAGAGAGGAACCATGAGGAGTGAGAGGTAAGGGGGATTGGGCATGGGGTGGGGGTTTCTTTTCTAGGGTTTAGGGTAGTGCAGTGGTGTTTGGGTGGTGTAGGGGGTCGTGCTGGGGGTAGTGTTTTAGGGTTTAGGGTAGTGCAGTGGTGTTTGGGTAGTGTAGGGGGTTGTGTTGGGGTAGTGTTTTAGGGTTTAGGGTAGTGCAGTAGTGTAGGGAGTCATGCTGGGGGTAGTGTTTTAGGGTTTAGGGTAGTGCAGTGGTGTATGGGTAGTGTAGGGGGTCATGCTGGGGTAGTGTTTTAGGGTTTAGGGTAGTGCAGTGGTGTTTGAGTAGTGTAGGGGTCATGCTGGTGGTAGTGTTTTAGGGTTTAGGGTAGTGCAGTGGTGTTTGTGTAGTGTAGGGGGTCATGCTGGGGTAGTGTTTTATGGTTTAGGGTAGTGCAGTGGTGTTTGGGTAGTGTAGGGGGTCGTGCTGGGGGTAGATTTAGGGTTTAGGGTAGTGCAGTGGTGTTTGGGTAGTGTAGGGAGTCGTGCTGGGGGTAGTGTTTTAGGGTTTAGGGTAGTGCAGTGATGTTTGTGTAATGTAGGGGGTTGTGCTGGGGGTAGTGTTTTAGGGTTTATGTTAGTGCAGTGGTGTTTGGGTAGTGTAGGGGGAAGTGCTGGGGTAGTGTTTTAGGGTTTAGGGCAGTGCACTGGTGTTTGTGTAGTGAAGGGGGTCATGCTGTGGGTAGTGTTTAGGGTTTAGGGTAGTGCAGTCATGTTTGTGTAGTGTAGGGGGTCATGTTTTAGGGTATAGGGTAGTGCAGTGGTGTTTGGGTAGTGTAGGGGGTCATGTTGGGGTTAGTGTTTTAGGGTTTAGGGTAGTGCAGTGGTGTTTGGGTAGTGTAGGGGGTCGTGCTGGGGGTAGTGTTTTAGGGTAGTGCAGTGGTGTTTGTGTAGTGTGGGAGGTCATGCTGGGGGTATATTTAGGGTTTAGTGTAGTGCAGTGGTGTTTGGGTAGTGTAGGGAGTCATGCTGGGGGTAGTGTTTTAGGGTTTAGGGTAGTTCAGTGGTGTTTGGGTAGTGTAGGGAGTCGTACTGGTGGTAGTGTTTTAGGGTTTAGGGTAGTGCAGTTATGTTCGGGTAGTGTAGGGTGTCGTGCTGGGGGTAGTGTTTTAGGGTTTAGGGTAGTGCAGTGGTGTTTGGGTAGTGGAGGGGGTAGTGTTTTAGGGTTTAGGGTAGTGCGCCCAACCAGCCACAATATCCGTGGACAAAGGGGATCCTGACTCTTTGGAACGCTCCATCAATTGAATAATTTGGGTCAAGGGCCCTACCACGTCCAAGACCTATCAATTCCTTTCTTGCGATCCCTCATATACTTGGAGAAAAAGGTACATAGTTTCTCATCAATTTCAGGCGTGTGTGCCACCTTCCCCTTCAGTGAGGGCCTGGGGCATTCTCCCCTCATCCTATTCCTGACCTCGCTTTCAAGGGGTTGATGGATTTTCCCCACCACATACTCTGCCACTTTGGCGTCAGGTGTCCACTTTGCCGACCTAGGATGGTAAATTTGGGTAGGCTCGAATATGTCCGAGTGGACCCCGTCCCCAACCGGGGACTGAGAGGAGTGGGACTCTGGACGCCAGGGACGCCCGAGTCCTTATCCTCATCGGAGGAGAAATCGTCCTCCGATACATCCTCTCCCTCTAAGGGAAACCCGCCGTCGGGGTCTACAATAGTGGTGACAGTGTCGCAATTTTCTCCAGGCCCCTCCTCCTCCCGGCAGGGTGCATGTTTTAGCGTTCGCGCACTCTTGAGGAAGGTCTCTGTAAGTTTATCAAATCCTTCCAAGTGCCCCGCGTTATGCTTAACGGCCCTTTTATTCCCCATCTGGGAGCTACTTGGACCCGCCACCACCAGATCTGGGTCACTGAACACCCCAGGGATGCTTTTCGCCAGCTTATCAACCTGATCCCTAAGAGGAGCCAGCGCCCTAGAAATAGCCAGAGAGAGGGCTTGGTCCACTGCTGGAGGGAGAAGTTGGGGGGCCATTCCTCCTCCACTTCCTGGTAGGAGGAGTAAAAATGGTCTTCTGGAGAAGACATGATAGCAGAGGGTGTGAGCACAGAACAAATGCCCTTAAAATCCTTAAGACAGCCCCCTCGCAGGTGCTCCAACAGCTGGGCTTTCCCCAAAGCTGTTATAAGAATAGACTGAGGCGCAGTACCAATTGCCACCACCAGGTGGTGCTGGTCACTAACGTGGCCGTGTGGGGAAATCACCGCATAGCGGTGTCAAAATTAGGCGAGGGTTGGTCGGGAATCAAGCGGACACTAAAGGAGTGACCGGATTCCCAAACGCGCGTAAAGACCAGCGGGAGTGCTCGACGGAGCTGCCTCGGTTGGACCAGACGCGCCTGACAGGATCTCACCGCGCGCAGAGCACACAGCGGGAGAAACTGCGAGGGGGAGAACGCGCTCGGGCAAGAGCCTGCTGCGCAGGGAATATGAAACAATACCAAGGCAATAATGCTAATAACGTGCACAAGAAACCGCTATACAAACAGCAACAACGTCAGATTAAGCCAAGAATGTAAGGAATGCACTTAACTGATGAGCAGTGAAGAAAGAGGAAGTGGAAGGGACGTCACGATATTATATACGATGGACTGTGATATGATTGGACTATAGTTGCCTTGGAGACTACCCCCCTAATGGTTCATGCGTTGTGTAGTCTTTTGTTTAATGATTGTTGTGTTACGTTTTCTTTGAACTGCTATGCAAATAAAGTGAGGAAAGATATGCATAATCCTCGCCTCCGTCCTGCCATAGAATTCATTAAACTTTATTTGATCTGATTTAGAAACATAGATCATAAAAGTGTACATAAAAACAGTAAATCCTCTTTCCTAATACAATACAGTGAGAATTAATTAAAACCAGTAGGTAAAAATGGGTGTTACAAAGCCCGGTTCAGAGCAACTTCAGGTTAACAGAATCGTAAAGTTCAGTGTTTCGCAAGATCAATCTCATGTACTTCGTGCAAACTACGCAATAAGGGGTCCAAGTAAGATGTAACGCTCCAATACCTGACCAGTTTGCACTATATAAAACTGCAGAAAAACTAAAAATAAAAAGTGTTTTGCACACTTCTGTCATTGGGCTATATGTGGGCTACATCTGGGTGATATTTGTGCTACATTTGGGCTCTTTTTTCTCTGGTGGCCATCTTGGGAGACTTATTTGTTATGAAGTTTCCTCATTTCGTCATTTACTGCAGTCTCCTCAGTAGGAAATGCTTTCAGTTTTTACTTTGATTCCATCAAGAAGGCATTCAGATGTGTCACACATTTGCCATAAATTCAGAATGTTAGCACTCTAGTTGTTCATTAGATCACTGTAGTAAAGCTACTGCTCACCAGGGAGTTAACTGGAAGTCTACTGTTGGTATTGAAAGTGATTGTTTCAGTCTGCATGTCAGAATTTTCTAATGAAATAGAAGAGGATTTGAGATCTCACTTAAAACATGCCCTAAATTTTCTTTCTGCAGCACTAACCATAATTTCTATGACAAAATGAACCCCCTCATTTTGTTCCTTTTTAAAATAAATGTTTTAAGTGTTACCAGTTTATTCCAATCAAGATGGCTTCAGGTGTGCCATACTTTTGTCATAAGTAAGACTGTTAGCGCTCTAGTTGTTCTTTAGAACACTCTGGGAAGGTGCAGTAGAACACAAAGGCATCAACTGACAGGATGCTCCTGTTGAAATATAACAGGAAGATATTTGAGATCTCACTTAAAACATGTCCTAATTTTTCTTTCTACAGCACTAACCATAATTTCTATGACAAAATGAACCCCCTCATTGTGTTCCTTTTTAAATTAAATGTTTTAAGTGTTACCAGTTTATTCCAATCAAGATGGCTTCAGGTGTGCCATACTTTTGTCATAAGTAAGGCTGTTAGCACTCTAGTTGTTCTTTAGAACACTCTGGGAAGCTGCAGTAGAACACAAAGGAATCAACTGACAGTCTCTGCCCTTGTTGGATGTACATGTTTTACTGAGAATGTCAGACTTCATTCTCACATGACTGAGAAAGATAATGTGAATTTACAGAAAATATGCTCTCATTTTAGCTTCTAGATCACCTTCCAAACCTCAATGGGAAAAGTATGAGAAAATAGTTTTCTCTCAAACATGATTCATGATATCCCAGCAGAAGGATTTTTCACAGTGTAAAATCACCTTAGAACACACCACAATTCCTAAAATTAGTATGGTACCATCAACAAATGAATTCTAATGTAACTAAAGTCTGTTATCACCCTTTATAGTTCTCCTTTTGGTAACCCTCAAAATCTTCGATTCACTACAATGCATTTCAATGGGATACTATCATTTATAATGGTCCCAAGATGGCTGCCAGCAATTCCAGGATGAAGTGCTGACAGCCAATCAGATCTCACGATGACATGTGTGGTTAGGCTCCGCCCAGATATTTATGTGTTTTCTTTTTCAAATTTCTCAGGAACTACTGAACGGATTTACACCATTTAAGCAAAAGGCACGACTCTGAACCAAGGGCTACCTTTTTGCCAAATTTGGTGTAATTCCGTTCAGCAGTTCGGGCTGTAGCTGCGATGAAAGGTTCCTATGGAAAATTGCATGGGGAAAACACGTTTTGGGACCCCCCTTTTTTCTCGGCCCCCACTTGACAAATCACCCAGAGACTTTCAGGATAGGAGCGGACCGGAGCAGGCCACAAGTTTTGAAAATTTTGCGAAGATTCGTCAACCGGCGCCAAAGTTATTTCAAATAGAATGTTGTGAATTTCCTATGTAAAATAGGTCCTAACTATAACTATCTACTGGCGACCGCCAGTAGATAATATATATTATCCTCTTATTCATATGAAATATCCACAGATGGAACAGACTCAAATGTCAGTTATTGGAATTCGCCCCAGCAAAAAATAATAACAATGTTAACCTAAACTGCAACCTAAAGCTGATCAACAATTTTATGTAAAGAAGTAAATCAATAGAAAAACATGTCAGGTTGTTATATATGAAACAACGTATTTACAACTAAGTATATGTTTTTCAACAAATGGGCGTAGGCAATGATATCTTTCTTTCATGTCAATGATTTAGACATCATGTGATGCATTACGAATTGAGCACTGTCACTTTAAATATTTTACCTTCTGCACTCACCACTGTCATGTGATCAAGGCTCGGACGAGCCGAAATGCGTAATGGCGACGAGAGAGGAATAATAAAATAATTTGCACTGATCCCGGGTCTGTGTCCATTGTTGGATGGATGTATCCTGTTTGAAGCGGAGAAAAACACGTAATATATATATAGAGCACAGCAGGCGAGTAGGGACAGATTTCTAGATAGGGGTTATGGTGCAGACATCATTGAGAAGGCTATTAATAAACCAAGGAAATTGTCAGAGGTCAGGCCCTTGCAGCAAAACCTACCCGGCAAGCCTCAGGTATAGTACAAACTGCACAACCAACAAGAATGATTCTTACCTATAATAGGCAGCACCAAGCCCTACGTAAGATATTGAACAGGAATTGGGGTCTAGTACGCAGTGACCCCATTCTGGGAGATTGTCTACCTAAGAAACCAGATCTGACCTTTAGGAAGGCAAGATCAATGAGCAATAGCCTGGTCAAGATTAGTCCGGAATTAAGATCCACTGGGAACTGGCTCACCTCACACAAAGGATTTGTTAAATGCCCCACATGCAAAGCATGTAAATTTGCTCAGAATAAGACATGCTATACTGAGCCCATTCAAATTAGATCCTGTACCTATCAAGAAAAGGCTCACATGTAAGACTGAATATGCTGCATATGTGCTGGAGTGTCCCTGCGGTTTACGTTATATAGGCAGCACTAAGCTGCCAGTACACAAGCGGATACTCCAGCACATAAGGGCTATTAACAATAGCGATCCAGCTTACCCAGTGGCCAGGCATTTTGGGGAGACACATTATGGCAGCCCGGAACATCTGAAATATTTTGTTGTCGATACCATCCCCCATTAAGGAGGGAGGGAATCGTGAGGCCCAACTTCGTCTCCTAGAAACTAGGTACATTTTGGAGCTCGATACTAAAACTCCGATGGAGCTCAACGCAAGTGAAGATTTCTTCACTTGCTTATGATGAGTTTTTTTCTCCAATGACCTGTACATTATCTGAATTCTCTTGATTTAGATATCGGTATACGTATATTTATTGATTTTTTATATATTTCAGCCCCTCTATCACATGGTTTTTATCTGTACATATATTGCACTTAGCACTTTCTAGAGTCCATATGGATTCAATAGGGTGACATCATTGCACTTTCTCACTCGATCATAAATATGGCACGGAGGGATGTTAGGCTCACTTAGGGCTTTATTATTGATATTAGCAAAAAACAAAGAGTAGACCATCCAGACACCAATGAGAGAGTTTTCTTTGTAACCTAAGAGAACCAAAATATATGTACTTCCATGCAGTATTGGTTTTATCATATTAACACTTCTTTTAATAATTTTTAACACTTGTATTATATATTTAATTATTTTACATTGTGTTTTAAATTTACAGGTCAAACACGGATTGTTGCATATTTATGACTGGTTTCCAAGGTCTTAAGCAACGGCATATTTCATGTCTTTTAATAATTCTTATTTAAGAATGTATTGATTGATTTTAAGAGCCATATATCCGTGTATATATTTACATTTATGTATTTTTATATATATATTTATATACTTATCTAAATGCATTTTTACCTGTATATGGTGTATTTTTAGTTTCTGTGCTCGTATGAAATAGATTTTAGGAATTCTTCCATGTCTATAATCCAGTCACCTGTGTGAGCACGTAATTTAAGGCACTGGCACTTTAAATTGGGGTAAGGCACCAAGCAACGCGTCATGTGATCAAGGCCTTTGTGAGGCCGAAACGCGTTATGGCGGAGGTGCAGGGCAGCTAATAAACACACTTTGCACCAGAAATTCTGGGTCCGTGTTCGTCCTTTCCGGGGAAAACTGGATGTCAGGAGGCGAAGCCAGCAATATATATATATATATATATATATATATATATATATATATATATATATATTATCCTCTCATTCATATGAAATATCCACACATGGAACAGACTGAAATGAGGAAATGAAAATCAGTTTAATCCATCAGCCATTACGTGTTTCGGCCGCTGCAACGACCTTGGTCACATATCATGTACACTTTGTTTACTTCTTTTTACTTGCAGCATAAATTTAACATAGAAAAAAGACTTTTTCCTCCGTATACTCCGGTTATAGACACCAATTACAATTCATTGTCATCAACTCATTTGTAAATAAGCAATAATAATTATAAACATTTGGGCACATTTTTCTTCATGAAAAATGTCAGTAAGAAGGGGATCTGCAAAGTCCATCACAGCTCCGAGCAAGAGTAGAACACAGAATGCGCTCACCTCCTTATTAGGCCTGGCAATAATCCAACACACAAGGTCTTACCTACACCATCTAGAGAAAACAGTAAGCCCAGCCTCAAACACTGCACAACAACACAAGCAGGGGTACACAGGGCCACGGAATAGCTTCCCCAGCACTTCTACTTTAATTGAAAAAAAGACAACAGATCACTTGAGATATAGGGAAGCACCCAAAAAAAGAGGCACTAACTAGCCCAAAAGAAATCACCAGAAAAGGGCGTAGCCAAGACACCTGGCACCACGAGGGTCACGTTGCATGCAGCATGCCACACTAAAGGGGTATACACATGACCTCAGGGCATGATGCAATCGCCAACAGCATTCAATTGTGACATGCCCCCTCTTTGTACATCAGCCCGCACATTGATAGGTCAAAGGACACTGCCCGCACTGGTAAGCACCCCCATGCATGCACTAGAAGAGATAGGATATTGGAGGGTTGGCATCACCCACAGAGCACTAGTTAATAACTGAGACCATTCACATGTTCACGAAGATCACTCTGTAAAATATCTCTTCAATCATGGAGAGGGGGGACGACCAACATCCCATAAAAATTAATGCATCCCACTCTATAATGTAACCCATAAAACTAGATAGCCTGACTAGGGCCACCTTCCGGTGCCTCACTAAACATTTGCATGAATGGAGTGTGGAGAGCACACCCTTAAAGAAAAGCACAGGAACTCCAAAGAAAATGATTGATGATGTCACATGCAATGATGCACTGTTTTCTTCCTTAACCAATGAACGCAGCTCTTATTTAACAGGTCAGCAATCGAATGTCCAAGTGCATCACCTTTTCAGTGGCCACATCATCACCCCAACAGGATCTACAATGTGCGATTTAAGAACTACAATCTTTACTGTGAACTTTTTTCCTTGAACTTTGTTGACTAAAGACACTCTCAATTGCCAAAGGATTTCAGACATCTCCCTTGGATCCATCCCAAGACCTGTAATGTTCAATAAGTTATTTATTATTGAATTTCCATATACCCTTTGTTCACTATGAGTGCTGTCGCATCCATTCATCACCGAAGAACTGCCTAGTCTAATGGAGTCCACCCCGAAGCTATCGCCGTGCTTGCGTATGGACCTCTCCTATATCACTTTTAATTACACAGAACGTAGCACTAGCATTCCACACACACTACACAGAGCCCTCTTTCATAACACATGTTATCAGCACATGACCGAAGTGGGCTCCAAGACATCAGCCAGCTCATGTTACGTCTGTTCACTGATACCACAAGCAGCAGGCACAGACAGGCTTTACTTGCCCCAAGAGGAAGCCCCTGAAAAAGCAAAATGTTTCTCCACCTATTCTATGTAGGTTTAGGCCCAAAATACAACCCAACAGAGTAGAACCCTGTAGAGTAGTAGTAAATCTGACCCAATGCGAGACCAAAACCACAGCATTGTACCTTTTCACAGAGCCTAGCAGCATTCAAACTGAGCTAGATAGGATGCGCAGGGGCACCATAGCGGAGGACACTGTTTGGTCCAAGACTTTTCAGAGAAGACATTCTTGGAGTTAGCAAAACCACCACACCAGTCCACTTCCACTTCCATCTGTGGTCTCAGGGTGGCCTTTAGCATATCTGGGGCTGTCTTCTTTAATAACAAATGGACCCACAGATAGAGTTCCAGTATAGGGTCATCCACCTCAATGATATGAAGGGAAATGCATCTTGTAGTTGAGGGTTGCACAACAGCAAAGATACCCCATGTCAGGAAATCTCGGATACTGAGGTGACTAGATATACAAGTTTAAAAGGGAAGGGGCATCTCCAAATTGTACGGAAACTTACACTGTATTTCTTGTGTTTCAGAGGTAAAGGAACAATTCCACTGGGAACAAATGAAAATTGTGGCACAATACTACACTTCCCGGACATGCAATGGGGCACCTTCACGCTGATGGATACTTATTGGCAATTCAGTGAATTTGCCTACACTCAGCTCTTCCCCGATGGCGTGGCTTCTACTCCCTCATCACCATGCACACTCTGACCCTGGTCATTCCTACAGAAGATCTGACAGAGTTGCATTAACACCCGCTAAAGAAGAAGACAACTCTTTTGAAT
Source organism: Calotriton arnoldi (assembly GCA_963921515.1). Classification (NCBI taxonomy): domain Eukaryota; kingdom Metazoa; phylum Chordata; class Amphibia; order Caudata; family Salamandridae; genus Calotriton; species Calotriton arnoldi. The sequence goes on along the minus strand of CAWUFW010006809.1, from coordinate 421,268 downwards.
CAAGCTCAAGAAAAAAACAAATGCTGATTATTTTGGTTGGACTCAGTACAAGGCTATTCCAGAAGAATTCAGAATGTTTTCTGACACACAAGTAAAGGCAGGAGGGTCTGTAACCTTCACTGTTCAGACGGAAGCGAAAACCCCCTGGTTACAAATAACCATGTGGGAGATGCTCAAGATGATAAACAGCACTTACAATTTACACTTAATGTGATCAAGGAAGAACTGAGAGCCATCCGCCTCATGGTGATTCCACATCGATGTGTGTGGGACTTAATGACCACAATGGAGGGAGGGATGTGTGCCAAGATTGGTGAGTCCTGCTGCATGTTTATCCCAGGCAATGACCTGGATAACAGTTCTCTGATTCTTGCCATCCAAGCTTTGCACCATTTACAAAGAGACATGCGTGAGTAGGGAGGTGTCCCCAAGCAGGAATAATACATGAACTGGTTTTCCTGGCTCCCCCAGTGGCTGAATGTACCATGCACGTCATTGTTGCCCGTTTTCATATTTTTATTGTTCTTGTTTGGTTTCCTGCAATTTGGGATTTCCTGCAGTAAAAACGTAGTGCTCAAATTGGGTAGATTGCAAGTAACTAGGGAAGTAGTAACAGTCAAAACTGAAGAACAACAAGCCCCCAATAATGTGACTGTCATGAAGTGTAGGTTAGATAATGTAGTTATAAATTCAACTAGAGGGGTGAATGCTAATATTGATTGACAATGTTTATAATGATACATTCGCACATAAGCACGAAATTGCATCACTGTTATCAAATTCGCCCATCATGAACTCTCCATCAACCCCGACTCAGAAGTATGTGATCAGGCAGGCTCTGCGACCTAGGCCTGATATTGCTGATTGACAGCTCGCAGGTGGAGTGGCACGTAGCCAGCAGACAAACGCAGGAACAGGAAACTCAGGTTCATCCCCCAGTTAAGCGCAGCAACACCACATTGGTCCATGGAAATTGGCCCCGATAAAGCACACATGGCCAGAGGAGTGCCCCTCATGCCAGACATCTGGACACATTACCCACTGACCCACAATGTGTTCACCAAGGTCGAGGCCCACCTGCAATTGTCATCAGGGGCCTTATTTATGACTCCACAGACAAGGCCTGCATTCTTTTACCTAAAATGGATCACCGGAAGTACTTTATGATACCCAAACAAATGTATAAAACCCTGTTCATATTGATTGTACTTTGAGACAGTCCTCAGACCTGCTTCTGTAACTTTGCTCTCAGCCGAAGTGTTTAATTAAACCAACTGTTCCTGTTTTGATGAACACCTCTTGTCTTTTATTTTTTTCAAGGTAAATTCATATTCGAGCAACAGTGCCATGGCTACTTCTTGAAAGAATTGCTTCTCAGTATACAATGCCACTACAATGCTTTCAGGTAGTATACTGTATGGTTGTTCTAACATGGGTTCTGGTGCCTTGTACCCTAAATGGGAAAGGGCATCTGCCTTGTCATGTTGTCAATCAGCTTGGAATTGGATAACAAAATCAAAATCACTGAAAAACTCTGTTCATCGCTATTGCTGCATGGGCAGGGCACAGGCTGATTTAAAAATTTCAAGTTTCTGTGATCTGTCAGGACAGTGACTGTATGTAGAGAACCCAGCAAGTACTGCCGCCATTCGTCAAACGTCCTCTTTATAGCCAACAACTCCCTGTCTCCCAGTGTATAATTGATTTCAGCTGGACTCAATTTATGGGAGAAGAATGTAACAGGATGCAATTTCCCTGTACCCTTCTCTCTTGAGATAAAACTCCTCCCACCGCTACCTGTGAGAGATATGCTTCTACAATAAATGGTTGGGTGGGATCTGGATGCTATAGGATGGGGGCGCGAGTGAAGACTATTTTCAGCTTCAGAAATGCTTTCTCTGCTTCTTCTGTCCACTGAAACTTCCTGTCTTTGCGCAGTAACCTTGTGATGGGTGAGGCTAAGGAAGAAATACGATCAATAAATCTTCGATAAAAGTTATCAAAGTCGAGAAAGCTCTGCACTTCCTTAACAGTCTGTGGGGACTACCACTGAGTGAGTGCCATCACATTTTGGGGATCCATACTAATTACCTGTGCAGATAAGATATAGTCCAAAAGGAAACAGTAGTTACATTTAAATTCACATTTCTCTAGCTTAACAAACAGGCTATGATCCCTCCCCTTCTGTAAAACAGCTCTAACATGCCTTTCATGTTCTAGCGGGGAGGCAGAATATATCAGAATGTCTTTGATATAGGCTACAGCCTAGGCCTGGGCGGAATTTGCGTAGTCGCGTTACGCAAAGTTCTGCGAAGATGTAAAAAATCTCTGCGAGCTACGCAGAAATCCGCGAACACGCAGAATTGCTTGTTCCGCCCACTCGCGATGCATCTTTCCTGTTCGGGGACGCTGTTTGCGTGCTCGGGGGGAAATATCTCGCGAACTTGCCCTTGCGGTCGCCAATTGGCGCGGCCATCTTGTTTCACCTGTCCCGCCCGTTCGTGATGCGTGTTTCCTGTTCGCGAACGTGGATGTCCGATGGCGCGTCCGAATGACGTGTTCCCGATCGCACACTCTCGCGGGATCGCGCGACCGGCTACCAAAATCTCGTGGCGCACGCGAACGGATAGCAAAACTCGTCGGCGAACGCAGGGACCCCTGTAAGTCGCTACCGCATGCGCGAACACACATTTTGAAAGCGCAAACAAGGAAAAAATTCCGCTACGCCGCGGAACCTGGAATTTTCGGCAATTCCGCGTTCTCCGCGGAACGCAGAATTTCCAACATTCCGCAAATTCTGCAATCGGAGCGGATTTTACCGCCCAGGCCTACTACAGCCCATATATCCAAATATTCCTGTAAATGCAAGTTAATAAACAATTGAAAGGCAGCTGCGGCATTGCAGAGCCCGTAGGGCATGACCAAGTATTAACTGAATTTAGTTCGAAAAGCGGTTTTCCGTTAGGCTCCTTCTCTGACGCGCACTAAATGATACGTCCCTCCCTTAAGCCCAGTTTTGTAAAAATCTTAGCATTTTTGACTTGATCTAGTAAAGACTGCATCAAAGTTAAAGGGTAATGGTTCTTTATGGTCACATTATTGAGGGTTTGGTAGTTAATGCAAGTCCGGAACTCTCCCCCCTTCTTGGGCACAAAAAATAAAAGCGAAGAGGCAGGAGAGCAGGAAGGATGTATGAACCCAATCCGAAGCATTTCATCTATGTATTTACGTAGATGGAGATTCTGCTTTCCCTCAAGGCGTATATCCTGCTACAAGGTATCTGAGTCCCAGATATATGTTCGATCTGGCAGTCATAGGGATGGTGAGGTGGGAGTACTGTAGCCTTTCCTTTATCAAACACTTCTGAGAGATCCTGGTAGCATGGAGGCATAATTGGATCATCAACCACGATGGTTAATGGGACCCCCTTTTGGGAGCTCAACATAGAAATAGAAGAAAAAAATTGCTTGATACAAAAGATAGACCGGAATATCATGGCATGCTCCGTCCCAATATTGTCAGGGTTATGTTTCTGTAGCCAAGGTATACCAAGCATGGGTTGGAACTGGGGGGCCTGTACAAAACCAAATGCACCACTTCTTTGTGATTTACCTGCATATGAAACAAAAGTCCCTCAGTGAAATGAGTAATGGGGCCTTATTTAACGGCATTGCAGTCTATGGTCTTAACTTCGTCCACCATCTCTTTGGACAATATGGGTATACCAAATTGCTTGGCCAAGGTTCTGTCCATAACATTTCTGGTGGCACCGGAAGCAATCAATATATGCATATGTGTGGAGTGTTCCCCCCAAGTAACTTGGGAACGAACAAAGAAGTGTTGAGCTAATGTGTTTGAGACTGAAAGACTACAACCACTCAAACTACTTGTCTCAATAGGTTTCAGGATAGCTAGTTTAACAACTCTGCTCTTCTTTTGTGCTTAAGGGTGCATTCACATAAGAAGTGGCCTTCCTTGCCACATTACAAGCACAACTTCATATCTCGACATCTCTGTCAATCGTCCACGCTCAATGGCCCTCTCAAGCTATCTATTTGCATATTTTCGGGCTCTTCAGGAGTTTTTGCAGGTTCTGGTTTCTTGTCTCTTAAGACATACATTCTGGTATCGGTATGTCCCCTATCCCTACGCCTTTCTGTAATGCGATGATCCAGTTTTACCACTAGATCAATCAAATCACTACATGATTGGGGAGGGTCAACTACCTGAGATAAGAGGTATTTTAGCTTATCTTTCAAGCCCCTATAAAATAATGAACTATGTTTATTTTCGGGCCAACTTGCTTCTGCAACCAACCAATTGAAATTGGACACATATGTCATAAGGTCTTTATTACCCTGTCTTAAATTTAGTAGTTCAGTGTTCACAGATAGCAAAAAGGAGTGTCAGTCAAATAGCCTTTTTAGTTCAATTTTGAAGGCATTATAATCATATAACAACGGAGCATTCCGTTCCACCAAGGGAATGGACCATGTGTCCGCCGTGCCTCCTAGAAATGATAACATAAGCGCCACCTTTGACAGTTCATTAGGAAAACAAGACGCCTTGCACATGAAATGTAATTGACATTAGCTAACAAAAGATGCAAACTTCACGGGATCTCCCATGAATCATTCTGGAGGAGCTAACGATATCGTGGGAGGGGTAGTACCATGTATAACTGGTGCCCCTGAACCTTGCCCTAAACCTGTAGTGGTTGTTAATGTAGGAAATGTACCTCCTGTATTATTGGCACCTTGTCCTGATGGCTGTCCACTAATTCCAGCAGCCCCTAACCCTTGTAGCGTATCAACCCTTTGGGACAATGCCTGTGATTCTTTTTGGAGATTGCCCATCATATGGGTCAAATCTGCTAGTGTGATATCACCATATCGCTCAGGTGAAAACTCCGCTTGGGCTAGGTGTTCAGTTGGAAATCTCACCTGGATTTTTCCACAGGACCAAGAGTAGGTTGTGATGCTAGGTCCCAACCTCCCTATCAATCGCGACGGCCCAACAGAGTTGAAAGTCAATCCCAACCAAAGGGGAAGAGGGGAAGGGAAGAAAAAAACAGATGTCTGCTGATAACTGTACTGCAGGAGTTGTGTCTATCGGGACCCGTCTGGACTCTCCCAGTGTGAAAGAACAAAAGATGTATCAGAAATAACGCCATCAATGTAATCACCATTTAAATCCAACTGATCTATATATCATGGAATGTCCTTATACCTGTATGCATCCCCTTTTCTGTCTAATGTAGAAGATAATGAGGTCAACAGGCAATACCACATATCTAACAAGCAACACAAAACGCTAGGTAGAGGGTCTAAGGGAAAAGTTTGAAGACCTGCGCAGATTAATTCTCCACAAACAACAATATATCAGACCAATAATCCGCGGGTCTGCCGAGCTCAAAACAGCTCTGAAGCACAATCAGTACAAGCCTATAATTCCTCCAAGAACAAAGGAGGAGTCCTTTTAAGAGGACGGAATCCCATCACCCACCGAGGTGGCATGCTTCATCATCTGGGATCTCCTCTTGGTTGCAATCCCTAGTGCAACCAAGTGCTACAACCCCCTCACTGTGAGGGAGGAGCTCAGGAATGTTTTATTGATCAATGAGTCAGATCTCCTAAAGTCCACTAGATGCAAAGCGTTTATTTCTTAAACTGCACATCCACTGTCTTTTAACCTTGACACCAAGAGTTAATTAATAAACTCTCTTTTCTCTCTTGGTAGCCAATTTTATCTATCACTTTTTCACACTACTATTTTTTGCACTGCAACCATCATCCGTAATACTCTTTACCAGAGCTCCTCCCTCACAGTGAGGGGGTTGTAGCACTTGGTTGCACTAGGGATTGCAACCAAAAGGAGATCCCAGATGATGAAGCATGCCACCTCAGTGGGTGATGGGATTCTGTCCTCTTAAAAGGACTCCTCCTTTGTTCTTGGAGGAATTATAGGCTTGTACTGATTGTGCTTCAGAGCTGTTTTGAGCTCGGCAGACCCGCGGATTATTGGTCTGAAATACCACATATCTAACAATAAGAAAGGGAGAAACATGTGTGTAGGAATTAAACATTACAATTGGCACATCCAGACCTATCAAAACACAATACCTCTCGGGTCTACAATGAAATGAAGTGAAAATGTGTCTCTCAGTAAAGCCCCTCTGGGGAGCAATCCCTTTTAGGACGAATGCCCTCACCCACCATAGGTGGCAAGCTTCATCATATGGGCTTCTCCTCCCAGTGGGAAAACCTAGTCCCACTGAGGGCTACAACTCCCTCACTGTGAGGTAGGAGCTCTGGGATGTTTTCTTGAATAGCCTTAGATGTCTAAGGATGCTAAAATCCCAAATGTGAAAGCTAGGCGTTGTGAGGGTGCAGCGCTGAATGTGATTAAAAAGATAAATGTGAATCTAAAACTACCTAATAAGGACAAAAAAACTTTTTATTGACTTGTCCAAACTGGCAGGATTAAAAAGCAGTGCAAAGCAGTATGAATTAAACTGCTAAGATGTTAAGGTCGGTCGACATGTTTCAGCCTATCTGATCTTTCAGAGTATCCAGGCTTTCATCAGGACCATTAAAACTAAACAATGCTGCTGCATATGTGAAAAATGTACAAAAACCAGATAAATATATTGATACCAAACCAGTAATCCGATATTTAACTCGATACTACTGGAACTTATCTGTAACTGTGAGACACAAAAGAAAAAGTACAACAAATCAAACAACATTGCAATACTTTTTTCTTATTGTCAACGTTTAGTTGACAGGAATTCATAGAGTACTTTTGTAGTACCCATTCTACCTCTTCTCACCCAAATCGGTAGATAAGTTGACCCACCTCTACCTGGTAACAACTCAGGGAAGGGGCCCCGCTCTGCAAGAAATAAAGTCATGTGTCACTTATTCTACATATATATTGTGAACACATGTCTTTAGAGAAAAAGAAAAAGAAAAAGGTGTTGATAGCGAACCTCTTGTGAAGGAAATGTAACAGGGAAACTCTCCTATTTGACTCGTATTTTAAACAATAATAGAACTCTGCCAAATCTGCCTTGCCATGCTCGTTGATAGTCTGAACTGATAGTGTTCTTTTGCCACTATAATTTAGCAAAGTACCACTAGGGTCATCAAACACGCCTAATTACATACTACTAAGAAGGCTGGGAAAACTGACCAGGTCTGTTATCTATGAGCACGCTACATTTGAATACAGACGTGTTACACACAATAGTCCAAATGAGCGTGCCTTACTATTGCCAGCCGTTTAACACTCCTAGGTATGATGTAATACTTATGCTCGCAAAGGTATATTGCTCCTGAAAGAGTAATCAATTGAAACACAATCAGGTGTACTACCCCAATAAAATATATCTGAGGATACCACGCTGGTGGTTTAAAATATAGACCATGGTAAATAATGCATAGGAATAGAGGCTCATAGCGCTCAGCATATCTCCTAACCGTGCCTGGAATATTTCTTACTGCTGCTTAATGCCCAGCACAATGATCGTATCACAAATATGGCCACAGTGTAATGCGGAAAACACACTGTCACGTTAATTGTTTGAAATATAGACCATAATAATTAATACATGGAAATGGAGGCACATAGCGCTAATCGCGAGTGTAACCATAATAAAATGCCCCAAATACATCTGTAATGATCTCACAAATGATCATTGTACCCAACACTATTCGTATATGACAAATTAGACCAAAATGAAATAGGTCTCAATGCACGATTTTAAATGATATAGTAAAATAGATCTGAATGCGCGATTTTTTAAAAATAATATTTGTTATGAGGTTTCCTATTTGCAAACTGTCTATATTGGTCTACTTAAAGCATAACTACCCTTAGCATAACGCCCAACTTACCTCTCCGTCGGTACCCCGTTGTGGTACATGAGCAGCAACCGGAGGCACCGACGGGAGGATTCAAAAGCCCTTAAATACAGGTAATCTCGGCCAGTCATGATAATGAAAGACCTCAAGGTACCTTCAGTGTGTGCCTGATCTCGTAAACGCACATGCGCAAAAGATAGTATTTCCGGTCCTGCAAATAAGCAGGCTAATTTCCGGTTTCCTCCTCCAGTTTTATTGCGCGTGCGCAACGGATAGTATCCGTCAGATAACCCATGCGCACTAAGTTGTATTTAGACCGCCAGTGGGCAAAAAGTGCTGTATGTACGATTGAGAATGTTACTGGCACTGCGCATGCACTATCATATCAATACTTGCTAAAGATGTATCAAACAACGCCTACTCCATTGTCTACAGAGCACTAGTGTGTTATAATACTCCATATACAGATGACAGTATTCCTGGCACTGTGTATACATGATTGTATATGTAATTACCAAGGGTATGTAACAATGTGTTAGTATTATTACATAGCTACTATTCACTTATGTCTCCATAATATATAAGTAACATTTCTGCAGCTTACACAGTTATATAGTTTGCAAAGCCTCCCTTCAGAGTAATTCTCTTAGCACATGTGCTGTCTGTCATTCCCATTAACAATGGTATTAGTATTTTCTGTCCTATTGGACCTAAATTTACTAGGTGTTCTCATTTGGGAAGGTTACAGCTAAATGACAGATACTGTGTACTACGAAACTCAGCTGATTTTACAGGGATAGCCACGGAATCTCTTCATTCAATCCTGAAATATCTGTTTTCATTCTGTAAACCCAACGATGTTCTTTTCAGAACAGAAATTTAGATATATCAGTGATGTGAGGTGGAATATAAGGTTGTTCAAGGACTGTCCAACGCAGATCATTTGCTTGATGGTTCTTATCCAAAAAGTGATTAATCATCTTTGTCGATCTCTTCCTGCAACGAATCGCGCTTTTATGTTCCAGAATTCTTGTTTTTATTTTGCGCGTGGTCATCCCCACGTAACGCATACCACACGGACACGTTATCAGGTAGACCAACTTGTCGCTATTACAATTAGTATGTTTGGACAAAATCCAGGGTTTATCTGTACCTATGTCCACCTCTGTCATATGCGATGTTTGTGGACAAGCTGCGCAGGATCCACACGGAAAATGCCCTTTAACTGGAGGTAACCCCACAAAGCTTCTTGATCCGATGGTTTGAATTTAGTCAGAGGCCTCGTGTGTACCACTTGATCCTTGATGTTTGTACTTCTTTTAAAGGCAAACAAGGGAGGAGGTATAGGTTCCCTTCCAATGTTCAAGATTTTCCAATGTTTAAGTATGCTTCTTTTGATGTGATTCGAATAGCTGCAAAACGTATTCACACAGGTCAGCCTGGGTTCCGCATCTTTGAGTGGAGACACTTCAATCAATGACTCTCTATTGTTATTGGCAGCTCTTTTTCTGATCTGCGAATCATTTTCTTTGGATATTTCTTCTCCTTTAGGTGGGCGCTCAGAGTACCAGCATGTTCTTTATATTTCTCTATGGTCGAGCAATTCCTCCTTATCCTAAGAAATTGCCCAAAGGGCAAATTCTCACGAAGAGCCTTCGGATGATAGCTGTCAAATGATAGGAGTGAGTTGCGAGCCATTGGTTTTTTGTAAAGTTCTGTACTGAGTCCCTCCCCTTCAGGAGTAAATCCGAATATCCAGAAAAGGCAAACTGATATTCGAAAATTCAAATGTGAATTTCAAAAAATCGTTCCTAGTGTTCAACCACTGGTGAAAAGATGTAATGGTGTCCGGGGTGCCCCTCCAGACCACGAACACATCGTCAATATAGCGTTTCCAAACCCTTATATGTTTGTCAAAGGGGTTACTATCTTGTAAGACGATAGTTTGTTCAAAGTGGTGTACATAAAGATTCGCCAGGCTAGGGGCAAAAATACTGCCCATAGAAGTCCCGGACGTTTGCAAATAAAAGTCCTCTTCAAACTTGAAAAAGTTTTCTTTCATTGCTAAGCGGGCACATGTCATGATGAAATGTACCGGAGTTATGCTGTCCACAGATCCTGTGTTCAATATTGACTCAATAGTAGCCAATGTTTCATCCTGGGGTATCGACGTGTACAAGGACTCGACATCAAAAGAGACCAAATAGTCTTGCTCTGGATCAAAGGTGGTCTGGTCTAAGAGTCGTAAAAGATCCTTTGTGTCCTGTATATAAGTCGGCATTTTCAGTACAAACGGTTGCAGAAAAAAATCAACAAAGGTCGATAAAGGCTCAAGTAGAGATCCTATCCCCGAAAGGATAGGTCTCCCTGGTGGTGGCAGTATCCCTTTGTGCACTTTAGGTAGTACATAAAAGTACGGTGTGACTGGATGGGATACATCCAGAAAGGCAGCTTCATGTTCGGTGATCCAGTCTTCCTCTTTTGCTTCATCCACTATTGTTTTGATTTCAGTGGATAGTCTTTTAGTGGGGTCCATTTTGAGCAATCGATAGGCATCTCTATTTCCAAGCTGACGCAAGCATTCAGCTCTATATAACGAGGTGTCTAAGATGACTATCACACCCCCCTTGTCCGCAGGCTTTATAACCACCCTGTCATCTGTAGACAGCTGTTGAAGTGCTAATCGTTCTTGCTTAGGTAGATTCTGGTACTGTTTAGTCTCTTTACCAAACAAGTTATTTACATCATGCAATACTGCCTTCTCAAATGTGGCAACTTGCACTGGGATCAAATGGGCAGGTGGATTAAAAGTAGACTTGGGTCTTAGACCCGTATTTTTCTTGTCTGCTTCTTGCTCGTCCATTGGTTTATCTTCAAAAAATGAACGCAAGAGTATTTTCCGAAAAAGATGGCCAATTCTTGTCTAACCTGGAAGCTATCTCCTCCGTACGTCGGGACAAAGCCCTTCTCAAGGACTGAAGACTCGGCCTCCGTCAGTACTCGTGAGCTCAGGTTCCTAATTAGATCGCGTCGTGGCTGCTTGGTCATGCTGCGTGTGGTCCTTGATGTTACTGATGGGTCCCAATGTACAGAGGCTTGCTGGTTTCTTCTGCGGCCCCTTGACCGCCCTGGGCCAAATCCTAAAAAAGCCTGCGCAGGCATCATATTATTGTATGGTGGAAAAGGATACATAGGTGGCTGGAATGGAGGTTGTGAGTATCCATATGGACCGGGAGGCCACCACTGTGGTGGTCCTTGATCATACTGGCCTCCTCTTCTCTGGCCCCTACCTCGCCTGTTGGAGCCCCTCCAGCCCCTGTCTTCATGTGTCGAGGAATCTGAGTCGTTTGATTCATCCTCACTTGCTGATGTCGAGTAGTTGGACCCATACCGCCTCCCTCTTTGATTGGTCTGGGGAGGTACGTAGGTATCGCTTGTGTAAGGATACACTTTATCCAGTGCAAACTTTGCAAGGTCCTTCTTGAATTTCATTATTTTTGTTGCCAATACTGAGTCTTTAAACTCCTTGTTGTTCTTATTTGTTTCATCTGCCTGTTTTTTATATACAGAAGTCACTAGCACTGATTTGATCTGAGTTTCAAGCGCTTGTATCTCTATTAAGATGGTATCAGCTATCCGTTTAGCAGTACTTATAATCAGTATGAGCCAGTCCCTCGTACACCGCCAGGCGATGCGGGACCAGTCTTTTAGGAATGGTTTATCCTCTAGAAATAAACGAGGTGCGTTGGTGACAATCAAACCAGTAGGTGCACAGTTAGCTCTCACATACTCGGTCATTATTGCACCATGTATGTATGTGCGTGAATGGGAGCGCTTGAGTATCAATAGTTTAGCCCAGTCATCATTAGGAGTAGAACTAGTGCTGGGGATACTTTCTAATATGCTTGGTGTTAAAAGTATGTCTCGAGCGATAGCTTCATCGAACGCTAGTCCTAATAGTTCAGCCATTGTTTCAAAATCAGGGCCAACTGTTACACCATATCAACACGAGGGGCAGCAACACCCAACAGTTATTAAATAGAGCGGAGAGTCCACTCAAGTACAGGACTCACACTACAGCAATAGAAAAAGAAGAAGGAAGGACCCGCGGCCGTGGCCGTACAATAATCGAAGCACAAAAAAGATAAGGAGAGGGTCCTAGGACCCTCTCCTTATCTTTTTTGTGCTTCGACATCCAGACCTATCCCATGAATAGTTACACATCATACCTCAAGCATTTAATTATGTCCTCTAAACGTAAGCTTTATGGCATGGCTGGAGAGTACATAAGAAAGAAATATGTGTGTATATATATATATATATATATATATATATATATATATATATATATATATATGCATATATATTATCTACTGGCGGTCGCCAGTAGATAGTTATAGTTACAACCTATTATCCATAGGAAATCCGAGACATTCTATTTGAAATAACTCTCTTGCCGGTTGACGTATCTTCGCGAAATTTTCAAACTTCGTGGGGCGCTCCGGTCCGCTCCTACCCTGAAAGTCTCGGGGTGATACGTCAAGCGGGGGCCGAGAAAAAGGGGGTCCCAAAACGCGTTTTCCCCATGCATTTTCCCATAGGAAACTTTAGACACGGCTACAGCCCGAACTGCTGAACGGAATTACACCAAATTTGGCAAAGAGGTAGTTCTTGGTTCAGAAAGAACCCTTTTTGTTAAATGGTGTAAATCCGTTCAGTAGTTGCTGAGAAAATCAAAAAGTAAAAGTACATATATATCTATGGGCACGGAGGATTCGCGCACCCTCCCGATCACGAGCTGCATGTTAATTGGCTGTCAGCTGGCTGTCAACATTCCGATTCAGGAAATGTTGGCAGCCATTTTATCCTCGGTAGAACCGAGGGACAGAAACTAAGTGCGCAAAGCGCACAAAGAGGGAGGGTAGAAACACCCTGACCCCCTAGGTTTGCTCAGGGGTCCCACAAGGACCCCTGGGCAAAAAAATATTTATTTTTTTTAAAAATCGGCAGGATGCGCTCAGGGAGCGCGAACCCTGCCGAAAAAAAAATCGAGCGCGGTCTCCCGCGCTTCGATGTTAATTGGCCCCCGGGTGGCCCAAGTCCCGGGGGCATGCTGGGGGGTAATTTTATGTGTGGGGGGCCTCTAAGGGCCCCCCAAGCCCGGGGACCACCACCCCCGGGGCTTTATGTACAATGGTGCGGGAGGGCTCTGAGCCCTCCCGCAGCCCCGAGGACCACCACCTCCCCGGGGCTTCTTTTTTTATTAAAAACCTGTGTGGGGGGCTCCAGCCCCCACACGCCCGAGACCACCACCTCCCCGGGGCACTAAGAAAAATTACAATGGGGGTCCGTTTGGACCCCCAGAGCCGGGGACCACCACCTCCCGGGGCTGTGCACTGAATGGGAGGGGGCGCGCGGCCCCCCTCCTGGAGCCCTTGATGGCCCTGGGGACCACCACCCCCAGGGCCGGCTCCTGCAGTGTCCCGGGGTGCCTACCCCCGGGACACTGCTGTTTGCAATGACAGGACGGGAGCCTCGCGGCTCCGTCCTGTCATTGCAAACTTGCTTTGGATATTGGAAGAGAGAGCAGGAAACCTGCTCTCTCTTCCAATATCCAAAGCGGTGCTTTCCACATGGGGAGCTGCATCTTAGCAGCTCCCCATGTGTAAAAGCAATGCCGGCTCCCATAGGACACGGGGAGCCGGCGGGACTGTGGGGGGATTGGGGACCCCCCACAGTCCCCAGCGAGAGGGCCAGCCCGGGGGATGGGGTCCCCGGGGCAAGTAGTGGCCCGAGAGGGGGGCCACGCGGCCCCCTCCCCAAAAAAAAAATTTTAAAAAACGATCGGGCCCGCAGGCCCGCCCCTTCCTTCACCACTCTGCAAACGCGCCCCATGGCGCGTTTGCAGAGAGAGCAATTCCCCTTGAATACTGGGGTCCCTGGGGGCCAACTAGCCCACCAGGAACCTCCAGTATGCGCCAGGGAGCTGCCTTGCAGAGAGGTGTACAGAGGCCACGCCCCTTTTACACCTCTCTGCAACGCAGCTCTATGGCGCTTTTTGGAGGTATATGGTGGGCTAGTTGGACTCCGGGGACCCTCAGGATTCAAGGGGACTTAATCCCCCAACTTAAAACGCGCCACGGGGCGCGTTTGCACAATGGTGAAGGGAGGGGGCGGGGCCTGAGGTGACATCTTTGCAAACGCGCCCCGTGGCGCGTTTTAAGTTGGGGGATTAAGTTCCCTTGAATCCTGAGGGTCCCTAGGGGCCAACTAGACCACCAGGAACCTCCAATATGCGCCAGGGGCTGCGTTGCAGAGACGTGTAGAGAGGCCACACCCCTTTTTACACCTCTCTGCAACGCAGCTCTGTGGCGCTTTCTGGATGTACCTGTTGGGCTAGTTGGCCCCCAGGGACCCTCAGGATGTCATTTGAGATGTCATCAGTGATGTCATCAGTGATGTCACTGACCATGTCATGAGTGATGTAATATGTGACGTCATCAGCAGTGCATTGCGGGGGCGCGAGTTATAGTTAGCTGAACTAACTATAACGGGGGAATTTCACGGGTTTTGTACGAGTGCAATGTCCAAGTAACTATAGCTGTCCCTAAAACCTATGGTTTTTTCAGTGAATTTCAAAGGTTTTTTAAATGCTAATTTGTAACTATAACGTGTCTGAAACCTATGGTTTTTTCAGTGAATATATATATACACGCACACACTTATATATGTATATATATATCTATGTCTGTTTCCCAATTACCGCCTTCTAGTCGCCACTCTCTGGCGTGGCGGATGCTGTGAATCGCAAGGGTGATCTTGCACTTACTTTACACACCTACAAAAAGGAATGTTGCGCAGTCAGTAGTCAAATTTTAGAAAATTGATTGTATGGAACCACAATCAGTACCTGATAGACGCGTTTCGGCCCTCCCAGCCTTTGTCTATGTCAGCATCTGTTAGAAATGGGATTTCTGGTTGGCTAGGGCAAGCACCTAAGCCAGGCAGAAACCACCACTCTAGTCAGGGCAAGGGAGTTACACGCTGAAGATAACCCCTGCTCACCCCCTTTGTAGCTTGGCACGAGCAGTCAGGCTTATCCCAGAGGCAATGTGTAAAGCGTTTGGGCAACACACACAGACAGCAGTGACACACTAGGCACACCACAAAAGAAACTCCACTCAAGGTTATATAAAAAATAGCCTTTGTATTACTCATAAAGACATTAGATCATAATCACAAATGTACACTGTGCCACCTGGCACCAGGCAATATTTTACAGGGGATTATATACATGACAGGGCCAATCGGGCCACTGTCATAACCATCAGTACTCAGAATTAGGGAAAACAACCAGTAACTACTGGTGACACAAGACTTAGCATAAACAAATTAGTCCAAAGTATTAGGCATAAACATTAGGCATAAACATTAGGCATAAACACATTATGCATCATCTCATTAGGCATAAAACATTAGGCCTAAACACTGGGCAGAAACACCTTAAGCATCATCACATTAGGCATAAGAAAAGTATCAGCAGTAGTGCAATGCATCATTACTACACCTCCTGCCCCTCTCAGGCATACATAGATTTCCTATAATGCCCCCATGTCCCCGGGAGCCCACTGGCCCCCAAATGGCAGTCCCAGCGCCTCTGCGCTCTTTACCCAGACTGCGTGGTAGTCTGTTAAAGGTTTCCTCCTCCACCCTGGCTCGGGGGCCTCCGTCTAGGTTCGCCCCAAGCTTCCCGGCTCACGACAAGGCCTCCTTTGACACAAGGCTTCCAAAGTAGCTCCCAGCTGCAGGCGCAGCAGAAATCAGGCCCGTAATGCACAGGGGGCCGGAACTCCTACCAACCGGTAGTGCAATGCCCCCAAGGGCGGGAGGACCTCACTCGGTCTCTCCCGTGTAGACAAAAACTTCTTCAATGGCCAGACTCACCCTCACTCCGGCGAGTTGGGCCTCAGAATACTGACGTGGGGCTCCTCCCTGCACTTGCAGCTTCACAGCGCGGTTGACTCCTCGACCTGCCGCTTGGGGAGACTCCGGTCGAGCCACTCCTCCCACCGTCAATCTCCGGCAGTACCCAGCTGCTGTGAGCCGTCACAAGGCTCTGTCTCTGTCGGTGCAGGCATGCGGGGCTTCTCCTCCTCCACACGAAGAGGCCCCGCCCACCAACAGGCCGCAACTCTGCCTGACTTCCACGGGAGGCAGGAAGAGCCCACGATGCTCCGTCTCTCCTGCATCGTGGTTGGCTACTTCTGTGCTCATCAGCCCCGCCCACAACCAGTCATGGGCGCCTGACTTCTGTGTTGCGGTGCGGCGGTTCTTGTCGTTCCCGCTGCAGGAGCCCCCCTTCTTGGGCTCAAAGGAGGGCAAAAGGTGTAGCGCTCACAACTCGCGTGTATTGTGCAAGACGCCCGCTCTTCAGGGGCCCCAGTGTGCAGCAATGCAGCGCTCCCCACTCATCTGCTCCGGGGTCCGGCCAGAGCGCCCACCTGGCCCCAACATCAGAGGCACAATCCACGAGGGTGCAGCCTGTCTCCCTCCTGAGGACAGCGCTCTTCGCCACCTAAGTACATCAGAGAGGAGGCACCCCCCCTTCTGAATCCAGCGCTCTCTTAGCGCTAAGCCTGCAGGGCAGGATCTCCAAAGTCCAGAGGGCAGAGCTGGGCACAGGCAGGCCAGCACGTAGGGACCCCCCAGGAGACAGCAGCTGGGTCCCACGGCGGTTCCTCCTGATGCCCAGCAGTCCTTCAGCTCCCAACAGGTAAAGCAACAGCACCCTCTCATGGGGTCACAGCCCCAGTACTTATACCACATGTAACTTTGTTCTCTCTCCCTGGCACAGGCCTAGACCCGGTCCAAACCAGTTCTGGGGGCACTCCAACATTTCTATACAGTGCTAAAACACCCTCATAGTCAGAGTAGGTCCTGGCCCCAGACACACCACAGGGGAGCGGAGCCAGCATTGAACAAGGCAGGCACAGATCCATTCAGGGTCAGGGGCTACTCCTCCCACTACTCCAAATGTAGCTCTGCCTATTCAGCCTAGTGCTGACTCACCCAGCCCCTCTGGAGCCACAACTCCGCACCAGCCCCTGTCACTCCAGAGCCAGACATGCAATACACATCAGGCAGGCACAAAGACACATAGCACACAGAAATGCCAACTTCTAAAAGTGGCATTTCTAAAATAGTGATAATAAATCTGCGCACACCATTACACAGCATTTATTATTACTATTCCAAACATACCAAACTTGACCACGCTGCTCCTCTCATATTAGACATTACCACTGAAACACTTATCAGGGAATCCCTAATGCATTCCTATGAGAGGGCAGCCTCACAGCAGTGAGAAACCAAAATGGCAGTTTGTCACTACCAGGACATGTCACACAGTTAAGGTACATGTCCTACCTTTTACCTAAAATGCTCCCTGCCCATAGGGCTAGCTAGGGCCTACCTTAGGGGTGACTGACATGCAGTAAAAGGGGGGTCACAGATGTGGCACACACTTTATGTGCCACGTCACAGCGGCAGTAAACTGCACGCGCAGGCCCTGCAATGGCAGAGGCCTGAGACAGGTTTGAAAGGCTACTTTGGTGGGTGGCACAAGCAGCGCTGCAAGCCCACCAGTAGCATTTAATTTACTGGCCCTGGGTATCTGAGATACCACTTTACAAGGGACTGACAGGTAAATTAAATACGCCAAACAGGTGTAGACCAATCTTACCATGTTTACCACAGAGAGCACACTCACTTTACACTGGACAGCAGTGATAAAGTGCCCAGAGTCCTAAAACCACCAACACCAGGTCAGAAAAAATACCAGGAAGAAGGCAAAAAGTTCAGGGATGACCCTGCAAAAAAGGCCAAGTCCAACAGCATCTCTTGTTTTTTACGTGTTTATATCAAATACCAATATTATTGGGTACCAAAAATATAGTGAAAAAAAATGATGGACTCTAGTGTTAATCAATATTAAAAAGCCAGACACCAGTGCAGTCATCTTGGAAGGTGTTTGAATACAACAATTGAACCTTTTATGCATTTTACACTTGTCATGTCATAATCATTCCTTGGCACATTGACAATCCTGTGGATCTTAGGGGTCTCAATAAACATTGGCCCGGCTTATTATTGCACTGTTCCAATAAACACAATAAATATGTCGAACATAATAATTCATCATAAAAATCCATAAATTGCTGTAAAAACATCTTTGATACATTTCATACCGCCCTGAATGGGCTTAAACAACCCACCGTTCATATATTCAGCTGAGTATTGCTCACTGAATGTCACTTTATAAGATGTTGTAATCGTCAAGTACCTGTAATACAAATCAGAAGGTGAATATATTATATGGGTATTAAAAATAGTTGGCTGCTTCGCTCAATCCAAATCTTATACCTTGAGATGTCCCAGAAGACTTCAAAGTCAATCCCAACCGAAGGGGAAGAGGGAAAGGGAAGAAAAAAATAGAAGATGACCACTGATGACTGTACTGCAGGAGTTGTGTCTATTGGGACCTGTCTAGGCTCTCCCTGTGTGAAGGAACAAAAGATGTATCAGAAATAACCCCTATCAATGTAATCACCATTTAAATCCAAATGATCTATATGCCATGTAATGTCCTTATACCTGTATGCATCCCCTCTTCTGTCTAATGCAGAAGATAATGCGGTCAACAGGCAATGCCACATATCTAACAATAAGATATATATAGTGCATTACTTCATGCATCCAATATGTCAGCCATATCACCAGGGTCAAAATCAATAAAACAAAAATAAGCCTTAATCAAAAATCAAGTGTGCTTGAGAGAGTTTATAGTAGCATATATGCAGGATATCAACGTAACACAGTTCTTATTTCTTGTTTCGTTTTTAGAATAAAAAGCAAGAGTGTTCAAGAACATCCAAGGCAGAACAGCAATACTAGAAAGTCAGATAATTATCTCATAACAAACAGCAGGAATCAGGTTTTAACTATGCCAGCACACTAGCGCATTTACCGGTCAAGTTTGCGTGAGTTGATGCTTTGTTACTTTGTCTTTGTTTTTTACAGAAGCATTGAAGAACCATCTATGATTCAGAAGAAGGACTTCCGACGAGGCAAGGCGAGAACCTGCCCGCTGAGAGGATCCCACTGAGGATGCCGCAATCATCAAGGAAGATTCTGGAAGCAGAAAGGTAAGTGACGCGATGGCAGGAGGCTGCGGTTCACTAGAACGAAAAGCAGCTCGGTGTTCAATGGGTAGAGCATGGGTGTTCCCACTCATCCACCCATAGTATCTGGGGCATTGCCAGATTTAACATTAATGGTAGGCCTGGGAATGGTTCAAATGCTACGCCTCCCCATGTGAGGCGTAATGAGGAGAGATATCCTTATTTCTCCTCTTTTTTCCTCTTTCTGCAGCACACATAAAAAGAGGAAAATGCTTCTCAGGTTTGTTTTTGTCCATGAAGGTGTCCCTTCCTGCACAAAAACAATCCTGCTTAGAATGCAGACACCCTTGCAACATGAAGCAATGGTGCCTGCATCGGCTCTAAGCAGCCAAAAGTGTGCTAGTGCTAGGAAAGGACAGGAACGCGCCATATAATGGTAAATATGGCATATTCTTGCCCTTTCCCTTTCACGCAGTGTGCAAGGTGGCTTACTGTGCTGCGCGAAAGAATGATCAATCTGCCCCTAAATTTCCACATGTCCTACTTTTAAATACCATGCACCAGGACTTATGGAGTACAAAGCCTTCTTAGGGGTGACTTATTAATAATTTAAACAAGGTTTAGACTAGAATGGGGAGAATTCAAGTAATTTGCTGTAAAAATAATCTCCTTCTGGTATAATGGGGTGACCCAGTGCCCCTCAGAACCTGGGTATGAATGTTTAGAGATAATGTTGGTTCTGTCAGGAAAGGAATTGCTTTCTTAGTAATTGAAAAATAATTTCAGCAAAATGATGTTAGACTAAGCAGAATTACACGAGGAGCATAACACAGTATTTAGCGCTAATTTGTTAGCGCAAAATGCACCCTTGCATCAAAAATGGTCCAGAGGATGTATTTTGCGCTAAGAAAATAGCACTAAATGCAACAGAACACAAATAGCAGGAGCCATCAGTCGCTCATGCTCACTAAATTCATTGTTCCTCTGCTCCTGCGGCAGGATTTATGTGCCAAATTACTCATAGTTGCATGAATGCACATAATTACCTATTTTTCAGTAATTTGGTGTTAAAAGAGTAATGCAAAATTACCAAAATTACTCTGTTGTGATTAAACTTTCTCCTAGGCCTAGTTTAGACCTTCCTAAAGGTTTATTTTTACAGGTCGAATTCCAGTTTTAAAACCTGCTTCAGTCAGGTTAAAATGGTGTGCCTGGTGCCAAATTTGCACTGCCACTGCAGTTCACTAGTGACATTTAAATTGCAGGCCCTGGGTACACTTTGTACCATATGCTAGGGACTTATATGTATGATAAATAAGCCATTTAGGGTTATGCCAATTTGTACATGTTCGAAGAGGGAGCACAGGCTATTTATTCCTGATTAACAGGGGTAAAGTGCATAGAGTTCTACAGCTAGCAAAAACAGATAGGGCAAATATCTGGGGGACACAACACAAAAGATAGCCTTTCCGACATTTACCATTACCGTATATTGTTCATGCAATGAAATGAGCATTCAGAGGGTTCTATATAAAGCTAGGGTTAAATACACTGTTTCCAAAATTTGAGAGATTGTTAAGAAATGAACCATCCCAAGGAAGTCATTTCACGCTTAATTTAATTCGCTTAGCAGGAGTGTTAGTGACCACTTCACAGCACAAAATAGATTGAGCAGCCCAGAGCTGTTTATCCCAATGTTCCTGCCACACTGCAAATGTAAGCGCTGAATAACAATAGCACTTGTGTTACCCCCATCAGGACTTTATTACATATTATGGCCGAACATCACTGTTGATCTGATGTGATCAAACCACGGCCAAAAACCTTAGCGCTATATAATGGACAGTGCAAATCCCAGCCTGCCCCGTTGTAAATATAAAGGCGAACCTGCAGCATACTAATCAGAGTCCAGATAGTTTTCGTGCTCAGCAGCGCGGAGCGGCAGCCACGCCGCTGCCTTTTAATCTTCATTAGCCGCCCGGAGACTCTCTCTCGCAGCTGCAGAGGCCTTGCTTGAATCATCTTCCAAAGATCCTGCTTTTCACAAATCATTGTGTAATGGAATTTTAAATGAGAAAAGGATGCCGCTGGGAGTTAGATGAGATTCAAACACGGATCAGGCGGCTCTTTCCCAGTTTAATATACCCCTTCGGATGCCGCTGATCAATACAGCGCTGTGAAGCCATTTCACTTTGAGCTTTACTGTTATTAACGGGTGTCTATATGGGAGTGTGAGAGTTGTGTTGTCATTTGCCATACAAGCAGTACACAACATCTCATGTGTTCATATGAAGAGTAAACAGTATTGTGATGACTTGAGTCAGGGGTGCCTTATGGGGACTCATTGGTCTGAAATGAGACCTCTAGGCGCTCCCTTGTCACGCCGCGGCTTACCTTGGTGCCATCTAGCTGGCACTGCAGTCTTACACCAGCGCTTGCAGTCAGCAACCATGGGCTGACGAGGACTGCTGGAACCAGGCTCGGGTGTGCGAGGACTGCTAGAACCAGGCTAGGGTGTGCGAGGACTGCTGGAACCCGGCTAGGGTGTGCGAGGACTGCTAGAACCAGGCTAGGGTGTGCGAGGACTGCTGGAACCCGGCTAGGGTGTGCGAGGACTGCTGGAACCCGGCTAGGGTGCGCGATGACTGCTGGAACCTGGCTAGGGTGCGCGATGACTGCTGGAACCCGGCTAGGGTGCGCGAGGACTGCTGGAAGCCGGCTAGGGTGCGCGAGGACTGCTGGAACCAGGCTAGGGTGCGCGAGGACTGCTGGAACCAGGCCAGGGTGCGCAAGGACTGCTGGAAACTGGCCAGGGTGCGCAAGGACTGCTGGAACCCAGCTAGGGTGCGCGAGGACTGCTGGAACCAGGCTAGGGTGCGCGAGGACTGCTGGAGCGAGGCTAGGGTGCGCGAGGACTGCTGGCACCAGGCTAGGGTGCGCGAGGACTTCTGGAACCAGGCTAGGATGTGCGAGGACTGCTGGACAATGTTCCCTCTAATTTCTTTCCTCTGTGTGCGGCAGTGTAAGGTCTCTGTGCGCTGCAGCCAAGGTTATGTGCGCCAGGAACCAGACCGCACATGTGGGAGCAGCGACCAATGTTCCCTCTAATTTTTTTACTCTGTGTGCGGCAGTGTAAGGTCACCTTACAGGAAAGAGTGGTTGGTTGGATAAATTATTCAATTCCTGAGAGACATTAAAGAACTCAGTCACAGCTCTAACTGAGTAAGAAGCAATGCACAAGCCCTGATCCTCTCTCACCTGGGTGGTGGCAATGTTCTTCTCACCAGCTTCCATCACTCCGCATTCGCTCCATGACATTGCATCCACCGCCCATCTCATCACGGGGTTCAATATATATCACATCACAGCGAGAGTGATGAATCTGCAAATGCTGTCCATCAAAGACTGCATCGACTTTAAGGCTTGAACCTACAAATCAGTAACAGGTCCACTGATTCACCTGCTTGAAAATCATGACATTGGAACACTTCAGAGTGAGAAATGCAAGAATGAAAACTGGGGACAGTGTACGCACCATGACCTCCAAGAAAACCCCTTCTGGATTTTAGGCTCACCACATCACTCTCGAAGTTCAGAAAGGAACTAAAGTCTTTTCTCTTCAGTGATCACCTCATCTGGCATCGATAAGGACCTCCTAGCTCCTCTGTCTATGAGTCCAACTATGAAGAAACTCTGTCCCACTTAACTCTCCTTCCATCGTACACTCTGACTTGCTCCCTAGTCTCCACGTGAACTAAAATGGTTTCACTTTCCTATTACTATGTAACGCACTGCACTGCTTTTCACGTTTTCTTCAATTTTTGGAGGACTCGTTCAGACATAAAATTGATACATATTTTGTGGAGGCGAGAGTAAGATGAGGTAGACAGTAAAATACCCAACGGTATAAATACAGTTGAAGAGACCATCATATACAAGGGGAAGCATTTCTATAGATCAGGATTTGTTGAGGAGTAGCTCAGAATGTGTAGTAAATGCCTGAAACGTCTTTGCAGCAAAAGTAGCAAAATAATAACAAGCATTGGCAAATCCAATATGTCTTGTTTTTACGGCCTCTTTGCCGAAACCTTTTAGCTATGCTATTCAGCATTATCAAGATGCTGTGCAGCAGAATGGAAAGCTAAAAAATGGAAGGTACTATTATGCAGCCATGCTATTTTGTAGGCACGAGTATGCTGCATTGCGCATGCATGCCTACAAAATGTTTTATTTTTACAGATCTCAGATGGAATAGTAGATTTAAAAAAAATAGAATAGAAGTAGCACAAAAGTGCTTTTAAGTTGGAAGGGGAGGAGGAGATAGCCTGGGGGAGCATGAGTGTGGAGGGAAGCAATGGGAAGCGGCTGAGGAAGATATCACTTGTGGCAGAAGAACAGAAGTGTAGAAGCAAAGTGGTGGAGTAGCACACAAAGATGTGTGAAACACATAGAGGGGGAGGAAACACATGGGCAAGAGGGGGCAACATGAAGCATAGCAGAATATGGAAGAGAAGTACACGAGGGAGACAGCTGGAAAACACATGCACTCAAATCAAATCTAATCAACATCAGCTTTATTCGGTGCAACAAGTCTCACCATAAAAGCATACTAAAATAAAAACAATCCTATATTTACATTGTCATTCTAATTCATTCAGACACAATAAAAAAAAAAATATAAAATACATTTGTGAAATACTTTAAAATCCATGAAACAATCATTAAGCACGCTTGAAGGGCTAAAGGGAGTAAGGCATTATGGGCTAGTCAAGGGACATTACCTCCGATCATGGGAGGTAAAGTGCTGGTGCAAAAAGGTACATAGTAAAACCTAGAGTACATAGTGGACATCTTAACAAGGAATACATAGTTAAAAGAGAGAGTACTAAGGATAGTCATCTAGGTTTTCATATATCAATGCGTCTAGATGTGAATAATCTTTTCTTTTCCTAACTGCAAGTTGTATAAAATGGGTCACAGAACTTATGACTTTCACATTTTCTAGACTACATACAAAGTTAAAAGCATATTTATAGTTAGAAAGCATATTAGATAAAAAGAGAGGTTTTAAAACTGATTTCCGGATATCCTTATAAAAACTACAAAAAAGAATAAAGTGCATCGTGGATTGCATAGATTTTCCGTTCACATGGGCAGTTTGGAAGTTTGTGACACCATTTTTCCACTCCAGGGAAAGCAACTAAATAGTGTAAAGTACCCATCCTTAACCTTGTAAGGTAAAATCTCTGTTGTACGTTTTTCACCACTGTTAAGTATGGCTGTAGGCCCCTCACAAACGGTTGTTCACAGTATGAAATAACACTATGTTTTTGACTAACAGATTGTTCCCTTTCGTTTTCCATTATTTTTAAGTATTTCAGCTTAAGTTCCTGTTTACTAAGCTCCTGTATAGAAAGGGGTCTTTCCTATCAATATCCACTTTACAGTGTTTTAGAATATTGTGAATGTACTCCAGCCATGGTATCTTCCTACTTTGATCGAGTGCTAAACAGTCCATGATTAATTCTTTTGTAAATTTCGTTTCGTCTTTCGACCAGACACCGTACCAAAAGGTAAGACCGGCAATATTTATTATATCACTAATATAAGGAGCTGATAGTTCTTTATGAATTATATAATTTGCGGTCGCACTAGGGACTGCCAATAATCTTTTTAAGAACTTATTTTCTTGGATCTGTAGGGAGGCGATGTTAGACCTACCCCAGATTGCAGCTCCATTACAAACACCTGAGATACATTTGCTCCGGTAAAGTGCTAAGATTTCGCGGATGGGTTTATTACCTATTTTCGCTGAAAATCTAAAAATGCTCTCTGTTGATCTTAAAAATTTCATATTACATAATTCAATGTGGGTGTTCCATGAACCATTCTTATTAAAAAGCATCCCCAAATAGGAAAAAGATGAGACTCTATTGATTAGAACTCAACCTACATGATGTTGTTTGTTTTTAGACTTGTTGCCCCCACATGTCATTACAAAGGTTTTCTTTAGATTTAATTTCAAATCTTTATCTGTCATGTACAGGGCAAAATTTTCTAGGAGGTTTTGTAGGCCATTTGCTGTACTTGATATTAGGACAGCGTTGTCTGCATAAAGCAGTATGGGGGTTAGGCAAGTCCCAACTTTCGGGGCATCTACACTAAGATTTTGTAAAAAGGGGTCTACATTGTTAACATAAAGGGAGAACAGAAGGGGCGCTAATACACAACCCTGTCTGATGCCACTCTTTACCCTAAAGTCAGGTGTACATTCCCCCTTCTTTCCAAACCGTACCCTGGATGTTAAGTGGGTATAGATCTGTGATATGTATGTAATTATATCAGAGGGGGCCCCTAGCCCATTCAATGTTTGCCATAGTTTGCAATGGTTGACTAAATCGAAGGCGCTAGTGAGGTCAACTAAACAGAGATGTAGCGCCCCTTCCTTTGCTAAAGTATTCTTCCCTATTATTAACTCTAAATTTAAACATTGTTCTACTGTCCCAATACCTCTTCTGAATCCATACTGCGCATCGGTCAGTATTTTTTTCTCATTGGCCCAATTTTCAAGTCTTTCCAGCATTATGCGGCTCATCAATTTTGACGTGGAGCCAAGAAGAGATATTGGGTGGTAGCAATTGGCCTTTCCTCTATCCCCTTTTTTGAAGATCGGTACAATACTACTTTCGACCCAGGTAGCTGGTAAAAAGCCCCCAATGGTAGCGTTAAAAACATTCATTAAAATGGGTATCCAGAAATCCATGTTATACTTAAAAACATCTATGGGTACCCCGTCCGGGCCTGCAGCTTTACCATTCGCACTTTTTTGTAAAGCTAATTTAATCTCTTCTGGCGATATGGGTAAAGAATTGACGGGTTCTACCAATATAAAATTTCCTTTTCTATTCTCACTTATTTTTGTACCGTCTGGGTTAAAAATGCCTTCAAAATGGGCAACCCAATCTTCCGGGGGTACCACAGTATCAATGTTTACTGTTGTATTATCTTTGAAAAAGGGATGATTAACTGTTTTCCAAAAGAGGGCTGAGTCTTTCATCTCTGCAGCCTGGATTAGTTTCTCCCATGCCCCTTCACGGATCTCCCTTTTTCTTTCTTTCAGGGTATTTTTGTAGGTTTTCCTCAAACTGCAGATCCTTGCGCTATCTCTTGGCACTTGCTTTAAAGCCAATTTCAAATCCCCATTCAGCTTTGAGCATTCGTGGTTAAACCATCTGGGATTAGAGTCACGCACCTTGTTCTGTCTTTTGCTAGTTAAATCACCGGCTATTTCAGTTATAATTTTATTGAAAGCCGTTGTGATCGCCAGGCTCGGGGCAGAACTATCCAGACAAGTTTCTAGATCCCCTTGTATTTTTTCTTTAAGGTTTGTCATAAATATAACCGGGTTCACTCCTGACCATTTTATTGACACTCCATTATTCCCCTGCGTATCAATATCATTTTCCAATCTCTTACCCTGTTCTTTTTGGGTCAGATTTAGTCTTAATGATGCTATTAAGGGATGATGATCACTGAGTAGGCTGATATTAATCTGCACTTTTTCTACCAATTCACTACAGTTTGCTGATACAATAAAGTGGTCTATATTTGAAGATGACTTTGCTCCTAAAAATGTTTGTATGTTAGTTTCCCCTCCCCCAGAAGTGGGTTCCAAGATCACCAAGTCATATTTATGCACCGCGTTGTTAATGGATTCCCCATATAGGTCGTGGGAGAAATGGGGTAT
Source organism: Calotriton arnoldi (assembly GCA_963921515.1). Taxonomy (NCBI): domain Eukaryota; kingdom Metazoa; phylum Chordata; class Amphibia; order Caudata; family Salamandridae; genus Calotriton; species Calotriton arnoldi. Next base: position 394,476 of record CAWUFW010006809.1, on the reverse strand, counting down.
CCTATCTCCTAGATGGTCACAATATCCGCAGGGCTCCCTACTTCATAAACACATTTAACACAATTAAAGTCCCCTGCCCATATTAGTACATAATCACCACCTACCCCCTCCAGAAAGTGATCTAGATCTTTTTCAAGTAGCCCAATTACTTTACTCTGTGATTTATCAAATACGTTATTATAAAAATGTATTACGATGATGACCTGCTTTCCTTTTGAGTGCAGAAGCAAAAACTGATAATATTCTGATGAAATAAGCGTTTTCTTTAAAATCAGGGGCGAAGTGGTAGCAATTAGTGTAGCCTTTAGCTCGTCCCATCCTAGATGGGCTAGCATTAGAACAAACAGTTTGGTAACCATTTACAAAAAAAGGTTCCGTACACCATGTTTCTTGAAGTAGAATTAACGCGCACCCATCTAGCGTTTTCAGCCATACCACGTCGTTGATTTTATTTTTGATCCCTGCGATATTCCATGTCATGAAGTTTAGGGATTCACTTTGGTGTATACTAGGACCAGCTTTCCTTGTGTTACCAGTAGGAATATAATCAATATTGCTGGTCATGTGTTTATCAAAATCACCTTTTTGAGGTTGTGCTGTTAAATCATCAGGTTCTAAATTCATCACCAGATTACAAGTATCATCATCGCCCTCATTACTATGCAGGGTGCCATCCATTGAATTTACCTCCTTTAGCGCGATCATATTAACATCTACGTCTACCACACTATTATTAATGGTGTAATCCATTTTCATGTCAAATAACCTGGCCAAGTCCTTTCTAAGTCAATCTATTTCACTGCATCTTCTTAATGCTACATATCTATTGTGCAGTGGTATAGATTGTGGTAGCGTTGACTCATGTTTGCGTAAACATTGCTATGACTAGGCCTATAAAAGTATCCCAGTGGGACAGCCATTATATGGTTAACATTTTCAGGGCAATACCCAGTATCATCGTTCGATAAAACATTCAACAAATCATCCACCAATTCACTACTTCGAAAGTTCACAACAATACAATCCCCCCAACATGATTTTCTAGATTTGCCCACCCAATTCACTCTCCTTATCATAATGATGGCTTCTTGCAATATATTCACCCCAACGTTGGCGTTAACAGAAAACCAATGAACTACTTGATTTTTCAGGGACTCATGTTTCCTTCTGATTTACCACTAATTTTGGGACATTATTTAAAATAATAACGTATGGTGTCACCTGTGGGGGGGGACTTAATGACCCCAAGGTGTTATTATAGTCTTCTTTGGTTCTGATTGTCCTGGGTGGTTGTATATTTTGCTGCTCCCTTGAAGGGGGTGGAATATCATCTTTATGTGGCATTAGACCAGGTGAGGTTTGTGGTGTCAAGGCGTCCTTTACAGCAAAAATTTTCTCTCTTTGGTTAATAGGGCAGTTAATGGTTTGGCCCCTATTTTCACTGACGTTTTCCTTTGGCTTAAGGATAGACTTAGTTGGTTTGGTGATACTAGTAACCTTATTCATAGATTTGGAGGGTAAGATTTCAATAACCATTTCCGTTAGAAAGGCCATGTCTTTCTGTATCAGTTTTATTTCTGACATTAGGCGTCTTTCTATACTGTCCAATTTGCCATTGAGTCTTTTAAATAATGTCTCAAGGTCTTGTGGCTTTGGGTTAGTGGGATTATTTTCCCCCCTTATCATCCCTGGGTTATTATCGCCCTTTTTTTGCTTGGATTTAGATTTAGTTTTAGACTTTGATGGTAACTTCTCCGCAGCGTTGTTTACGATTCGCAGGGCTTCTTTCTTTATTTTTGCCGGAGGGGATATTGGGAGCGTGTCATCCGATGGAACTGAAATCTCCAGAGATGTATTTAACACGCATGGATTTGGCGTTTTATAGACATTTTCGTTTGCAGAAATATTTTCTACAAACAGCTCAATCTCCTCCGCTGTGTTTCCCAAGTTAGTCACATTTGTAGCGGGGGCCTTCCCGCCTTCAAGTGCAGATTCTTTTAAGGCAGCATCAAGTGCTGTTTGTGTAGCTGCCAATTGCTCCTCAACATGAACAATTTCACTATTAATGAGCCCCACAGCGTTTTTCAGGTATTTGGTAATTGACGCACTCTTTAAGGGCACTTTCCCCTTTAGTGATAATTTCCTTTTGCCCATCGTTAATCAATGTAATAGTTTTCGATGTCAGGGATACAAAATATTTTCTCTTACCAGATTTCGCGATTGCTGTTTTCTTGATCCAAAGGGGGTGGCCCTGCCCTGCCTCGTCCGGCCGCGGACGGGCGCAGACGGGCCCGCCCTTGGCCCGGGCACGCCCGCGCGTGTCCCGCACTGCGGGGGCCTTGTGCTGGTTTTAGGGACCTCCGGCGCAGCGGGAGTGACGCGGCGGGAGAGCGCCTCCTGGCGTGGGTGTCTCTGGGGGTTGAGTCCCCTCCTTCCTGGCAGCTACGGTAATGCGGCAATCCTTCAGCGTGTCCACATGCACTCTCATGGAGTGCTGAACCAAAAAGAAAAATTCAGTTCCCGAAAAGTAAGTGGTTGAAGGAAGTAAAGATGCTATGTTCCAGGGGAGGGAAAACAGGAAAGGAAGGTAAGCCCACACAAGGAAATTAATAATGAGCAAGCTGATAGTGAAAATAAAGCCAACCAATGGGAAGCAGTGGGCAGCGTCTAAGACCACTGCAAGTTTACCATAGGTCTTTTCACAACCAGACAGATTGAGCTGTGTGGTAGGCGAGACCCAAACAATCCCAGATCTGGCGAGAAAGCAAGGTCTGTAGATTTATAGTAGGCAGCCCTTATGTGCGTTAAATACCTACTTTTCTGTGCATCCGCCACTCTCCGCAGTAGGGTCCGCTGAAAAGTAAAGCAATTGTGACATATTATACAACACATATGAGAGCTTAATGATATTTCAAACAAAGGTGTAGATCCAGATGCAAGTAGGAGGGATCCAAGTGAAACAGTAACATTCTCATAGATTATGGGACCATCTGTGCTTCTGTGTTTATTTATTTGCATGCTGTTGGGGGTTTTGCCAAAGCTCTCCTTAGTGGTTTGTTCAGCACACTAAATTCTTTGCGGTCTCCTCGAAAGCAGGCAGCCATATTGGATACCTGACAGTGTGGCGCTTGTCCGCGTGTCCAAGCGGAGAGTCTCGAAAAAGATGGCTTGCCATCTTATTAGCGCTGGGTTCAGTGCTTAATTTGAGCTGGTGGTTTCCAGGGTTGGCACCAGCACTTACTTGTCAACACCAGCGCTTGTGACAGTATGCCACAAGGTGACGGTGTCTGGCTAATTTAGAGATGACCACGACAACAGTTAATTATTAATTCAATATACGTTGTAAACTATTATTACCTGCCGCCCAAGCCATTCTTAAAGCTTTGGGGGCCTGTAATAGTCCGAATTGTCACACTTGTAGGAGGAGTGTGATGGTTAGTAGCTGTGTTGTTACTATAATTGGCAGCATGGTAGGGGCAATGTGTGGTGCAAGTTGCAGTAGCCTCCTGACACCTGTTTCAGCAATGAGAAGTTCTAAAAATATCTTGAAACTGCTCCAAAACCCCTGAAATAGAAGAAAGTTAACACTTCCTTTATAATAGCCACTAATTCTCTGCCTATTTGAGACAGTCTATCTTATACTGCATATAGTACAATTTTGAAACAATGTATATATATTTAGAGTGGCTTTAGTTGGAGAATGGGACATCATAGCATTATAACACAGAAGCCACTATCCCCCACTATGCCAACCAGGACAACATTCTGTTTCTCTCTAGCTACACACAAAACATTTGCAGTTATTTCATTAACCAATTGAGGTTTCATAATGTTAACATAAAATAATGTATTTCCCATAAATGTCTTTAACTTGTGTGATTCATCATCTTTCATTTAGGTGTGTGTTTTTTTTGTACATAGTTAGCTAAAAGAAAAGATGAACAACATAGTTATTGAATATTTTTCCCTGTATCTGTTTTGTTATGAGACCCAGGCTGCATTTGCTGCTGGAGCAGTCAGAGTTAAAGCCCATGTACACCCTAAAAACCTCTGCAGTTTCAAATGTCAGCAGATATGCAAGACTGGCTTCAGAGCAGGGCATCTGAGCCGTATATTTCAAGCGATGCTGACAGTATAGCTTTTACAGCTGCATGGGGCTGGAGATTGCCACATATCTTTCATAGCCATTAATATATTAATATCATTCATTCTCCTTGTGAAACACAAAATAATACCCCTCCCCTTCGTTCCCCATCCCATATGGGTCTCCCGGCCTGAAATATATATTAAGGAAAACATGGGCTGAACGCTGTAAACTACCAGGAAGAGTGGCCCAGTATGTTTAAGTAGTACGTGCTGAAGAGATCAGATAAAGACAGTGCAGTCATTAGACTCTGAGTACTTGACTCACCGGATTGCTTTCTGTCCACAAGAGTCTGGGAGTGTGGCTTCCAGGCTCAGCACTTCACTGGATTGCTTTATCACGAGTTGTGAGACTGCTTGGGGCTGAAGGTCTTCAGCCAGAATGGGCAGGGAAAGGGGCTAGGGCTGCAGCAGCAGTTTAAGTTTGTGTCCCGGTCGAACTTAAAGAGAGTCACAGGCATCAGTTTTGCTCTCCTCACTCGAGAGTGTCACTAATATGTGAATATTAAAACTATAATTTATGCTGCCGGCGAAATCCAGGTTCAGTGCGGGCCTGCAAGGACTGTAGAGAGCAATCACATGGCTGTCCCTGATGCAGGTAATCAGCATCCTGCGCCGCCAACGCTGCCTTCCCTCTCCCTCCTCTGACCACCTGCCGTCACCAATCAGTGCTGTATTTACTGATCGCACGAGGACTGACCGTGCCAGTCAGTGAGTGTGTGACACTGCATGATGCAGTCTTCTCCCAGACTACTGACTCATCCCCCGTGGCCCGGCCGCACAGTCTTTGCGCCCGCGGCCCGCGAATCACCACGATGATGATGCCTCATATTATCAAAAGAAATGCAGCAAGTCTACAGGCAGGACGTGTGCTTTTAGAAACACCTAAAAGCACACGTCCTAGCTCTAGGCTTGCTGCCTCATCTGTTAATAGGGCACAGCTGCGGGGCAGATTGTGTGCCTTTGTGAAAGTATTCATGTTAATTGCAGCGCACACGGGCGCTGTGATTAACATGATTACTTTCAAAAAGCATACAATCTGCCCCACAGCCGAGCCCTTTTAAACAAAAGAAATGCAGCAGGAGCCACTTGCTGACGAACTTCGGGTGGTCTCCCTCCGCCTTTTGCGCCGCATGCATTTTAAAAGAGGCGGCGCGAACTGTCCTCAGCTGCATGTGCGCGCTTCGCATATTACACTGCGCGCTCTAGGAGACATAGGTGCGCGGGCGCGCGGGCGCGCACATTACAGGGAACAGTGCTGCTGGAACCAGGCTAGGGTGCACGAGGACTTCGGGAACCAGGCTAGGGTGTGCGAGGACTGCTGGAACCAGGCTAGGGTGCGCGAGGACTGCTGGAACCAGGCTAGGGTGCGCGAGGAGTGCTGGAACCAGGCTAGGGTGCGCGAGGACTGCTGGAACCAGGCTAGGGTGCGCAATGACTGCAGTAACCAGGCTAGGGTGCGCGAGGACTTCTGGAACCATGCTAGGGTGTGCGATGACTGCTGGTACCAGGCTAGGGTGTGCGAGGACTGCTGTAACCCCGGTAGGGTGTGTGAGGACTTCTGGAACCAGGCTAGGGTGTGCGAGGAATGCTGGAACCCGGCTAGGGTGTGCGCTTTATGTGACTTGCTTGTTCTTCATGTTTGGAGCTGAGGTACTTATTGAGGTCTTCAGGGGCCAGCTTAGCAAGATTGCCTCTGTTTGCTCCGGTGCCTAACATCATCACGTGCACCTGGTACTGACTTTGCAGCTTTTGCAGCGATGCAGCCACTCAGTGAGTTTGATCTTGTGCTGCAGCCAAAGCAGCATGGAAGCCGGGACTGGAAGATTTCCGCTGAGTCACAAATCCGTGGAAGTGGCGCCGAGTCTTGGGTGGGACCTTGAAGATCCACTTGAGGTGTTTGCAGGGTCACAAAAGTCTTTATATATTTGGTCTCAGGATCAGAAAAATCTCTGTATATTTGGATCTAGGGCCTTGTGCACACTGCAATTTTGAGTTATATTTGGAGTTAATTTGTTTAATTATCACTATTTTTATATTTGAAAGATAACTGTAATGCCTATATGGGACAGATGTACCTGATCATGGTGTTAATGTTCAGTGATCTAGTTTGTGTGTCATTGCCTTACAAATTAGATCTTATATGTTACATATATGCCACTGCACTAGGATATGGGCCCACTTGGGCATTATCACTCTTATCACCTATGTTTGCTTTTATATACAGGTAATAATACACCTTTGGAGGAGCTATCTGAAATGTATTAGAGCTCACTGACACTGTTGAGGTTTCTATTCCCAATGTGGGCTAAGTTATTCCTTCAATGTCAAAACAGGTTATGACATGGTTACACCCATGATGGTGCATTGTAGACAGTACCTGTCCTCAAATACCGCAGCAGAAAGCCCACTGGGGCATGATTCATTGCTTAGTACTTTGTGCATTTATTGACAAGCATTTGATTATGTTTGTATAAACATGCTGAAATGAAGACCATTTATATGAGTGACAGAATGTTGATTTACTATATATATAGGATGATTGTTATATCCTTATTGTCATTGTTTTACCTATATTATATGTGTTCGTTAAGCATATACAGGGATTTTAGCCATTCCAAGATGGAACTATTTTATTTTGCAAAATTACTTCCATAGTCCTTTGTTTATTCCCATATATTTGCACGTAACTGTTCAAAAGTCTTTTCTCACATACGAGTGATCAATACAACAGTGCTTGTCGAAGCACTTATAGTTTTTCCCTTGCCGTGAAATAAAGAATCAAGCTGGCTTACACCATTAGCTGGAGTGCGTGTGCTTTTTTCGCTGTATAAGAGTAGACTTTGTACTTTAATCTATAGGGCTCTCACACTCAGACACATGCCGCAAATAACAGGAGACGGAGGGTATGTGAGACGAGTGGAGTTCTACATATATCTATTCCACAAGTTACACCAAAATTCGGAGTGGTGCACTACCAAGGTGGTCAGTTCAATAAATATGTTCACTTGTTTGGGTTGTATCAAAATCAATCCTTTATTTTCAATGTCATCCGACAATACAAAGTTCCAGCCAACGCGTTTCGTTCATTAAGCAATGAACTTCTTCAGGGCGATCGTGGTTAATGGAATGGCGAAGAGAAATTTGTCCTACAGTCGTGTCTTGTGAGCCGCGTGGTAAAAGCCAGCTCTGGTAAGCCTGTGTTGTTCGTCACAAAAAAGCGTCTATTCCGCAGTTGCGAATGGTCACAATATTAAAACGGGTGCGGCCTCCTTGATAAGGGCCAGGATCCGTGGTTCTGAAGAAGCAGTACGCCTGGGTAAGTCCCGATCCGCTTTTTTGTGATGAACAACACAGGCTTACCAGAGATGGCTTTTACCATGCGCATCACAAGACACGGCTGTAGGACAAATTTCTCTTCGCCGTTCCATTAACCACGATCGCCCTGAAGAAGTTCATTGCTTAATGAACGAAACGCGTTGGCTGGAACTTTGTATTGTCGGATGACATTGAAAATAAAGGATTGATTTTGATACAACCCAAACAAGTGAACATATTTATTGAACTGACCACCTGGGTAGTGCACCACTCCGAATTTTGGTGTAGTTCTTTCTCTGCTTGGCAGTTGGCACCCAACAACGGCAGGTGCAGGAGTTGCATGTGCACACCAACTTGAACTATCTTTGGATATACCATATAGGGAATATAGCAGGGAAGTGCGGCTATCTCAGTCCGCCGTTGTTCGGCTTCTTCCATATATTCCACAAGTTAAATCTTCCCCAAAGTAAAGAAAATCCACGAGCCGCTCTGATCAGCATAGACAGTGTTTATCCTCTGGCAGAAAGAAGACTCATTTAGATCGCAGCCGTGGTCTTCATTATATATATATAATGGATTGAATGTATCAACTATGCCATTAGACTGGAAACCTAGAAATGTTAATAGGTTGTCTATTTCCATGCTTTACCTTGCACATATGGCACTTGTCACTTTAAGAATGGAAAGAGAGAAAAGCTTAAAAAGTAAAAAAAATTGAAAAAAAGCTGTATAAAAACAGACCTTACACTGTTAAGCGCGTCATGTGCTCAAGGCTCCTCGGAGCTGAAACGCGTCATGCTGCTGGTGCTTGTTTGAATCAATAAAACAAAAACCTGCACCTACCTGTGGTCCGTGCTCCTGTGCCTGTCTTTGGGAACGAAGGTTGGAGTATTGCGAATGTAATTAGCTGGTTCTGAGTCCTCCAGCTAAACACGGACCCCCTTCACGATGTGGGCTGTCTGCTGACAAAGGAGCCGATGCTTGGCAACAAGTGGAAGGAGACGAATCCATGAGGATTACCAACAGCACAGCCCCCCAGCGTTCAACTCGACGGCACTGAAATCTTCGGGTCAACAGCAAGGTAGGCGAACACGCGTCGGAGGACACGTAGGGCGCTATACCGTGAGTTGTCAGTAAGGGGATACAGCCATTAATCTGTCCTGCTGGGTTGAAGGTGTGCAGAAAACGCAGGGCGAGGAAATACAATAGGGCTAAAGATCCCTCTCGCAGTGCGTCAATTACTAACACAAAATACATTCAAACAAGCGCAATGTCAGCCAACGCGCTAAAGGAAAGGGCAGCGGCGGCGGACATGTTTAACGACGATAAAGTCTCAACTCAGGACTCAGTCCCCCAACATGCATCAGTGGGGTTGCGCAATAATAATGTGAAAGAAAAGATCAAGCAGCTCGAGAAATTAATGAAATCTGAACAAAATAAGTGGTGGGAAGCGAAATCCCTCCAATGCTACTTGGACGTGGGACGAGTACCACGGGGATTAAGAATTCTAACAGCCCCCAGTTATGAAAACCCGGGCAGAGATATGATGAAGGAGTGGGCAGAAACAAACCTGGAATCCTCCAGACGACTAATAGTCATCCTAGTTAAATATGCTGAAAAAGATCAGTTGAAACTACAAGAACAAATTGAGGCACTCAATGCAGAAATAGGAACATTGGGAAGTAAGGAAGAAATAACAAAACTCAAAGACGAAATGATAAAAGACTTAAAAAGGAGGAAGATAAAATTCGTGAGAGAAAGGCTTACAAATTTCACCGTGATCGAACCGATTACGAAACAGGGCGTGAATTGGAGGATGGAGTTCACTTACGTGCCTGTGAATAGGCCCGGATGGGCAATTCCTGTGTAATTTAAATACGTGAAGAATTTGAACTTCCTCTCTTTGACGTGACGGATTAAATGGTTAAAAAATGGAAATAAAATTGGATGAACTTTGGCAACACTATGGAGTACATGTAAAATTGTTTCACAAATTTGTATCCAGCTGTGCAACTCTTTTGGGACACGAATTTTGCGTGTCTCAACTTCGAGATGAATTCTTACCCATTGCGCACTAGGAACGGAGCGCATAAAGAGTGAATGCACGCTAAACATGACAAATGGATTATAAATTAGAACTTTGACAAACCAAGGTGTGCTTCAGACTTTTTTCAGATGTATCGTATTAAAGCCGTTCCGACCCTGAAAGCACCCTAAAGTATAAAACATGATTTAAATGAAGGATGGACAATGTCACGTTCAAAGACTCTCAAAAATATAAACTTTATTGCTAAAAAATGTTATTGGAATTAGCAGTGTTAAATCACACTATCACATATGTTTTTCTTGGGGACTGTTAAATCATACCATCACAAATATTTTTCTTGGGGAATGTATAAATTTATGTGGTGTAAGACTTAGTTTATATTGCACCTTATTTTGTATTATTATCAAGACATCTTCACAAAGGTATTAGCATTCAGGACTTAATTAAGGGGAGTAGGGGTATCATACAAAAAACTCGTGGTGGGTGGGCCTAGGGAACAACGTCATAGCAGTGAAAATAGGCGGAGACACGCAGGGTTTAAAAATCAGATACGAGTCAGCTGGGGTGGTTGCATAACGGAGGTTGAGTCGAGTGAGTTAAGTCGAGTGGTTTTCCGATGGCAAAGAATCGTTAAAAGATTAAAGGTACAAACTGGGGTTTCGGGAGAGATTCAGATAGACGCATGGTTCATAAAGAGTTACGAGGTAGATTGCGTGTTTTACAACGTTGTTTGAGCGAATTATTTTTCCGGTTGTAAACAACTGCTGAATAATTTAAAGTACAAACTGGGGCGATGGGGAGAGACTTAGATAAACGGCACAACCGAGGGGATTCATTTGGTTTAAAAACAACAGACACAAATTGACGTGGGTGGTTTTACAATGATATTTGAGCTGAATAGCGGCTGTACTAAGTGCTGAATGACCACGAGAATAAACGGGGTAATGGGGAGAGACCTTAGATGGATGACATAATTGAGGGGTTAATCACCAGCGGTTCGGAGTAGAGTAAGAGTGGTTTCAAGGTTATTTAGTTTTGTTTTTTCATTTTGTTTTCCTGTTTGGGAGGTTGATTGGAGGAAAAGTTAAACAGCAAGCACTATGGTCTAGGATATGTATGTTTATTTTTTGAAATGTTATGCATATAGGACACGGGGTTATTATTAATTTCAATTGTATTCAAATTGTGTGTATTGATGCACATTTTTCAATCATTGTAGATACCCCTGAAGAAGGTCGATATTTGACCGAAATGCATTGGGTGAATCAATATGTATTGGAGGATGGAGTTCACTTACGTGCCTGTGAATAGGCCCGGATGGGCAATTCCTGTGTAATTTAAATACGTGAAGAATTTGAACTTCCTCTCTTTGACGTGATGGATTAAATGGTTAAAAAATGGAAATAAAATTGGATGAACTTTGGCAACACTATGGAGTACGTGTAAAATTGTTTCACAAATGTGTATCCAGCTGTGCAACTCTTTTGGGACACGAATTTTGCGTGTCTCAACTTCGAGATGTATATTTACCTTCGCCAGAAAATACGATGCCCTAAAAGTATCTAAATATGGGGAAACAGGAGCTGGCAGAGCCAATATGGTAAACAACCAAGCGGGACCTAGTAAATCCTCAAATTCGGAATTTAGCTCAGCAATGGAAAGTGAAACCGAATCAAATAACCCCAATCAGGCCAACAAACAAATACCAGCTAAAATATCATTGGCGGAGGAGGTGGATTTTTTAGTCTACGAAAGGCGCAACACATTGCGCCCAAGAACCCAACAAAACAAACAACAACAAAAAGCCGATCCACCAAGCGCCGCGAAAGGCGAAAAGCAAAGTCACGAAGAGCCAAAGAAACAACAGACTCGTCAAACCAGACGCAATTGGAGACGCCAATACTAAAAACCAACAATAGAGGTCAAACAGAAATCAATCTTACAGATGTCGATCTCAATAAGGCAGAGGAGCAGCTGTTAGCACTGGGGCTCTCCTGTTGTCCTGTAAGTTCATTTGACCGTGCTACTACCAGACTAGACATCTTCAAAAGTATAAGAGAATTAAAACTAAAGAAATATTTTCTTCAAAACAAGAAAACTCCAATGGAAGGGACAATCCAACAATCTGAACCTCCTTCAACAAGTCCTCCCTTTTTCAATTTAACAGCATCAGATTTTCCACTGTTGGATGATTTACAAGAGCTAGCCAATGAAAACTACAATTTGAATATGTCCCTTTGTCTGGAAAACACAACCGACAAGTTGGCACCAAAAACAATTGAAACTACCACTCCCTTTAAACCAAGGTCCAAATTCAACCCCATCACACCGAAGGATTCAATTGACATTTTTCAGGTACAAGTAGTAAAGGGAATCAAGCAACTAAATCATAAGGTGCAGAGAGTTAACAAACACAAAGGCAATAAGAAAGAACTTCAATACCACATACTAATGGAAAAATTAAAAACAAACAAAGACATAATCATTCATAATGCAGACAAGGGCGGAAACCTTGTTCTGTGGAAAAAGAAGGATTACATTGAGGAAGCCATGAACCAACTGGCAGATACAACATGCTACCGCAGAAGTGACTATCCAGAACTGAGAACCACGTATAATACATACAATACAAAATTGGTAGCATGGAAAAATGCAGGGTTACTAACTCCCCAGGAGTACCAATACTAGAAAAACGAAAATCCGGTCACACCGATTTTGTACTTTATCCCGAAGATACATAAAGATGCATTCAAACCTCCAGGAAGTCCTATCATTTCGGCACGGAACAGCCTCCTGGAGAAAACCTCCCAATATGTAGACTACTATTTACAGGAGTATGTACAACATCTGCCATCTTATATCAGGGATACAGGGGGCTTCCTGTTGAAAACACAAAACATTGTCTGGCATCAAGATTTTCTGCTCGTTGCGATGGAAGTGACATCACTATACACGTCCATTAACCACCAGACGGTATCCGAGCACTGCAACATTATTTAAGCAAAAGGACTCCCGAATTTGTACAGCACAACAAGATGCTTTTAAATATGGTTGAGTTCTGTCTCAATAATAATATTTTTTTATTTCAGAATGTCTTATACAAACAACAACGGGGGGTATCCATGGGTGCCAGCTTCTCCCCCAGTTATGCCTGTCTTCACATGGGATGGTGGGAGGAGCTGGTACTAATGAAGGAACACATGACTACAGTCACCACTAAAATCAAATGTTGGCTACGATTTATAGATGACTTGTTTTTAATATGGTAGGGGTCTGTAGAGGAGGCAGAACAGTTCATCAGAGAACTAAACAGGAATAGTCTTAATCTGCACTTCACAGCCTCAATCAGTGCCACAACTATCAATTTTTTAGATGTTGAAATTTACATCAAAAACGGTCAGCTGGAGACAAAATTGCACAGGAAGCCAACAGCTGGCAATTCGATATTACATGCAGGCAGTTTTCATCCACAGCATCTGATTCAAAGCATCCCCTACAGGGAGATGCTACGACTTAAACGAATCTGTAGCTGTGAAGATGATTTAATATTAGCACAACAAGCCTGCGCTGCCAGATTCCGTGCAAGGGGGTATTCAAACATGTGAATTGAACAAGCCATTAAGAAAAGCAATGCAGCTACTAGGGAGAGTCTAGTCAACCAGGACAGAAAGATGAAGGATAACCAGACACAAAATTCTTCTTCTTCTTTCAGATTTATCTTAAAATACAGTAAACAAGATAATACAATCAGAAAAATCATTAGAACCAACTGGCCCCTCGTCCTAGATGATCCCATCATTGGCCATACTCTCCCTAAAAGTGCCTCCATTACTTACACAAGGGCTACATCCATGAGGGACGTGCTAGTTCAAAATGACCCCCTTACCCAAACTAAAAGCACATGGTTGTCTCAAAGGAAGGGATTCCATCGCTGTAAAATCTGTAAGGCGTGTCAATTTGGGATCAATAAAGTTTCATATGACTCCCCATTCAGTGACCAGGAAAAAATAATAAGGAAGGCCCTGAGCTGTGAATCTGACTACGTAGTCTATGTGCTGGAGTGTCCATGTGCCCTGCGATATGTAGGTAGCACTATACTACAGGGGCACAAGAGGATACTCCAGCACATCAGAGCAATCAAAAACAAAGACACTACATACCCCGTAGCACGACACTTTGGGGAAGCACATAATGCGGACCCCAAACAACTCAAGTATTTTATCATTGACGCAATCCCACAATACAAAAGAGGCGGGGACAGAGAAAAGGCCCTTAGACGTCTAGAAACCAGATATATTTTAGACCTCGATACAAAGTCCCCGAGAGGCCTTAACATTACGGAGGAATTATACACCTGCCTCTAGTAAGATTCTTTAAAACTGACATAGATATCAAACTTTAAGACTTTATGTCATCAGCAATAATATGTAACTATCTCGCCACCCAATCCACACTTTTTAATCATTTTTACACTATTTTGTACACGGTTTTAGATGGGTTTTAGAATTTTTATACACTTTTATCAGCGTATTTTGCACAGGTTTTTAGATATTAATGTATGTTTATACAGCAAGGTCAGCACCCAAGCACCTTTTTGGATAAGTACTGTAATTTGCATTAGCACTTTATATATCTATTTATAAAAATGTCTGGATAGGTATTTATACCAGGATGTATGGAAAACAATGAATTAACTATGCATAATTCCAATCGGTATTCAAACCTGAATCTATCAACTATGCATTAAAGACTGGAAACCTAGAAATGGTAATAGGTTGTCTATTTCCATGCTTTACCTTGCACATACGGCACTTGTCACTTTAAGAATGGAAAGAGAGAAAAGCTTAAAAAGTAAAAAAAATGTGAAAAAAAGCTGTTTAAAAACAGACCTTACACTGTTAAGCGCGTCATGTGATCAAGCCTCCTCAGAGCTGAAACGCGTCATGCTGCTGGTGCTTGTTTGAATCAATAAAACAAAAATCTGCACCTACCTGTGGTCCGTGCTCCTGTGCCTGTCTTTGGGAACAAAGGTTGGAGTATTGTGAATATATATATATATATATATATATATATATATATATATATATGTGTAAATATGTTGCGCCGCTTCGAACTAATAATGGGCAATGAAATAGTCCAATTTTTAGTATTAGTAAGCCCACTGGGGCAGAATTGGTGGTGTTTTACTATACTGTATGCGCATATTTGAATTTGGTTTTAGCGCGAAAAGATTCAAATAAGTTTAATGGCACCTTATGAATTTTATTGTGTTTTATTATGTATTTTACATGTAAATCTAACCATAATTAATTAATGTGACAGACTTCTCTTTGCCTGTTCAGCTAAGGACATTAGATCAACTATGCACATATGACTAAAAACTACCAGTCTGCCTTCACTTTCTATTTTTGTAGTTTCACACGTGACAAGTTTGTATTCACAGTTAAATACGCAAAATAACTTTATTGAAATGTTAGTGAGCAAGCCTGTTGGGCAGGCGTAATGCGTCTAACATCATCAGCTGTCATTAAAGAAGTTATTGCGAAAAGACACGGCGTCGACTTTCCTGTGTTGGAAGTGTGGTGTATATTTCGGACCGTGTTTGGGAGATCCGCAATGCCGACGCGCCCTTTGGTCTGGAGGTGGTGGGTTATCCCGAACAAACGTGGAGCCTATATATATATATATATATATATATATATATATATATATATATATGTATGTATATATATATATATATAACCTACAACTAACCGAGGCAGAAACACAACTTCTCTCTTTAGGTTTGACCTACTGCCCAGAAAGTAGTTTTGATTACACAACCACCCGTATTGACATTTTCAACTTCATCCGAAAACTCAAACTCATCAAATTTTTCAAACAGAAACATGGCAACAAACCTCCAACTACTGACAGCAACGAAACGGTCCACACTCAAGGCACTCTTGCAGTCTCGGACATTGCCACAATTAGAACCATGACAGAACTAGAATCTCCAACTGACAATGCCCCAACACAACTACTTTTACACAACGCTGGTATAGACACCTCAACCAAAATCACGAGTCCGTTCAAGCCACCATCCACTTTCACGCCCACTATGCCGAGAGATGCCATAGACATCTACAACGATGTCATTGTGGAAGAGGTAAAAAATTTGCACAAACGAAAATCCCGTGCAAAACACAAGAAGACATTCAAACACAAACAATAAATGGACCTCATGAAAAAACTTCAAGACAGAACGGACATTATCGTCAACAAATCAGACAAAGGCGGCAACATCGTCCTATGGCCAAGGAACCTATACATGGAGGAAGCTTATAGACATCTGCACGATGCCACTTGCTACAGGCCTACCACCATGAAGGAAGTAGTTGCCAGTGGCAAGAACTCAAAGAGCCTCAATAACTACAGGACGCAAGGCATTATCAGTAAACAGGAGTTCAATTTCCTGAACAACAAATTTCCTGTACTACCGATCCTGTACTTTCTGCCAAAGGTACACAAAGGTACATCACCGGTGCCTGGGAGACCTATCATCTCGGCACGTAAAAGCCTCTGCGAAAACATATCTAAATATGTTGACTACTTTCTGCAAGATACGTCATCAACTTACGTACCTACTTAAGAGACACCAGCGACTTCCTTCTGAAAATCAAAAACATCCCGTGTTCACCGAACTGTGTCCTGATGTTTCCTGAAATAACTTCACTCTACACCAGCATACGTCATCCAGATGGACTTAATACATGCCATACATTCTTGGCTAGGAGACCTATCCACTGTTACAAACATAATGAACTCATCATGTTTCTCATTGAGTGGTGCCTGCAACATGACTTTTTTATGTTCAATAACAAGACATACCAGCAACTCAAGGGTGTGGCAATAGGGGCTTGCTTCTCCCCAGCTACGCATGTCTTCACGTGGGCTGGTGGGAGGAGGCGGGTCCTCAGGGTCACACACTCAAAGCTTAGTCCAATAACATCCTCTGTTGGCTACGCTATATAGACAACATATTCGTGGTCTGGAAGGGTTCCATTGACAGTGCAAAGACATTCATCAATGAGATCAATTGTAATGATTATAATTTGGAGTTCAATGCCACCATAAGCACAGAATCAGTGAAATTTCTGGATGTAAAAGTATATGTCTCTGATAACACACTACAGTCCACCCTCCATAGAAAAACCACTGCAGGGAACTCCCCCTGCACGCCACCAGCTTCCACCCGAAACACCTGATAGCAAGCATTCCTTATGGGGAAATGCTGCAGCTTCGCAGAATATGCAGCAATACTACAGACCTGACCAAGTGCCAATTGGAGTCTCACATGAGATTCAGGGCCAGGGGGTACACTGAAAAGACGATCATGGCAGCGATTACCAAAGCTAACTCATTTCCCAGAGAATCGCTACTACTAGGCACATGCGCTGACATTACTAACAACACACATACTCAACCAGAGCTGACCACTGAGAGCTGGGTAACCACGCGCCTAATCATCACCCACAACACCGAGGCACGTGCACTTAAAGCCATTTTTAACAAACACTGGGGCATCATCAAGACTGATTCCACACTAGGACCCATGGTTGCCCCTAGGCCCAACGTCACCTATAGGAGAGCTAGTTCCATGCATGATGCTGTAATCAGAAACAGCCCTGAAAAAACTAATGCTACGAATTGGTTATCAGGTGTCAAAGGGTTTTTCAAGTGCAGCAGCTGCAGGGCGTGTAGATTTGGAGTTAACACCACCCAAATCACGGCGGAGTTCAGGAACAAACCCATAGTGATCCAACAAAAACTCACTTGCAGAACGGAATTCGCAGTTTACATTCTTACCTGCAGCTGCGGGCTCAGATATGTAGGGAGCACCAAGCTCCAGGTGCACCTACGTATCTTGCAGTATATCAGAGCAATTGTCAACAGTGACCCGGCATATCCTGTTGCCAGGCACTTCAAAGGAACACATCATAACAATTTGGACCACCTTAAATACTTTGTAGTTGACTGCATCCCACCACTCAGGCGTGGGGGCAACAGAGAGAAATTGTTAAGACAACTGGAGTCCAAATATATAATTGAACTCAACTTACCAAGGCACCGACAGGACTGAACCTTAGTGAAGACCTTTACAACTTCCTGTAAAAAGAAGTTACTACAGTTGCGTTTACACATTTTCGCCAATTTGACTTCTAAAAGTCAGCTGACTTTTAGTTGGTTGTCCAGTTTTTAACCCACTGTATTTCATGTTCTCACGATTAGGAACATTGTTTTAACACACTGCTCCAGGCTCGCCAGATCTTGGAGCAACTTTAGGGTTTATTACTCACATACGACCTTCACACTTTTCCCCGTCCTACTTCACTTTTATCCAATCTTGCTCATTAGTGACCCCATTGTTTAGTAGATTAACGAATTCAAATTTTTGGGCCATCTAGTGAACAACACACACCACACGCAGACTTCGACATGTTACATATGACTCTTACAACACTTAGGCCCATCTTGAGTACCCGCACTTAGCGTACATAGCAACATGACTTCAAATGCGCTCTCGCTAAATAGTTAACCGCAAGGGCATTCACACGTAAAGGCTGCAATAGATGCGCTTCATCAACTGTTCCCTAGTTAGGGATGATGGCACACCTGGTTCCTTATATTTTACCCGTGCCACATGGCATTCATAGTGGTTTTCAGGAACATATACTCGTGTTACCTCATCTAATTCTAGAATAAGTTTCTATCACAGATACGTCTTGGGAGACTTATATTTTTATAACGCCCTTTTCCATACATTGATAATGCCTCTAACTTTGCCCACACTTGCTTACCTTTCAACACACTGCGCATCACTGGAGTTACAGAATGCTGGGTCATCTGCACTGTTATATAGAGCACTAGTCTTTTGTCTATGTCTGTCACTGTAGTTTGCTTGTCATTTTTGCGCCTCGTCTTCGGCTGATGACAAGATGATTTTACAGCATGCTGCAAAATTGCCACGTTTTTGCCATGTCACAATAAACATAGAAAAGTCACTAATAGATACTATAAATACAATGTCCATTTTCAAAGCGCGCTATGTGATCAAGACCACAGGCTTGTGGTCGAAACGCGTCATCCTGATATGCTAAGGCAATAAACTGATTCATTGTAACTTCAACTGGAGTCTGTGCCCTTGTTTGGCCCGCTGCGGTCGTTCACTGGGATTCTGGTTTCATATATAAATATAAAAAAAAAAATATATATATATATATATATATATATATATATATATATATATATATATACATACATATATATATATATATATATATATATTCTCTCTTGATGGCCCTTCTCGGGGCCGTACATGAGCGCACACTGAGGGATTATTTTCCTTATTTTATTGAAGCCACACACAAAAACACACCCGACAGACGCGTTTCGGGTACACGCCTTCGTCAATGTCGGTAGGGTAAACATTACTTTTTCTTTTTAAAAATAAAATCATCGACATAGAAAGGGAAAAGCAGTTCATCCGGGTTGTGTGTAGAGAGCAACAAGGGGTTATTGTAAGTCATCACAAATCTTAGATTCAAACAGCGGCCATCTTAAAATGTCTTATAAACCATATTATTTAACAGTTAAATCATAAGGCCTACTGTTCAATATTTACATTTGTTTGCTAAACGTTCATTTTGTTCATCCTATGTAGAGCTATTTACACCATGTATACCTATTTTTATACAATCTAGCCCTGAATGGTACAATGGATATTATGAGTTTCATATAACTCCTTAATTTATGTTAACGAAACTACAGATTGAAGATTTAGCATTCCTGTTATTATGCCCTGAATGGGCTTATTTTACAAATAACTTCAATCAAAAAATTCAATATATCACAGTCCATCAACATTTTAGTGTATCATAAATTATACAGTGGCTTAGGCTTTAATTCATGGTACATAAGCATCTCACAATTCATAACCCCCATACGTGCTAATGTAATTACAGTGCAAAATGCTTCCTATCCTCCATATAATACATATTTACAAAACTTCCTTTACTAACTTCAAGGAATATGAATCCATAATTCTTCCTCATTGTTCAAGCCTGCCGGACTTTTCGTTTGCAGTTCAATTATATATTTCGATTCCAACCTCCTAAGTTTTCCTTACTCTGTCCCCACCCTTTCATCTTTGGGGACCTGATCAATACAGAAAAAACTTTAAGAGGTTCTGATTGGATTTATGATGATCTTGAAAGTGGCGGGCCACTGGATACGTGGCACCCCGGTTCTTTATAGCACGCATGCGCTCTAGAACCCTTTTTTTAGTGGGGTGGATGGTGCTCCCCACATAGCGTAACTCGCATGGGCAGGTCAGACAATATACTGCAAAATCAGTGTTGCAGTTCATTAGTTTATTGATTTTCCTTTTTGTTGTTCTGCCCGGGGTGTTAAATTCCTTGACCTTTTTGCAATTTTTACATGCCTTACAGTTCATGCATGGATAGAACCCTGTCACAGTGTCTTTCCTTTTGGGATTTTTAGAAAAGTGGCTCCTCACTAGTTGGTCTTTCAGGGCCGAACCTCTCCTGTAAGTTATCAGGGGTTCTTCGGTATATGTGGCCCTATAATAATATCTGATTTCAAAATCTTCCAATTCCTCCGAAAGATTTGAAAAATCTCTGAGGACTGGGCTGAATATTCAGTTATCATCCTTATTTCTCCTTTCTTCTCTTGTCCCTGTCCTGAGGGTTCTCTTCCTCCTAGTATCAGATTCTTTCTTTCTAGTTGTTCTGCTTTTCTTTCCGCTCCCCTCAACACTCTTTCTTGATACCCTCGTTCTCTTAGTCTATTGAATGCATCCATTTTAGATTTCAAGAATTCTTTATGTGTTGTACAATTTCGTTTGATTCTCACAAGTTCCCCATATGGAACGCCACTAATTACACTATTAGGATGGAAGCTATCCGCATGTAAAGTGCTGTTTCCAGCCGTAGGCTTCCGATAGAGTGTGGTCTGTATATTATTCTCTTCTATATAGACTAATAAGTCTAAATAGGGTACTTGTGTGTCACTGATGCATTCAGTAAATGCCAAGTTACATGTATTGTCCAAATAATGGAGAGGTCATCTATATAGTGGGACCACAACACAATGTTTTCTAGCCACTTCTCATTGTTTCCTGCCCAGGCCACGTGCTTCTCCCACCAGCCCACAAATAAATTCGCGTAACTGGGGGCGAAGCACGTGCCCATCGCAGTTCCTTGCTCCTGATGGTACATCTCCCCTGCAAATAAAAAAATATGATTCTTTAGACAAAATATATATATATATATATATATTATCTACTGGCGGTCGCCAGTAGATAGTTATAGTTAGGACCTAGTTTCCATAGGAAACTCACTTTTTGTTTTCTCAATATCTTTGGCACCGGTTGACGAATCTTCGCAAAATTTTTAAAACTCGTAGCCCGCTCCGGTCAGCTCCTGTCTTGAAAGTTTCGGGGTGATTCGGCAAGCGAGCGAGCGAAGAAAAAGGGGTCCCAAAGCGTGTTTTCTCCATGTTAATTCCCTTAGGAACCTTTAGTCACGGCTACAGCCCGAACTGCTGAAGCAGAATTACACCAAATTTGGCAAAAAGGTAGCCCTTGGTTCAGAAAAAGACCTTTTTTTAAATGGTGTAAATCCGGTCAATAGTTCCTGAGAAATTCAAAAAATAGAGTTTGGAAAATTAATTTCCCATAGGAAACTTTAGACACGGTTACAGCTGAAACTGCTGAACGGAATTACACCAAATTTGGCAAAAAGGTAGCCCTTGGTTCAAAAAGAGACCTTTTTTTAAATGGTGTAAATCCGTTCAGCAGTTACTGAAAAATCAAAAAATAAATGTTTTGATATATAGAGGCACGGTGGATCCGCGCACCCTCCCGACCACGAGCTGTATTCTAATTGGCTGTCAACACTCCAAACCAGGAAGTGTTGGCAGCCATCTTAGTGCTCTCGGTAACCGAGGCACAAAAAAAGAAGAAAAGAAGCGCGAAAAACAAGAAAAGGGGGCAGGGTAGAAACACCCTGACCCCCTAGGCCTGCTCAGGGCCCAAAAAAAGCATTTAAAAAAAAAAATCAAAAAAAGAAATCGGTCGAATTCGCGCTAGGTGCGCGAATCTGGCCAAAAATAAAAACAAAACGAAGTGCAGGCTCCCGCGCTTCATTATAATTTAGCCCCCGGGTGCGCCAAGTCCCGGGGGCATGCTAAAATAAAATTGCGGGGGCCCAGGGGGACCCCCGCAGCCCCTGGGACCGCCACCCCCCGGGGCCTTGATAAAATATTTGCGGGGGGCACATGGCCCCCGCAGCCCCGGGGACCGCCACCCCCCGGGGCTTTTTTTTTAATGGCAGGGCGGGAGCCTCGCAACTTCCGCCCTGCCATAGCAAACTGTGGTTTGGGTTTTGAAAGCGAGAGCAGGAAACCTGCTCTCGCTTTCAAAAATCAAACCACATTGCTTTTCCACACGCGGAGCTGCATGTCAGCAGCTCCCCATGTGGAAAAGCAATGCAGGCTCCCGCAGGAGGCGGGGAGCCAGCAGGGACCGTGGGGGCATTGGGGCTCCCCCCACAGTCCCCAACGAAGTGGCCAGGCCCCGGGGGATGGGGTCCCCGGGGCCAGAAGTGGCCCGGAGGGGGGCCACGTGCCCCCCTCCCCCATAATTAAAATTATTAAAAAATAAATAAATAAACACGCAAAGGCCGGCCCCGGGGGATGGGGTCCCCGGGGCCATAAATGGCCTGAGGAGGGGGGCAACGCAGCCCCCCTCCAAAGATAATAAATAAAAAATAAACACTGGCCATGCCCGGGGATGGGGTCCTCGGGGCCGAATATAGCCTCGGGAGGAGGCCACGCGGCCCCCGTCCATTTTTAAAAAAAATAAAAAAAATAGGGATCAGGCCCTGGGGGATGGGGTCCCCAGGGCCAATAAAATAGGAAAGGAAGGGGAGCCACACTCCTTCTTAAAATTTTTTTTTACAAAAAGGCCGGCATCGCCGAGGCCCCGCCCCCTCCCAGCAACACTCTGCAAACGCGACCTGTGGCGCGTTTTAAGTTGGGGAATTAATTCCCCTTCAATACTTGGGGTCCCTGGGGGCCAACTAGCCCACCAGGTACATCCAGTAAGCACCACAGGGCTGCGTTGCAGAGAGGTGGTCCAGGCCACGCCCCACACACCTCTCTGCAACGCAGCTCTGTGGCACTTACTGGAGGTACCTGGTGGGCTAGTTGGACCCAAGGGACCCTCAGGATTCAAGTGGACTTTATCCCCCAACCCAAAATGCGCCACGGGCGCGTTTGCACAGTGGTGAAGGGAGGGCGGGGCCTGAGGTGACATGTGTGCAAACACGCCCTGTGGCGCATTTTAAGTTGGGGAATTAATTCCCCTTCAATCCTGAGGGCCCCTGAGGACCAACTAGCCCACCAGGTATCTCCAGTAAGCACCACAGGCCTGCGTTGCAGAGAGGTGGGCCAGGCCACGCCCCCTTTTACACCTCTCTGCAACGCAGCTCTGTGGCGCTACTGGAGGTACCTGGTGGGCTAGTTGGACCCATGGACCCTCAGGATTCCGAGGACTTAATCCCCAACTTACAACTCGCTAGGGGCGCGTTTGCAGAGTGGTGGAGAAAGGGGGCATGGCCTTTGTCTACCTCTCACCAATCCCACTGTGTGGGGCTTACTGGAGAGGTAAAGGTAGGCTAGTTGGCCCCTAAAGGACCCACAGCAGTGAAGGGGACTTCAATCCCCATCCAAGAGCATGCCAGGCAGCGCGTTTGTAGAGTGGTGGGCAAAGTGGGCGGGCCTGGTACGAGTACTTTCCAGTGCTGCTGTGTGGGACTGACTGGAGGTAATAGTTTGGGAAGTTGGCCCCCAAGGATGTCCTTAGGGGCCAACTACCTCTTGTTACCTCCAGTAAGTCCCACAGTGGGATTGCTAAGACGTCTTCGGAGGCCATGGCCCCCTTTCTCTACCACTCTGCAAACATGCCTCGTGGCAGACTACGGGATGGGGGATGAAGTCCAATATAGTCCTGAGGGAGTTTGGGGGCCAAGAATCCCTCCTGGTACCTCCTGTAATTCCTACGCAGCGGAATTCCTGAGCATTGGTTGGACGCCCAGCACCCTTTCTCCACCACTCTGCAAATGCGACTACTAGTTAAAGTAGCATATTTCTGCACCTCTGACTTAGAGGTAGTTTTAATCCCCCTGCCTTATTATGTACTAGGGCCTTACAGAGGAGGTCATGCTAATCACAGGGGTACCCCAACGCATAGTGTTCCCTAGTGTATGTAGGTGTTTTCACTGTCTTCTAAGTGTCTTTTAGCATAGCACTGGCTCTAGGCCTGGTTAGTCAGAGTCAGTTACCACCAGTACCCGTCTGAAAAAGTTGTGGGCACAGGATGATTTTGCAACAAGGCCTCTTTCTGCTCCTCTGTTGGTTCTTTCTGCACATGTCTTGCTTCTTCCTGCACTTTTCTTCGTCTTTGTGGACTTCTGTTGCTTCTTTCTGCATTTCTTTTGCTTCTTTCTGTGCGTTTTTCTTCTTTCTTCACATGTCCTACCTCTGTAGGCATAGTTAGAAACTAGCATTTAAAAAACCTTTGATATTCACTAAAAAAACCATAGGTTTCAGGCACGTTATAGTTAGAAATTAGCATTTAAAAAACCTTAGAAATTCACTGAAAAAATCATAGGTTTCAGGGACGTTATAGTTAGTTGGACATTTCACTCATCCAAAACCATAGAAATTCCCCCGATATAGTTAGTTCAGCTAACTATAACTCGCGCCCCCGCAATGCACTGCTGATGACGTCACATATTACATCACTCATGACATGGTCAGTGACATCACTGATGACATCACTGATGACATCTCAAATAACATCACTGATGACATCACTGATGACATCATCCATGTAATAATTTAATGCATCTTCTTACACCCTAATATAACCTTTGATACACCCACTCTAAATTACAGACTACCATTCTCAAAACCATAGACACTCCAACACTAATAACTAAATACCCACTCACTGATTCTTAGGTTTACACACACATCCACTCACTCACCCGTACAGTCACTCATACTTATGGTCACTCAGTACAGTACTATCATATGCACTCATACACCTATATAGACAATCACACACCACCACTCATCCATAGAGGTACTCGCACACCTAGTCACTCATGCAAATAATTAATCACACTGCCATTTACTCACCTATACAGTTATACACACACCAGCTCAATTATTCTTACAAATACTAGCACATTCTTATGCTCTTATACAATCACTGATACAAGCACACACTCATCCGTACAGCCACTCTCACAATCACACACTCTCACTTATAGCCATTTATATACTCCAACACACATATATACTACCTTTCACATATGTAGTTACTCACACATGTACCACTGAGATATACATTCACTCACTAACACACCCATACACACACTCACCCACCCATACAGTCCATCACAGATGCACTCTTCAAACCATGCACCCAGTGAATCACCCACTCACACATCTATGCACAGAGTCACACACACCCCACCCACACAAACACTCAGGCAACCATACAGATACTCAGACAATCAATCAATAACCCATATAGACACTCATGTAGCTATTCGCAAACCCATGCAGCCGCTTACACACCAACAGACAGACGGATACAGACATTCACACAGTTTAGTCATTAACCCATGCATTCAGTAAGATATGTTTAATCACTCACTTATAGAGTCAGTCACGCACCTACTAAATCATCCATTCGGACACTTATACACCCACTCATTCTTCAATACGTCTTTCCCTATATATATTAAACATATTTAAACTTTACAAAAACACACACTCACTGGATGATGTCATTAGTGATGTCCTCAGTGATGTCATTTGAGATGTCATCAGTGATGTCATCAGTGATGTCACTGACCATGTCATGAGTGATGTAATATGTGACGTCATCAGCAGTGCATTGCGGGGGCGCGAGTTATAGTTAGCTGAACTAACTATAACGGGGGAATTTCTATGGTTTTGTATGAGTGAAATGTCCTAACTATAACGTCTCTGAAACCTATGGTTTTCAGTGAATATATATATATATATATCCAAAACCACCTCTGGGAGTGCGGTGAAACCTTCTTTGTGCTACCTTATGTTTGGGGGCATGTGGTCTGACCCCTTAACACTGCACCAGCAGCAGAGCGCGCCGCCTGTGGACCAAAGGTGGTTTTGGAATTGTTTGAAAGGCGGGGGCACCTGATGTTGATGGATACTTATGGAAACACGGGGGGATACGAAATCTCCTGCGGTATGCACTCATCTTCTGAAGACTGCAAAAGAGTGTTAAAACTTCAGAATTCGCCGTGCGTGTCTCCGAGGATAGGACTGCTTCGTCTGTTTTCAAAAGGTGAGTGTTAGAAATGGGATTTCTGGTTGGCTAAGGCTTGCGCCAAAGCCA
This sequence comes from Calotriton arnoldi, assembly GCA_963921515.1. NCBI lineage: Eukaryota > Metazoa > Chordata > Amphibia > Caudata > Salamandridae > Calotriton > Calotriton arnoldi. The sequence continues at coordinate 368,449 of CAWUFW010006809.1, read as the reverse complement.
GGCAGAAACCACCACTCTAGTCAGGGCAAGGGAGGGGAGTTACACGCTGAAGATAACCCCTGCTCACCCCCTTGATAGCTTGGCACGAGCAGTCAGGCTTATGCCAGAGGCAATGTGTAAAGCGTTTGCGCAACACACACACAGCAGCAACACACTAGGCACACCACAAAAGAAACTCCACACAAGGTTATATATAAAAATAGCCTTTGTATTATCCAAAACACATTAGAATAGTAATCACACAATATACACTGTGCCAACTGGCACTAGGCAATATTTACAGGGGATTATATACACATGACAGGGCCAATTGTGCCACTGTCAGAACCATCACAAAGCACAAATAGTAAAGGTAGAACACAACCAGTAATTACTGGCAAAATACTGTACTCAGCATTATATCCTGCAACATAAATCACATTATGCAATCAGCATCACGTTAGGCGTAGAACACTTTATGCGCCAACCTCATAAGTATAAACCACATTAGGCAATAAGCATCACCAGCATCAACACAGTATGCAATAACCTCAGAAGCATAAATCACATTACGCATGAATCACATTAGGCATAAAACACAGTATGCACCAATCACCAGCATAAACACATTATGTAGCTTTGTAGAGCCTGGCGCTCTACCAATCTCACCCAAAATGACCCCAGGCCAACTGGCCTTCTTCTGGGGCGCAAATGCCCTATGTCCAAAATGTCTGGGCTGGAAGCTGCCACTCGCAGCTAAAGACAAAGTGCGCAAAGCGCTGGGGCAGGGCAGGAGTGTAACTCACTCCTCTCTTCTCAAAACGAAATGCCCCCAAGGAAAAGAATGGGGATGGCACTACTGTGCCTCCTGGGTCCCCACTGGGACTTTGTAAGCAAATGGCCCCCACGTTGCAGTTGCCCGCTACGGCGGCGCAACTGAGGAACAAAACAGCACTGGCACCACTGTGCCGCCTGAGCCCCACTCCGGGAGGGCCTTCCTCAGGCAGCTTCCCCCTGCGACCTCCCAATCAGCCCTACTCACCGGGGCTGGCTTGGAGGCTCTGTCTCTTCTTCTGGCGGCAGGCAGGGCTCCCACAGCTCACGGGGGCCTCGCTCAGGACAACGCCGACTTCGGGACTTCCTCTCCGGACGGACTCCCCTCAGGCTCCGCCCACAGTCAGGTGGCTCTTGCCTGGCTTCCGGGTCACGGCGGTGACTTCCGGCGTCTCCCTTCTCCTTCGGCGGCACAATGCGGGGTGGGCACCCGCCTTCACCTAAACACCACAGCGGGGTGGGCTCCCGCTGAACATCACAAATGCAGGGTGGGCACCCGCTAAATCAGCACTCAAGCGGGGTGGGCTCCCGCCGAAAAATAAAACGCAAATGTGGGGTGGGCACCCGGGATTTAAATAGGCATAAAGCGGGGTAGGCTCCCGCCTTAATTAAGCACAAAAATACAGGGTGGGCACCTGCTCTCCTGGCAATTTAAATATAGCGCTCACGAGGTGCTGGGGGTCCAAGGTCCAGGGGGCAAAGGCTGGCCCAGGCAGGCCAGCACACAGGGCCCTCCAGCAGGGAGGCAGTCCCTCATGGCGGTTCCTCCTGAGCCCAGCAGCAGCAACATGCTCCCAGTCACAAGAACAGCACAACATTTCATGGGGTCACAGCCCCTATCTTTGTATCACCTCTGGGCTTTGTCTGCCCTGGCACAGGGCTTGGGGGAACCAGCAAAAACTGGTTCAGGGGAGTTGGAGCACTTTGTTTACCAGGCTCCTCTTCCCCTTTGTCAGGTGAGGGCTCGTCATCAGACACACCACAGGGGGCGGAGCCAGCATTGTACAGGCTAGGCACAGACCTATTCAGGGACTTCTCCTCCCACTACTCCAAATGCAGATGTCCCATTCAGCCTAGTGCTGACTCACCCTGCCCCTCCTGGAGCCACACACACCTCACCAGCCCCTGTCACTCAAAATCCAGACACGCAATTCACATCAGGCAGGCAGACACATAGCACACAGAAATGCCAACTTCTAAAAGTGGCATTTCTAAAATAGTTATAATAAATCTGCGCACACCATTGCGTAGCATTTATTATCACTATTCCAAATATACCAAACTTGACCACGCTGCGCCTCTCATATCAGGAATTACCACTGAAACACTTATCAGGGAATCTCCAATGCATTCCTATAGGAGGGCAGCCTCACAGTAGTGAGAAACCAAAATGGCTGTTTGTCACCACCAGGACATGTCACGCACTTAAGGTACATGTCCTACCTTTTACCTATACTGCACCCTGCCCATAGGGCTAGCTAGGGCCTACCTTAGGGGTGACTGACATGTAGTAAAAGGGGGGGTCACAGACATGGCACCCACTTTAGATGCCACGCCACAGCGACAGTAACACTGCACGCACAGGCCCTGCAATGGCAGAGGCCTGAGATAGGTTTGAAAGGCTACTTTGGTGGGTGGCGCAATGAGCGCTGCAAGCCCATCAGTAGCATTTAATCTACCAGCCCTGGGTATATGAGATACCACTTTACAAGGGACTGACAGGTAAATTAAATATGGCAAACAGGTGTAGACCAATCTTACCGTAAGCAACACAGAGAGCACACACACTTTACACTGGACAGCAGTGCTAAAGTGCCCAGAGTCCTAAAACCACCAACACCATGTCATAAAAAAGGCTAGGAGAAAGGCAAAAAGTTTAGGGATGACCCTGCAAAAAGGGCCAAGTACAACACATCCCCCTTCCAGCCAAAACGCAGGGTAGACCAATCACCACCTTGATGGGCTTCCCTGCTTTGGGTGATAGAACACGGACGCGGGCCCACAACTGCAGTGACACCTTCCGGTTCTACGCCACTCTGAACCCATGTGGTTCCCTCTGTCAAAGCTCCCAGGACCAACTAGGCTACCCCACTGGTACTCCCTAGCTGTCCACGGCCAGGACCAAGCCCTAGGCCATCCAGATGTCTCTGGTCCTCGCCAATCCACAGAGTGGGGGGCAGTAGCCCCTGGCACATAGTAACCATTCTCCACTCTTCCTCTCATAAGGGCAGTTCCAAACTGCCACTGATCCTCCAACCTAGGGTCCGCACCACCAGGCTGACCAGAAGTCACGGACGAGGCTCTCCTCCCCCTACCTCTTCTTCTGGGGTTCCGCACTGTAGGACTTGGCCTTTTTGGCTAAAGTTCCCTAAACTTTTTGCTTTCCCCCTAGGCAGTTTACCTGACATAGAGTTGCCAATTTAGATGCTTTGGGTACTTTGCCACTGCTGATCAGTGTCAAAGTACAAGTGTTCCCTGTGTAAAGTGTAATGGTAATTGGTTGGCCATGATTGGTATGCTGCCTTACTAGTAAAGTCCCTAGTGATGTGCACTGTGTGTGCCAGGGCTAGTAATGCAAAGGTGCGCGGAGAAGGGAACTCAGGCCTGCAGTGTAGGGCCTGCACGCAGTTTGCTAAGTTAGCATGTTGTCCTGACAAGTGCAACCACTTGTTAGGCCTTACTTTCCCTTTTGTGTACACAGTGGGCACCCCTGTGGTAGGTCCCGGGTAACCCCTGGGCAGGGTGCAGTGTAAGTAGAAGGCAGGACATATACTGAGGTGTGTGTTATGTCCTGACAGTGAAAAACAATCCATTTCGTTTTCACTGGTGAAAGGCCATCCTGCCCATAGGACAGAATGGGGAGGCTGGGTATTGTGTTTGTTAGCCTAGTTTCCCATAAGTTTAAAATGGAGAGGTGAAGTTTAGTATGTATGAACTCACAGCGTCATAACACATCTTTCTCTGAAAGTGGTTTTGTCACTGTGTGTTCAGAAGCCACTCTTTTAGAAAGTGGCTGAGTTTTGTGCTTTGAGCATTTCTGTGTGTCTCTGCTGAATGCGGATTGACTGTCTGGATCTGAGAGGGGAGAGGAGCTGGGGGAGGTCTTGACCTGGGAGGGGTTGAGATGGCACCAGGCTGACCTGCATCTGGAGAGTAGGTGAGGAAAAGCACCGGGAGGTGAAGAGGCCTGGGTTGCGGCTATAAAACAATTGACCCATCTCCTACTGAGTAATTAAGGATCCAGACCCCCAGTATCAAAGGGAGAAAGGTGACACTGGGAGGGAGACACCCAGAACTGATTTAGGCAGGGGTCAGGAACCCCTGAGCACAACGAACTTCAAAGACATTTAGGGGTATAACTATGTTAGCTGAGACCCCTGAACGTTGGAATAGAAATGGATTTTGACTGGAAAGGCTTGGACCCATTTCGTGGTCAAGAGGAACCTCTGCTAAGGAAGGAACAACTGAAGAGACTGCTGGGAAGGACCAACCCTTGCTTCATGATCTGGGGCTGGTCTGCAGTTTGCTGTTTTAACCAAGGAAGAGGCTGTTGGGACTGTGCTTTGTGCGCTGGGTCCCCCTGCTTGAAGAAGACTGTGCTTTGTGCTGTGTCTTGTTACCCCAAGGGCCCGAGGTGAGCTGGCTCCCTGTTTGGAAACACAGGAACATAAAAGTTTCCGGAGAAGTTTCAAGCGACGCGGTGGGTGCGTCTTGTGGCAGCTTGAGACCCTCGGAAGGTGTGCCCTGTGATCTTGGACACAAGGAGGAGGAGTGAGACTCGGACGCACTGGGTGCGTGTCGTGGTGCACCACAGGCACTGGTGAAGAGCGCCTGGTCAACGTGTGCACTGAAGGTGAAGTGAGTCTCGGACGCACAGGGTGCGTGTTGTGGTGCACCGCTGGCGCTGGTGAACAGCGCCTGGTCAGCGTGTGCATCGAAGGTGAAGTGAGTCTCAGACGAGCAGGGTGCATGTCGTGGTGCACAGGAGGCGTCCGTGAGGAGCGCCTGGTCAACTTGTGCATCGGAAGTGGAGTGAGTCTCGGACACGCAGGGTGCGTGTTGGTGTGCACCGGAGGCGCTGGTGAAGAGCGCCTGGTCAACGTGTGCATCGAAGGTGAAGTGAGTCTCGGACGCGCTGGGTGCGTGTCATGGTGCACAGCAGGCGTTGGTGAAGAGCGCCTGGTCAGCGTGTGCATCGGAGGTGACGTGAGACTTGGACGCGCAGGGTGTGTGTCATGGTGCACCGCAGGCGCTGGTGAAGAGCGCCTGGTCAGCGTGTGCATCGAAGGTGAAGTGAGACTCGGATGCGCAGGGTGCATGTCATGGTGCACCGCAGGCACTGGTGAAGAGCGCCTGGTCAGCGTGTGCATCGAAGGTGAAGTGAGTCTCGGACGCGCAGGGTGCGTGTCGTGGTGCACAGGAGGCGTTGGTGAGGAGCGCCTGGTCAAAGTGTGCATCCAAAGTGGAGTGAGTCTCGGACGCGCAGGATGCGTGTCGGGGTGCACCGGAGGCGCTGGTGAAGAGCGCCTGGTCATCGAGTGCACCGGAGGAGAAGTGAGGCTCGGACACGGTGAGCGTGTCGGGGTCCGGTGGAAGGCGTTGGTGAAGAGCGCCTGGATATCGGGGCACCGGAGTTGGAGTAAGTCTCAGTGAAGCAGTGTGCGTGCTTTTGGGGCAACCTGGGACTGTGGAGGTGATTGGCTGATTATCGTTTGCACCGGAAGAAAGTGAGTCTCTGCAGCGCGGTGTGCGGGTCTTGGTGCCAACTGAGACCGCAGGAAGGAGTGCCTGGTGAACGTGCACTTGGAGTCGACGTGAAGTCCCATCAACGTTGTGTGTGTGGCTTCATGCCAGAGGAGACCCGGAGGGTGCTGTGGTGAACGTGCACCCGGAGTAACATAATCTCAGGGGCGTGGGATACATGTGCCCTGCGGCCACCTGAGACCTTCCTAACAGTTGTGGCACGGACCGGCAGCCCCGGAGGAGCTGAGCTGCCAGGCCGAGCCGCTGAGGCCCATTGAGGAAGTTCTACACGGAAGGCCCAGTTTGCTGAAGGAGGAGAGGAGAGTGGGGTCGCGCCCCCAGGTAACGTGGATCACTGCCTGGGCGGGGCGTGGGCTCGGAGGGACACTCTCTCGGCCTCTCAGTCCTTCTGGCGACGCGAGCTTTGCTTCGGCTCAGATTGGGGCCCGTACTGCGTTCAGGAGTGGCAGTACTGGGGCCAGAGTGAGAAGCTGTTCTTTATGTCATCGTTGATACGTGTGGGGGGCAACTGTTATCGAAGAGGCTGACTGTCGTAATACACATTGCCAATATCGCTGCTAACGAACTGCCGGACTGTCTTATGACGCCTGACATTATTTCTGCATAACGAAGTACACGATTGTAGCGCTACGCATTGCATTATTTCTCCATTATAAAGTACAGGATTGTAGTGGCCCGCATTGCATTATTTCTTCATTGCAAAGTACATGATTGTAGCTATGCATTGCATTATTCCTTCATTGCAAAGTACATGATTGTAGCGGCGCGCATTGCATTATTTCTTCCTTGCAAAGTACGTGAGTGGGGTGTGACACATTGCATTGTTCCTTCATTGCACAGTACATGATTGTAGCGGTACGCATTGCATTATTTCTCCCATTGCCAGGTACCGGGGTGTATCGTTACGCATTGGATTATTTCTCCTTTGCCCAGCACAGGATTGTATCGTTACGCAGCGCACTATTGTTTGTCCATTGCAACGTGTGTGATTCTAGCATTGCGACCAGCATAGCATTTTGAAAGCGATGGTTGGGATTTGAACCTACCAGCCAAACCTACCAGCCAGCCGGAACGAATATTACCCTTTATTACATGTTGGATTATGTATCGTGAGGTCTGATCGTATATCTTTTTACATAAAGTTTATACTCGTTTCATCAAACTCGTGTGGAGTCCATTTGTGGTGTCACAAGTGGGTTGTTGTGAGTGTGGTTGCACATACTGTACACTCGTGCCTTGGAGATAGGCCTGGCTGCTCGTGCCAAGCTACTAAGGGGGTGAGCAGGGCTATCTCAAACGGTGTCCTTACTTGGCCTAACGTTGAGTGAGGAGTCCCGGGTCTCGCATTTGGTGACAGTGGTGCGGGACAGGGACTCCGGCTTCCAACATTTGGCGGCAGAGCGGTGGGATACGATTCTACCATAATTAAAATGCGTGTGTGCAAAAACACTCACAGTAATTGGTGTGCATCATAAATTGATCGCAGACCACGACGCAACAACATATGGTTTTGAATTGTTGGTTCTATTGTTGAGTAACCTTTAAACCACACATCATGTCTCAGGAGGGGAGCCAGATAGCCGGTGAGGCTGTGGCTGCAGAATTAGAGTTTAACATTGAGGCATTGTTTACCTACAAGGTTGATCAGTTGAGGAAATTCTGCAGAGCTTTGGGATGTCCCATGAAGGGTAGTGCCAAGAAGGAGGAGCTGCAAGTGGCCTTGAGGGCCATGTTGGAAGCCAAAGAGGCTCAGGAGACGGGTGATGTTGAGGTGGATGAGGATGACCCAGGGAATGGATTTGGTCCACAGGGTTTGCCAGTGGGGGGACCAGCCGCAGGGGCTGGTAGTAGCCATTCAGGGAGGAGTTTTTCACCAGAGGAGTTGGAGGAAAACCAAAGGGTCAGACTGCATGACTTGGAGGTGTTAAAACTTAAAACTCAAGCAGAGGAGAGCAGGAACGCCCTCGCGTTGGAAGAGAAACGGATTCTCTTTGCTCATGAGTTAAGCATGAGGGAACTGGACATTAAGGGTAGACAAGCAGAGTCCAGTTCAAATGGTGGCAGTGCACAGCCAGTGCCAAGTGTGGATGAGTACAATTGTGCACTGGAATATTGGGTAGTGGTTAGCATGGTAAATGATTTGGAGGGGTTGTCCAATTTAGCCCCAGGGGAGCCTAGGCTCAGAAATTATTTTCCATGATTGCGCCACCCCGGGTTAAGGTGTGGGCTCCTTGATTCCCGGGAGCCTGCACAAGAACCGGACCCCTAGTCATGGGTCCAGGGGGCTGAAAAGGCCCCAGAGAGGGAAGAAGGGCCAAGTGGCGCAAGGAGATACCAGAGTAGTGAGGAGGGGTTGCTGGTTAGCCCCTTGTCTCAAAAGAGGGGGAGGAAGAGTAAGCAGCACCCCCAGGGATCAGCAGCACCACCCAGGAAACTAGGGGGGGGGCGTAGGAGAGCCCCGGGGTGGAGGCCTAGTGCCTACTTGCCAGAGGTGTGAGGAAGGACACCTAGCATCAGGAGGGCATGGGGAGTCTGTAGCCAGAGCTCCTGCCGTCCTGAAGTTTGTGGGTGCCATTCCTAAGTGGCAGGCCCAGAAAAATAAATGGAAGGATAAAAGAGGGTTGTGTTCCCCAGTGGGAACACCCGTGTGACAGTGTCCAGCCAGTGGGGCTGGGTCCCCTAGAAGTGACCAGGGTAAACCCACTTTTAACCTGGAGGGCAGGATGACTGGAGATAGTATCCTGACCGATGGGCCTTCCCAGGGTACCACTCCAGGGTGGGGTTGGCATGGGACCAGCACCCCTGGAGGGGTCACCCTGATGGGAGGGATCCATGGAACAGCATTGTTGGCTCAGGGAGTAGTGATCAAGAAGACCCCCTGGGGTCAGGAAGACGTGGAACAGGAGGGTGTCCCTGTGGTAGAGGGCCTGCGTCCTGGTTCTATCGCCCGAAGCTGGGAAGTCCATCAAGGTGGAGAGGTGTGGTGCAGCGGCCAGGGCAGCTGACTTCGGAGCACAGGGTTCACGGTTCGATCCCCGGCTCCGGCGGCAGCTCAGCTCAGCACCATGTGACTCTGGGAAATAGCTCACTTAATTTCCACTCCGGCCCCCAGCGCCTTGAGACCCATAAGGGTGAGTAGCTGCGCTATATAAAAACGGACTTACTAAGGTAATGATTGGTCTACCCTGGCTTTTGGCTGGGAGGGGGTTGTGTAGGACTTGGCCTTTTTGGCTAAAGTTCCCTAAACTTTTGCTTTCCCCTAGACCGTTTTCCTGACATAGAGTTGCCAATTTAGATGCTTTGGGTACTTTGCCACTGCTGATTGGTGTCAAAGTACAAGTGTTCCCTGTGTGAAGTGTAATGGTAATTGGTTGGCCATGATTGGCATGTTGCCTTACTAGTAAAGTCCCTAGTGATGTGCACTGTGGATCCATGTTAAAATATCGATGTTAAAAATATCGATGAAAAAAATATCAATGTAAAAATATCGATAACAAAAATATCGACTCCCTATACTCAAACAGGTAAGTACAATAATATCGACACAAGAATATCGATGTAAAAAATATAGAAGTAAAAAATATCGACTTTAAAAAATCACATAACTTAAATAAAATTAATTAAATAATATTAATATTATTAACAAAATAAATTAAATTTCATATATTTCAACTCATTATAACAAATAAACTTAATGTAATAAATATAAACACAAACAAATGTGTACATATACATATATTTACTTAAATACATTTTATTAACTATTATCTTTATTTAATTTATAAACTTTTTAAATTATATAAAAATAAAATATACACATATATAAATAATTTAAAATAAAATAAAACATTCTACATTTAATTAACACATTAAACTATTAAAAAAAGAATAAAACATACATTTAATAACAAAATAAACACAATAGTAGTGAAAACGTTGGATAGCGAGGGGGTAAAAATTACTATTCCCACTCCAGTGAGTGCAACAGTAGGAAAAGCGTTGGATAGCGGAGGGGTAAAAATTACTATTCCCACTCCAGTCAGTGCAACAGTAGGGAAAGCGCTGGATAGCAAAAGGGTAAAAATTACTATTCCCACTCCAGTGAGTGCAACAGTAGGGAAAGCGTTGGATAGCGGAGGGGTATAAATTACTATTGCCACTCCAGTGAGTGCAACAGTAGGGAAAGCGCTGGATAGCAAAGGGTAAAAATTACTATTCCCACTCCAATGAGTGCAACAGTAGGGAAAGCGCTGGATAGCGGAGGGGTAAAATTACTATTCCCACTCCAGTGAGTGCAACAGTAGGGAAAGCGCTGGATAGCGGAGGGGTAAAAATTACTATTCCCACTCCAGTGAGTACAACAGTAGGGAAAGCGCTGGATAGCGGAGGGGTAAAAATTACTATTCCCACTACAGTGAGTGCAACAGTAGGGAAAGCGCTGGATAGCGGAGGGGTAAAAATTACTATTCCCACTCAAGTGAGTGCAACAGTAGGGAAAGCGCTGGATAGCAAAGGGGTAAAAATTACTATTCCCATTCCAGTGAGTGCAACAGTAGGGAAAGTGCTGGATCCCACAACAATAAAAAACAAAAACATCAACATTTTTATTAAATTGAATTTCCAATATTAACATAAATAATATTTAAATTTAAATATATTATTAACAAAGATAATAAAAAATCATTAATTACACGTTAATTATCACTATAATACCCACAACACACACCTAAAATTAATTACACAATTACAATTAATAATTCATAATTAATTAATGGAAATTAATTTAAACATATTTAATAATTAATCAATAAACAATTAATTACTTACCACCCTTCACGCCATTTAGACATATAAACACCACAACGCACACCTAAAATTAATTAAACAATTAACATAATTAATTATTAATTTAAATTAATTAACAACTAATTATCAAACAGTTATTAATTAATCAATTAACACATTTAACTCTATAAATTCACAATTATACATATTAATTATTCAATAAATGTTATATAATTAAATTACTTCCCACCCTATTCCCCTATAAACCCACAACCCGCTACGGAACTAAAAACGCAAAATTCAATTTAAAAAAAAAATATTAACTACTATAAATAATTATTTAAATCTATATAATTAAATTACTTCCCACCCTATTCCCCTATAAACCCACAACCCACTACAGAACTAAAAACACAAAATTAAACTTAAAATAAATTAATAACTAGCAAAATTTTAAAACATATAATAAAATGACAAACAATTCTCATTAAAAACACTAAAATACATAACGTCGATATTTTTGTAATCGATATTACTTACCTGTCAGTCGATATTCTTGTCAACATTATTTTTGTTGTCGATATTTCTTCCCCACGATATTTTTGCGGCGATATTTATGTCTCTCGATATTTTTGCGGCAATATTCCTGCTCTGCACCGTGCACTGTGTGTGCCAGGGCTAGTAATGCAAAGGTGCGCGGAGAAGGGAACTCAGGCCTGCAGTGTAGGGCCTGCACGCAGTTTGCTAAGTTAGCATGTTGTCCTGACAAGTGCAACCACTTGTCAGGCCTTACTTTCTCTTTTGCGTACACAGTGAGCACCCCTGTGGTAGGTCCCGGGTAACCCCTGGGCAGGGTGCAGTGTAAGTAAAAGCAGGACATATACTGAGGTGTGTGTTATGTCCCGACAGTGAAAAACACTCAATTTCGTTTTTCACTGGTGAAAGGCCATCCTGCCCATAGGACAGAATGGGGGAGGCTGGGTATTGTGTTTGTTAGCCTAGTTTTCCATAAGTTTAAAATGGAGAGGTGAAGTTTAATATGTATGAACTCACAGCGTCATAACACATCTTTCTCTGAAAGTGGTTTTGTCACTGTGTGTTCAGAAGCCACTCTTTTAGAAAGTGGCTGAGTTTTGTGCTTTAAGCATTTCTGTGTGTCTCTGCTGAATGTGGATTGACTGTCTGGATCTGAGAGGGGAGAGGAGCTAGGGGAGGTCTTGACCCCGGGAGGGGTTGAGATGACACCATGCTGACCTGCATCTGGAGAGTAGGCGAGGAAAAGCACCGGGAGGTGAAGAAGTCTGGGTTGCGGCTATAAAACAATTGACCCATCTCCTGCTGAGTAATTAAGGATCCAGACCCCCAGTATCAAAGGGAGAAAGGTGACACTGGGAGGGAGACACCCAGAACCGATTTAGGCAGGGGTCAGGGACCCCTGAGCACAACAAACTTCAAAGACATTTAGGGGTATAACTATGAGAGCTGAGACCCCTGAATGTTGGAATAGAAATGGATTGACACTGGAAAGGCTTGGACCCATTTCGTGGTCAAGAGGAACCTCTGCTAAGGAAGGAACAACTGAAGAGACTGCTGGGAAGGACCAACCCTTGCTTCGTGATCTGGGGCTGGTCTGCAGTTTGCGGTTTTATCCAAGGAAGAGGCTGTTGGGACTGTGCTTTGTGCGCTGGGTCCCCCTGCTTGAAGAAGACTGTGCTTTGTGCTGTGTCTTGTTACCCCAAGGGCCCGAGGTGAGCTGGCTCCCTGTTTCGAAACACGGAACATAAAAGTTTCTGGAGAAGTTTCAAGCGACGCGGTGGGCGCGTGTTGTGGCAGCTTGAGACCCTCGGAAGGTGTGCCCTGTGATCTTGTACACACGGAGGAGCAGTGAGACTCAGACGCGCTGGGTGCGTGTCATGGTGCACCACAGGCGCTGGTGAAGAGCGCCTGGTCAACGTGTGCATCAAAGGTGAAGTGAGTCTCGGACGCGCTGGGTGCGTATCGTGGTGCACAGCAGGCGTTGGTGAAGAGCGCCTGGTCAGCGTGTGCATCGGAGGTGACGTGAGATTCGGACACGCAGGGTGCGTGTCGTGGTGCACCTCAGGCGCTGGTGAAGAGCGCCTGGTTAGCGTGTGCATCGAAGGTGAAGTAAGTCTCGGATGCGCAGGGGGCGTGTCGGGGTGCACCGGAGGCGCTGGTGAAGAGCACCTGTTCATCGAGTGCACCAGAGGAGAAGTGAGGCTCGGACACGGTGAGTGTGTCGGGGTGTGGCCGAAGGAGTTGGTGAAGAGCGCCCGGATATCGGGGCACCGGAGTTGGAGTAAGTCTCAGTGAAGCAGTGTGCATGCTTTTGGTGCAAACTGGGACTGTGGAGGTGATCGGCTGATCATCGTGTGCACCGGAAGAAAGTGAGTCTCTGCAGCGCAGTGTGCGGGTCTTGGTGCCAACTGAGACCGCAGGAAGGAGTGCCTGGTGAACGTGCACTCGGAGTCGACGTGAAGTCCCATCAGCGTTGTGTATGTGGCTTCGTGCTAGAGGAGACCCGGAGGGTGCTGTGGTGAATGTGCACCTGGAGTAACGTAATCTCAGAGGCGTGGGGTACTTGTGCCCTGCGGCCGCCTGAGACCTTCCTAACAGTCGTGGCCCGGACCGGCAGCCCCAGAGGAGCTGAGCTGCCAGGCCGAGCCGCTGAGGCCCATTGAGGAAGTTCTACATGGAAGGCCCAGTTCGCTGAAGGAGGAGAGGAGAGTGGGGTCACGCCCCCAGGTAACGTGGATCACTGCCTGGACGGGGCGCAGGCTCGGAGGGACACTCTCTCAGCCTCCCAGTCCCTCTGGCGACGTGAGCCTTTGCTTCGGCTCAGATTGGGGCCCGTACTGCGTTCAGGAGTGGCAGTACTGGGGCCAGAGTGAGAAGCTGTACTTTATGTCATCGTTGATACGTGTGGGGGGCAACTGTTATCGAAGAGGCTGACTGTCGTAATACACATTGCCAATATCGCTGCTAACGAACTGCCGGACTGTCTTATGACGCCTGACATTATTTCTGCATAACGAAGTACACGATTGTAGCGCTACGCATTGCATTATTTCTCCATTGCAAAGTACAGGAATGTAGCGGCCCGCATTGCATTATTTCTTCATTGCAAAGTACATGATTGTAGCTACGCATTGCATTATTCCTTCATTGCAAAGTACATGATTGTAGCAGCGCGCATTGCATTATTTCTTCATTGCAAAGTACGTGATTGGGGTGTGATGCATTGCATTATTCCTTCACTGCGCAGTACATGATTGTAGCGGTACGCATTGTATTATTTCTCCCATTGCCAGGTACCGGGGTGTATCGTTACGCATTGTATTATTTCTCCTTTTCCCAGCACAGGATTGTATCGTTATGTAGCGCACTATTGTTTGTCCATTGCAACGTGTGTGATTCTAGCATTGCGACCAGCATAGCATTTTGAAAGCGGTGGTTGGGATTTGAACCTACCAGCCAAACCTACCAGCCAGCCGGAACGAATATTACCCTTTATTACATGTTGTCTTATGTATCGTGTGGTCTGATTGTATATCTTTTTACATAAAGTTTATACTCGTTTTATCAAACTCGTGTGGAGTCCATTTGTGGTGGCACCAGTGGGTTGTTGTGAGTGTGGTTGCACATACTGTACACTCGTGCCTTGGAGATATGGCCATGTCTGAACTGGGGTGGTGGAGTGAGCTAAAGAATGATGATGGATGAAACCCAGATCAGTTGACTGGGGGTGAGTGTTTGATTAGCTCAAACGCTCCGTCCATCATCCCCTTTGGTATCGCTTTGTTCGCCCTAAGTTGGCAGGGTATGCCCAGACGTGGGTCCCTTGCTCACTTTGCCACTGGATTCAAGCTAGCCCGGCTGATGACGGCTGAATAGCCAGAAACCGGTCCCAGGATGCTTGTTTCCGGTCCAGGGAAGACATGGCTTGGCAGTTCAGCGCTGGACTGTTCCCATGAGGCACAGGGTAAGACTGATTTGCATATGGCCATGTCTGAACTGGGGTGGTGGAGTGAGCTAAAGAATGATGATGGATTAAACCCAGATCAGTTGACTGGGGGTGAGTGTTTGATTAGCTCAAACGCTCCGTCCATCATCCCCTTTGGTATCGCTATGTTCGCCCTAAGTTGGCAGGGTATGCCCAGACGTAGGTCCCTTGCTCACTTTGCCACTGGATTCAAGCTAGCCTGGCTGATGACGGCTGAATAGCCAGAAACCGGTCCCAGGATGCTTGTTTCCGGTCCAGGGAAGACATGGCTTGGCAGTTCGGCGCTGGACTGTTCCCATGAGGCACAGGGTCAGACTGATTTGCATATGGCCATGTCTGAACTGGGGTGGTGGAGTGAGCTAAAGAATGATGATGGATTAAACCCAGATCAGTTGACTGGGGGTGAGTGTTTGATTAGCTCAAACGCTCCGTCCATCATCCCCTTTGGTATCGCTTTGTTCGCCCTAAGTTGTCAGGGTATGCCCAGACGTGGGTCCCTTGCTCACTTTGCCACTGGATTCAAGCTAGCCTGGCTGATGACGGCTGAATAGCCAGAAACCGGTCCCAGGATGCTTGTTTCCGGTCCAGGGAAGACATGGCTTGGCAGTTCGGCGCTGGACTGTTCCCATGAGGCACAGGGTCAGACTGATTTGCATATGGCCATGTCTGAACTGGGGTGGTGGAGTGAGCTAAAGAATGATGATGGATTAAACCCAGATCAGTTGACTGGGGGTGAGTGTTTGTTTAGCTCAAACGCTCCGTCCATCATCCCCTTTGGTATCGCTATGTTCGCCCTAAGTTGGCAGGGTATGCCCAGACGTAGGTCCCTTGCTCACTTTGCCACTGGATTCAAGCTAGCCTGGCTGATGACGGCTGAATAGCCAGAAACCGGTCCCAGGATGCTTGTTTCCGGTCCAGGGAAGACATGGCTTGGCAGTTCGGCGCTGGACTGTTCCCATGAGGCACAGGGTCAGACTGATTTGCATATGGCCATGTCTGAACTGGGGTGGTGGAGTGAGCTAAAGAATGATGATGGATTAAACCCAGATCAGTTGACTGGGGGTGAGTGTTTGATTAGCTCAAACGCTCCGTCCATCATCCCCTTTGGTATCGCTTTGTTCGCCCTAAGTTGTCAGGGTATGCCCAGACGTGGGTCCCTTGCTCACTTTGCCACTGGATTCAAGCTAGCCTGGCTGATGACGGCTGAATAGCCAGAAACCGGTCCCAGGATGCTTGTTTCCGGTCCAGGGAAGACATGGCTTGGCAGTTCGGCGCTGGACTGTTCCCATGAGGCACAGGGTCAGACTGATTTGCATATGGCCATGTCTGAACTGGGGTGGTGGAGTGAGCTAAAGAATGATGATGGATTAAACCCAGATCAGTTGACTGGGGGTGAGTGTTTGTTTAGCTCAAACGCTCCGTCCATCATCCCCTTTGGTATCGCTTTGGAGATAGGCCTGGCTGCTCGTGCCAAGCTACTAAGGGGGTGAGCAGGGCTATCTCAAACGGTGTCCTTACTTGGCCTAACGTTGAGTGAGGAGTCCCAGGTCTCGCATTTGGTGACAGTGCTGCGGGACGGGGACTCCGGCTTCCAACACACACTCTCCTCCTATGAGAGGCAACCTCAGAACACAACTCACCCACCAGTTCAGGGCCTTGGCCCTGCAACTGATCCACCAACCTGGGATCTAAACCCTCAGGTTGCACCAGGGTCAGAGGTGAGGACTCCCTCCCTCTGCACCCCCTTCCAGAGCACTGCACCCTCCCATCTGGAGTGGTGCCCCTAGAAGGCAAACCGGTCAGGCCACTGTTTACAGTTGTCCCTCCCTCCAGGTCAGACAACACTTGAACCTGGCTTCCCAACCCAGGGACAGAACCCAGATGCTGAGCAATTGCCTGGCGAACCAGGACTTCCTGGGGAGTACATATACCCTCCCCGAGGGTGACACATAACTCATGTGTCGTGTGACAGTCTGCCTGGCGCAGATCTCCCGACCCCTGTCCATCTGACAGTGCGTGAAGATCTCCCAGGACAGAAGTGGTGTCACCATGGTCATTCATTGGTGACTCAGCCCTTCTGGCTGGCCCCTGACCCACTGGTTCTTCCACTGGGGACTCTTTTCCCTTCTCACCCCTCAATCTGGACTTCCGCACCCTACACTTGGGAGTGGCACTGCCAGACACCAGAACTGATGGAGGCCTGTTACAGACACTCCCAGTTCACCTGACACGGGGAGATCCCCCTCAACGGACGGTCCATCAGGACAGACTAGGCTCCCTACCTGGTGTTCCCTTAAGGAACCACCCAGTCCTGGAGACTGAGGTTGGGGCGCTTCGGGACACAGCCCAGTCTCACTCCTTCTCCTGCGAGACAGGATGTGAGGCCCTACAACCTCCTCACTATAAGGGGACCTAGCTGGGCTACTCTGAATCACTTCCACCACTCTGGGTTGGAAGACACCTGGCCCACTCCTCTTAGGGTCACTCCCCAATGCCTCTACAGACCCTCTGGCACTCACCCAGAGGTCTGCCTCCTGTGCAAGTTCCCTAGGATCAGAGAACTAACACCCCAACAGGTGTTGGCGCAACCCCGGAAAACAATTACTGAACATGTGCTCTCTGACAACCAGATTGAACAGCCCTTCAAAATCATTTGCCGTGCTAACCATCACCCAATCGTCCAGTGCATCACAACATTCATCCAGAAACTCCCCCCAAGACTGGTGAGACAGTTTCTTACTGCCCCTGAATCTCAACCTGTACCCCTCTAACTGGGAACCAGGTACCATACTCTGGGAACTGGGAATGGGACTTCCTGCACTGGACTCCATATTGCTGCCACCACTGGATCGCACCCTTACTGGTGAATCCAGACAACTAAAACTGCACTCAGGGGATAATCTACCCTCCAGAGCTAGTGTCTCCTTGCCAATTAAGTAACCACTGCAGGCCAACCCCAGAAATAGCAGTCTGCACAGGGGCAGTTACCTCCTCCAGCTTGCGCTGCAGGCCAACCCCAGAAATATCAATCTGCACAAGGGCAGTTAAACTCCTCCAGCTTGCGCTGCAGGCCAACCCCAGAAATAGCAGTCTGCACAAGGGCAGTTAAACTCCTTCAGATTCTCTGGTTTCTGTCCTTGGCAAGATACACAACCCATAGTGCAACAAGAGAACACATTTCAAAGAAATGATACTTTTAAGGAGAAAACAAAATCAGAAACAATAATCCCCAAACTTGTGATTATCTAAATGCAGAGTTTTGTAGTGCAACCAGTTGTCGCTGTGGTACTGCGCAAACGCAAGTCCTATCCTCACCGCTGACAACCAATGTTAGAAATGGGATTTTTGGTTGGCTAAGGCTTGCGCCAAAGCCAGGCAGAAACCTCCACTCTAGTCAGGGCAAGGGAGTTACACGCTGAAGATAATCCCTGCTCACCCCCTTGGTAGCTTGGCACGAGCAGTCAGGCTTATCCCAGAGGCAATGTGTAAAGCGTTTGCGCAACACACACACAGCAGCAACACACTGGGCACACCACAAAAGAAACTCCACACAAGGTTATACATAAAAATAGCCTTTGTATTATCCAAAACACATTAGAATAGTAATAACACAATATACACTGTGCCAACTGGCACTAGGCAATATTTACAGGGGATTATATACACATGACAGGGCCAATTGGGCCACTGTCAGAACCATCACAAAGCACAAATAGTAAAGGTAGAACACAACCAGTAATTACTGGCAAAATACTGTACTCAGCATTATATCCTGCAACATAAATCACATTATGCAATCAGCATCACGTTAGGCGTAAAACACATTATGCACCAACCTCATAAGTATAAACCACGTTAGGCAATAAGCATCACTAGCATCAACACAGTATGCAATAACCTCAGAAGCATAAATCACATTACGCATAAAACACAGTATGCACCAATCACCAGCATAAACACATTATGTAGCTTTGTAGAGCCTGGCGCTCTACCAATCTCAACCAAAATGACCCCAGGCCAACTGGCCTTCTTCTGGGGCGCAAATGCCCTATGTCCAAAATGTCAGAGCTGGAAGCTGCCACTTGCAGCTAAAGACATAGGGTCCGATTCTGATGCGGTTAGGAAATCTTCCCGATCAAATCGGTTTGGAAATGGTTTCCGACCGACTCGGATCGGGAGAGTCCTACCGACCGAGTATGATGCATCCGGATGCTTCCAGATACGATTTGGTTGGACTCCCATTGACTTCTATGGGAAGCCAATGTTCCTAACCGCATCGTACTCTGGCCCTCGGTTGGGAAGACACGTTCCCGATCCGATTGGGAAGGAGCAAATGCCATTAGGAGGCCTTCCTAACCGCATCGGAATCGGGCCCTAGGTGGGAATGCTTTCCTAACCGCATCGGAATCAGGCCCAAAGTGTGCAAAGCACTGGGGCAGGGCAGGAGTGTAACTCACTCCTCTCTTCTCAAAACGAAATGCCCCCACGGAAAAGAATGGGGCTGGCACTACTGTGCCTCCTGGGTCCCCACTGGGACTTTGTAAGCAAATGGCCCCCACGTTGCAGTTGCCCGCTACGGCGGCGCAACTGAGGAACAAAACAGCACTGGCACCACTGTGCCGCCTGAGCCCCACTCCGGGACCCTTAAAAACAAAAGTGCCCCCTTGGTGCAGCTGCCCGCTACGGCGGTGCAGCTGTGCAAGCAAATGAGCAGCGGCACTCTGGAGCCCTGCTCTGGGGCTCTTTCTACATAATTGCCCCCAACGTTGGAGCGGCCCGCTCTCCTGCGGGTCCGCTCAGGACACCAGGCACCGGCAATGTGCCTCAGAAGTGGGGGGGCCTTCCTCAGGCAGCTTCCCCCTGCAACCTCACAATCGGCCCCACTCACCGGGGCTGGCTTGGAGGCTCCGTCTCTTCTTCTGGTGGCAGGTGGGGCTCCCACAGCTCACAGGGTTCTCGCTCAGGACAACGCCGACTTCGGGACTTCCTCTCCAGCCGGACTCCCCTCAGGCTCCGTCCACAGTCAGGTGGCTTTTGCCTGGCTTCCGGGTCGCGACGGTGACTTCCGGTGGCTCCCTTCTCCTTCGGCGGCGCAATGCGGGGTGGGCACCCGCCTTCACCTAAACACCACAGTGCGGTGGGCTCCCACTGAACATCACAAACGCGGGGTGGGCACCCGCTAAATCAGCACTCAAGCGGGGTGGGCTCCCGCCAAAAAATAAAACGCAAATGCGGGGTGGGCACCCGCGATTTAAATAGACATAAAGCGGGGTAGGCTCCCGCCTTAATTAAGCACAAAAATGCGGGGTGGGCACCCGCTCTCCTGGCAATTTAAATATAGCGCTCCCGAGGCGCTGGGGGTCCAAGGTCCAGGGGGCAAAGGCTGGGCCCAGGCAGGCCAGCACACAGGGCCCTCCAGCAGTGAGGCAGTCCCTCATGGTGGTTCCTCCTGGAGCCCAGCAGCACAACAGGCCCCCAGTCACAAGAACAGCACAACATTTCATGGGGTCACAGCCCCTATATTTATATCACCTCTGGGCTTTGTCTGCCCTGGCACAGGGCTTGGGGGAACCAGCAAAAACTGGTTCAGGCGGGAATTGGAGCACTTTTTTTACCAGGCTCCTCTTCCCCTTTGTCAGGTGGGGGCTCGTCATCAGACACACCACAGGGGGGCGGAGCCAGCATTGTACAGGCTAGGCACAGACCTATTAAGGGACCAGGGACTTCTCCTCCCACTTCTCCAAATGCAGATGTACCATTCAGCCTAGTGCTGACTCACCCTGCCCCTCCTGGAGCCACACACACCTCACCAGCCCCTGTCACTCAAAAGCCAGACATGCAATTCACTTCAGGCAGGCAGACACATAGCACACAGAAATGCCAACTTCTAAAAGTGGCATTTCTAAAATAGTTATAATAAATCTGCGCACACCATTGCGTAGCATTTATTATCACTATTCCAAACATACCAAACTTGACCACGCTGCGCCTCTCATATCAGGAATTACCACTGAAACACTTATCAGGGCATCCCCAATGCATTCCTATGGGAGGGCAGCCTCACAGTAGTGAGAAACCAAAATGGCTGTTTGTCACTACAAGGACATGTCACGCACTTAAGGTACATGTCCTACCTTTTACCTACACTGCACCCTGCCAATAGGGCTTGCTAGGGCCTACCTTAAGGGTGACTGACATGTAGTAAAAGGGGGGTCACAGACATGCCACCCACTTTAGGTGCCACGCCACAGCGGCAGTAACACTGCACGCACAGGCCCTGCAATGGCAGAGGCCTGAGATAGGTTTGAAAGGCTACTTTGGTGGGTGGCGCAATCAGCGCTGCAAGCCCACCAGTAGCATTTAATCTACCAGCCCTGGGTATATGAGATAACACTTTACAAGGGACTGACAGGTAAATTAAATATGCCAAACAGGTGTAGACCAATCTTACCATAAGTAACACAGAGAGCACACACATTTTACACTGGACAGCAGTGCTAAAGTGCCCAGAGTCCTAAAACCACCAACACCATGTCAGAAAAAAGGCTAGGAGAAAGGCAAAAAGTTTAGGGATGACCCTGCAAAAAGGGCCAAGTCCAACAGTGAGGAAGTGTCCTACACAAGTTCCTACATCGATGCTGCCTGATTAAAAGTGGAGGAAAGGCGCAGATATGTACAAAGACAGATTTTATCATAATAATGATGCCGAAATTATTGAAAGATTTTGCATATGGGACACGATAACTTGCACTTAGCAATGAAATATACTTACTTAAAGTCGAATTCCCATCATGCCTCAATAAGGGAACTATAAATCCCACAATGCCTACTACTGAACTCAACGATACAAAAGGGGATGATGGACGGAACGTTTGAGCCAATCAAACACTCACCCCCAGTCAACTGATCTGGGTTTAATCCATCATCATTCTTTAGCTCACTCCACCACCCCAGTTCAGACATGGCCATATGCAAATCAGTCTGACCCTGTGCCTCATGGGAACAGTACAGCCCGAACTGCCAAGCCATGTCTTCCCTGGACCGGAAACAAGCATCCTAGGACCGGTTTCTGGCATTCCAGCCGTCATCAGCCAGGCTTGCTTGAATCCAGTGGCAAAGTGAGCAAGGGACCCACGTCTGGGCATACCCCCGCCAACTTAGGGCGAACAAAGCGATACAAAAGGGGATGATGGACGGAACGTTTGAGCCAATGAAACACTCACCCCCAGTCAACTGATCTGGGTTTAATCCATCATCATTCTTTAGCTCACTCCACCACCCCAGTTCAGACATGGCCATATGCAAATCAGTCTGACCCTGTGCCTCATGGGAACAGTACAGCCCGAACTGCCAAGCCATGTCTTCCCTGGACCGGAAACAAGCATCCTAGGACCGGTTTCTGGCATTCCAGCCGTCATCAGCCAGGCTTGCTTGAATCCAGTGGCAAAGTGAGCAAGGGACCCACGTCTGGGCATACCCCCACCAACTTAGGGCGAACAAAGCGATACAAAAGGGGATGATGGACGGAACGCTTGAGCCAATCAAACACTCACCCCCAGTCAACTGATCTGGGTTTAATCCATCATCATTCTTTAGCTCACTCCACCACCCCAGTTCAGACATGGCCATATGCAAATCAGTCTGACCCTGTGCCTCATGGGAACAGTACAGCCCGAACTGCCAAGCCATGTCTTCCCTGGACCGGAAACAAGCATCCTAGGACCGGTTTCTGGCATTCCAGCCGTCATCAGCCAGGCTTGCTTGAATCCAGTGGCAAAGTGAGCAAGGGACCCACGTCTGGGCATACCCCCGCCAACTTAGGGCGAACAAAGCGATACAAAAGGGGATGATGGACGGAACGTTTGAGCCAATCAAACACTCACCCCCAGTCAACTGATCTGGGTTTAATCCATCATCATTCTTTAGCTCACTTCACCACCCCAGGTCAGACATGGCCATATGCAAATCAGTCTGACCCTGTGCCTCATGGGAACAGTACAGCCCGAACTGCCAAGCCATGTCTTCCCTGGACCGGAAACAAGCATCCTAGGACCGGTTTCTGGCATTCCAGCCGTCATCAGCCAGGCTTGCTTGAATCCAGTGGCAAAGTGAGCAAGGGACCCACGTCTGGGCATACCCCCGCCAACTTAGGGCGAACAAAGCGATACAAAAGGGGATGATGGACGGAACGTTTGAGCCAATCAAACACTCACCCCCAGTCAACTGATCTGGTTTTAATCCATCATCATTCTTTAGCTCACTCCACCACCCCAGTTCAGACATGGCCATATGCAAATCAGTCTGACCCTGTGCCTCATGGGAACAGTATAGCCCGAACTGCCAAGCCATGTCTTCCCTGGACCGGAAACAAGCATCCTAGGACCGGTTTCTGGCATTCCAGCCGTCATCAGCCAGGCTTGCTTGAATCCAGTGGCAAAGTGAGCAAGGGACCCACCGTCTGGGCATACCCCGCCAACTTAGGGCGAACAAAGCGATACAAAAGGGGATGATGGACGGAACATTTGAGCCAATCAAACACTCACCCCCAGTCAACTGATCTGGGTTTAATCCATCATCATTCTTTAGCTCACTCCACCACCCCAGTTCAGACATGGCCATATGCAAATCAGTCTGACCCTGTGCCTCATGGGAACAGTACAGCCCGAACTGCCAAGCCATGTCTTCCCTGGACCGGAAACAAGCATCCTAGGACCGGTTTCTGGCATTCCAGCCGTCATCAGCCAGGCTTGCTTGAATCCAGTGGCAAAGTGAGCAAGGGACCCACCGTCTGGGCATACCCCCGCCAACTTAGGGCGAACAAAGCGATACAAAAGGGGATGATGGACGGAACGCTTGAGCCAATCAAACACTCACCCCCAGTCAACTGATCTGGGTTTAATCCATCATCATTCTTTAGCTCACTCCACCACCCCAGTTCAGACATGGCCATATGCAAATCAGTCTGACCCTGTGCCTCATGGGAACAGTACAGCCCGAACTGCCAAGCCATGTCTTCCTGGACCGGAAACAAGCATCCTAGGACCGGTTTCTGGCATTCCAGCCGTCATCAGCCAGGCTTGCTTGAATCCAGTGGCAAAGTGAGCAAGGGACCCACGTCTGGGCATACCCCCGCCAACTTAGGGCGAACAAAGCGATACAAAAGGGGATGATGGACGGAACGTTTGAGCCAATCAAACACTCACCCCAAGTCAACTGATCTGGGTTTAATCCATCATCATTCTTTAGCTCACTCCACCACCCCAGTTCAGACATGGCCATATGCAAATCAGTCTGACCCTGTGCCTCATGGGAACAGTACAGCCCAAACTGCCAAGCCATGTCTTCCCTGGACCGGAAACAAGCATCCTAGGACCGGTTTCTGGCATTCCAGCCGTCATCAGCCAGGCTTGCTTGCTTGAATCCAGTGGCAAAGTGAGCAAGGGACCCACGTCTGGGCATACCCCCGCCAACTTAGGGCGAACAAAGCGATACAAAAGGGGATGATGGACGGAACGCTTGAGCCAATCAAACACTCACCCCCAGTCAACTGATCTGGGTTTAATCCATCATCATTCTTTAGCTCACTCCACCACCCCAGTTCAGACATGGCCATATGCAAATCAGTCTGACCCTGTGCCTCATGGGAACAGTACAGCCCGAACTGCCAAGCCATGTCTTCCCTGGACCGGAAACAAGCATCCTAGGACCGGTTTCTGGCATTCCAGCCGTCATCAGCCAGGCTTGCTTGAATCCAGTGGCAAAGTGAGCAAGGGACCCACGTCTGGGCATACCCCCGCCAACTTAGGGCGAACAAAGCGATACAAAAGAGGATGATGGACGGAACGTTTGAGCCAATCAAACACTCACCCCCAGTCAACTGATCTGGGTTTAATCCATCATCATTTTTTAGCTCACTCCACCACCGCAGTTCAGACATGGCCATATGCAAATCAGTCTGACCCTGTGCCTCATGGGAACAGTACAGCCCGAACTGCCAAGCCATGTCTTCCCTGGACCGGAAACAAGCATCCTAGGACCGGTTTCTGGCATTCCAGCCGTCATCAGCCAGGCTTGCTTGAATCCAGTGGCAAAGTGAGCAAGGGACCCACGTCTGGGCATACCCCCGCCAACTTAGGGCGAACAAAGCGATACAAAAGGGGATGATGGACAGAACGCTTGAGCCAATCAAACACTCACCCCCAGTCAACTGATCTGGGTTTAATCCATCATCATTCTTTAGCTCACTCCACCACCCCAGTTCAGACATGGCCATATGCAAATCAGTCTGACCCTGTGCCTCATGGGAACAGTACAGCCCGAACTGCCAAGCCATGTCTTCCCTGGACCGGAAACAAGCATCCTAGGACCGGTTTCTGGCATTCCAGCCGTCATCAGCCAGGCTTGCTTGAATCCAGTGGCAAAGTGAGCAAGGGACCCACGTCTGGGCATACCCCCGCCAACTTAGGGCGAACAAAGCGATACAAAAGGGGATGATGGACGGAACGCTTGAGCCAATCAAACACTCACCCCCAGTCAACTGATCTGGGTTTAATCCATCATCATTCTTTAGCTCACTCCACCACCCCAGTTCAGACATGGCCATATGCAAATCAGTCTGACCCTGTGCCTCATGGGAACAGTACAGCCCGAACTGCCAAGCCATGTCTTCCCTGGACCGGAAACAAGCATCCTAGGACCGGTTTCTGGCATTCCAGCCGTCATCAGCCAGGCTTGCTTGAATCCAGTGGCAAAGTGAGCAAGGGACCCACGTCTGGGCATACCCCCGCCAACTTAGGGCGAACAAAGCGATACAAAAGGGGATGATGGACGGAACGTTTGAGCCAATCAAACACTCACCCCCAGTCAACTGATCTGGGTTTAATCCATCATCATCATTCTTTAGCTCACTCCACCACCCCAGTTCAGACATGGCCATATGCAAATCAGTCTGACCCTGTGCCTCATGGGAACAGTACAGCCCGAACTGCCAAGCCATGTCTTCCCTGGACCGGAAACAAGCATCCTAGGACCGGTTTCTGGCATTCCAGCCATCATCAGCCAGGCTTGCTTGACTCCAGTGGCAAAGTGAGCAAGGGACCCACGTCTGGGCATACCCCCGCCAACTTAGGGCGAACAAAGCGATACAAAAGGGGATGATGGACGGAACGCTTGAGCCAATCAAACACTCACCCCCAGTCAACTGATCTGGGTTTAATCCATCATCATTCTTTAGCTCACTCCACCACCCCAGTTCAGACATGGCCATATGCAAATCAGTCTGACCCTGTGCCTCATGGGAACAGTATAGCCCGAACTGCCAAGCCATGTCTTCCCTGGACCGGAAACAAGCATCCTAGGACCGGTTTCTGGCATTCCAGCCGTCATCAGCCAGGCTTGCTTGAATCCAGTGGCAAAGTGAGCAAGGGACCCACCGTCTGGGCATACCCCCGCCAACTTAGGGCGAACAAAGCGATACAAAAGGGGATGATGGACGGAACATTTGAGCCAATCAAACACTCACCCCCAGTCAACTGATCTGGGTTTAATCCATCATCATTCTTTAGCTCACTCCACCACCCCAGTTCAGACATGGCCATATGCAAATCAGTCTGACCCTGTGCCTCATGGGAACAGTACAGCCCGAACTGCCAAGCCATGTCTTCCCTGGACCGGAAACAAGCATCCTAGGACCGGTTTCTGGCATTCCAGCCGTCATCAGCCTGGCTTGCTTGAATCCAGTGGCAAAGTGAGCAAGGGACCCACGTCTGGGCATACCCCGCCAACTTAGGGCGAACAAAGCGATACAAAAGGGGATGATGGACGGAACGTTTGAGCCAATCATACACTCACCCCCAGTCAACTGATCTGGGTTTAATCCATCATCATTCTTTAGCTCACTCCACCACCCCAGTTCAGACATGGCCATATGCAAATCAGTCTGACCCTGTGCCTCATGGGAACAGTACAGCCCGAACTGCCAAGCCATGTCTTCCCTGGACCGGAAACAAGCATCCTAGGACCGGTTTCTGGCATTCCAGCCTTCATCAGCCAGGCTTGCTTGAATCCAGTGGCAAAGTGAGCAAGGGACCCACGTCTGGGCATACCCCGCCAACTTAGGGCGAACAAAGCGATACAAAAGGGGATGATGGACGGAACGTTTGAGCCAATCAAACACTCACCCCCAGTCAACTGATCTGGGTTTAATCCATCATCATTCTTTAGCTCACTCCACCACCCCAGTTCAGACATGGCCATATGCAAATCAGTCTGACCCTGTGCCTCATGGGAACAGTACAGCCCGAACTGCCAAGCCATGTCTTCCCTGGACCGGAAACAAGCATCCTAGGACCGGTTTCTGGCATTCCAGCCGTCATCAGCCAGGCTTGCTTGAATCCAGTGGCAAAGTGAGGAAGGGACCCACGTCTGGGCATACCCCTGCCAACTTAGGGCGAACAAAGCGATACAAAAGGGGATGATGGACGGAACGCTTGAGCCAATCAAACACTCACCCCCAGTCAACTGATCTGGGTTTAATCCATCATCATTCTTTAGCTCACTCCACCACCCCAGTTCAGACATGGCCATATGCAAATCAGTCTGACCCTGTGCCTCATGGGAACAGTACAGCCCGAACTGCCAAGCCATGTCTTCCCTGGACCGGAAACAAGCATCCTAGGACCGGTTTCTGGCATTCCAGCCGTCATCAGCCAGGCTTGCTTGAATCCAGTGGCAAAGTGAGCAAGGGACCCACGTCTGGGCATACCCCCGCCAACTTAGGGCGAACAAAGCGATACAAAATGGGATGATGGACGGAACGTTTGAGCCAATCAAACACTCACCCCCAGTCAACTGATCTGGGTTTAATCCATCATCATTCTTTAGCTCACTCCACCACCCCAGTTCAGACATGGCCATATGCAAATCAGTCTGACCCTGTGCCTCATGGGAACAGTACAGCCCGAACTGCCAAGCCATGTCTTCCCTGGACCGGAAACAAGCATCCTAGGACCGGTTTCTGGCATTCCAGCCGTCATCAGCCAGGCTTGCTTGAATCCAGTGGCAAAGTGAGCAAGGGACCCACGTCTGGGCATACCCCCGCCAACTTAGGGCGAACAAAGCGATACAAAAGGGGATGATGGACGGAACGTTTGAGCCAATCAAACACTCACCCTCAGTCAACTGATCTGGGTTTAATCCATCATCATTCTTTAGCTCACTCCACCACCCCAGTTCAGACATGGCCATATGCAAATCAGTCTGACCCTGTGCTTCATGGGAACAGTACAGCCCGAACTGCCAAGCCATGTCTTCCCTGGACCGGAAACAAGCATCCTAGGACCGGTTTCTGGCATTCCAGCCGTCATCAGCCAGGCTTGCTTGAATCCAGTGGCAAAGTGAGCAAGGGACCCACGTCTGGGCATACCCCCGCCAACTTAGGGCGAACAAAGCGATACAAAAGGGGATGATGGACGGAACGTTTGAGCCAATCAAACACTCACCCCCAGTCAACTGATCTGGGTTTAATCCATCATCATTCTTTAGCTCACTCCACCACCCCAGTTCAGACATTGCCATATGCAAATCAGTCTGACCCTGTGCCTCATGGGAACAGTACAGCCCGAACTGCCAAGCCATGTCTTCCCTGGACCGGAAACAAGCATCCTAGGACCGGTTTCTGGCATTCCAGCCGTCATCAGCCAGGGTTGCTTGAATCCAGTGGCAAAGTGAGCAAGGGACCCACGTCTGGGCATACCCCCGCCAACTTAGGGCGAACAAAGCGATACAAAAGGGGATGATGGACGGAAGGTTTGAGCCAATCAAACACTCACCCCCAGTCAACTGATCTGGGTTTAATCCATCATCATTCTTTAGCTCACTCCACCACCCCAGTTCAGACATGGCCATATGCAAATCAGTCTGACCCTGTGTCTCATGGGAACAGTACAGCCCGAACTGCCAAGCCATGTCTTCCCTGGACCGGAAACAAGCATCCTAGGACCAGTTTCTGGCATTCCAGCCGTCATCAGCCAGGCTTGCTTGAATCCAGTGGCAAAGTGAGCAAGGGACCCACGTCTGGGCA
Source organism: Calotriton arnoldi (assembly GCA_963921515.1). Lineage (NCBI taxonomy): Eukaryota > Metazoa > Chordata > Amphibia > Caudata > Salamandridae > Calotriton > Calotriton arnoldi. Next base: position 339,986 of record CAWUFW010006809.1, on the reverse strand, counting down.
TACCCCCGCCAACTTAGGGCGAACAAAGCGATACAAAAGGGGATGATGGACGGAACGTTTGAGCCAATCAAACACTCACCCCCAGTCAACTGATCTGGGTTTAATCCATCATCATTCTGTAGCTCACTCCACCACCCCAGTTCAGACATGGCCATATGCAAATCAGTCTGACCCTGTGCCTCATGGGAACAGTACAGCCCGAACTGCCAAGCCATGTCTTCCCTGGACCGGAAACAAGCATCCTAGGACCGGTTTCTGGCATTCCAGCCGTCATCAGCCAGGCTTGCTTGAATCCAGTGGCAAAGTGAGCAAGGGACCCACGTCTGGGCATACCCCCGCCAACTTAGGGCGAACCATGCGATACAAAAGGGGATGATGGACGGAACGTTTGAGCCAATCAAACACTCACCCCCAGTAAACTGATCTGGGTTTAATCCATCATCATTCTTTAGCTCACTCCACCACCCCAGTTCAGACATGGCCATATGCAAATCAGTCTGACCCTGTGCCTCATGGGAACAGTACAGCCCGAACTGCCAAGCCATGTCTTCCCTGGACCGGAAACAAGCATCCTAGGACCGGTTTCTGGCAATCCAGACGTCATCAGCCAGGCTTGCTTGAATCCAGTGGCAAAGTGAGCAAGGGACCCACGTCTGGGCATACCCCCGCCAACTTAGGGCGAACAAAGCGATACAAAAGGGGATGATGGACGGAACGCTTGAGCCAATCAAACACTCACCCCCAGTCAACTGATCTGGGTTTAATCCATCATCATTCTTTAGCTCACTCCACCACCCCAGTTCAGACATGGCCATATGCAAATCAGTCTGACCCTGTGCCTCATGGGAACAGTACAGCCCGAACTGCCAAGCCATGTCTTCCCTGGACCGGAAACAAGCATCCTAGGACCGGTTTCTGGCATTCCAGCCGTCATCAGCCAGGCTTGCTTGAATCCAGTGGCAAAGTGAGCAAGGGACCCACGTCTGGGCATACCCCCGCCAACTTAGGGCGAACAAAGCGATACAAAAGGGGATGATGGACGGAACGTTTGAGCCAATCAAACACTCACCCCCAGTCAACTGATCTGGTTTTAATCCATCATCATTCTTTAGCTCACTCCACCACCCCAGTTCAGACATGGCCATATGCAAATCAGTCTGACCCTGTGCCTCATGGGAACAGTACAGCCCGAACTGCCAAGCCATGTCTTCCCTGGACCGGAACCAAGCATCCTAGGACCGGTTTCTGGCATTCCAGCCGTCATCAGCCAGGCTTGCTTGAATCCAGTGGCAAAGTGAGCAAGGGACCCACGTCTGGGCATACCCCGCCAACTTAGGGCGAACAAAGCGATACAAAAGGGGATGATGGACGGAACGTTTGAGCCAATCAAACACTCACCCCCAGTCAACTGATCTGGGTTTAATCCATCATCATTCTTTAGCTCACTCCACCACCCCAGTTCAGACATGGCCATATGCAAATCAGTCTGACCCTGTGCCTCATGGGAACAGTACAGCCCGAACTGCCAAGCCATGTCTTCCCTGGACCGGAAACAAGCATCCTAGGACCAGTTTCTGGCATTCCAGCCGTCATCAGCCAGGCTTGCTTGAATCCAGTGGCAAAGTGAGCAAGGGACCCACGTCTGGGCATACCTCCGCCAACTTAGAGAGAACAAAGCGATACAAAAGGGGATGATGGACGGAACGTTTGAGCCAATCAAACACTCACCCCCAGTCAACTGATCTGGGTTTAATCCATCATCATTCTTTAGCTCACTCCACCACCCCAGTTCAGACATGGCCATATGCAAATCAGTCTGACCCTGTGCCTCATGGGAACAGTACAGCCCGAACTGCCAAGCCATGTCTTCCCTGGACCGGAAACAAGCATCCTAGGACCGGTTTCTGGCAATCCAGCCGTCATCAGCCAGGCTTGCTTGAATCCAGTGGCAAAGTGAGCAAGGGACCCACGTCTGGGCATACCCCCGCCAACTTAGGGCGAACAAAGCGATACAAAAGGGGATGATGGACGGAACGTTTGAGCCAATCAAACACTCACCCCCAGTCAACTGATCTGGGTTTAATCCATCATCATTCTTTAGCTCACTCCACCACCCCAGTTCAGACATGGCCATATGCAAATCAGTCTGACCCTGTGCCTCATGGGAACAGTACAGCCCGAACTGCCAAGCCATGTCTTCCCTGGACCGGAAACAAGCATCCTAGGACCGGTTTCTGGCATTCCAGCCGTCATCAGCCAGGCTTGCTTGAATCCAGTGGCAAAGTGAGCAAGGGACCCACCGTCTGGGCATACCCCCGCCAACTTAGGGCGAACAAAGCGATACAAAAGGGGATGATGGACGGAACATTTGAGCCAATCAAACACTCACCCCCAGTCAACTGATCTGGGTTTAATCCATCATCATTCTTTAGCTCACTCCACCACCCCAGTTCAGACATGGCCATATGCAAATCAGTCTGACCCTGTGCCTCATGGGAACAGTACAGCCCGAACTGCCAAGCCATGTCTTCCCTGGACCGGAAACAAGCATCCTAGGACCGGTTTCTGGCATTCCAGCCGTCATCAGCCTGGCTTGCTTGAATCCAGTGGCAAAGTGAGCAAGGGACCCACGTCTGGGCATACCCCCGCCAACTTAGGGCGAACAAAGCGATACAAAAGGGGATGATGGACGGAACGTTTGAGCCAATCATACACTCACCCCCAGTCAACTGATCTGGGTTTAATCCATCATCATTCTTTAGCTCACTCCACCACCCCAGTTCAGACATGGCCATATGCAAATCAGTCTGACCCTGTGCCTCATGGGAACAGTACAGCCCGAACTGCCAAGCCATGTCTTCCCTGGACCGGAAACAAGCATCCTAGGACCGGTTTCTGGCATTCCAGCCTTCATCAGCCAGGCTTGCTTGAATCCAGTGGCAAAGTGAGCAAGGGACCCACGTCTGGGCATACCCCCGCCAACTTAGGGCGAACAAAGCGATACAAAAGGGGATGATGGACGGAACGTTTGAGCCAATCAAACACTCACCCCCAGTCAACTGATCTGGGTTTAATCCATCATCATTCTTTAGCTCACTCCACCACCCCAGTTCAGACATGGCCATATGCAAATCAGTCTGACCCTGTGCCTCATGGGAACAGTACAGCCCGAACTGCCAAGCCATGTCTTCCCTGGACCGGAAACAAGCATCCTAGGACCGGTTTCTGGCATTCCAGCCGTCATCAGCCAGGCTTGCTTGAATCCAGTGGCAAAGTGAGGAAGGGACCCACGTCTGGGCATACCCCTGCCAACTTAGGGCGAACAAAGCGATACAAAAGGGGATGATGGACGGAACGTTTGAGCCAATCAAACACTCACCCCCAGTCAACTGATCTGGGTTTAATCCATCATCATTCTTTAGCTCACTCCACCACCCCAGTTCAGACATGGCCATATGCAAATCAGTCTGACCCTGTGCCTCATGGGAACAGTACAGCCCGAACTGCCAAGCCATGTCTTCCCTGGACCGGAAACAAGCATCCTAGGACCGGTTTCTGGCATTCCAGCCGTCATCAGCCAGGCTTGCTTGAATCCAGTGGCAAAGTGAGCAAGGGACCCACGTCTGGGCATACCCCCGCCAACTTAGGGCGAACAAAGCGATACAAAATGGGATGATGGACGGAACGTTTGAGCCAATCAAACACTCACCCCCAGTCAACTGATCTGGGTTTAATCCATCATCATTCTTTAGCTCACTCCACCACCCCAGTTCAGACATGGCCATATGCAAATCAGTCTGACCCTGTGCCTCATGGGAACAGTACAGCCCGAACTGCCAAGCCATGTCTTCCCTGGACCGGAAACAAGCATCCTAGGACCGGTTTCTGGCATTCCAGCCGTCATCAGCCAGGCTTGCTTGAATCCAGTGGCAAAGTGAGCAAGGGACCCACGTCTGGGCATACCCCCGCCAACTTAGGGCGAACAAAGCGATACAAAAGGGGATGATGGACGGAACGTTTGAGCCAATCAAACACTCACCCTCAGTCAACTGATCTGGGTTTAATCCATCATCATTCTTTAGCTCACTCCACCACCCCAGTTCAGACATGGCCATATGCAAATCAGTCTGACCCTGTGCTTCATGGGAACAGTACAGCCCGAACTGCCAAGCCATGTCTTCCCTGGACCGGAAACAAGCATCCTAGGACCGGTTTCTGGCATTCCAGCCGTCATCAGCCAGGCTTGCTTGAATCCAGTGGCAAAGTGAGCAAGGGACCCACGTCTGGGCATACCCCGCCAACTTAGGGCGAACAAAGCGATACAAAAGGGGATGATGGACGGAACGTTTGAGCCAATCAAACACTCACCCCCAGTCAACTGATCTGGGTTTAATCCATCATCATTCTTTAGCTCACTCCACCACCCCAGTTCAGACATTGCCATATGCAAATCAGTCTGACCCTGTGCCTCATGGGAACAGTACAGCCCGAACTGCCAAGCCATGTCTTCCCTGGACCGGAAACAAGCATCCTAGGACCGGTTTCTGGCATTCCAGCCGTCATCAGCCAGGGTTGCTTGAATCCAGTGGCAAAGTGAGCAAGGGACCCACGTCTGGGCATACCCCGCCAACTTAGGGCGAACAAAGCGATACAAAAGGGGATGATGGACGGAAGGTTTGAGCCAATCAAACACTCACCCCAGTCAACTGATCTGGGTTTAATCCATCATCATTCTTTAGCTCACTCCACCACCCCAGTTCAGACATGGCCATATGCAAATCAGTCTGACCCTGTGCCTCATGGGAACAGTACAGCCCGAACTGCCAAGCCATGTCTTCCCTGGACCGGAAACAAGCATCCTAGGACCAGTTTCTGGCATTCCAGCCGTCATCAGCCAGGCTTGCTTGAATCCAGTGGCAAAGTGAGCAAGGGACCCACGTCTGGGCATACCCCCGCCAACTTAGGGCGAACAAAGCGATACAAAAGGGGATGATGGACGGAACGTTTGAGCCAATCAAACACTCACCCCCAGTCAACTGATCTGGGTTTAATCCATCATCATTCTGTAGCTCACTCCACCACCCCAGTTCAGACATGGCCATATGCAAATCAGTCTGACCCTGTGCCTCATGGGAACAGTACAGCCCGAACTGCCAAGCCATGTCTTCCCTGGACCGGAAACAAGCATCCTAGGACCGGTTTCTGGCATTCCAGCCGTCATCAGCCAGGCTTGCTTGAATCCAGTGGCAAAGTGAGCAAGGGACCCACGTCTGGGCATACCCCGCCAACTTAGGGCGAACCATGCGATACAAAGGGGATGATGGACGGAACGTTTGAGCCAATCAAACACTCACCCCCAGTCAACTGATCTGGGTTTAATCCATCATCATTCTTTAGCTCACTCCACCACCCCAGTTCAGACATGGCCATATGCAAATCAGTCTGACCCTGTGCCTCATCGGAACAGTACAGCCCGAACTGCCAAGCCATGTCTTCCCTGGACCGGAAACAAGCATCCTAGGACCGGTTTCTGGCAATCCAGACGTCATCAGCCAGGCTTGCTTGAATCCAGTGGCAAAGTGAGCAAGGGACCCACGTCTGGGCATACCCCCGCCAACTTAGGGCGAACAAAGCGATACAAAAGGGGATGATGGACGGAACGTTTGAGCCAATCAAACACTCACCCCCAGTCAACTGATCTGGGTTTAATCCATCATCATTCTTTAGCTCACTCCACCACCCCAGTTCAGACATGGCCATATGCAAATCAGTCTGACCCTGTGCCTCATGGGAACAGTACAGCCCGAACTGCCAAGCCATGTCTTCCCTGGACCGGAAACAAGCATCCTAGGACCGGTTTCTGGCATTCCAGCCGTCATCAGCCAGGCTTGCTTGAATCCAGTGGCAAAGTGAGCAAGGGACCCACGTCTGGGCATACCCCCGCCAACTTAGGGCGAACAAAGCGATACAAAAGGGGATGATGGACGGAACGTTTGAGCCAATCAAACACTCACCCCCAGTCAACTGATCTGGTTTTAATCCATCATCATTCTTTAGCTCACTCCACCACCCCAGTTCAGACATGGCCATATGCAAATCAGTCTGACCCTGTGCCTCATGGGAACAGTACAGCCCGAACTGCCAAGCCATGTCTTCCCTGGACCGGAACCAAGCATCCTAGGACCGGTTTCTGGCATTCCAGCCGTCATCAGCCAGGCTTGCTTGAATCCAGTGGCAAAGTGAGCAAGGGACCCACGTCTGGGCATACCCCCGCCAACTTAGGGCGAACAAAGCGATACAAAGGGGATGATGGACGGAACGTTTGAGCCAATCAAACACTCACCCCCAGTCAACTGATCTGGGTTTAATCCATCATCATTCTTTAGCTCACTCCACCACCCCAGTTCAGACATGGCCATATGCAAATCAGTCTGACCCTGTGCCTCATGGGAACAGTACAGCCCGAACTGCCAAGCCATGTCTTCCCTGGACCGGAAACAAGCATCCTAGGACCAGTTTCTGGCATTCCAGCCGTCATCAGCCAGGCTTGCTTGAATCCAGTGGCAAAGTGAGCAAGGGACCCACGTCTGGGCATACCTCCGCCAACTTAGAGAGAACAAGCGATACAAAGGGGATGATGGACGGAACGTTTGAGCCAATCAAACACTCACCCCCAGTCAACTGATCTGGGTTTAATCCATCATCATTCTTTAGCTCACTCCACCACCCCAGTTCAGACATGGCCATATGCAAATCAGTCTGACCCTGTGCCTCATGGGAACAGTACAGCCCGAACTGCCAAGCCATGTCTTCCCTGGACCGGAAACAAGCATCCTAGGACCGGTTTCTGGCAATCCAGCCGTCATCAACCGTTTGCTTGAATCCAGTGGCAAAGTGAGCAAGGGACCCACGTCTGGGCATACCCCCGCCAACTTAGGGCGAACAAAGCGATACAAAAGGGGATGATGGACGGAACGTTTGAGCCAATCAAACACTCACCCCCAGTCAACTGATCTGGGTTTAATCCATCATCATTCTTTAGCTCACTCCACCACCCCAGTTCAGACATGGCCATATGCAAATCAGTCTGACCCTGTGCCTCATGGGAACAGTACAGCCCGAACTGCCAAGCCATGTCTTCCCTGGACCGGAAACAAGCATCCTAGGACCGGTTTCTGGCATTCCAGCCGTCATCAGCCAGGCTTGCTTGAATCCAGTGGCAAAGTGAGCAAGGGACCCACGTCTGGGCATACCCCCGCCAACTTAGGGCGAACAAAGCGATACAAAGGGGATGATGGACGGAACGTTTGAGCCAATGAAACACTCACCCCCAGTCAACTGATCTGGGTTTAATCCATCATCATTCTTTAGCTCACTCCACCACCCCAGTTCAGACATGGCCATATGCAAATCAGTCTGACCCTGTGCCTCATGGGAACAGTACAGCCCGAACTGCCAAGCCATGTCTTCCCTGGACCGGAAACAAGCATCCTAGGACCGGTTTCTGGCATTCCAGCCGTCATCAGCCAGGCTTGCTTGAATCCAGTGGCAAAGTGAGCAAGGGACCCACGTCTGGGCATACCCCGCCAACTTATGGCGAACAAAGCGATACAAGGGGATGATGGACGGAACATTTGAGCCAATCAAACACTCACCCCAGTCAACTGATCTGGGTTTAATCCATCATCATTCTTTAGCTCACTCCACCACCCCAGTTCAGACATGGCCATATGCAAATCAGTCTGACCCTGTGCCTCATGGGAACAGTACAGCCCGAACTGCCAAGCCATGTCTTCCCTGGACCGGAAACAAGCATCCTAGGACCGGTTTCTGGCATTCCAGCCGTCATCAGCCAGGCTTGCTTGAATCCAGTGGCAAAGTGAGCAAGGGACCCACGTCTGGGCATACCCCCGCCAACTTAGGGCGAACAAGCGATACAAAGGGGATGATGGACGGAACGTTTGAGCCAATCAAACACTCACCCCCAGTCAACTGATCTGGGTTTAATCCATCATCATTCTTTAGCTCACTCCACCACCCCAGTTCAGACATGGCCATATGCAAATCAGTCTGACCCTGTGCCTCATGGGAACAGTACAGTCCGAACTGCCAAGCCATGTCTTCCCTGGACCGGAAACAAGCATCCTAGGACCGGTTTCTGGCATTCCAGCCATCATCAGGCAGGCTTGCTTGAATCCAGTGGCAAAGTGAGCAAGGGACCCACGTCTGGGCATACCCCCGCCAACTTAGGGCGAACAAAGCGATACAAAAGGGGATGATGGACGGAACGTTTGAGCCAATCAAACACTCACCCCCAGTCAACTGATCTGGGTTTAATCCATCATCATTCTTTAGCTCACTCCACCACCCCAGTTCAGACATGGCCATATGCAAATCAGTCTGACCCTGTGCCTCATGGGAACAGTACAGCCCGAACTGCCAAGCCATGTCTTCCCTGGACCGGAAACAAGCATCCTAGGACCGGTTTCTGGCATTCCAGCCGTCATCAGCCAGGCTTGCTTGCTGGCTTGCTTGAATCCAGTGGCAAAGTGAGCAGATCAGTTGACTGGGGGTGAGTGTTTGATTGGCTCAAACGTTCCGTCCATCATCCCCTTTTGTATCGCTTTGTTCGCCCTAAGTTGGCGGGGGTATGCCCAGACGTGGGTCCCTTGCTCACTTTGCCACTGGATTCAAGCAAGCCTGGCTGATGACGGCTGGAATGCCAGAAACCGGTCCTAGGATGCTTGTTTCCGGTCCAGGGAAGACATGGCTTGGCAGTTCGGGCTGGACTGTTCCCATGAGGCACAGGGTCAGACTGATTTGCATATGGCCATGTCTGAACTGGGGTGGTGGAGTGAGCTAAAGAATGATGATGGATTAAACCCAGATTAGTTGACTGGGGGTGAGTGTTTGATTGGCTCAAACGTTCCGTCCATCATCCCCTTTTGTATCGCTTTGTTTGCCCTAAGTTGGCGGGGGTATGCCCAGACGTGGGTCCCTTGCTCACTTTGCCACTGGATTCAAGCAAGCCTGGCTGATGACGGCTGGAATGCCAGAAACCGGTCCTAGGATGCTTGGTTCCGGTCCAGGGAAGACATGGCTTGGCAGTTCGGGCTGGACTGTTCCCATGAGGCACAGGGTCAGACTGATCTGCATATGGCCATGTCTGAACTGTGGTGGTGGAGTGAGCTAAAGAATGATGATGGATTAAACCCAGATCAGTTGACTGGGGGTGAGTGTTTGATTGGCTCAAACATTCCGTCCATCATCCCCTTTTGTATCGCTTTGTTCGCCCTAAGTTGGCGGGGGTATGCCCAGACGTGGGTCCCTTGCTCACTTTGCCACTGGATTCAAGCAAGCCTGGCTGATGACGGCTGGAATGCCAGAAACCGGTCCTAGGATGCTTTTTCCGGTCCAGGGAAGACATGGCTTGGCAGTTCGGGCTGGACTGTTCCCATGAGGCACAGGGTCAGACTGATTTGCATATGGCCATGTCTGAACTGGGGTGGTGGAGTGAGCTAAAGAATGATGATGGATTAAACCCAGATCAGTTGACTGGGGGTGAGTGTTTGATTGGCTCAAACGCTCCGTCCATCATCCCCTTTGTATCGCTTTGTTCGCCCCTAAGTTGGCGGGGGTATGCCCAGACGTGGGTCCCTTGCTCACTTTGCCACTGGATTCAAGCAAGCCTGGCTGATGACGGCTGGAATGCCAGAAACCGGTCCTAGGATGCTTGTTTCCGGTCCAGGGAACACATGGCTTGGCAGTTCGGGCTGGACTGTTCCCATGAGGCACAGTGTCAGACTGATTTGCATATGGCCATGTCTGAACTGGGGTGGTGGAGTGAGCTAAAGAATGATGATGGATTAAACCCAGATCAGTTGACTGGGGGTGAGTGTTTGATTGGCTCAAACGTTTCGTCCATCATCCCCTTTTGTATCGCTTTGTTCGCCCTAAGTTGGCGGGGGTATGCCCAGACGGGGGTCCCTTGCTCACTTTGCCACTGGATTCAAGCAAGCCTGGTTGATGACGGCTGGAATGCCAGAAACGGGTCCTAGGATGCTTGTTTCCGGTCCAGGGAAGACATGGCTTGGCAGTTCGGGCTGGACTGTTCCCATGAGGCACAGGGTCAGACTGATTTGCATATGGCCATGTCTGAACTGGGGTGGTGGAGTGAGCTAAAGAATGATGATGGATTAAACCCACATCAGTTGACTGGGGGTGAGTGTTTGATTGGCTCAAACGTTCCGTCCATCATCCCCTTTTGTATCGCTTTGTTCGCCCTAAGTTGGTGGGGGTATGCCCAGACGTGGGTCCCTTGCTCACTTTGCCACTGGATTCAAGCAAGCCTGGCTGATGACGGCTGGAATGCCAGAAACCGGTCCTAGGATGCTTGTTTACGGTCCAGGGAAGACATGGCTTGGCAGTTCGGGCTGGACTGTTCCCATGAGGCACAGGGTCAGACTGATTTGCATATGGCCATGTCTGAACTGGGGTGGTGGAGTGAGCTAAAGAATGATGATGGATTAAACCCAGATCAGTTGACTGGGGGTGAGTGTTTGATTGGCTCAAACGTTCCGTCCATCATCCCCTTTGTATCGCTTTGTTTGCCCTAAGTTGGCGGGGGTATGCCCAGACGTGGGTCCCTTGCTCACTTTGCCACTGGATTCAAGCAAGCCTGGCTGATGACGGCTGGAATGCCAGAAACCGGTCCTAGGATGCTTGTTTCCGGTCCAGGGAAGACATGGCTTGGCAGTTCGGGCTGGACTGTTCCCATGAGGCACAGGGTCAGACTGATTTGCATATGGCCATGTCTGAACTGTGGTGGTGGAGTGAGCTAAAGAATGATGATGGATTAAACCCAGATCAGTTGACTGGGGGTGAGTGTTTGATTGGCTCAAACGTTCCGTCCATCATCCCCTTTGTATCGCTTTGTTCGCTCTAAGTTGGCGGGGGTATGCCCAGACGTGGGTCCCTTGCTCACTTTGCCACTGGATTCAAGCAAGCCTGGCTGATGACGGCTGGAATGCCAGAAACCGGTCCTAGGATGCTTGTTTCCGGTCCAGGGAAGACATGGCTTGGCAGTTCGGGCTGGACTGTTCCCATGAGGCACAGGGTCAGACTGATTTGCATATGGCCATGTCTGAACTGGGGTGGTGGAGTGAGCTAAAGAATGATGATGGATTAAACCCAGATCAGTTGACTGGGGGTGAGTGTTTGATTGGCTCAAACGTTCCGTCCATCATCCCCTTTTGTATCGCTTTGTTCGCCCTAAGTTGGCGGGGTATGCCCAGACGTGGGTCCCTTGCTCACTTTGCCACTGGATTCAAGCAAGCCTGGCTGATGACGGCTGGAATGCCAGAAACCGGTCCTAGGATGCTTGTTTCCAGTCCAGGGAAGACATGGCTTGGCAGTTCGGGCTGGACTGTTCCCATGAGGCACAGGGTCAGACTGATTTGCATATGGCCATGTCTGAACTGGGGTGGTGGAGTGAGCTAAAGAATGATGATGGATTAAACCCAGATCAGTTGACTGGGGGTGAGTGTTTGATTGGCTCAAACGTTCCGTCCATCATCCCCTTTTGTATCGCTTTGTTCGCCCTAAGTTGGCGGGGGTATGCTCAGACGTGGGTCCCTTGCTCACTTTGCCACTGGATTCAAGCAAGCCTGGCTGATGACGGCTGGAATGCGAGAAACCGGTCCTAGGATGCTTGTTTCCGGTCCAGGGAAGACATGGCTTGGCAGTTCGGGCTGGACTGTTCCCGTGAGGCACAGGGTCAGACTGATTTGCATATGGCCATGTCTGAACTGGGGTGGTGGAGTGAGCTAAAGAATGATGATGGATTAAACCCAGATCAGTTGACTGGGGGTGAGTGTTTAATTGGCTCAAACGTTCCATCCATCATCCCCTTTTGTATCGCTTGTTCGCCCTAAGTTGGCGGGGTATGCCTAGACGTGGGTCCCTTGCTCACTTTGCCACTGGATTCAAGCAAGCCTGGCTGATGACGGCTGGAATGCCAGAAACCGGTCCTAGGATGCTTGTTTCCGGTCCAGGGAAGACATGGCTTGGCAGTTCGGGCTGGACTGTTCCCAGGAGGCACAGGGTCAGACTGATTTGCATATGGCCATGTCTGAACTGGGGTGGTGGAGTGAGCTAAAGAATGATGATGGATTAAACCCAGATCAGTTGACTGGGGGTGAGTGTTTGATTGGCTCAAACGTTCCGTCCATCATCCCCTTTGTATTGCTTTGTTCGCCCTAAGTTGGCGGGGGTATGCCCAGACGTGGGTCCCTTGCTCACTTTGCCACTGGATTCAAGCAAGCCTGGCTGATGACGGCTGGAATGCCAGAAACCGGTCCTAGGATGCTTGGTTCCGGTCCAGGGAAGACATGGCTTGGCAGTTCGGGCTGGACTGTTCCCATGAGGCACAGGGTCAGACTGATTTGCATATGGCCATGTCTGAACTGGGGTGGTGGAGTGAGCTAAAGAATGATGATGGATTAAACCCAGATCAGTTGACTGGGGGTGAGTGTTTGATTGGCTCAAACGCTCCGTCCATCATCCCTTTTGTATCGCTTTGTTCGCCCTAAGTTGGCGGGGGTATGCCCAGACGTGGGTCCCTTACTCACTTTGCCACTGGATTCAAGCAAGCCTGGCTGATGACGGCTGGAATGCCAAAACCGGTCCTAGGATGCTTGTTTCCGGTCCAGGGAAGACATGGCTTGGCAGTTCGGGCTGGACTGTTCCCATGAGGCACAGGGTCAGACTGATTTGCATATGGCCATGTCTGAACTGGGGTGGTGGAGTGAGCTAAAGAATGATGATGGATTAAACCCAGATCAGTTGACTGGGGGTGAGTGTTTGATTGGCTCAAACGTTCCGTCCATCATCCCTTTTGTATCGCTTTGTTCGCCCTAAGTTGGCGGGGGTATGCCCAGACGTGGGTCCCTTGCTCACTTTGCCACTGGATTCAAGCAAGCCTGGCTAATGACGGCTGGAATGCCAGAAACCGGTCCTAGGATGCTTTTTTCCGGTCCAGGGAAGACATGGCTTGGCAGTTCGGGCTGGACTGTTCCCATGAGGCACAGGGTCAGACTGATTTGCATATGGCCATGTCTGAACTGGGGTGGTGGAGTGCGCTAAAGAATGATGATGGATTAAACCCAGATCAGTTGACTGGGGGTGAGTTTTTTATTGGCTCAAACGTTCCGTCCATCATCCCCTTTTGTATCGCTTTGTTCGCCCTAAGTTGGCGGGGGTATGCCCAGAAGTGGGTCCCTTGCTCACTTTGCCACTGGATTCAAGCAAGCCTGGCTGATGACGGCTGGAATGCCAGAAACCGGTCCTAGGATGCTTGGTTCCGGTCCAGGGAAGACATGGCTTGGCAGTTCGGGCTGGACTGTTCCCATGAGGCACAGGGTCAGACTGATTTGCATATGGCCATGTCTGAACTGGGGTGGTGGAGTGAGCTAAAGAATGATGATGGATTAAACCCAGATCAGTTGACTGGGGGTGAGTGTTTGATTGTCTCAAACGTTCCGTCCATCATCCCCTTTGTATCGCTTTGTTCGCCCTAAGTTGGCGGGGGTATGCCCAGACGTGGGTCCCTTGCTCACTTTGCCACTGGATTCAAGCAAGCCTGGCTGATGACGGCTGGAATGCCAGAAACCGGTCCTAGGATGCTTGTTTCCGGTCCAGGGAAGACATGGCTTGGCAGTTTGGGCTGGACTGTTCCCATGAGGCACAGGGTCAGACTGATTTGCATATGGCCATGTCTGAACTGGGGTGGTGGAGTGAGCTAAAGAATGATGATGGATTAAACCCAGATCAGTTGACTGGGGGTGAGTGTTTAATTGGCTCAAACGTTCCGTCCATCATCCCCTTTGTATCGCTTTGTTCGCCCTAAGTTGGCGGGGGTATGCCCAGACGTGGGTCCCTTGCTCACTTTGCCACTGGATTCAAGCAAGCATGGCTGATGACGGCTGGAATGCCAGAAACCGGTCCTAGGATGCTTGTTTCCTTTCCAGGGAAGACATGGCTTGGCAGTTCGGGCTGGACTGTTCCCATGAGGCACAGGGTCAGACTGATTTGCATATGGCCATGTCTGAACTGGGGTGGTGGAGTGAGCTAAAGAATGATGATGGATTAAACCCAGATCAGTTGACTGGGGGTGAGTGTTTGATTGGCTCAAACGTTCCGTCCATCATCCCCTTTTGTATTACTACTGAACTCAAGGCACAGCAGAATGCAAGCAGGCAGTTAAGCACCACCTGAGGAAGACAACAGTTGAAACGCGTTGTGGTGAGCAGAATAGAGCTGCTTTTGGGACAGAAAATAATAAAGTTATATTGAAGTACATCTCTGGGAGTGCGGTGAAACCTCCTTTGTCTACCTTATGTTTGGGGGCATGTGGTCTGACCCCTTAACACCACACCAGCAGCAGAGCACCCCACCTGTGGACCACAGGTGGTTTTGGAATTGTTTGAAAGGCAGCGGCGCCCGATGTTAATGGATACTTATGGAAACACGGGGGATACGAAATCTCCTGCGGTATGCACTCAGCTTCTGAAGAATGCAAAAGAGTGTTAAAACTTCAGAATCCACTGTGCGCGTCTCCGAGGATAGGACTGCCTCGTCTGTTTTCAAAAGGTGAGGAAGTGTCCTACACAAGTTCCTACATCGATGCGGCCTGATTAAAAGTGGAGGAAAGGCGCAGATATGTACAAAGACAGATTTTAGCATAATAATGATGCCGAAATTATTGGAAGATTTTGCATATGGGACAACGATAACCTGCACTTAGCAATGACATATACTTACTTAAAGTCGAACTCCCATCATGCCTCAATAAGGGAGCTATAAATCCCACAATGCCTAGTACTGAACTCAAGTCACGGCAGAATGCAAGCAGGCAGTTAAGCACCACCTGAGGAAGACAACAGTTGAAACTCGTTGTGGTGAACAGAATAGAACTGCTTTTGGGACAGAAAATAATAAAGTTATATTGAAGTACATCTCTGGGAGTGTGGTGAAACCTCCTTTGTGCTACCATATATATATGTATATATATATTTTTCTCACGGTAAAAACCAAAGGTTACAAGGAAGTTATAGTTAGGCTGACATTTCACTTGTACAATAACCAGAGACATTGAGCCATTATAGTTAGTTGAGCTAACTATAACTCGCGCCCCCAAAATGCACTGCTAATGACCTCACATATTATATCACTCATGACATGGTCAGTGACATCACTGATGACATCTCAAATGACGTCACTGTTGACATCAGTGATGACATCATCCACAGCATCTCTGACACACCCACTCATACCCCTATACAATATTTTATACACTCAATGCCACACCCACACAACCATTCACAAACCCATTCACAGAGCCATACCTGTACTTACACACCCACTCACTGATTCATAGATTTACACACACATTCACTCGCTCACCCATACTACCACTCATAGACCCACTCACTCACTAATACAGCCATTGACATACCCACTCATACAGCCATACAGGCGCTCACACACTGAGTGAGTCACCCATAGAACTACTCACACACCTAAACACTCATCCATACAGTCAATAATACAGCCACTTACTCACCCAAACAGTTACACACCCACCCCCATACTTACTCATACAAATAGTATCACATACTCACTCAGCTATACAGTCACTGACAGAAGCATGCACTCATCCATGTAGCCACTCTCACATTCACTCACTCACACATACAGTCAGTCATATACTCCGTCACCCACGTATACCGCCTTTCACATACTCAGTTACTCACCCATACTTACACATGCACTCAATCACCAACACAGTCACACAGACACTCACTCAAACATCTTCTCACACATGCAACACTACCCCATACAGCCACTGACTTACCCACTCATTGATCCATACAGGCAGTCACACACCTCCTCAACCACAAACACAGACACCCAGACAACCATAGACGTAGTCAGACAACTGATCAATCACCCATATTGCCATTCACGTACCCACTAACATACTCATACACCCACTTAGACATTAACTTACAGACAGATACACACATTCATACAACCAGTCAAGCACAGGCAGAGGAGAAAAGCGGTCAGAATATCCAACAACCAACAAGAAACGAGGAAGAGGGAGATGGATCCGCAAGTGAATGTAAGTTCGGAAACAACTCAAACTGTAATCAATCTAGCCAACATAGACCTGAATATAGCTGAAGAACAACTCCTTGGTTTGGGTATCTCATATTGTCCGGAATCCAATTTTAATTACGCGAATACAAGAATGGCTGTTTTCCTCTTTGTGCGAAAATTTTAATTGAAAAAATATCATGCTTTGCGACCACAATACACTAAAACAGGGGATGAGACCCAATTGCTAGATTGCTCCTCTCCTAGTAATCTGACAATTTCGGATATGCCCCTATTAGAAACTCTACAAGAACTACAGGAAGAGAATGACAACTCCAACAGTCAAGCAAACTCCCAAAACTCCCAAATCTCAGGGGGCGACAGTCAAGAACTTAATAGTGATACAAATGCAGTAAACAGAGGCAAAAGAACTACTCCGTTCAGATCAAAATCAACCTTTAATCCTATAGCACCAAGGGATTCAATTGACATTTTAGCGAACAGGTGATAGCAGAGCTCAAGAATTTAAATCACAAAGTGCAAAATGCAAAACAAAAAATCAATAAAAGGAATCAACAATACAATAAATTAATGACAAAACTAAGAAAAAACAACCAGATTGTCATAAGGAACTCCGACAAGGGAGGCAATATAGTCATATGGGCCAAAGAAGACTATAAGAAGCTTTATCCCAACTAAATGATAGAACATGTTATAAAAAAAGCAATGTGTTGGCATTACGAGCAATATACAATTAATTTTATACTAAATTGCTTGCGTGGAAAAGTGTGGGACTGATAACCCTGGATGAATACAAATTCATCAAGAAGGAGAATCCTACAGTCCCCAATATATATTTCATACTAAAATTTCACAAGGACCCCAAAAGACCACCTGGAAGACCAATAATTTTGGCGCAAAGTAGTCTTTTAGAAAATGCATCACAGTACATTGATTTCTATCGACAGGAGCATGCACAGAAGTTACCTTCCTATATAAAAGATAGTGGTGATTTTATCTCAAAACTGAAGGATTTTATTTGGCAAGAAAATTATTTGTTAGTGACATTAGATGTAATGTCGCTTTACACCAGTATAAACCACAAAGATGGTTTACGAGCATTGGAATTCTATCTGGGGAGAAATTCGACACAAATGTCCCAACATAACACAATGCTAGTCAATATGGTTAACTTCTGCTTAAACAACAATGTATTTATGTTTGACAAATCTTATTATCAACAAATGCGGGGTGTTGCCATGGGTGCCAGCTTCTCCCCCAGCTATGCGTGTTTACACATGGGCTGGTGGGAGGAGCTGGTGCTAGGCAACATTCACAAATCGTATATGGAAAACAATGTGAAACTGTATCTTCGTTTTATCGATGATTTGTTTATTATCTGGGCAGGTACACATTCAAGTGCTACAGAATTTGTGTCAGCCATTCATACCAATGAAATTAATCTGGGATTTACAGCTGTGATTAGTGATACAATGGTACATTTTTTAGATGTTGAGGTATATATTGTGAATGATAAAATAGAAACAAAAATATACCGTAAAGAGACTGCAGGAAATTCGGTGTTACATTCATCAAGCTTTCACCCAAGACACCTGATAGAAAGCATTCCCTATGGGGAAATGCTCAAACTAAAAAGAATCTGTAGCAACCCCAAGGAGTTATACAAAGCACAACAGGCCAGCAAAAAGAGATTTTTGGAACGTGGCTACTCCAAAAAAACAATAGATTGCGCCATTGCTAAAACCACCACCCTAAGCAGATCTAATCTTCTGACATCTATACATACAAATATAAGCCACTCTATTCACAATGACACACCTATGGAGCTGAGACTAATATTGGCATACAACAAGCAGGACAGAGCACTAAAAACATCATTAGACAAAATTGGCCGATAGTCATAAGTGATCCAGTTATTGGTCAATTTTTGCCACGAAATTCAGCTATCACCCACAGACGAGCCCCTTCTATGAGCAAATATCTGGTCAAAAGTAGTCCGGAGATAACTGACCATCACACTTGGCTTTCACAATGGTTTTGTTAAATGCAAGAGCTGAAAAGCTTGTCAGTACGGGATCAATAAAACAACATATGTTATACCGTTTTGGCAAAAAATATTGCAAAATTACAAAACCATTGTATTGCAAAACAGACCATGCTATTTATGTGCTAGAGTGTTCCTGCAACTTAAGATACGTGGGCAGTACAAAATGATACTACAGCTCATACGGGCTATAGTAAATCAAGACCCAACTTGCCCAGTGGCCCGTCATTTCAAGGAGACACACAAAAGTAACCTTGAACATTTTAAATACTACTTAATTGACGCAGTACCAGTCAATAGAAGGGAAGGTGATAGAGAGGGGACCCTAAGGAAACTAGAAACAAGATACATTTTAGATCTAGACTGCAAAATTCCTGGGGGCCTAAACACAACAGAGGACCTGTTTACCTGTCTTTGATATGGTTTCTCCGAGCCTGTAATGATAGATCAAATCGCTCCAATTTAATATATATTTTAGATATATAATTTTTGTATTCTCAGTGTATTTAAACAAATATTATATAAGACGAGTCCTAGCGACAATGGATTCGTTTTTTAACTTTAGCACTCAAGCACTTTATTATAAGGAACACGGGTGGCTAAAACACTGACTAGACTTCTTTGCACTAATAATCTGCACTTGCACTTTTTCAAGTCATAGACAGGACCAACGATCTCAGCTCATTATTACACTTGACGACTATCGCAAGTCATACATATGACTAGAGTCAAAAAGTTGGATTGGAGGAAAACAAATGTATTGTGCAGAAAAGTATGTGATGTACTAAATGCCAACCAATCCACACTATACAATTAATGTGATATTTGAATCTAAAACATTTTTTAATATTATTTAATAATGTTGGTGGATTTTAAAATGTCAAGAACCAATGAGTCTGTTTTAACGTACTACAAAATTCATTTAGTATGTCTTCACTGTCTTTGATAAATTGCTTTTTTGATTTCACACGTGTCACTTTAAAAAGGAAAAAAATCAGGGCAGAGTTTGTCATGTGATCAAGGTCCGGATGGACCGAAACGCGTAATGGCTGACAAATAAAGAAGAAACTTCTACTGCACATATTGTGTGGTCCGTGTCTGTTTTCGCAAAGAATTGGAGTTGAGTAGAACAGAGGATAGAGATATATATATTCATGTAACAGACGTCAGCGGGGACGTCTTTCTCTGCACCACCAGCGATAAGGAAGCCCTCACGGAGAACCACAAAAGGCTTGGGTCACGACATGTGAAACGAGAGGGCCCCCAGGGCACAGTGACGGAAGGATTGAGCAATCATTACCTGATGACAGAGATGCCTGTGGAGCTGGGGCCGAACAAGGCATTTGCCTAATGGTGAGGCGCTGGCTACGAGAGACTGAATTGTTTTTTTTTTTAAAGTGATGATACATCAACAGCAATTTGCTAAGACACCTGGGTTTTTAAAAATGAAGCTGAATTTGCACAATGAATTATTAAATGCTCACGCACTTTAGGCAATAGCCAAATAATGTTTTAAAGGGACACGAGTCCGGGACTAACTAAAAGCAAAACGAAGTGCAGGGAGTGAAAGTATTTCCACCATGGCATTTGGATTGAATTCACATGCACAGCCAAATTAAATTGGATTAGCCCGGTGTATTTATAAGGTTGACAAAGGCCGCATAAGACGGCTGAAACGCGTTCCTATGCGAAGTTGTTGCAATTTTTTTTAAACAATAAAGCTGTCGACAACCAGCGCCTCGAGTGCAGACTCCTTCTTGAAACGAAGAGGAACAGAAAAACCAAATCTTCTTGTTCTGTTTCTTTTAGTTGTTATTTATTTTTCTTAAGCAGTCAGAAAAAGCCAACACGTGTTTCACGCTCCACTGCACTTCTTCAGGGCTGTTACAAACATAGAATAATACAATTACAATCTACACCATATAAACAGTAATTACCAATGTAATAAGCATATTTAACAACACACATGTGGATTTTATCCACACATTGCTTCCATAACATTCTCTATTATACATATTTTTTGAGGCTACAGAGAGTACCTTTTTTTCATGTTTTCACAAAATTAACATGCCCCATAAATCAGTAGACCCATCAACATCTCCTGAATTCATTCCAGAAAAACTCTGACAGAAATATGTTCCTTTCATGGTCCATTATCCCTGTGTATTCTTATTGGATAACAGATCCAATTATCTCCAACTTTAATCCTACTTTCCATTTATTTTGCTAGTTGTTAGTTACCTTATAATTTCCCAAAAATCCTGTTATTCTTGTGTTCTTTTTCATTTCAATGGTAATTGTTTCTACAAAAACAAGTACAGAAACCCTTTATTTCTTCAGAACATATTTAGAGTAAGTATATATTGGTTCGTCTGTTTTATTAGTTTTCACCTCTAAAATCTTTATATGACATATTTTATCCTCTTCTTTATCCATTCTAATTCCTGTTCTTCTGAGAAGTGTTCTATATGGTTCCCCTTAATAAGGTCTGCAGAAATAAACACACTCACTAAAAAATTCCATTGTATTCTAACCAGACAAAAATATATTTGTTTTTATCCCAACCAAAACTACTTCATTTTAATACCAAAGGTGCCTCTACATTAATCACAGCATCCTTTCCTCAACCCGCATTATCCACTCTCACCAGGGAAGTTAAGTCCTACAATGGGTCGTAGCTGCTTACCGCAAAGCCGGCTAGAAGCCTCCTGGTCTCTCTCTCTCCGTTTTTCAACGCGTACTGAGCTTCAAACTCCTTTCCACTTAAATACAACTCCTGCTGTGATGCTAATCACCTGGTGTGGCGCGAACCTTACCAATTAAGTCCTGATCTAAGAAAGATTCATTTAAATTATCCAGATTTCGCCTCTTCAATATACATAAAATTGTATATTTTCTAACATCTCAATCTCTATTGAATATCAGTATCCCAGAACAAAAAAGGAAAAAGTTTGTTACGATCTCTGTGTTCCTTCTGTATTTTCAAAATTAAAAAAATAAAACATTCTTATTTCCAACACTGCACGACCCAGATTCGAACCCTAACATATGGATCTAGCGGCATGATCACTTAATGTCTTGTGCTATCGCTCCCTGTTTGCTTCTTTCTTGGAGCATTTCTACTCAACTTCGTAATTCTTTTGTAAAACAAAAAGAATGATTCTATCTTTTCTAAGCAGCATCGCCCGGAATCGAACCCTTATCTCTAAGTGTTCCTCCCAATCCATCAGTGCTGTGTGCTATTGCTCCATATTCAAATTACCTTCAAAATAAAAACACTTTATGATTTGCTAATGTAAAGCACTTATTCTTACATACTATTAAATTTATACTGATGTCACCCCAAACTTTTGTTCTTATTGTAAACGGTCTCCTTTCGCCAATTATCTCGGAAACTACAATCCCTTCGATAATTCTACCCCTATTTATGTGATAATAATGACTCCTTTCGACATATGTTTTCTTATTTCAAATGGCTAGTGTCATTTATTATATAGTTGACCGAAAGGGGGGGAAAAATTGTTCAATTTCATATTTTGTCTAGTAAAAAGATTTGTCATCGTTTGAAAGCATATCCTGATCATGTATGTCTCCAAACCTTATTCATCTCAACCAATTAAAGTATACAGTCCTCTATCAATATTTAAGCCATATTGAACCGTACGTAATTTGTTGATCCAAAAGGTTTCTCTGCTCCGCAATTTTCCTTCTAAGTCTCCACCCCTCCTATATAAAGTGACCTGTTCAATTCCCATGAATCGAATTCCTCCTATCTCAGTCAATTTGTGAGTCTCTTTAAAATGGACCGCAATGGGGTATTTTAAGTCACAATTTTTAATGGCCCGGATATGTTCCATCCATCTGATCTTTAGTTTTCTCACGGATGACCCTACATACATTTTTCCACATATACATGTCATTACATACACACAATTGTTGGTATTACAATTAATAAATTAACCAATCCTAAACACTTTCTGATGTCTACTCTCATAAAAAGTCTGTGTCTTATCCACTATATGTTTACTACATGTACATTGATTGCATCTATAAGAACCTGATGGTAACGCACACCCTGGCATAGTTACTGTTCTACTCGCTATACTAGGAATTTCATAGTTCGCCGTGTCACTAGGACTTAACAAGCTTCTTAAGATTGGTGCCTTTTTGTATACCATTGTGGGTTTATTCTGCAGTATTTTTCTACATCCTAATCTAGGGTTAACACATCCCAATGTCTACATAGGGTATTGAAAACCCCTGCATTCCCTTCACTGTACATAGTGATATATTGTATCACATCATCATCACCTCCTTTCGGCTTGCTCTTGTCTTTCAGTAGTTCATTCCTTGTTACTTTCTGGGCCCTTAATCTTGCTTTCTCTACACAAGTCTTATCGTAACCTCTTTTCAAAAATCTCTCAGTAATCTCTTTGGTTACAGCATCATATTCCATTCCTTCACTACAATTTCTTTTGGCACGTAGGAATTCCCCATAAGGGATATTATCAATTTGTCTTTTCAAATATCCTGATCTTGCATGCAATACTGAATTTACTGATGTAGATTTTCTGTGTAGTCTAGATTCCATATGTCCTTCTGTGACATACATTTCTACATCAAGAAAGACAATACGTTCTTTACTGTAGTCTAAAGTTAGTGTAATATTATATTGGTTGTTGTTCACGTGATTGTGAAATAGTTTCAGTTTCTCCTCATCTCCTTCCCAAATCATAAACACATCATCTATGAATCTTCCCCAATATATAACATTCTCTTCATAGACTTCCCCAAACTTCCAAGCGTGTTCTCTCTCATAATGCCCCATGAATACATTTGCATACGAGGGTGCGAATCTCGCACCCATCGTTGTCCCTGTCACTTGATGGAATAAGTCCTTCCTATAGTAAAAGAAATTAATCATAAGAACCAGTCCCAATAGATCCAGTACCATATTGGAATGTTGTAAATAACTAGCCGATTTAGTATATAAAAAGTATCTGACCGCCTCAATCCTTCTCTCATGTTTAATACTGGTGTACAAGCTATTTACGTCCATAGTTACCATGAACATATCCTCTTCCCAAATATATCTCTCATTTGTTTCAAAAAGTCCTTGGTGTCTTTAATGTAAGAGACTAATGTTTTTACGAATGGTGCTAGAAACATGCCTATATATTTGGAGATATGTTCTGTCATACTCCCTATTCCAGATATTATGGGTCTCCCAGGCGGTACTTTCCCACTTTTGTGTATCTTTGGTAGGAAATATAATATAGATACCTTGGCATTTTCTACCCATAAATAGTTATACTCATTAGTATCTAATAGTTGTTTCTCAAGATATAGGGGCCGATTCCGATCTGGGTCGGAAAGCTCTCCGACCGATCCGGATTGTTTTCCGACCGAGCCGGACCCCTGCAGTCCGACCGAACGAGTACGATGCGGCCGTATGCTGCCGGACTTGGTTCGGTCGGACTCCCATTGAAGTCAATGGGAGCCGGTCGTACGACGTGTACATGGGCTCCCATTGACTCAATGGGTACGTTGCGCACAAGGGGGCCCCCTGTAGTGGGTATGCGTTGGTGCCATCTGCACCGTACACGCATGTATAGGGGGGACCCATGGGTCCCCCCTGTGTCTGACTCGTACGGCTACGGGTGAAGGGGGTCCGGCACGGACCCCCGAAGTCCATGTCTGGGTGCTCTTTCGTGTCGGAGGCTCCGACTCAATCCGGCTGTCCGGATGGTGCATCGTACTGGCTCGGTCGTAAAACGTCTCCATTGCGCGCCACGGATCGAGTGCGAATGAGTCGGACGGAGCGGTTCGGACCCGGAAACGAGTCCGTCGGCGATTTCGCGTTCGCTCGCATCGTACTTGCTTGCTCGGACGACTGTACGAATCGGTCGGAAACACAGCCTCTGACTCGGATCCGGTAAAGCCGAATCCGATTCGGAGCCCTACCGACCGAGATCGGAATCGACCCCATAGTCTGAGTTTCTTTTTTATCACGTCCTTTGAGTTAACTACCTGAATCATGCTTGCCTTTTTATACCTTGTTTGGTCTCTCAATTGACGTAGTGCTCCATTATGGTTGTCACAGTGATTTAAAATCACTACATTTCCCCTCTTGTCCACTTGTCGTATAATGATACTCTTATCATTACTCAAGTCTTGTAGCGCTTTAAACTCTTCTTTACTCAAATTGAAATTGTGTTTTTATGGGTACATGTTTATCAAAGTCCCGCATTACAAGGTTTGTGAAAACATCCAATACATTCTCACCTTTCGTAGGTGGTACAAACTTTGATTTCAATTTCAAACTACTGGAAACACTGTGATCAATTTCAATATCAACTTCTAAGGCTATATCCTCAATATCACAATTAGTTTCATTGTCCAAATTTACAAGAACCCCAATATCCATTAGTTCCTTAATAGATACATGGCTTAAATCTTTTTCAATCTTTAAGGTTTCTTTACACTCTGGTTTGTTCAAAAAGAATTTTTTTAACTTCAATTTACGTACAAAGCGATTAACATCAACCTTGGCATTCAAATCATCCCATCTGTGTGTGGGTGCAAAACTCAATCCTCTATTCAGAACACTTGTCTCGGCTACCGTCAAATCTCTGCTAGACAGATTTACAATCAAATTCTCTACTTCCTCAATTCTGTTTCCCTCTGCAACTGTAGTCTGGTTCTTACCCCATCTCTGTTTCTGTCTCCTGCGGAAGGATCTGGTGCCCCCTCCTTTACTGCCTCTACCCCTCTGTTTTCCTGTTCCCGATCTCTCCCTCCTGTTTGAAATTGTACTCTCCGCATTCTCTGTAGTTCCCTTAAAAAAGACGAAGACCTTGCCCCTGCTCCTTGATCTCCTGTATTAGTTCGTTCCAAATCAGATTCACTACTGCTTAAACCAGTACTGGCCAGCCATATAAAACATAAACCCACCCCCGCATGCCCCCGGGACTTGGGCCACCCGGGGGCAAATTTGCAACGAAGCGCGGGAGACCGCGCTTCAATTTTTTTTTTTTTCGGCAGGATCCGCGCACCCTGAGCGCATCCTGCCGATTTAAAAAAATAAATGCTTTTTTCTGCCCAGGGGGTCCTTGTGGGACCCCCTGAGCAGACCTAGGGGGTCAGGGTGTTTCTACCCTGCCCCCTTTGTGCGTTTGCACACTTGCAATTTTTCTTTCCTCGGCGGGATTCGCGCACCCTAAGCGCATCCTGACGATTTAAAAAAAAAAAATGCTTTTTCTGCCCAGGGGTCCTTGTGGGACCCCCTGAGCAGACCTAGGGGTCAGGGTGTTTCTACCCTGCCCCCTTTGTGCATTTTGCGCACTTGTTTCTGTCCCTCAGTTCTACCGAGGGACAAATGGCTGCCAACACTTCCTGATTTGGAGTGTTGACAGCCAATTAGCATGCAGCTCGTGATCGGGAGGGTACGCGGACCCTACTCGGCCATAGATATATATGTGATTTTATTTGTGATTTTCTCAGAAACTACTGAACGGATTTACACCATTTAAGCAAAAGGCACGACACTGAACCAAGGGCTACCTCTTTGCCAAATTTGGTGTAATTCCGTTCAGCAGTTCGGGCTGTAGCTGCGATGAAAGGATCCTATGGAAAAATGAATGGGGAAAACGCGTTTTGGGACCTCCCTTTTTTCTCGGCCCCCGCTTGACGAATCAACCCGAGACTTTCAGGGTAGGAGCGGAGCGGAGCGCCCCAACAAGTTGGAAGCTTTCGCGAAGATTCGTCAACCGGCGCAAGAGTTATTTCAAATAGATTGTCGCGGATTTCCTATGGAAAATAGGTCCTAACTATAACTATCTACTGGCGACCGCCAGTAGATAATATGTATATATATATTTTTTTCTCACGGTAAAAACCAAAGGTTACAAGGATGTTATAGTTAGGCTGACATTTCACTTGAACAATAATCAGAGACATTCAGCCATTATAGTTAGTTGAGCTAACTATATCTCGCGCCCCCAAAATGCACTGCTAATGACTGCACATATTACATCACTCATGACATGGTCAGTGACATCGCTGATGGCATCTCAAATGACGTCACTGTTGACATCAGTGATGACATCATCCACAGCATCTCTGACACACCCACTCATACCCCTATAGAATCTTTTATACACTCATTGCCACACCCACACAACCATTTACAAACCCATTCACAGAGCCATACCTGTACTTACACACCCACTCACTGATTCATAGATTTACACACACATCCACTCGCTCACCCATACTGCCACTCATATACCCACTCACTCACTAATACAGCCATTGACATACCCACTCATACAGCCATACAGGCGCTCACACACTGAGTGAGTCACCCATAGAACTACTCACATACCTAGACACTCATCCATACAGTCAATCATACAGCCACTTACTCACCCAAACAGTTACACACTCACCCTCTTACTTACTCATACAAATAGTATCACATACTCACTCAGCTATACAGTCACTGACAGAAGCATGCACTCATCCATGTAGCCACTCTCACATTCACTCACTCACACATACAGTCACTCATATACTCCGTCACCCACGTATACCGCCTTTCACATATTCAGTTACTCACCCATACTTACACATGCACTCAATCACCAACACAGTCATACAGACACTCACTCACCCATACATCTTCTCACACATGCAACAGTACCCCATACAGCCACTGACTTACCCACTCATTGATCTATACAGGCAGTCACACACCTCCTCAACCACAAACACAGACACCCAGACAACCATAGACGTAGTCAGACAACCAATCAATCACCCATATAGCCATTCACGTACCTACTAACATACTCATACACCCACTTAGATATTAACTTACAGACAGATAACACATTTATACAACCAGTCACTCACCCATACATTCACTGAGACACCTAATCAATCACTTTTACAGTCAGTCACACACCCACTGAGTCATCCATACAGTCACTCATACATCCACTGATTCAACAATGCCCGTTGCTATATATATTTAACACTCATAAACTTTTAAAAGACACTCACAGTCACTAGATGATGTCATCACTGATGTAATCAGTGATGTCATTTGAGATTTCATCAGTGATGTCATCAGTGATGTCACTGACCATATCATGAGTGATATAATATGTGAGGTCATAAGCAGTGCAATGCGGGCGCGAGTTATAGTTAGCTCAGCTAACTATAACGGTTTAATTTCTCTGCTTTTGTATGAGTGAAATGTCAGCCTAACTATAACGTCCCTGTAACCTTTGTTTTTTTCCGTGAATTTCTAAGGTTTTTTTAAATGCTAATTCCTAACTATAACGTCCCTCCAACCTGTGGTTTTTCCAGTGAATTGCTATGGTTTTTGAACTAGCAGTCACCTTTGCAGACTGGTGGAAAAAGGGGTCTAGGCCTCCAACCACCACTCAGGAATTCCACTGTGTAGGACTTACAGCAGGCACCAGGAGGGCTTCTTGGCCCTCAAGGTCCCTCCAGAGTAAAGTGGACTTCATCCCTCAACCAGTAGTGCACCAGGAGGTGCATTTGTAGAGTGGTGGAGAAAAGGGGGCGTGGCCTCCAAAAGCCGAGTGTCCCCACTCCTGAGGCCGATAATGCCCCGGGGACTCCTTCCCCCGGAGCATGGCTACGTCCTTAGGGACTGCGGGGGGATGGAGCCCCCTACGCATGTTGAAATCTTGCCCAAGAGAGGTGGTGGTCCCTGGGCAGCAGGGGCGCATGGCCCCCTGCATTACAATACTTCAGCCCTGGGGAGGCGGCGGTCCCCTGGGCTCTGTGGGGGGGCTCCAGCCCCCCACAGATGTTTTCAATGTAGCCCCAGGAAGGTGGCAGTACCCAGGGCTGCATGGGGGGCAGGAGCCCCCCACATTTCTTTTTTTTTTAAAAAGCCCTGTTGAGGTGGCAGTCCACAGGGCTCCCGAGGGCCTGCATGCCCCCGCATTTAATAAACATAGCCCCGGGGAGGTGGCAGTCCCCAGGGTTGTGGGGGCCCGCATCTATTTAGATAATTGCCCCCAGGAACTGGCCCACGGGACCCTGCGCTTTGTTTTTTAAAATATTTTCAGCCTAGGGGGTCAGGGTGTTTCTACCCTGCCCCCTTTTCTTTATTTTTAACGTTTTTGAACCTTTTTCCTTGTGACTTGGTTCAACCGAGTCACAAGATGGCTGCCAACTCTTCCAGGCTCGAGATCGGGAGGGTTCACAGATCCTACGCGGACATATTTGTATATCTGAGAAGTTTTTTAGGAACTACTGAACGGATTTACACCATTTAACAAAAAGAGTGCTTTCTGAACCAAGAGCTATCTTTTTCCCAAATTTGGTGGTATTCCGTTCAGCAGTTGGGGCTGTAGCCGTGTCTAAAGTTTCCTATGGAAATTAACATGGAGAAAATGCGTTTTGGGGCCCCCCTTTTTCTCGGCCCCCGCTTGACGACTCGCCCTGTAACTTTCAACACAGCAGCTGAAGTGAGTGTGCCATTAGTTTCGAAAATTTCGCGAAAATGTTTCAAACGGCATCAAAGATATTGGCGAAAGAAAAAACACTTTTTGAATAGAAACAAGGTCCTAACTATAACTACCGACTGGCGACTGCATGCGGAGGGGGCCACAGCTTGTGAGGCATCCCTCCTAATCAAACCTGAGGTTTAATTCATTTTGTAATCACAGGAATTTCCCTACATCCACAAAAGTGAACTTACAAGTAAACCTTGCGACAATTAAGGATTACTCACCCTAAACATAAAGTTTAGTAGGTAGAATTACTGTACCTACCTGCAATCAACAGACAACGACGAAGTCGCAACAGTCAGGACAGTGAGACGGCAGTAGGAACTTTTGTAATAATGAAGGGGGGGAAATATACCCGGCAATCTAGTTTACCAACAGACAACACATTTTTTAGGAACACAAGAAACCCGGCACCGACCAGCAACCACTAGAAATGGAGGAAGAAACGGAAAGGAGGGCAGCAGCACAGAGTCTGATTGCACGAGCCCCAAACAAAGGCCAACAGTACAAGGAAACTAAGATCAAGGACACCTCTGTACATGATAAACTCAGAAGAATTGAAAAACTGAAAAAATCAGAGATTTCCAAATGGTGGGAGGCGATATCCCTACAGGACTAAATAGAAAAAGAGATGGTCCCACAAGGCCTAAGAATGTATACCACTTCCTCATACGAATCTCCAAACCCGAAAATGCTGGAGGAATGGTCAGAAAATTCAGCTAAAAGCTCCAAAAATATGCTGACCATATTGGTGAAGTATGCCTGGCAAGACAGGGAGTCAATTATTCTGGAACTGAGAACACTCAAAGAGGAGTTAAAAACACACAAGGAACCAGACATAATCAAGAAATTGATGGAGGATCTAAAAACCAAACTGAAATTATATCAAGATAACATCAAGGTACGCAAGCACATAGACTGCACTAATTACGAGAGTGGAAGAATCCTCACGTATAGCCACAAATATGACCATCTATATGAAACACTCACGCAAGAAGAAACACCTAAGGGGTCGATAGGAGGAACAAGTGGCACGGAATCAATGACCAGCAGTGACACAGAGGGGGACCTGTCCAATTCACTCGCAAACCTACAACCTAAAGGAGACGCAGTACCGAAACCTCCTGTGACTTTTTTAGACGAATATCGCCTCCATCGAAAGGAGCGACAGACAGCGAGAGAGGTACCAACACCCAAGACAAGTGGAAGAGGATGGGTCCAACGGGGCAGAGGTTTGGGAAGAGGACAGGAAGAACACGACAAAGAAGAAAACAAGACCAGCAGAGAAAACAGAAGAGGAAGAGGCAAGGGGTCAATGGGAAATAAATCAACTGGCTCCAAGCAGAAAAGATAATGGATGACACAATGGTAAAGAGAACGATTGTAAATTTATCGAACTGACCACTATCTATGTTGAAGAAAAGAACACTATGTCTGGGCCTTTCCTTTTGTCCATCCATCCACTTGGATTATCCATAAACTAGGATTGATTTGTACAAATTTATCAGAGAACTGAAACTAAAAAAATGGCACAGCTTAAAAACTATAAGGGTACCACACCAAGCTGAAATGGAAAGTACACTTGACCCAGGTATTTGTAACAATGTCAATCCAAGCTCTGTTCTGAGGGTGGGGGACACAGACAGACTCCTCATTCTGCAGGAACTCCTAGGGGAGACAGAAGCAGAACAGAGTGCTCAAGGTAATATCATAAATATTGTAACAGACTGACCAGCAGTTACCAAGTTTAGACCTAATTCAACCTTTTTTCCAAATCTGCCCCATGACAGTATTGATACATTCCATGACACTGTAACTAAAGATCTCATCACTTTTCAACACAAAAAGAACAACCCAAACACAACCAACCTAATAACCTCACATTTAAACGGAGGCAGGTGATCAAATCCTTGGCTGAGGATACAAACATTGTGATACGCCCTACGGATAAGGGCGGTATCATTTTTCTATGGGACAGAAATTTGTACATTAAAGAAGCCTTGAGACAATTGGAGAACACTAGATTTTATGAAAAAATCAACAACGAAAAGTACAATGAGAGTATTGTTTGTCTGTGGAAAAAAACTAAAGGGATGGAAAGACAATGGCACCCTACAGTGGGAGGAATTCTGTTATTTAAACAGAGACTAGCCTAAACTTTCCAGCTTCTATCTCCTCCCAAAAAACCATAAAGACATCAACGAACCCCCAGGGAGACCCATTGTGTCCTCCATAGGAAGTGTCTCAGAGAATATATCCAAATATGTAGACCATTTTCTCCATGAATATGTCATTTCCCTCCCATCATATATATAAGGGACACCAAAGATTTCCTTAGGAAGTTAGAAGACAGAGGATGGGGGAAGGTTTTCTCCTCATCACCATGGATGTAAATTCACTATATACAATCATTGATCACTCCCTTGGTGTATTATCATGCCAACACTTCTTAAAGAACGGACAGATTTGTTACCTGAAACACACCAACATGCTGTTGGAGATGATAGATTACTGTCTGCACAACAACATATTTTCATTCAATGGGACTGTCTGTAAACAAATCTTGGGGACAGCCATGGGTACTTGTTTTTCCCCCAGTTTTGCTAATCTTTTCCCGGGGCATGGGAGGAAGAAATTCGAAATGATCTGACATAGCACCTATAGGTGGGGGGATAATAAGGTGACTACGGTACATAGATGATCTGTTTGTTGTATGGAAGGGTAGTGAAGCCGGTGCTAAAATGTTCATCAACAAACTGAATACTAATAACTACAATCTGAAACTGACATACAACATGAGAAGAAAATATTTTGAATTTTTGGATGTACAAATTGAAATCACGAACAATAGGATCTGTACTAAACTACATCGCAAAACAACAGCAGGGAACAGTCTCCTCCATGCTCTGAGTAGCCACCCAGATACCCTCAAGTGGAGTATTCCTTGCGGGGAACTCCTTAGAGCAAGGAGAAACTGTAGCATGAATGAAGCATGTCAAGATGAAGAGACTAACATGATCAGTAGTTTCAGAGAACAAAGCTACCAGGGGTGGGTCCTTGAGAGAGCAATACTTAAAGCCAATAAAGTCAGCAGGGAGCAAACACTAGAAGAAAAGGAAACCCAACAGAGAAAGATTCAGAGGAAGGGTCCCCAGGGTGATTCTCATATACAACACCAAATCTGAGGGGCTTTTCAAAATCCTAACGAAAAACTGGAACATCTTGACAAGTAATCCTATTATAGGATCCACCATACTGGCACACCCCAGGGTGACGTAGCCTGAAGGATATCCTAATACAAGGTGACATAACACTTAGACAGCCTACAACACAGCACAACCTACAAGAGTTTTTTTCCTTGCGGGCATTGCAAGGCATGTTGGAACAGCTATATGAAAAAGACATATGAGACACCAAATACTGTATGGACAATCAGTCAATTTCTGACATGCAGTTCCACATTTGTCATTTATGCCTTCGAGTGCCTCTGCAACTTAAGATACGTGGGGAGCACAACATTAATGGTAAAGAAGAGGGTACTTGAACATATGTAAGCTATCAATAACAGAGACTCACACTACCCAATAGCGCGACACTTCGAAGAATATCATCTATCTAACAGTTCCCTTTTGAGTTATTTTGCGATAGAGCAAATACAAAAGAGTCCCAGGGGAGGCAACAGGGTACTCCAATTGAGGAAGAAGGAATCCAGATATATTCTGGATTTACAGACTATGCACCCGGGAGGACACAACCTAGACGAAGAGCTATGAACACACCTACAGGAAAATTAGGGGAACAGATCCGCCCCATGTTTTCTCTCTCAGAATTGTTTCTCTCTCAGTATTATACATATTGTGATTAACAAACTGTATACTAGCCTGATTCATATGTACATAAAGTTTCTTATGTTCCTATTTAGCAAATTTTCATGATTTTAATCTGACATTTGTCTATTTTTCTTTGTTTTCATTATAAGAGGAAAGGAAGTGGCCGACTACAGGTTAGTGGTGTGGATGGAGGTCCCTACCCTTTTCTTCAATATCACTTCTCCGTGGTGAAGGGCACAACACAGATAAGAATGTTTGACTTTCATTTGAATTAATTTGGGTGTTTGTTAGAATTGAACCCTATCGATGTATAAGGTTCTGAATCACAGTTTTCTGTATATCTTGAATTTGTAAACACAGACCTCACATACCTAGAAAGTTTGGACAGAACCAGTATAAGTACCCCCACTTGAAATATTGTTTATGGTGTACATGTGCGTGGATAAGAAATGTTGTACCATACGATGAGGGGGTAATGAATACCATTTGAAGAGCCAGATTTATGGCATCCATACACAGTGTCACTATGTATGTATCCTAAAATATGCCACTTGGCGCATGCACCTAATACAGAATTTTTTTACATGCATCCCAGAATTTTTGCCACTTGGCGCATGCACCGAACTTGGAAGTATAGAATTGTACTTTGACTTCAATATAATATTGTCAGGCAACAGTGTACTAGGATATGAGATTGCTACATGTTCTTGTGGTATACCACAATAATCATCAGCATTGTAAATACACTATAAATATTGCCACTTGGCAAAGACATAGATTAAGATATGTGACATCTGTGAGTTACAATGAGTACTTTTTGTACATTACAAAATGTCTGCCACACTAGCATGGCAGAATGATTTCAGTACTCTGAATTGTCCATCTTTTATGTCTGGCCTTTTTTATGTAACCGTGAGGTCTGCAGTAACTTCGATGTGTGACAAAGACTGCTTCGCAGTCGAAACGCGTAACTCGAATAAAATCTGATTGCCAGTATATTTCCAGTGAGAGTGCATTTTACTCGCCTTTTGGATACGAATATATATATATATATTGTGATCAAGGCCGTACTCCACGGCCGAAACGCATCATGGGCAGCACAAGCTTGGAATAAACACTTGAATTATTCAGCATCAGCATTATTTGGAGTCCGTTTGATCTGTTTGTGCATCATTTGCGCTTGGATTGTGTTTGCGATATATATATATATATATATATACATTATCTACTGGCGGTCGCCAGTAGATAGTTATAGTTAGGACCTATTATCCATAGGAAATTCGTAACATTCTATTCCCAATAACTTTGACGTCGTTTGACGAATCATCGTGAAATTTTCAAAACTAGTGGGGCGCTCCGGTCCGCTCCTGTCTTGAAAGTTTCGGGGTGATTCATCAAGCGGGGGCCGAGAAAAAAGGGGGGTCCCAAAACGTGTTTTCTCCATGTTAATTCCCATAGGAAATTTTAGCCACGGCTACAGCCCGAACTGCTAAACGGAATTACACCAAATTTTGCAAAAAGGTAGCGCTTGGTTCAGAAGGCGACCTTTTTTTTAAATGGTGTAAATCCGTTCAGTAGTTGCGGAGAAATTCAAAAATAAGAGTGAAAAACACGCCACGGGGTGCGTTTGCACAGTGGTGAAGGGAGGGGGCGGGGCCAAAGGTGACATGTGAGCAAACAGGCCCCGTGGCGCGTTTTAAGATGGGGAATTAAATTCCCTTCAATCCTGAGGGTTCCTGGGGGCCAACTAGCCCACCAGGTACGTCCAGAAAGCGCCACAGAGCTGCGTTGCAGAGAGGTGTAAAAAGGGGCGTGGCCTCTGAACACCTCTCTGCAACGCAGCTCCCTGGTGTATACTGGAGGTACAGGGTGGGCTAGTTGGACCCCAGGGACCCTCATGATTCAAGGGGACTTAATACCCCAACTTAAAACGCGCCACGGGCGCGTTTGCACAGTGGTGAAGGGAGGGGGCGGGGCTTCAGGTGACATGTGTGCAAACAGGCCCCGTGGCGCCACGTCCAGAAAGCGCCACAGAGCTGCGTTGCAGAGAGGTGCAAAAAGGGGCGTGGCCTCTGAACACCTCTCTGCAACGCAGCTCTCTGGCGCATACTGGAGGTATCTGGTGGGCTAGTTGGCCCCTAGGGA
This sequence comes from Calotriton arnoldi, assembly GCA_963921515.1. NCBI lineage: Eukaryota > Metazoa > Chordata > Amphibia > Caudata > Salamandridae > Calotriton > Calotriton arnoldi. The sequence continues at coordinate 305,235 of CAWUFW010006809.1, read as the reverse complement.
CCCTCGGGATTGAGGAGGAATTAATTCTCCAACTTAAAACGCGCCACATGGCGTGTTTGCAGACATGTCACCTCAGGCCCCACCCCCTTCCTTCACCATTGTGCAAATATTCCTCTAAAATCAGCCGAACTACGAATTCCGATTTACTCACCTGTTATCAGGAGAGACCTCAGTGCTGCATCTTTGAGCCCAGTACTGATCCTGAAAAGTAATTTTAACCGTACTTACCAGTAACTTGAATTTCCTTCCATAGGATATCATTGCCTGCTTTTTGCTGAAAAAGTTTCTAAGTGTCGATTTTTGAAACATACAAATATTCCACTAAAATCAGCAGAACTACGAATTCTGATTTACTCGCCTGTTATCAGGAGAGACCTCAGTGCTGCATCTTTGAGCCCAGTGCTGATCCTGAAAAGTAATTTTAACCGTACTTACCAGTAACTTGAATTTCCTTCCATAGGCTAACATTGACTGGTTTCACTTGGAAATTCTTGTGTGTGTGGAGTTTTGGAACTTTATAATATTCCTCTAAAATCAGCTGAACTACGAATTCCAATTTACTCACCTGTTATCAGGAGAGACCTCAGTGCTGCATCTTTGAGCCCAGTACAGATCCTGAAAAGTAATTCTAACCGTACTTACCAGTAACTTGAATTTCCTTCCATAGGCTAACATTGACTGGTTTCACTTGGAAATTCTTCTAAGTGTGGAGTTTTGGAACTTTATAATATTCCTCTAAAATCAGCCGAACTACGAATTCTGATTTACTCACCTGTTATCAGGAGAGAACCCAGTGCTGCATCTTTTAGCCCAGCACTGACCCTGAAAAGTAATTCTAACCGTACTTACCAGTAACTTGTATTTCCTTCCATAGGAATCCATTGTCTGGTTTTCAGCAGAAAAGTTTCAAAGTGTTGATTTTCACAAACTACAAATATTCCTTAAAAATCGCCTGTATGACTTAAACGCATTCTTTCAACTGTGTACAGGAGATGCACCAGTGCTGGATCCAGGATCCACCACTGAGTAAGAAAAAGTAACGATAACACTACTTACCTACTAAGTGAATTTCCTCCCTTAGGATAACATTGGTGATTCTATGTGAAAAGTGTCAACTTTTAAAATACAATAATATTCCTTAAAAATCACTACTGTAACCAAAACGCTTTTACTCAACTGTTTACAGGAGATGTCCCAGGACTGAATCTAGGATCCAGTCCTGTGGTTAGAAAAGTAATCCATAAAGTAACTAATTGCATTTAAGTAGAAATTCACATTGAGCTCAATGTTGCATTGTGTTTGAAATTGTGTTGTCCATTGCAACAACTGTAACTACTGTACTTAAAAGTCTATTGCCTATTTGCAAAGTATTTAAACTAAAGTAATTCATTCTGAGAAAGTATATTTTGTAATGTAATGTATAATGTAATTACAATGTAATTTAAAAAATAAAATATCTAAAAATAAATAGTTTAAAAAAATGTAGTAAATCAGTATCAAAAAATAAATATAACAATTAATACATTTAAAAATTGTCATTTACAAAACCTTTGAAATTCACTGAAAAAAACCATAGGTTTCAGACATGTTATAGTTAGGAATTAGCATTTAAAAAACCTTACAAATTCACTGAAAAAACCATAGGTTTTAGGGACAGTTATAGTTAGTTGGACATTGCACTCGTACAAAACCCGTGAAATTCCCCCGTTATAGTTAGTTCAGCTAACTATAACTCGCGCCCCGCAATGCACTGCTGATTACGTCACATATTACATCACTCATGACATGGTCAGTGACATCACTGATGACATCACTGATGACATCTCAAATGACATCACTGATGACATCACTGATGACATCATCCACGTGATAATCTGATGCACCTCCTCACACCCTAATATAACCTTTGATACACCCACTCTAAATTACAGACTGCCATTCGCAAAACCATAGACACTCCAACACCAATAACTACATACCCACTCACTGATTCTTAGGTCTACACACACACACATCCACTCATTCACCCGTACAGTCACTCATACTTACGGTCACTCAGTACAGGACTATCATATGCACTCATACTCCTATATAGACACTCAAACTGATCCATAGAGGTACTCACGCACCTAGTCAGTCATGCAAATAATTAAACACACTGCCATTTACTCACCTATACAGTTATACACACACCAGCTCACTTACTCATACAAATACTAGCACATTCTTACGCTCTTATACAATCACTGATACAAGCACACACTCATCCATACAGTCACTCTCACAATCACACACTCTCGCTTATAGCTATTTATATACTCCAACACACATATATACTGCCTTTCACATATGTAGTTACTCACACATGTACCACTGGGACATACATTCACTCACTAACACACTCTTACACACACTTACCCACCCATACAGTCTATCACAGATGCACTCTTGAAACCATCCACCCAGTGAATCACCCTCTCACACATCTATGCACAGAGTCGCACACACCCCACCCACACAAACACTCAGGCACCCATACAGATACTCAGACAACCAATTAATAACTCATATAGACACTCATGTAGCTATTCACAAACCCATGCAGCCACTTACACAGCAACACATAGACGGATACAGACATTCACCCAGTTTAGTCACTAACCCATGCATTCAGTAAGATACGTTTAATCACTCACTTATAGAGTTAGTCACGCACCTACTAAATCATCCATACAGACACTTATACACCCACTCATTCTTCAATACGCCTTTCCCTATATATATTAAAAATATTTAAACTTTACAGAAACACACAGTCACTGGATGATGTCATCAGTGATGTCATTTGAGATGTCATCAGTGATGTCATCAGTGATGTCACTGACCATGTCATGAGTGATGTAATATGTGACGTCATCAGCAGTGCATTGCGGGGCGCGAGTTATAGTTAGCTGAACTAACTATAACGGGGGAATTTCACGGGTTTTGTACGAGTGCAATGTCCAACTAACTATAACTGTCCCTAAAACCTATGGTTTTTTCAGTGAATTGTAAGGTTTTTTAAATGCTAATTTCTAACTATAACGTGCCTGAAACCTATGTTTTTTTCAGTGAATATATATATATATATGGGAAACTAGTATCCCGTGTTTCCCTCGCCTTTGTTACATCACCATGACCAACGGGCACAGAAAGGCAGCACTCCACAAAGCAAGACCACACCAGGTTGTAGCTCTTTGGAATTCTTTTTTAATTTTCTTGTTTTTGCATTATTTTCTTCAATATAATGTGCAAAGTGCGATCAGTGCATCAGAGAAAAATGACCTACACGTTTCGGCCAGAGGCCTTCGTCCGTCTTACAGAGTGTAAAGTGCATTTAAAGAGGTAGGATAACCCCTCCCTCCACCATAGAAAAAATAACTTTTTAAGTGTTAAAGGAACATTACCTAATATCACATAACATTTTTATGAGCATCACAATTTCGGAATTTGAAGCAAGGATTCCAACACAAAAGTCGAAGTGAGGAAAGGGTAAGGGTAAAGGCATGGGATTACTGAGTGTTGACTGAACCATGCTATGAAAGGTAAAGTACCCATTGTAAATCCATAAAACGCAATTAGCTAAATATGTGGATCACATGCTGATAATAAAGTGCATATGTTTTTTACCTCTGCATCATGACAATTCTTTCATTTTTTGTTAATAATGAGTTATACAAGGATTTTCATATTGTAAACAATATTACTCTTAGGGGTTTCAAGATTCATCTATCTATCACTGCAAATAAAGTGCAAATGCAATAAATAGCACAGTATTGGAGATGAACAAGACGTATTGAGTATTCACTTATATACATGAAACACATTCTAAATATAAGATACGCATACTTATCCTCTCTAGGATTATATAATTTAATTATATAGTGCAAGTGCCTTTTGCTCTTTGAAGCTTCTATGTTCGTATGTCTATCAGTAAGAGTAAAGTGCAAGTGCAAGCAATATCATGGTATTTAGAAATAAAGAGGAGACGTATAAGATAGTTACTAATATACATGAATCACATTCAATATAAAAAGTATGTGTGCTTTTTCTCTCTAGAATTACACAATTTTATTATAGGTCTCCGTAAAAATTTTATAAAGTGCATGTGACTTCGCTCTAAGAAGCTCCTATGTGTGTTTGGTCTTTCAACCAGAGTAAGGTGCAAATGTAATAAATGTTATGATATAAGAGATAAGGTGGCTGGGCTATGCTTACAGGGTGTTTAAAACGCCCAAGTATTGCGCCCTTTAGAATGACCGTTATCCACTATCTGTGATCCAAGGTAAAGTGCATGTGAAATAAAAAGTATCAAGGATGGTATGTAAGGGAAGGGAGAATAATTTTGAAGTACAATCATAACTATATTGATCCTGCCCCTTTCTAAAAGTACATGTAGGTCATACAGAATGGTAATCATTGCCCCTTCTCCTCCACATAAAGTGCATGTGCCGAAAATATCAATCCTAAAACAACATATTAATGACCTGTCAAATACGTTCGAGAAAAATGTCCGAAATACACAGTTATTTATGAGTGCATGATCTCTTCATCATCATTGACCAAAAAGCAAATTTACAGGAAGGTGTGAAGCTCTGCGTCAGTATTGAGTCCCCATGGGATCTCTGTTCCCATTATGATAATCCATTTGGACTCTGCTTTTCGTAATTGCAGCTCATGGTCCCCACCTCTCAAATTCCAAGGAATATGTTCAATGACATAGAAGGATAGATTCTTGCGATTGCGTTCATGATCTTCCATTCATGTTTTGATATGGCATAAGAAAAATCTTTGTTGTTGATCGCTCTGAGGTGCTGAAGAATTCGTAATTCGAGTTTATTCACTGTGCTTCCGATATATTGTTTGCCGCAGTGACACCTTAGAGCATACACCACATGTGTAGTCTCACATTTATTTTTATTTTATTTTACGGAGTTTTATATAGCGCAAACTTGACCCGAAGGTATCGGGTATCAGAGCGCTTTACATAGCACCAAGTTGCGTTACATGAGGACACATTCATTTTTGTTAGGCACGGGGAGATTAAGTGATTTGCCCAGAATCACAGGATGTTCAGCGTCATTGCCGAGACTCGAACCCAGTTCCCCAGATTCGAGGTCGACCGCCCTAGCCGTTAGTCGAACTCCTCTCACATGTTATTCTTTCCTTGATTTTGATTTTTTCTCCTGTTAAAGTAGTTACTTCTTGATGGTTTTGACCATGCTTGCATTTTGGACATTTGAAGAAGCCATTTGCTCGCAGCCACTGCATTCTGTTTCCTCCTTTTTCAGCCCTCTGAAAGTAGCTGTGTGTTAGTAAGCCCACCAGAGAAGATGCCTTTCTATAGGTGATGCTGAGATGGTCTGAGGCATACGTTTTTAGCTCTTCATCTTTACTAAGTAGCTTCCAATGGCTTTGTAGTGCGTCTCTTATCCTGTTACTTGACAAATTTTACTGTGTGATGGATCTGATGTTGTCTTCTTCAAGATTTGTCTTTTGTTTGCCCATAAGACTCTTAGGTTGCAATAAGGAATCCCTTTTATTGTTCATTGCCCTTATCTTTGCATTGTCCAAGACTACAGTTGGATATCCTCTTCTTAGGAACCTCCCGTACATTTTGTCAACCTGTAAATGAAATTCTTTGTCTTCTGAGCAGTTTTTCTGTGCCTGTAGAAACTCCCCATAGGGGATACTCCATTTGAGATATTTAGGGTGGGCGCTGTTGGCTGAGAGAATGCTGGTACAGGCTGTTGGCTTGCGGAAAGAAGTTGTGCAAGTTTTTTGGTCCTTAATGTAGATGTGTTTATCCAAGTAGTCTATTTCATGTTGACTAGTGTTGTAGGTACATTTTAACTCAAATGCGTTGTTGTTAAGAGACTTTAAGAAGGAGTTCAGTTCATTTGTTGTACCTTCCCAGATTAAAAACAGGTTGTCAATGTAACGCACACAAAGTATTACATTTTCCATTAGTTTGTTGCTGTTCTCAGACCAGATGTGTTCTACTTCCCAGAGACCCATCGTCAGGTTGGCATATGTGGGTGCGAATGATGTACCCATTGCAGTCCCTTTGCTTTGTCTGTAGAATTTCTTGTCGAAGACAAACACATTATTTGTCAAGCAGAAACACATCATGTCTAGGATCATTTGAGTTTGGCCAATTACACTCATTGATCGACATCTCAGATAAAATTCACAGGCCTTTATGCCATCATCATGTCTGATTGACGTGTACAATGAGACCACATCGATGGTCACCATTGTATAATTCTCTTTCCAGGGGATCCCTCCAATTCAATTTAAAAAAGCCATTGAATCACGAATATATGATGGTAAGCTTTCTACATAAGGAAAGAGAAAAATGTCTAGGAATCTGGAGGTGTTTTCCAAGAGCGAGCCACATGAACTTACAATTGGGCGTCCAGGGGGATTTTCTAAGTTCTTGTGGACTTTTGATAAGACATAGATGGTTGGGGTGATCGGTCGAGTTATTAAAAGATACTCCAATTCTTCGTCATCTAGCAAACCATCTTTGTGCCAGCTACGTAGCATGCTGTGAAATGTGGTCATAATTGCAGCAGATGGATCCTCTCTGAGCTTGTCGTAGCTTTCCGCGTCATTAAGTTGTCTCTTAATTTCCAGGTAATATTTTTGGGAATCCATCATGATGATGTTGCCGCCCTTGTCTGAGGGTTTTATGACAAAGTTGTCGTCCATCCGAAGATCTTTTAATGCCCGGTTGTCATCTCTGGTCCTGTTGTTCCATCTTAGTTGTTTTCCTTTTCTGTCCTTTATGTATATCGCCCGAAGTTCCTCTGTCATCAGTTCCTGGAAAATGTCCACCCTACTCCCTGCTGGTAGTTGTGGGCAAAATTTAGACCGCGTTCTGCATTTGCTGCTCATGGACATGTTTGTTTCGATCATCATTTCTTCACACAATTGCATGATGGTCATGGTATCTATTGTAGTTAGTTGTTCATTGTTCTTGTTTTCAATTTCCAAACAAAGTAAGGATCTTAATGGTGGAATGTCGTTCATAGTTAATATGGAAAATGTCTCTGGATTGGTGTGTTCCATTGGTCTTGGTGGAAGATTAGCGAAGTGTTTCTTCAGCTTCAGCTTTCGGCAAAATTTGTACATGTCTATTCTTGATGTGGCAAGATCCATGCCATACGAGGGACAGAATGTGAGTCCTTTGTTCAATAGATTCAGATGTTTGGACTTCAGTTTTCGGGATGATAGGTTGATTACTAGGTCGTCCTTTGGATGTTCCTCAGGATCTGTTGTTCACATTCTCATTTTTTGGATCTTTTTTTTTTTTTTTGCTTTTTGTGGCTCTGTCTGGTTCTTTTGACTGAAGCTCTGTTTTTTGATAGGAGCCCCTGTCCCTGCCTCCGTCGTCATTCGCAAAAGGCGCATCTCCCCAGAAAAACCCACTCTTTGTCTTCCGCTGGTAGGTCCTTCGTCACCAGAGATGACTTCTGAACTTTCTGCACTTGACATCCTTATTTGCTCTTGCTCCTTTACCAGATCCATTGACTGTTTTTTATAGTTTGCATCATATATACATGCGAACGTGTAGACTACCCGTTGCGTAGTCAATTCTGTCACTTACGGATTTTCTTATTCTGTACTTCAAACTCATGTTTATCAAGTCTCGTTTCTAGATCCACAAACAGTTTGGTGCCTTCAGTTGTTGCCTTGAATTGTTCCGAAGATTTCTCTATGTTTTTGGTTTTTTCCATTGCTTGTGCTAATCTTCTTTCTGCATGTATATATATATATATATATATAAATTCACTGAAAAATCCAAAGGTTACAGGGATTTTATAATTAGGAAATGGAATTATAAAAACTTAGAAATTCACAAAAAACAAAGGTTACAGGGACATTATAGTTAGGCTTAGGATTCATTCGTACAAAACCTGTCAGTCATAATAGTGGCATTTGGTGAAATGTTGAAATGGAGACTGCCAAAACCGTTGCTTCACTAAAAGGACAGTCATTCCTATGAGCACTAAGTTCCCATTAGAAAATGGTAAGCGTGAGTTACTAAATGAGCGTTTAAGGGTGTGATACCTTGGATGTAATAATTGCGGCTGATAGAGGGGGTCAGAGGATATTACATCATTTTAAGACAAAATTGCTCATGAACTAATAACTGTAAGAACTTGAGATGCCCATCTGCGACCCGATCGCGACCAGCGCCAGGGACCCTGGTTCTCAGACCATCCATCGCTACGACTCAGCTGCCCTCCTTGCTCTCAACCCCGGACAAACAACCACTGTCAACTGTCCTCACCGAACACCACCCATGGCCAGTTCTCCTGCCGCCACTGCCGCCAGACCTTCACCTCCGCTCTCGCCGCCAACACCACTGATGCCTTGAGGTGCATCCTCCTCAACGTGCGCTCCCTGCACAGACACGCCGTAGAGATCGGGAACCTCCTCGACACCCTCTCACCAGACGTCGCCTTCTTCACAGAAACCTGGAGCAACGCCTCGTCCGCCCCCGACATCGCCATCAGCATCGCCATCCCTGACGTATACAAGATCCAGAGGAAGGACTGCCCCAACCACCCAGGAGGAGGACTCGCCATAGCACACAAAAGCTCCCTCCGTCTCTCCACCTCGAGCAATGCCTTCTCTGCCGCTGAACACCTGCACTTCCAGATCCAGACCAGCCCTAGAACCACACTCCGTGGCACCCTCGCCTACAGAACCCCCGGCCCCCGTGCCCAATTCACCACCACCATCACAGACCTCATCGCACCCACGCCATCACCTCCATGGACTACATACTCATCAGAGACCTGAAATTCCACCTCAACAACCCCAGCGACCCCAACTCCACCACCATCCTGGACAACCTTGCCAACATTGGACTGAAGCAGCTCGTCACCAGCTGACCCGCAAGGCAGGACACACCCCATCTTCGCAGGAGGAAACAACATCCACTTCAGCCACACCACGCAACCCCCATGGACGGACCGCCACTGCGTTCACTTCCTCATCAACACACCCAAGCCGCCCAAACCTGCTCCGTGCCCCCGCAAAGGAACTGGAGCAAAGTCACTGAGGAGCAGCTCAACTCTACCCTCAACCGCGATACCCCCTCCACCGGGACTGACGCCAATGACGCAGCCAGGGAACTTCACAAATGGATCTCCAACTGTGCAGACAAGCTCACACCCCTAGGCAACTCCGACAGACAGTGCCCCAGGAAGGCCACCTGGTTCACCACTAACCTCCAAGGAGCCAGACGCACCTGCAGATGTCTAGAGAAGAACTGGAGGAACAGCAAAATGCCTGAAAGCCACACCACCTACAAGAACGCCATGACAGAATAACACCAACGCATCAGGACAACCAAAAGGACCTTCATCCAAAACAAAACCCGCGCCAACTCCAGCATCTCCAAGGAACTCTTCAGCGTCATCCAGGATTTCACCAAGCCCTCCGGCTAAACCACGGACATCACCTCGTCCCAGAACCTCTGCGACAAGCTTGGCTCCTACTTCCACCTGAAAATCAAGAGCCTCTACAACAATTTCAATGACCGGACACCCGACCCCGCAACCACCCCCTCCTCCTCCGACGCCAGCCAGCCCATCATCTCCTCCTGGACACCGGTCACGACTGAAGAGACCACCTCGACCTTGAAAAGTATCCACTCAGGGGCCCCCACAGAACCCTGACCTCCGCACATCTACCACAGAGCCGTCATTGCACCAGAACTACGACGCACCATCAACGCCACCTTCAAGACTGGCACCTTCGCCGATGACTGGGAACGCGCAGAAGTCAGACCCCTGCTCAAGAAGCCCTCAGCAGATCCCACGGACCTCAAGAACTACTGGCCCATCTCCCTCCTTCCCTTCATGGCAAAAGTCACCGAAAAACCGTCAACGCACAACTAACAAGGTTCATCGAAGACAACTCCATCCTCGACCCCTCCCAATCCAGATTCCGTAGCAACCACAGCACCGAGACCGCCCTACTCGCTGCCACAGATGACATTTTCACCCTCCTCGACCAAGGACACACCGCGGCCCTTATCCTACTCGTCCTCTCAGCATCTTTCGACACCGTCTCCCACCACACACTCGCCACCAGACTCCACGACTCCGGCATACAAGGAACCGCCCTCGAGTGGATCCGCTCATTCCTCACCGGCAGAACCCAAAGAATCAGACTGCCACCCTTCCTCTCCGAACCCACAAAAATCAACTGCGGAGTACCCCAGGGATCATCGCTCAGATCAACCCTCTTCAACATCTACATGGCCCCCCTCGCCGCCATCGTCAGACAGCACGGCCTCAGCATAGTATCCTACGCCAACGACACCCAGCTCATCCTCTCCCTCACTAAGGACCCCACAACCACCAGACTCAACTTCCAGGAAGGAATTCAGGATGTCGCATCCTGGGTGAGCAACATCTGCCTGAAGCTCAACTCAGAGAAGACAGAAGTCCTCGTCCTTAGAACCTCCCCGTCAGCATGGAACAACACCTGGTGGCCCACCGCCCTCGGCAGCCCACGGACCACGCCCAAAGCCTCAGCATCGTACTCGACTCCTTCCTCTCCATGAACCGACAGATCAACACCGTCACCTCCAGCTGCTTCAACACCCTCTGCATCCTCCGAAAAACCTTCAAATGAATCCCCCGAGTCAAGGAAGACCATCACCCACGCACTCATAACCAGCAGACTGGACTACGGACGCCGGGATCAACAAGTCTCTACTCCACAAGCTCCAAACAATACAGAATACCGCATCCCTTGGCAGGAACACATCAGCCAACACCTATGGAACCTCCACTGGCTCCCCATCAAGAAGAGAATCACGTTCAAGATACTCGCCCACGCCTACAAATGCCTCCACAACACCGGATCCCAATACCTCAATGAAAGAATCTCCTTCCGCGTACCCAAAAAAACCCTCTGATCCACCTTGCCGAAACCCAGCGCATCCACAGAGCCAGAACAGGAGGAAGAGCCTTCTCCTACATCGCGACCAAGACCTGGAACGAGCTCCCGATCGACATCAGACACGCCCCCTCCCTGAACATCTTCAGGAAAACACTCAAGACCTTGCTCTTCGACTGAACGGAGCTGCCTGACACCCCCCCCCAGCCCCTTGAGACCCTCACGGGTGAGTAGTGCGCTTACAATTCCCCTGATTGATTGATTGATTGATTGTGGAACTTGCAGTCATCGGGAGAGACATTTTTCAATCCACATGCACTGCAATTGGATGGTTATAAGACCTGGCAACCAATGGGAGTGAGTTCTGTTATATATATGAAAGAACTGATAATATCAGACACTCGGTGGAGACAAGCATTGAGAAAGGCGAATTTTCGCCGAACGCATTTGCTTGGCACAATAAAAGGTCTTTGGAATCCGCTGTGTGCTCCTGAATGTTCCTAATGGAGCGTAGTTGTAGGAAATATTAATTGCGTGCAGCCACTTGCACACCAAAGGAGGCACCCGATCTGAAACGTGTTTGGCGGTCATAATAGTGTATAAGTGTTTATGTAACTATATAGTTATATATATTTGTAGATACTAGTGAGATTAATTTAATTAACCATATATTAATGATATATATTAAAATATTTAAGATTTTCTACAGTAAAAAAATATATATGTATATATATATAAAGAAACAATATTATTGTATGTTTTTATCGCTATTAGCATGAAACTATATATTTTTTAAATCTTTTTGTACATATGATCATAAAGATATGGACATAATATTTTTGTAAATGATATTTTTGACATAAGTTTGTGTTACTCAATATTGTTGATTCTGATATTGTGTCAATGATCAAACTGTTGTTTATTTGTGTAAATTTGGAAAATTAAAAACCCAATAAAGAAATGTATCAAATAATAGTCATGAGATAGGTCTATTTGTGAACCACTAAAAACTGCTAATGAAACTCAAAAGAGTTTCATACATTAGGAATAGCGATTACCTAATTGTGATTCACAAAAATCACAATTAAGTAATCGCTATTCCTATTTTTATACATCTGGACCATGATTACATAATCCCTGTCATAAAATAACTATGTGGAAACCTTGGGCTATCAAACAAATTTACAACAAGCGTTGACCAAGCCAAAAGATCAGTCTTTTTCTCAGTAAGTGTTTGAAAATATTTGGGTGATCACAGTTGCCCTAGAATGCAACTTGTAAAATGAAGTAACATCTTGACTTACAACAATATTGAAACTAGGCGCAGAGCACCTTTTCCAAAAAGACTGCATTAGCAGAGGTAAGCTTGACACTCAAGGATGTCAGAAGATGAAGTTTGTGTGAACAGAAAAAGCATACTCTGCAAAATATTGTGCAGAGGACACTTTTCTCACAGATCTGGAATTTTCATTGCATCTTTGAGAAGGACCATGTTTCTGTACACATCTTTACTTGGTGAACATAAAGAGCTGTAAACACTACATTTTATGACAGCAAAGTAAAATAAATGAAATTGTAAAGGCAATTAGTGAACAGCATTGTGTTTTTCTGACACACTAAGCATTCAAATGGAAACAAAAAGGCCATAAATCAGAAATTAAAATATTGTTGTTTCACTAAGGCAAATATACCAATAAGCGCCACCCACCCATTGTAAGCTACACGTCAGCCTGATATGCATTCTAACAAAAGGTCTGCTTGATGCCCTATCAATAAAACCTAATGGGAAAACAAATGGCACATTTTGCTATGACCCTGACTGACAATTCATACAAGCAATGGCAATGCATTAACAATGATGAAAGCTAATGGCTGAATGGGACCATGCAAAAACATATGTGCTCCGTCCATCATTTTCATGTGTTTGCTTTGTCAGCCCTAAGTTGGCAGTGTATGTCCAGACGTGGGTCCCTTGCTCACTTTGCCACTGGATTCAAGCTAGCCTAGCTGATGAGGGGTGTTACCCTGAAACCGTTCCCAGGATGCTTGTTTCCAGTCCAGGGAAGACATGGCTTGGCAGTTCGGGCTGGACTGTTCCCATGAGGCACGAGGTCAAGACTGATTTGCATATGGCTGGGTCTGAACTGGTGTGGTGAAGTGAGCTAAAGAATGATGATGGATGCAACCAAGATCTGTGACTGGGGGTGAGCGTGTAAAAAGTTTCAGCGCTCTGCCCATCATCTTCTTGTGTTTGCTTTGTTCACCCTAAGTTGGCAGGGTATACCCAGACGTGGGTCCCTTGCTCACTTTGCCACTGGATTCAAGCTAGCCTGGCTGATATGGGGTGTTACCCGAAACAGGTCCCAGGATGCTTGTTTCCTGTCCAGGGAAGACGTGGCTTGGCAGTTCGGGCTGGACTGTTCCCATGACGCACAGGGTCAAGACTGATTTGCATATGGCTGGGTCTGAACTGGGGTGGCGAAGTGAGCTAAAGAATGATGATGGATTCAACCCAGATCTGTGACTGGGGGTGAGCGTGTAAAAAGTTTCAGTGCTCTGTTCATCATCTTCTTGTGTTTGCTTTGTTTGCCCTAAGTTGGCAGGGTATGCCCCGACGTGGGTCCCTTGCTCTCTTTGCCACTGGATTCAAGCTAGCCTGGCTGATGAGGGCTCTTAGCCCGAAACCGGTCCCAAGATGCTTGTTTCCGGTCCAGGTAAGACCTGGCTTGGCAGTTCAGGCTGGACTGTTCCCATGAGGCACAGGGTCGAGACTGATTTGCATATAGCTGTGTCTGAACTGGGGTGGCGAAGTGAGCTGAAGATCGATGATGGATTCAACCCAGATCTGTGACTGGGGTGAGTGTCTGAAAAGTTTCAGCGTTCCGTCCATCATCTCCTTGTATTTGCTTTGTTCGCCCTAAGTTGGCAGGGTATGCCCAGGCGTGGGTCCTTTGCTCACTTTGCCACTGGATTCAAGCTAGCCTGGCTGATGAGGGCTGTTAGCCCGAAACCGGTCCCAGGATGATTGTTTCCTGGCCAGGGAAGACATGGCTTGGTAGTTCGGGCTGGACTGGTCCCATGAGGCACAGGGTCAAGACTGATTTGCATATAGCTGTGTCTAAACTGGGGTGGCGAAGTGAGCTAAAGAACGATGATGGATTCAACCCAGATCTGTGACTGGGGGTGAATGTCTGAAAAGTTTCAGCGATCCGTCCATCATCTCCTTGTGTGTGCTTTATCCTTGATGACTATGCAGGTCTCCACATCACAGCCCCTCAGCTTTTCAGATTCGCCACTGCATGACACATCCTTGATGCAGGATCTTGCAAAGCTTGCAGACCAGTATTTAAGGTACTTTGTTCAGCGGGCCTAACTTGGTCCCTGTATTCAGCTTGCACTCCATCGTGGTCGGCCTGAACTTGTGACTTTGTCCTGGTTCAGTGTGACCACATAAACACAGTTGGTGCTATGTGCTTCTAGGCACTGTTTTCACTTAGATCCTTGTTATTTTTATTTTGATATCGCACACAAATCACCCCAACTGAATGTCTCTTTAAAGTTGCATAACTCTGGTTCACTCATTGGATTTTTGTTGTTATGGTCTCAAATAATTTACATTTTTACTCTATTTGTTTTAACATGTTGTGGGATTTTTCTTATGTTGTGTTTTCACTTTAATGCTGTTTTAAGTGCTGCATAAATAATTTAGAGATTGGCTTTAAGTTAAGCAGGACTACTTTTGTGCCAAACAACCAGAGAGTTAAGCACAGGTTAATTTGGAGTGTGCTTGTGTTTCACCCTGACAGAGATTGTGGTAGCTGCTTTAGTATGGTTTTACCCCCTCATCCCGTAACTCAATTTCCAACACTCCCCGTTCACAAACTAGCACAATTCAAAATTCCTCACCCATAATTTTTAAAACACTACACAACATTGGCCCAAAATACCTCAACAAATGCATCTGCTTTTACAAACCTTCCAGCCACTCCTACTTTCCCCAATCCCATGCAAATGGAAAACCAGATCTGGCAGTCGAACCTTCTCCTTCATCTTTCCTAAAGCATTGAACTACATGCTGCTACACTTAAGAACCCCTTCCATGTTCTTGAAATCCACAAGAAGTTGAAACCTGTCTTTTAGAGTAGTCACACTAGGCCCTAGGTCTGGCTAGACTCACGCCTGCTCAGTGCCAGGATAGCTCCCAGGTGATAGTGCGCTGTACAAATCTACATAGCACAACATTCAGAATGCTGAATCGGAAAAATAGGAGAGGAGGAGAGAGGGAGAAAGAGAACATAGCAGTTAGAGAGCAAACAAGAAAGGGTGAGAAGGCAAAGGGAACATAAGATAGAAAGTGAACGTTAGCAATAGAGGGATACAATATATGCCACAGGAACAGCAAATCGAAAGAGCAAATGATATAGGAAGAAAGAGAGAGGACAGAGAGAAAAATAGGTGAGGGTGTATTAATACTTAGTTTAAAATTACCTTAAAAACATTTAACCTGCTCTAAGTAAAAGTAATTTTGAAATGATAGTTTATTGTGGATTAATGCAAACTGTATTGGTTCTCGTAGACTTTATGTGGTTGCATCTTGCTGGTCCAGGAATCCACTAAAGGCAGACACTTTATCCTTATTGAAAACCCTGGGGTAGAAGAATTACACATCAATAAATGTTAAGATTAATAATTTTTGTGAAATGCATAAAGCTGTTTAAGAAATCAGTGCTATCTCTTATATAGTTGGATGTTTACTTCATAGGAATATGTGAAATGAGTTGTACGCAGATAGAGATATTAATATTCGGAGCTTGAGAGTATATTATATTTTCCCTAGATTATTTGTATGTGAATATATGTTCAATTTTACAGAAGGTGGTATGCATTTGGGGTTTTTCATCTACTATAGCAACCCTTCCCTACATTATGTAGCAGTGCACTTTCTTTTCTCTGTCCCTATGCACTGTCAATTGCAAGTTCAGTTCACTGCAATTGAATACAGCTGAAAGTAAAAACCAAACATTCGTCAGATTTCACTCATGTGTGGCATGCATGTCTATTTTGTAGTAGATTGCAATGAATTTCATGAATACTAGTGTGCTCATTGCTTTAATCCTTTATGATGGGATAAAAAAGGGAATGGTATGAAATTATCAATATTGGCCCTTTATGTAAGCGAGCCCTAACCTATGCAAATTTCTAAATTAGAGGCATTCTGGTGGTGATGGTTGGCCATAAAGGGAAATATTGACAATTCATATAGAGATTAGGGGCGGTGTAGCTTTTATTCAATATACAAAATATGGCATAGAGTGTAATTATTACCCTTCATGTGGTTTGTATAGTGTTCTGCTTTCTCTGAATCTTCGCACAAGCGTACATATTCCGTAGAAACAAGCAAAATGTTTTGGTAAATTCTAATTTTAGCTAAAAACATGTTTTTTTCTTGAGCTCACAATAAAACTAATTCCGTCAGAACACAAGATCAACTTAAGAGAACATGTTGATATAAAATATTTCCCTTGGGGGCGTGACCTGGCTGGCCAAGATGGCATTGTCCTGGTTGCTCATGCTGCCAGCACCTATACCAAGCCATGCAGTGCAAATTGACTGGGGCCCATTCAATTTCTACATCACCATATATCCTCCTTGGAATTTTGCTACCTGAATAGTCTCAGGCTCCTCATTATCGACTGATGGTTCAGGATCCTGCACCATACAGTTTACACTCAAAGACATACGTTCATTGATGGCTGTAGCCAAGGGAATGTGCAGACCCTGGATCTCAAGCTGAGCACGTGGGGTAAGACAAACCTTCACGTGCAAACTAAAACTGATACGTTTGCAGCCTGATTTCAGACTCCTATAGAGCGGCAGGAGATGGTACCTGGCCTGTCCATCTCCCAGACAAAGTGGCAGCTAGAGCCATCCTGCAACCCTCCAGGCCTTTAGGTAGGCACTGGAGTCCAAACTTAAAGAGGTGGGTGTTGATGTCTTCTACAACAAGACCTGTGCAATGCGACTGGCAGGTTCTCAAAAGTGGAGGGGCATATTTCAGAATGGGAAGACACTAAGAGGGCTAAATTCTATGGTCTTCCACCTATCAACACTTTCTATAATTCTTAAAGACTGGATAGAAGATTACGACAATAGAACGAGGAGAAGGTAATCTCCACTTCATCGGTCCCCCAGAAGATACGGCACCGGAGACATTTCTGGGGACATAGATATCCTGGCGGCCACAGGACCAGCTTTCTTCATGCTTTATCATTGAAAGGGCACACAGATTACTGGTAGAAGATCCTGCCCCGTGTATGCTTTTTTATCGCTAAGGTCATAAACTACAGATATAGGTGCAAGACCATTAGGGAAGCACTCTTTCAGAAAAATAAGAATCCAGCCATATTATGATTTTTCTGGACTATAAGTGCCAGGTCCAACAACCATAGATGTCCTACAATATTTGTAAGCAAAAATTCAGGGCCATGAAATTTTAATATATGCTCCTATACCAGGCAAAGCTTAAAGTTATCCAAGAATCAAAATCCATCTTTTTTAAAACAACCAAAGCAGCTTCGGACGGGGAGATGGAACAGAAAACTCTAAAGTGGAATCAGATCCCACCATGGGATTCTTTTATGCCCCAGACCCAGATGAGGACTAGAGAGAAGGGCATTAGACCCTCCAATCACAGAATGTTGTGCAGGCGATGCGGAAGCATCTCGCACACTACCGGGTTCCTCCAAATCAGGGAGCGACCAGCCTGGGGCTGATCAGAAATTGTCCCTGGATACCCCTTGATGTCTGACTGTTCTGCCCCTATCATTTCAACATATATAATATTTGCGCAGGACCCATGGCGGGAGATGAATTCCAAATCTACACCTAGGTGCAGGGAAGGGAGACAGACACTTCTGGGGCAGACCTGTGGGGAGGAGTGTAGTTGGGGGTATGGACTTGATCTCAATTGTTTGTCGATTACTTTGGTTGATGTTTTATGCTTATGCACAGTGCTAGCTTCCTTATTAGCAATGTCAGGATGTCACACATCGTTCTTATATACTTCACATGCAGCTCTCTGGCAGTTACTAAGTATGGTTAGAAATAGCATCACAATCATGTGTGGTCTTACTACCGCCGATTTCCCACCATGATGTCTGTTTTTACAAGCATGACATGAGATTTTAATGGTCTAAATGATTACATCAATTGAGGGGCAGTCCCATACATGGGACACCAGGCAACAGCTGTTCTGATGCTGAAGGGGACCCACCTCCTGAGCACTAAATGTCTGTTCCTTGCCCAATATGGATATGACAGTGTGTACTATACATGAGACACTCGCGAGTCCAGGGGGTGTTGAAATCCTTTTGCTCAGAACTTTCTCCCTCGCTGTCGCCCGGATTGAACTAGATCCACTTAGGAGATGTGATTGGTGAGGTATCCCTACAAGGTCACCACTTTGAATTGCTCAGCATTTATATTCCCCCACTACTTAAAAAATCCATCTTTGAGACACTTAGGACCTGATTATGAGTTTGGCTGACGGGTTGCTCCATCACAAACATGACAGATATCCTGTCCGCCGTATTACGAGTTCCATTATATTCGATTGTACATAATGGAACTCATAATATGGCGGGCTGGATATCTGTCACATGTGTGATGGAGAAACCCATTCTCCAAACTTGTAATCAGGCCCTTAGTGGGCTTATACTTGAACTTCCTCAGGGACTCACTGTTATAGGAGGGGATTTCAATATTTTGGCACCCAATATCGACTCTATGGGAATTGAAGAGATGAGGCGGTGGGGAGAAGGAAGGCTTTGTGATTGCTGGTGGGTATCGAACCCACAACCACTCACAGGTCTGCAGCCCACATGTCTGCAGCCCACAAGACAATGTCCTGCATTGATTTAATGCTGCTCCCAGCCACCCACCTTCTCCATACAACAGTTGCACACATCTAATCCAGAGGATAGAGGATCATGTCCTGGTTACACTAAGACTCGGAGTCCCAAGAGGGGGGTTCTGACCATTCTGGCATCTCAATGCATGGTGCCTAGTGGATAAACACAGAGAAGAACAAAGGGAGACTTAGGAAAAGAAAGGGTATGGGCGTCCTTATCCCAAAATTAAATGATCAGACAACAAAAGGGACGGACCCAGCAAGGGAATCCAAAACAAGGTGATGCAATGCCAAGCCGAGTGGGAAAAAAAACAAATAGGTTTTGAAAAAGAACCCTCACCCACCAACCTAGTTGGTGGCATGCTTCATCATTGGGTTCCCAGCTGGGCTGCCGAATGCAACCCAGCTGTGCTACGATGCCTGATTTACAGCGGTGCGGGTGATTTTTGTGAAGGGGTTGAGTTTTAGGTGCAGTTTAAAAGTGCCTCTAGGATCCTCTGTCAAGGTAGATTGATTTTATTCCTGAGGTCCTGGGACATGGTTAAAAA
Organism: Calotriton arnoldi; assembly: GCA_963921515.1. Taxonomy (NCBI): domain Eukaryota; kingdom Metazoa; phylum Chordata; class Amphibia; order Caudata; family Salamandridae; genus Calotriton; species Calotriton arnoldi. The sequence goes on along the minus strand of CAWUFW010006809.1, from coordinate 285,813 downwards.
AGTAAGGTGGGGGGGCGTGGCCGGGCAAGATGGCCGGGTAGACGTGTTTTACCTCGGCTCCCGGTCCGCGCCAAAATCCTGTGCATCGCAGCGCCATCGCTAACCACCAAACCGGCCCGGTGTGATCCTTACCTGATGAGGAGTGAGTAGAGAAGAAACGGATGCAGTGAGGCGAGGTTCCAACACCCCGGTGTGCTGAGTTAGGGTCTGGGAGCTAGGCGAAGGAACTTCGCAAGATGGCGACCGCCACGGGGGCAAACAGGGGAGAGACTGTTGAAAATGAGCTGCTCCCTCAAGACTGCAAACCGAAGACAGGGGAGCTCACCCCCTTCCCTGACCCCAGTAGTGCTCGCAGGGGGATCGGGGCTCACCACACATGGAAGAGCCGAGGCGTGTGGCCGCGATGGAGGAGCTACACAAAATGGCGACCGCCACCGCAGAAGCGAGATAAGCCCACTCGCTAACGGTAGCTGCTTTTGCGAGGCCTGCTGCAAAGAGGAGCCCACCCCTGCGCTCTCGCTCCCGTAGCACTGGTGGTCGAGCCATGGCCAGCTGCATCAATCTGCACCCTGCCGAGGGGCCGGCGCTAAGAACCCTGCGGCGGTGGCTGTCGGTGGGGAGATAAACCACCTGCATGACCGGTGAGCAGGGGGGGAAAGTGAAGCGGCCCTGGGGGGGTCTGACAGTGGCTGGGGACCCCCAGATCCTGGTGGAGCGGTCCACTCCTGGGGCAGAGACAGCATTCTGGTGCCTTGCCTGGCGCGCCTGACCCTGACATGGCGGCTGGAGTCACATCGCCATCCTAGCTACACAAGGGTGTTCTAGAGGCGCCCCCCCTGTCGACTATAACTTCTTAAATGGCACAATAACTAGAAGAGGGAACCAGAATCCTGTGCCCCAACCACAGCTGCGCCGTTACGCAAGACTCCACCCGGGGTGACGGGGAGCTCCAGAGTACATCTCTGGAGACTGCTACTAATGTATATCGGCTGATCCAGGGTACAGAGGGGGTATAAGGTGTAGACCCCGCGATCAGACCACGGCCCTGTCATAAAAACTGAAGGAGGGGCGAACGCTTCATGCGACCATCGCCACACTCACAGACATAGAAGGGCCACTGCGGACGCACCTATGCCACCGAAGAAGACGCCTGCTAAAGTCTCTAACTATTTCCCTTCAGCTGAGAAAAGACAAACACCGGTGCAGGGGGACTCCACGGACACCATGGCGCTTACGCGAGAGGATCTGATGGCGTCCCTACGTGAGTTCAAGACAGAGTTGCATGCGGAGCTTAACCAAGACATCAAAGCTTCCATCGACCAGCTCAAAACGGACCTGACTACACAGGTGGCGACGCTCCAGCAAGATGTGGACTCAGTAGGCACGAGAGTGCTGGATCTGGAGACCCACACCCAAGACCTCGACAAGAGCAGCTGCAGGACCTACAGAAGCAACTACATCTCGCACTGCTGAAGTCGGAAGACTTAGAGAACAGGGCCAGGAGAGATAATATCCAGATCCGAGACTTGGAAGAAGGGGCGGAGGGGCAGAACCTGGAGGCCTTCCTTGAGGGACTCTTCACGGAGATTCTCAGCCCGCGGCAACTCAAGATTAAGCTGGAGAGAGCACACCGAGTAGGGGGACAGTCCTCAGGGGACCGACGGCGGCCTCGCGACATTCTCGCAAAGTTCCACTCCTTCAAGGTAAAAGAAGCTGTACTGCAAGAGGCCTGGACAAAGAACGACATCTCCTTCCAGGGTTTTCGTTGTAACGTTTACCAAGATTTGGCCCCTGCAACGCTGGCTAGGAGGCAGCAGTTCCGGCCCATCACCCCAAAACTCCGAGACGAGCACATAAAGTACAGATGGACATATCCATTCGGCCTGAGCTTCGAATATAAGAATAAGATGCGCCACGTCAGGGAGCTCGAGGAGGGGATACGGATACTGGGTCTCAACCCTGGAGATACCGAGAACACGCAGGATACTTCGGGGGGAACAAACCGAGAAACCCAGAGAAACCGCCAGTGGAGCACGAGTCTGAAAGGAGGGCATAAATGATCAATGCCACACATGGAGTCTACTTCCGGACTGTCGACGAATAAAAGTTGCGATAGCCTACATAGATAGGGGTCCTCACTGGGACAACGACCTCTCAAGGGTCATAAGGTGGCGTCAAGAACTCTGGGAACGGGTGACCACCAGGACACTCTCCGCAGGAACTATCCGCTTAAGAAGGAGTGACGTACTCCCCCAGCCGCGGGCCCAGGGCAGGGACAAAACACTTGCAGAGGGACATTAGCCGAAGCCCTAACCGAGAAATGCTGGTACCGATCAACACTTGAACACTAAGCGATGGCGACCTTTGATGTTATCTTCAGAAGCCGGGATGGGTGCAGGCGGGGACTCCGGTTGAGTCACCCTCCAACATGCCCTGCTGTGGGGTGACCCGCTCCAGCGACGATCCAGTTTTCATCCACCACAACTGGTTGTTGGTATTGTTGGGACTTTTTTCTTCCTTTTCTAAGTTAGGTTTTTGGGTGTCACGGTCTTCCTTCTTGCCATTTTTTTCACATATTGGGTTGCTGATGTAGGGTGGAGGGAGAGGAGGGGAATGCGAAGGGCAAGGGGCTGGAGAGAGAGGGGGTGCCTAGCGGCTCTGATATTGCTGTCCAATGGCGGGGTGTAACTATCTGACATGGAATGTCAAGGGACTTAATTCCCCTAACAAGAGGCAGCGGATCTGGAAATTCCTACAGGATCACCAGATTAAAATTGCCGGGCTCCAGGAGACGCACCTTCCCCGCGCAGAGGATCACCGACTAAAACACAGGGCTTACCCTCAAATCTTTTGCTCTTCGGCACGCACTAAACACAATGGGGTGGCGCTGCTCTTTCACACCTCGACCCCCTTTCTACACCAAGACACTGCAACCGACAAAGAGGGGAGGTTTGTGATGGTCAGGGGGGAAATACGGGGCAGACAGTGTACCATTTCAATGCTCTATACCCCCAATACAGGGCAACACGATTTCCTCAATTCCTTCTTATCTACCCTGGGGGATTTGCAAGAGGTGACATTATACTTCTTGGGGATTTCAACTTAATATGGGACCCCTTGTTCGATACCACTCACGTCCATAGGGCAGCAGGGGGGGTTTTCAGCAAACCTTTGCAAGCAACTTTACGGGGGCTGGGTCTGGTAGATGTATGGAGAAATGCCCATCCCACGACCCAAGATTACTCCTTCTTCTCCCACGCGCACAGATCATACTCCAGAATCGACCATATCTTTCTGAGTCAGTCCCTCCTCTCTACGGTGGTGGGTTCTCAGTTTTACCCGATCTGCCTCTCAGATCACGCGCCATTAGAACTGACCCTAGATTGGCCTGCACCTCACTCCAAATTTGCCAGGTGGTACTTCCCCAATTACTTGTGCAGAGACAGAGTCCTCCGAGACGAACTCCGAAAAGCAATTAAGGACTACTTTGACCTTAATGACCCGGAACACACTTCGTTAGCTAACAATTGGGACGCCTTCAAGGCGGTCGTCAGAGGAAAATGTATTGAATTAGAGGCCACGCTTAAGACGCAACGCAAAGGAGAACGCCTACTCCTCGAGAGCAAATTTCGCACCACTTGGGACGCCTCGATGCAAACCCTCTGTAAAGTCACCCAGGTTAAAGGGAAACTCCAGGCGATCTACACTAACGGGGCCGAAAAGACTCTTTTACGCCTCCAGGCACGCAACTATGAGGGAGGGAACAAGGTAGGCTCATCATTGGCACGCCAGTTACGAATACAGCAGGAGAAGAACTACATCAAACATATAGAGGATAGCGAGGGGGTCCTCCACCAGTGTGAACCTGGTAAGGCCAAAGCTTTCGGGGACTTCTATCACACTTTGTACACGGCGGACCAACCGGACTCGCGAGCTCAAGACCAATACTTAGGGGACCTCATCCTGCCTCAGGTATCCGCTCTCACAAACGAAGACCTGAGCAGCCCCTTCACCGCTGAAGAGGTTCAGAAGGCGATCGACTCGCTTAAGCTTCAATGATATCGCTACTACGCAACAGGTGACCCCCTAGATGGGCGAAGGCCTGATCTCTGTCATCCCCAAACCAGGGAAAGACCCCTCCCATTGCGCCTCTTACAGACCGATTGCGCTTCTTAATTTGGAGGCCAAGCTCTATTAAAAAACTTTGGCTACACGCCTGCAAAACATTATGCCTTTCTTGATGCAGGCCTATCAAGCGTGCTTTATTAAGGGGAGACAAACCCATGACAACTTGAGACGGGTCGTCCATATCATCGAGAAAGCGCAAAGGAAAGCGATTCCCAAGGTCCTTCTCGTGCTGGACGTGGAGAAGGCCTTTGATCGGGTGGAATGGTCCTTTCTGACCCGCACTCTCCGCCGGTTTGGTTTCGCCAAATCCTTTATCGGGATGGTCAAGGCGAACTACCACATGCCGCGCTCTAAGGTCCTGGTCTAAGGGGTGGCTTCGGAATCTTTCCATCTTTCACGGGGCACCCGTCAGGGGTGCCCCCTATCCCCCCTCCTATTTGCGCTCAGCATCAAACCCTTTGCGGAGCGCATCCGGTCCAACCCGGACATAGGGGGAGTCCCGTTTAGATCGGATGAGCACAAGATATCTCTCTTCGCGGATGATGTGCTCCTCCTGATCACGAGACCGCAATCTTCCCTTCCGGCGATATTGACAGAGCTTGCTGCATATGAGCGGGCCTCGGGCTTCAAGGTGAACCACTCGAAATCCTTTCTCCTGACCCTCACAGTGCCTAAGGACACTATGCGGGCTATTGAGGGCACAACTCCCTTTCGTAGTACCAACAAAGATATCACTTACCTGGGCATAAAACTTACCCCCAAGCTGGAGCATCTCTATAGGGCAAACTTCCCCCCGCTGTTGCGCCAAATTAAAGCTGACTTCGCCAGAAGGCGGATGGCCTACCTTTCGTGGATAGGAAGGATAAACACTATAAAAATGAATATCCTTCCACGTTTACTGTATCTCTTCCAGGGCCTTCCGATTCCGGTGGATAGAGCACTGTTCTACGAATTATAAACAATGGTCACTAAGTTTATTTGGCAGGGGCAGAGGGCTAGACTCTCCAACCGAATGCTGATACGACCAAGGGGGGAGGGAGGGTTGGCCCTTCCGGACTTCCTGGGGTACTACAGGGTGGCCCAACTGAGGGTCATCACGGAGTGGTCCCATCCTGAGTAGGATAAACTCTGGCTCCATATGGACAGACAAATAGCGGGAAGAATGATCTGGGACCTACTGTGGAAACACAAACAACATCGCTCACGCAACGCCTACATTAGCATGCCTACGGCGACCACCTTGGGGGTCTGGGACGTCTTGAACAGAGCCACTCCCCTCACCACCTTTCTGTCCACGTTCACGCCCATACACTTTAATCCAGAATTCCCCCCGGCTTTACAGGAAGGTCCCTTCGATGTCTGGCGAGAGGGGGGTTGCCTTGCGCTCTTGAATGAATGAATGAATGAATGAGTTTTTTATATAGCGCAACGTTCACTCCAAGGAGTATCTTGGCGCTGTATGCGGAAAAAGAGGGCACCTACCTGGAAAAAGAGCTGATGTAGATTTTAGATAATAGAGATTCAGAGAAAGGACCAGGCAATATTTTCTGGAATACCAAAAATCCATGTTTTTAAGGACTTCCTGAAATTGAGTTTAGTTTGTGTGTGTCTAAGTTGAGTTGGCAAGGAGTTCCAGGCTTTGATCCCTATGGCCGCCAGTGTCTTTCCGCCCCTAGTTTTAAGTTTAAAATTGGGTGTTGTTAAAAGGTTCTCTGAAGATGACCTTAAAGTACGTTGAGTGATGTATGGCTTACTTCTGACATTGAGATATTCAGGTCCAGTATTATTAGTTGTTTTATAGATGATGGTCAGAACCTTGTAGAGAACCCTCTTATGGACGGGCAGCCAGTAAAGGGTTTTTAGTGCTATTGCTGAGGAGGAATCTCTAGGCAAATTGAGTACCAGCCTCGCTGCGGCATTCTGGACCACCTGTAGTCTCTGTAGGACTTTTCTATTAGTTCCTGCATAGAGACTATTACAGTAGTCCAGGCGGGATAGAATTAAAGCTGCTACTACTGTCTTTTTGGCTGACATTGGGAGAAAATCAAAAAAAATTCTAAGAGTTTTTATTACTTGAAAACAGGTACCTGCCACAACAAGGGCTTGTTTGTGAAAGGATAATGTCTGATCAAATTTTATTCCCAGATTCCTTACAGTATCTACTGGTGTAGGAGGTGGGGCCGAATTAGACAGCCACCATTGGTCCGGTCTGAAAACGTTGGTCTTGCCAAACAACATTATCTCTGTTTTGGAGCTATTGCATTTCAGGTGGTTAAGCTTCATCCAATTCATCACTGCTGTTAGACAGTGGTGAAATTTCTCTTCAGCCGCTGTCGAATTCTTGTCTAGTGTAAGGATCAGTTGAGTGTCATCTACATATGCAATGCACTCCACATCATAGATGTCCATCAGATAAAGCAATGGTGCCATGTAAAGATTAAAGAGGGTTGGACTCAGGGCCGATCCCTGAGGGACCCCTGATGCCAGCCCTCTTTCTTGCGATCTATAGCCTCCCAGTGTTACAATCTGTTTCCTGTTTTCCAAAAAAGATGTAATCCAGGCCAGTGCATTGTTAGTAATTCCACTGCATGCAAGTCTGTCTCTCAGAATATCATGAGAGACAGTGTCAAACGCCGCCGACAGATCCAACAGAATCAGTACCGCATCCTTTCCCTGATCCATAGCAAGTTTTAAAGATTCAGTGGTATGCAGTAGTACTGATTCTGTTGAGTGACCCGATCGAAAGCCAGATTGCTTGGGATGTAAGATGTTGGCTTCCTCAAAAAAATCATTGAGTTGGTTGTTAACAAGTTTCTCGGCAATCTTACTCAGGCATGGCAACAATGAGATCGGCCTGAGGTTGGAAAGGATTGTTGGATCTGAAAGTTTCTTTTTTTGAAGCGGTTTCACAGCAGCGATTTTCCAGCTGTCGGGAATTTTAGCTAATCTGAAAGTAGCATTGATAATCTGATTGATGATGGGGTTGATAGTATCTACCAGTGCATGCAAAATGTTTGGAGGGCAAGGATCAAAAGGCGAGCCGGATTTACAGGAAAGAATAGCTTGCCTGGATTGTTCTAGGTTGATCTCCTTAAAACATATCAATTCCTTATTACTTTTTCCTGTGGTCTGACCGTTTTGCATTTGGGGGAGTGTTTTAGTCAAATCTTTTTTATATCCAGAATTTTTTTCTCAAAAAAGTCGGCGATACAGTCGCATAAGTCCTGTGAGGGTGGGATTTCCTGTTCTAGGTTTTTAGGATTAGTAAATGTTTTTACTATATTGAAAATAGTCTTTTGATTATCTGCTTTGTTAATTAGATTCGAGTAGTACGTCTTTTTTTCTAGTTTGATATGTCGGTGGTAGGATCTGAGGGCTGATTTAAAGATCACCAGGTCTTCTATTTTATAGTGTTTCCGCCATTGCTTCTCTAGTATTCTACATTTTTCCTGCAAGGCTTTTAAACTAGGGGTAAACCAAGGAGCTGACCTTTTGTTTCTACTGTTTTTCTTTAGGGTGGCCAAAGTGTTAGCCACTGATAGCATCCATTCATTAAATAGGTTATTATCTATTTCAGGGTCACTCGTGAAAATGGGTTTTTCAGCTTCTGCTATATTCTGCAGATTGGGATTAGAGAGCAAATGTTTCCATTTCCGTGTGAAACCTGGTTTCTCAGGGTTTTTTCCTAGTTGAACATTGTTAAGATCAAGTTTAAAAGGGATTAGCTTATGGTCTGACCAAGTAATCGCCACTGGAGGAGAGGTAATTAAGTTGGCTGCATTTGTGCATATTCCATCCAGGGTGTGCCCCGCTTGATGAGTGGCCCCTTCTGTCATCTGTTTCAGCCCTAATGTATTTATAGTATCTAAGAAGGAATTGGTGTTCGGTATGTCTGCTGCTTCCAGATGTAAATTAAAATCACCTAACAAGGTGAAGTTTGAATATCTGGCCACTAGGGAGCTTATACTTTCGCCCAACATATCTAAGAACTTGCAGGCAGAGCCCGGAGGCCTGTAAATCAAGGCCCCTGCAAACGTGGTACAGCTATCTAATTGAAAACTAAAACCGAAGCTTTCTGCTTCCTTTAATCCCGTGATATCAAAGATAGAACACTTCAGATGGTCCTTATATAATATAGCTATGCCGCCTCCTTTCTGCCCGTTTCTATCCAGTCTGGAGATGGTATAACCAGAAGGAAGTGCTTGCGCTATATCAGGGTTGGAGCATGTCGTTAGCCATGTTTCCGTTATAAATAGGCAATCGAAGTTCCAGCCACTCAGCATGTCATAGACATGCAGAGCGTTTTTCGCTTGAGATCTAGCGTTTATCAGGCCACAGCGTAGCTGATTAGATTGTATAGAACAAGGAGGGAAAACAATCTCATTGGGTATGTGGTTGCTAGTATATTTGCATGTAAGGCAGGAGAAAGGACCTTTAATGCTTTCTGTAGATGTAGGGGGTTGGCAGATAATAGCTATTGTATTAAGTGCTAAAAGTTCTTCTCTAGTATATGTGCGATGGTCTGGTCCTAGACTGGCAGCGTTTCTGGCCCTAGCCGCGTTCTGGACGCGGACGGGCGCAGACGGGCTTGCCTTTGGCGCGCCTTCGGCACGCCGCCGGCGCGCCCGCTGCGCGCGTCCGCTGCGCGTCGAGCAGAACATCCGGTTTTTATTCAGTGGGGAAAGCGGCCACTAGACCGCTAAAGCCTCCCTTAAACCGGAAGTCGCCTAATCCTCCCTCCACTCAAACGGGACGTCACCCGTGGTGGACCGGGGAGGGGCGTCAGAGCCAAAACCAGCTAAAAAGAAGTCTGTCAGGTAAAAACGATCTATGCAATTTTAAAAGTATTAGCAAGTAATTTAAAAGAACATGTGCAAATAAATGCAGTGCCAAGTATAAAAATCGGGCAAATGCTGCAGAGTTAAAAATAGAATTAAACGGAGTTTGTTTACGCAATTTCTAGAGGTAGATCTGTGGGCAAGCGTCAATAAGTTTAAAGCATACAGTTGAAGTTAAAACAAAGCATACAGACAGCACTTTTGCCTTGTCGGCCCGCGTCCGCTGCACGTCGAGCAGAACATCCGGTTTTTATTCAATGGGGAAAGCGGCGACTAGACCGCTAAAGCCTCCCTTAAACCGGAAGTCGCCTAATCCTCCCTCCACTCAAACGGGACGTCACCCGTGGTGGACCTGGGAGGGGCGTCAGAGCCAAAACCAGCTAAAAAGAAGTCTGTCAGGTAAAAACGATCTATGCAATTTTAAAAGTATTAGCAAGTATTTTAAAAGAACATGTGCAAATAAATGCAGTGCCAAGTATAAAAATCGGGCAAATGCTGCAGAGTTAAAAATAGAATTAAACGGAGTTTGTTTACGCAATTTCTAGAGGTAGATCTGTGGGCAAGCGTCAATAAGTTTAAAGCATATAGTTGAAGTTAAAACAAAGCATACAGACAGCACTTTTGCCTTGTTGGCGCGCGTCGAGGTGGGGAAATTACTCTCCTTCCTGGAGTGCTCCAAGGCTTTTCAGCTCACATCTGCTGAGGAATTCCATTATTTACAACTTAAACACTGGGCTCTGCAACCGCTGGTATGGCTGGCCGCTACCCGGGAGCTACTTCCCATTGAGAAATTTGCCTTATCCAGGGCCTCCTCAAAGGGAACCATCTCCTTTCTCTACTCCCTTCTACAGAAGCGGAGCTCCCCGCACACCTTGAGGCACCAAAGGTTTTGGGATACACTATTGGACGCTCCACTACAGGAGAAACAATGGACCTCGCTATATAGGGATATCCCCAAGTTTAACCGCTCAATGTTTCTAAGGGAGGCCCACTATAAAATCATGTTCGATTGGTATCTCCACCCCCAGAGGTTACACTCCATTTTCCCTAGCGCTTCAGACAGGTGCTGGAGGGGCTGCGGGCAGTTGGGTGACTTTAGACATATCTGGTGGGACTGCCCCTACATCAAGCCCTTTTGGAAGGAGGTCCTAGCTCAAATCAAGCAAATCTTAGGTTACCCGCTACCAGACACGATTGAACACACACTCCTGGGGATCCGGGATACCAAGTTAAAGCGCCAGACGCAGGGGGACCACTCGGTAATGTGGCTCTGCCTCGGGGCGGCCAAGATGGCAGTGGCCGCTGCTTGGAAGAAATCAGAGGCCCCCTCCCTCACGCAATGGCATGCTCGATTGTGGCGGGCACTGGCGATGGAGAGACTGGCAGACATTGTAGAGGACTTCCGCAAGGGATTCGACTATGTGTGGGCCCCCTTGTATGCATGTGGTCCGAGGCTACGAGCTCTCCACCTCTTCCATGTCTAGACTCCCACTAACACCCTCGAGTTCTAGAAGGGCAGCTTAAGACAGAGGGGCTCTCCGTCGGCTAGGCTATGCCGTTTTACAGCACCTGTTTGTGCTATCTTTTTATTGACCGTGACACCCCAGTTTAAGTTTTTATGTTCAATGGTTGGGGGGGGGTTGGGTGACAGCTGAATGTTCTCTGCTTAAGCTAGTTGGAAATTGCCGATACCTAGTTCACAAACTGTGTATGATCTATTAGCACACTGTACTGTTCGGCTGATATTGTACATCGGGGTCTCCTTCCCCTACATGTTATTTTTGCATAACTGTATATTTCACTATCTTTAAAATCAATAAAAAGATACTTGATAAAAAAGTAAGGTGGATATTATAAAGACTTAGTTGGTCTTCTTTATCCAAAAGAAATGGTCGACATGTTTCAGCCTAAACAATAGATACAAAGGCTTTCTTCAGGACCAAGAAAGTGAAGTGTGGGCAATTTTCGGTGACCACGTCATTTATCAGCACACACACATTAAGGTGTACTGTGAGTGCGGGGATATAGCCGTACTTACGGTTCCCACCGTCAAGTGTGATCTGAAACAATAAAACAGAACATAAAAGACATACAGAGCAAAAACATCCGAATTGGTAATAGTGACTGAGGTGCAACTACCTCCATCCTTTCGTGCAATAATGCTCAAATTTTCACATCCAAGTGCAAGGGTCGGTCAATCGGTCCATCACCTGGATTCCCAGAGAGGTTCAACTCCCAAATGAGCATGCAAAACATACACTACTTACATGCTGAATATTCTCATAGTGAGTAGTGCAGTCGAAAATGCCTCATAGTGAAAGTAAACGTGGGGGCCGCCAACCCGCATCTGTGGGGGATGCCCGGTTACATACATATGTAAGGTAAACCCACTTGCTGCAGATTTTCCATAATAAGTGGCATGCAAGTATGATTTTATAAAAAACAGAAAGGAAGAAAGAGCCTACACATCCGCCAGTTGTTGAGGAGGTTCTTGAGATCCCAATAAACTGATTGGTGTTAATTGGGCCCGGTTTAACCCATATAGCTAAAGAATCAGCACATCTAAGAAATCAGGTCTTACAAAGGCTACGTAACTGAGCAGCTATCTACGATCCCGGTGGGGGCGGAGACCTGTAGTCATACACTGGGGGAATGCAAAATGGGAGATTTAGAAGGCACAGGATCTCCCACCTGCAGTAAAAACAAAGCTTACTTTGTCAAGGTAGTCGGTCTGCCTATGGTACATACTCCGGCCCTGCACGGGATACCGACGGTACTGGGGCATGGTGGTGTATTGTTTTAGAAAGGCAAGCGACTCGGAAGACACCGGTGACGTCGCAACGTTTGTGACGTGCAGCGTCATGCAGCGTGATCACGCTGGACATGTGACTGAGTCAAAAAGACTAGACCGTGCACGCCACTTAGGGTGTGTGTTTCTAAAAAAATAAGAGGAAATACGGTATCATCTAGCTATATTACTGATAGCCTGATACTAGAAAATGCGGTATATCCTAAAAGATCATGGCTAAAAATTACTTTATGTAGTTCATAAACACAAAAAGGGGTGCATTCCCATGGGAATGTGAAGTTACCGCCCCACACACTGATGTGGCACTATCAGTAAAAGGTCGCCAGATTGAAAATGAAGGAGAAAAAAGGGCGGGGGTGGGATGGCAAAGTCCCGATTGGTTAAAGTGACTCAATTTGAGTGGCCTGTCAGTGATCTACCCGGTTGGCTAGAGTTCATTTATTCAGTGCTCGGAAATTCTCATGTTGGATTCTCAAGTAGCCAACCATGTATACATCCTCAGGAGTCATCACATTAGCTATTATTTAGTGCGTTCCACAGGATGTTGCCATTCAGGCCATTTTTGTGGGATGACAAGCAGTAAACCCATTGTTGCTCCTTTTCTAGGAGGCGGCTCTGTAAGTTAGTGAGATTTTTGTCCAGCTGCTCGATAACCACCCAGTGGAGGTCGTTGGTTGTGTGTCAAATTTCTAGAGAATGATCGGTAATGTTTGTGGTGTTGCGCCTGCAGCTAATGTTACTTCGGTGTTCACAGATATGAACTTTGATTTTACGGCTTGTCATGCCGACGTAGCGTAGGCCACACGGGCAGGTGATCATGTAGATCACCACCATCAACTCATCAGGTCCGCCAAGAGGACCTCCTTCAAAGACCGCCTCGACAACAACGCACACAACAGCAAGGAGCTCTTCATCATCGTGAAGGAACTCTCCAACACCAATGACATCCCGCCGTCGCAAGCCCTGTGCGACTCCCTCGCCACCTTCTTCCACCGCAAGATCACCGTCATCCATGACAGCTTCGACACCCGGACTGCCCCAACAGACCCCGACACACCAGACTCGCCGCACACTATCGACCACGACCCCTTGACAGCCTGGGCCAACGTGAACATCGATGACACCATCAAGACCATGAGCACAATCCACTCCGGCTCCCCGTCAGACCCTTTCTCGCACCACATCTTCAACAAAGCCGGCAGCTCCATCGCACCCCACCTACGCAATGTCATCAACCTCTCCTTTGAGACCGCGACCTTCCCAGAGAGCTGGAAACACGCCGAGATCAACGCCCTACTCAAAAAACCCAAGGCGGACCCGAGAGACCTCAAGAACTTCCGGCCCATCTCCCTGCTTCCGTTCCCAGCAAAGGTCATCGAGAAGATCGTCAACAGACAGCTAACCCGATACCTCGAAGAAAACAGCATCCTGGACCCATCCCAGTCAGGGTTCCGCAGCAATCACAGCACCGAGACTGCCCTCATCGCCGCCACCGACGACATCAGGACCCTGCTGGACAACGGTGAGACCGCGGCCCTCATCCTCCTGGACCTCTCTGCCGCCTTTGACACTGTCTGCCACCGCACGCTACGTGCACGCCTCCACGACACAGGGATTCGAGAGAAGGCCCTGGAATGGACCACCTCCTTCCTCTCCGGCAGAACACAGAGAGCCCGCCTCCCGCCATTCCGATCCAAAGCCTCCGAGATCATCTGTGGCGTACCCCAGGGATCATCCCTCAGCCCGACACTGTTCAACATCTACATGGCCCCACTCACACGCATCGCCTGACAGCACGACCTCAACATAGTCTCCTACGCCGACGACACTCAACTGATCCTCTCCCTCACCAAGGACCCCCTCACCGCCAAATCCAACCTCCACGAAGGAATGAAGGCCGTCGCCGATTGGATGAAAAGCAGCCGACTAAAGCTGAACACGGACAAGACGGAGGTCCTCATCCTCGGCTCCAACCCTTCAGCCTGGGACGACTCCTGGTGGCCCACGACACTGGGGGCACCCCCGACACCCACCGACCACGCACGCAACCTGGGAGTCATCCTCGACTTAACGCTCTCCATGACCAAGCAAGACAACGCAGTCTCCTCCTCCTGCTTCAACACCCTCCGCATGCTCCGCAAGATCTACAGGTGGATCCCGACATACACAAGAAGAACAGTCACCCAGGCCCTCATGAGTAGCAGACCCGACTATGGAAACGCCCTCTACGCGGGAGCCCCCACCAAGCTCATCAAACGACTGCAATGAATCCAAAACGCCTCTGCACGCCTGATCCTCGACATTCCACGCCACAGCCACATCACCCCCACCTAATAAACCTGCACTGGCTCCCCGTTGACAGGAGAATCTCCTTCAAACTCCTCATCCACGCACACAAGGCACTCCACAAGACCGGCCCAGCCTACCTCAACAGATTACTCTCCTTCTACATCCCCAACCGCCAGCTCCGCTCCGCCGACCTCTCCCTGGCCACCGTCCCGTGCATCCGAAGAACTACCACCGGCGGCAGATCCTTCTCCCACCTCGCCGCCAAGACCTGGAACACCCTTCCACTCAGCCTACAACAGACCCAAGACCTATTGACCTTCAGGAGGCTACTCAAGACCTGGCTGTTCGACCAGTAGCGGCTCCCCCCCCTTCCTTTTCTTCCCCAGCGCATTGAGACCCTCGCGGGTATGTAGTGCGCTCTACAAATTCTGTTGATTGATTGATTGATTGACATTGCATGAGTTGCAATTAGTATGTTTTACTCGCTGCCATGTCTTCCTGGGTTCCAGGTTAAGTGTTTTTTCTGCTTTCGTCAAGTGACAAACACTACAGTTCCCGCATGGGAAATGCCCAGTGACATTGGGCAAACCCCATGCGTCGAGGACTGTCCGGGTTTATTGTTCTTGTGTTCTCGGGTGAGTACAAACAAGGCTGTCCTTCAGACTTCGTGCTTTTCTGAAGGAAAACATTGGTTTTTCCCAATCCAGTTTGCCTGATCCAAGGATCCTACAATGTTTTTGAATAATTCTGGACACCTGGTCAGAGATGGTACTGTGAGGGGTATCGTTGTAGTCGTTCTTTTTGTCTGCTCCAGGAGGCCATCTCTGTTTTGATTTCGGGCCTGTTTTTGGGCGGTCCTAAGGATTTTCTCCGGGTATCCACGTTCCCTTAGTTTGAAGGAAAGGGATGATGCCTGATCTTTAAAATCATAAATATTGCTGCAGTTCCTTCTCAATCGAAGGTATTGGCCTTAAGGCAAGTTTTCTCGTAAAGGCCTCGGATGGAAGCTATCAAACCGGAGGAGTGAATTGTTTGCTGTGGGTTTGAAATATGTTTTTGTTCTGAGTTTGCCCATATCGGCTGTGATATCCACGTCCAAGAAAGAAATTTTCTTCTTGTCCACACTATGATTCTGATGCGGTTAGGAAGGCCTCCTAACGGCAATTGCTCCGTCCAAATCGGATCAGGAATGTGTCTTTCCAACCGACTCGGAAAGGTTTCCAACCGACCGAGTATGATGCGAGTTAGGCGTTAGGAATATCCCAATCCAAACCCGACGGCATTTGGAATGACCAAGCCGATCGGAGCAGAATTGTACGTCTCTACAGGCCGCTTTTCCAAACGACCGAGTACAATGCTGGATTTGGACAGCCTTTCCAAATTGTGCCGTCCAACTCGAATCGGCAGTCGGAATCAGACTACGGGGGCCCGTAGTGGGCCCCCCTGCACCTGGAGCCTTCCCAATCGGGCCCGTGGGAGTACCCATGGGTCTTCCTTTACCAGCCATGCACAGTGTGGCAGGCACCAGGGGGTGCCTGCCACAGTGTGCCCGATTTTCCCCAGCCACCCCTTTCTTCAATGGGAGCTTATCCATTCGGTCGGAACAAAGGCTCCCATTGAGTCAATGGGAGTCGAACCAAATCGTATCTGGAAGCATCCGGATGCATCGTACTCGGTCGGTTGGACTCTCCCAATTCGATTCGGTTGGAAACCATTCCCAAACCCATTTGGTTGGGAAGCTTTCCAAACCGCATCAGAAGCGGGCCCTTAGTGTGAACCTGAGATTCTGGTCACACTACACTACACATTTCCTGACACAAGAACTGAATGCCTTCCCAGACCTAAAGAAAGATATGTTGGAGGACTCACTTGGAGCATTGTGGGCAGTTGGGAAAGATACAATGTATGGGCTTGCCAAGTCCTAGATGAGAGGCAGGGAGAGGGAGAAACAGTCAGCTGGTCACATCAACTCATCAGCATCTTCAATTTCTCACTTCCAATCCACCATGAATTTTAACCAACTCAAGTTGAACCCCGACAAAACTGAGCTGATTCTTACAGGTGGTTTTTCCAACCCCTGGCACTCCAACTATTGGCCCCCCTCTTTGGGTAGTCCCCCGATGCCGGTAAGCTCAGCCAAAAGCTTAGGCATTGTGATCTCTAATGATCTGTCAATGAATGCCCAAATTGGCGCTGTGGTTTCCGCAAGTTTTTTTCAACTGCGGAGAATAAAGAAGATCAGTAGATTTTTGTCTAGGGAAGCTTTAACCATGGTCATCCTAGCATTGGTTACTTCCCGTCTACTACGCCAATTCATTGTATTTTGGCATCCCCGCTTATCAACTGAGACGCCTTCAGCTGGTTCAAAAACCAAGCTGCCAGACTTATTTTCCATCAACCAAAGCGGCAGCATGTGACTCCTATTTTGAAGAAGCTACACTGGCTTCCAGTGGCCAAGAGGTGCTCCTTCAAGTTGGGTTGCACCATCTTCAAAGCCCTTTACGGCAATAGCCCAGCTTTCATCTCCTCCCTAATTCAAAGATACACCCCCTCCAGGGTCTTGCGATCGTCCCATCTAAATCTATTAGCCATTCCCTCCTTCAAACGCAAAAAGCATGGAGGCTCCAGATTCGCAGTTTTGGCTCCTCAATTTTGGAACTCCCTCGCGGTGGAGCTAAGACGGGCTACGTCGTATGTACAGTTCAGGAAACTGCTTAAGACTCATTTATTCATCCAATCATATAACATTTAAACCCCTGCTTCTTGCTAGCACCTGTCTGCCCTACCAGCGCCAAGAAACCATTTGGTGTATGTGCGCTATATAAAAACTTTGTAACATAACATAACATAACACACTAGAAACCAATATCCTAGCTTTGGAGTGGGAATATTGGAGTCAAAATACAGAACAAATACAGTTTACAAATTGATCGAGCCTCCCTTGTGTAACTCTCTTTTGAAGAGGCGTGCCAGTGCTGGGTGGCCTGGAAGATTACTACTGCTCCCTGTACACAAACAGGAGCAAACCACATGAGAGCTCTCCACCTCGCTTATCTCTCCCACCTCAGTTAAACACCATTGACAGAATGCAACTTGAACAGCCTCTTATATTGACATAGATATTAGGGGTCTAAAGGACATGAACTCATGTAAGACACCTAGACCAGATGAATATCCCATTTAATGCTACCTCAAATTTCAGTCACTCTCATTGCTGCTCCTCCTGAATACTTACCTCAAGGTGGTTTAAATGGGTCACTTCCCACCCGAGTTGGATCTAGTGACCATTACAGTGATCCAAAAATCTGGCCATCTGCCAGACCAATACACCTTTTATCCGCCGATCTCCCTCATAAATGCAGAACTCAAACTTTACACCAAAGTACTGCCATACACAGTCGTTCCTATGCTAACTCCTCAGGTTCACCCGGACCAGAGTAGCTTTATCCCACATCATAGTATGCCCACTGCATAACCAGAGTACATCTGTCTCTAGTATGCCTGCATCAACTAAAAGAACCTAGTGCCCTTATGCTAATAGACTTTTAAAAGGCATTTGATTCTTTAGAGTGGATCTTCATTGACGACTTGTTATTGAAGATGGGATTACGGCATCAGTTCATGTCATATGTCTGAGTCTAATAAGCAGGTCCGGGTGAGTAGCATTCTCTCTCCCCTATTTCTGATTTGTAGGGGCACTGGTCAGGGCTGCCCTTTGTCGCCCCCCCCAGTGGTATGGATAGGATGTGATGTCCACATTTGGGGATTTGATTGGGGTGTGGCAATGGAGTACAGGATAGCCCTCTATGTGGATATTATCCTGCAGTTTATGTCCGGAACCTCCCCCAAAGGGTCTTGATCCAAGTGCTGTACCTCTTTGGGTAGGCATCCGGTGTCAGTTGGTCCAAGTCCCTCTTGGTCACACTGACAGGAGGACTGAAGGAAGAGTGTTGGGATAGAAACTGGAGGTCACATCTGCTGATTTGCGGGCTCAGCTACTTTTATCCAGGAATACATATTGCCCTGGACCCCAATCTTAGTTGGAGCCATAAACTGGGACTAATAATGCTCAAAACTAGGATTTACCTTTACAGATGGCCCAAACTCCCATTCCACATTTTGGGCAGAATTGCTCTGTTCAAGATGATGGTCCTGCCTAGGTTACTGTATATACTCCACAATTTCCTACTGTTCATTCTCCAGGCCTGGTTCTGGGAGCTGCTTGCCAGGGTTAGATAATTCCTTTGGTTATACCAACCCTTCACATAATATTCGGCAAATGGGTCCAATCTACATATGATGGAGGATTGCCATGGAGGATTTTCACCTCTAATATTGGATGGCACAGGTACTAGTGATAAATAATATGCTGAATGGTGGTTGGGATGACCCCACTTTCTGAGCAGAGCTGGCACTACTAGATACAAATAATATTGTGAGATGCTTATGGATTCCCTATCCAAATGTTCCTTCCTGAGTTCACTAGAGTAGTTCTGGGTACTTGGAGATCTGCTAGAAGCAACAGTCCTTATGGGTCTTTTGGGAAAGGACAATATCACAGATTTATAAATCATTGGTCATTAATTCCACTGACACTTTATCTGATCTAAAGGCACGATTGAAGGCACGGGTGGGTGTGCTAAATGACACAAACTAGAAAGAGGCTGGTACAGCCCCACAAGCACTCCGTCTCACACAGCCCAAGAACCGGCAAGAAGCTACATATTACTTATTTTACATGTAACAGACTATGGCAGGTAAAGAAGTTCCCTTTTCGCACATGTTTCCATGCCCAGAGGAGGAAGCATATTTGTTTCATTCGCTTGGAAATGTCCCATCCCAGCAAAATATTGGCAAAAGGTTTTTGCCACTTTATAGAAAGTCCTGGAAAGACAGGTGGACTTATCGGCCCGGATTGCTCTGCTGAGTTTTATGGAGGATTTTGGGGGGTGTCGTAGAGAGCACTTGTTGGTTGGGATAGGAGCTTTGATTACCAAGAAAGACATTGCTAAATGCTGGAGAAGGTCAACACTCCCACTCTGTCAGAGTAGTGTACGGCAATGGACTGGTATGCGAAGCAGGAGGAGACTATATACCTAGCAAGGGGTTGCCACCAGAAACACAAAACAATGTGGGCAAGTGGTTGAACTACTTCGGCTTGGGACTTTCTGTATGAAAATTATACTATGTGTGGTTTGCCAGGGGGAAGAAATTCATACATTGTGATTGCACTGTGTATGTTGATATGTTTATTCAAAACAATTAAATCTGGTTTAAAAAAATAAACATTCCTATGATTTTACTGCATTTTGTCCTCAGGAAGTGACATGCGCTAATCACAAAAAACATGGCAGCATTTTAGACAAACTTACATTTGAGGCTAAATGCGAACGCGCCACAATTTTTGGGGTATTGGAACTGTATTCTGTGATAAAACATGGAATAAAACATATTACTTTTCAATTGCAACTTAGAATTAACCCCTGAGATTCTTCTATATTGCAGGATTCAGTAGGGAAGACAATGTGACACACTCAGTTGCAGTTTATGTAGGAAAAAGCATCCAGATGGCTGCCACTTTTCACAAGATCTTGACTTCCTCTGAGAGCCCACATAGAACATGATCTCACTGGAAATCAACAACCCATATTACATTGCTTGGTTGACTAAAAAGATATTCTCTGGAAAAAAATGCTTCCTGACATACTCAGAGATTTCATAAGTGGGGTGCTTAGTCATTTGTAGAGAATTTGTTTAAATTTTAGAAGAATACATATCACCTCTTGGAGGGAGTGCTAATGTTTTCACCTTTAGGGAGGAGCTAGAGTGCTGAATGGAATAAGAGTGCTATCAGATGCTGAGGCACCACCTTGAGTTGGCAAATGACCTGATAGTTATCTGTGTGACTGAGGGCAGAAATATTTTGGAGCACACATGAGCATCCACGGGTCAGTGAGCAAGCCCTTTAATCTCTCTGTCTGCACAAAGGCAACTCTAAACTGATGACCATTCCCATGGCAACATTCCCGTGCAGCATCCTCACTGTTCATGACTGCTAGATCTCAGGAGAGAGACTATTTCAACATCCACATTTATCAAATTGTTCTGACAATTTCTCTTTGTATTGTGGAAAGAGAAGCTTGGGGAGAGGAGTCAACCTCGAATCTGGGGAACTGGGTTCGAGTATCGGCAATGACGCTGAACATCCTGTGATTCTGGGCAAATCACTTAATCTCCCCGTGACTAACAAAAAATGAATGTCTCCTCATGTAGCGCAACTGGTGCTATGTTAAGTGCTCTGATACCCAATACCTTCGGGTCAAATTTGCGCTATATAAAACTCTGTAAATAAAAAAAAAAAAAGCTATTGTTGGATAATTCTTTACTTCACTGTCTGGAAAAAGACATCCAAATAAGAATGCTTGATTACGCCATGTAGTTGGCTCACATATCTCCCACTCTTTTATTGCTTCAGAAGCTGCTTGTAATTATCTGTATAAATAATTTTTGAAAGACTATTAGATTCTTCTGTTTATGAATGATCAACCTGAGACCATATGTTAGGTCAATAGGTCAACACTTACACAGCTGGATCAGTTACTCACCTGGCAATAGCTTTATTGTTACATTTTCAACAACGCAAAGAATATATGTATTTTCATATTAATGATGTCCCCCCCTTCAAAGCAATTATGAGATCATCATGGTTGACCTATCATATTCCCATAACTGATTGCCAAAAAGAACTTGTCATTTCTGTACACAGTTCCTGAACTGTTTTCATATGGTATTTGTAGCATCAGACAATATCAGTTTCAAATTTTTATCATAACTTCCGTAATGTATTCTGCCAAGTAGAAGCTCAGAATATACCATCATATCGGTCATCAGCAGCAACCCGTCATTAAGGGTGCAGGGCCCAGGCCCCCACTCTTTTGGAAAGCATTAACAGTGTGTGTCAGGCTGAACAAAGGTCAGCCTAACAGACACTCTTCATGGTCAGGTCAGGCAGCCAGACACACTGTACATGTGTTAAACGTGCAGGTGCCTGGCAGCATGAGCCAAACTTTGCCATACTGAAGACTTTACATCTCTGAGGGCATGAACTGTTCAGCCTGACAAAGCCTGTTGAGATCCTCCCTCTTATGATGATGGTGGGTGTCACCATAGGCTTGGAGCTGAACACTTTAGTTTACAGGCAATGAAGGTACTCCTTTCTTAGGCCGACTCATGGCAAGGTTAGCCAATGAGAGGAGGTGGCAGCTTGTTTCTTTCTGTAAGTCTCTGGAACCACTGAGGCTTCTGTTTTTCTCTCCTGCCTGCCAATGCCACCTCTATGACAGTTAGATTACCTACTGGCAGTCGCCAGTAGGTAGTTATAGTTAGGACCTTGTTTCTATTCAAAAAGCGTTTTTTCTTTTGCCAATATCTTTAGCGCCGTTTGACGAATCTTCACGAAATTTTCAAAACTAATGGTTCACTCAGGTCAGCTCCTGTCTTAAAAGTTTTGGGATGATTTGTCAAGCGGGCCGAGAAAAAAGGGGGGTCCCAAAACACGTTTTCCCCATGTTAATTTCCATAGGAACTTTAGACAAGGCTACAGCCCGAACTGCTGAACGGAATGACACGAAATTTGGCAAAAAGGTAGGTCGTGTTTCAGAAAGCAACCTTTTTTATTTAAATGGTGTAAATCCGTTCAGTAGTTGCTGAGAAATTCAAAAAATAAAAGTTTATATATCTGAGCACCGAGGAGGATTCCCGAAACCTCCCTAGCACGAGCTTCATTCTGATTGGCTGCCAACACTCCAAAACAGAATGTGTTGGCAGCCATCTTGTGACTCGGTAACCTAGTCACAAGAAAACAGTAGAAAAAAGATGAAAAACAAGAAAAGGGGCAGGGTAGAAACATGCTGACCCCCTAGGCCTGCTCAGGGGGGGTCCCACAAAGACCCCCAGGGTAAAAAAAAGCATTCATTTTTCAGCCGGATTCGCACACCCAGTGCGAATTCGGCCAAATAAAAACGAAGCGCGGTCTCCCGCGCTTCGTTATCCTTAAGCCCCCGGGTGGGCCAGGTCCCGGGGGCAATGTATAATTATGTAGTGGCGGCCCGCGGGGCCCTGCAGCCCCGGGGACCGCCACCTCCCCGGGGCAATTTCGATGTCCTTTAAACTGGACGGGCGCATGTGGACTCCACCAAATAGGGGGCGCCCGCATATTCCTCCAAGGTGTATTTCTGCTAAACATAAGAACGTTAATGGCTGCATGGTGGGGTCTGTAGTTTTCTTTCCAGCTGCGGGCTCTGTTATGAGTAATTAGGGGCTCCCAAGGACGTATGTAAAACGTGGGTTCCAAAGACTAACGCAAGGAGAAACTGCATTACACGCCGGGATGCCAGACGAGGCTTGCAGTCTCTGTTGCAGCAGCGCACGACTTCCGCGATACTACATTTCCCACAAGGCTGCTCTGTGAAAAGGCAGCAGGCTCCCTAGTTACTGTATGTCTGCTGCAGGCTGGGCTTATAGCCTGTCACCGAATCAGCACAGAAATCTCATGAACACGGCGAGCAGTGCTGCCGCTGGGAGAATTATGTTTGAATTAAGCACGAGTTGAGAGAATGGCTGTGGAAGGTAAGGCGCGCTAACCATTCTGTGCCAGGGCATTTTTTGCTGCCTTTTGTTCATAGGGAATGAATAACTGGGTCCTGCCCACCTGGGCTGCGAGGAGCAGGTGGGGAGAGGGGGAAATCGCACAGGTGCTGCTGAAGCCAAAGGGAGAACGGGGCAGCTGGAGTGAGAGTGACAGGTGAACAGACCTGCACGGGCTTCTGTCAGTGGGTGAGATGGCCAGATAAGCAAGCGCCCTGTTCTCTGCAAATGCAATCATAATACAGCAATGACTCCTCAGAATATCTGCCCTGCAGGTGCCTTTCATGCGATGCGCGTGGCAAGCAACCTGCAGGCAACTTGTTCGGAAATATGTGGCTTTCTAATCATTGGTATTTTTGTCACCACACTGCACCGAGGATTTAGGGCGGTTTATTTTAAATAATCAGCCCTGGCTAGGCCATAATCTTTTAGTCATGCATCGCCCTGGAAACAGTGGTTGAAGTTGATAAGATGCCATGGGTGGCGACATCACTTGAACAATGTAGTGGCTTGTTTCAGGTGTCACTTGCTATACAGAAAGGATTTCTCTACACAAATACGACTATACGTACATAATATCTGAAAGTGAGGGGGGGAGCGCTGAAGTGTTGACATCCATTGTCCAACTATTGCATGTTGTACCAGTTTCATCGTTTCACGTAGAGCAATGCGATTAACAATATGGATGTTAATTGTTTTGGTATTTGGCTACTATCGTATATAAGATGGTGCCTCTTTGGAGGTTACTTGTGCTGCACAAAGAACTTTTATAGATGATGGTAATATAGATGCCACATTTTCCAGGCCCATGGCTGGTGTGCTGCTCTAGTCCAGGTTTTTTCTTAGGAATTCTGGGACTTGTAGTCGTTTTTTCTAGTGTAATAAACAAGACTGCAAGACCCAAAATTAAAAAGAAAAACAACCCTGGGCTGGAGCAGCACCCCCTCCCCCCATGGATCTGAAAAGCTTGGCAGGGCTGGGGTAGCAGGTTGTTTTATGTTCCACAACATCTTGTTTCCAGTCCTTTGGTGTCATTTAACACATCAATGCAATGTGGGTGCAGTAGCCTTTGCTTCTGTTTACATACTTTAATAATACATCTGATAATATTATTAAAATGAAACCCATGTATTAAAATATTGGTGCCCTATCAGCATCGGCATAGCTGGCAGGAGTTCCCATGTCATGTCTGACACCTGCTGCTGGGCCTGGCTTTTATGGTCACAATGTTATGGGGCTTGAAGATTCATGTTTCCCATTGTACATATGGATGTAATGGTGCCATCAGGCAAAGTGTTAACTTGGCAGCATTATTTGCAGAATGCTTCCAGTTCACAATTTTTGTAAAGGCAGACATTCAATTAGGAACACGTGCCAGTCTGGTAGGAACATTGAACACAAGAATAATGTATTTGACTGAAAGAAGAAATTTCACTATAGCAGCCTTATTAAAGGTGGACCAGTCTGCCACTCCCCCATAAAAAATTTAAGCAATGCACTTCCGGGTCACTCAGACATTACAGTAGCGATGAACTTCCCACCTATAAATTATTAGGTTACGTGCGTTACATGCCCTTTTGGCCCCACATTGCTATGAGGCATTCCAACAACAGCCTACATTTTTCACATTTTTCTGTTCACAAACGTTAAATAGAGTTGCGTGTGTTACTGTCAGGGTTAGCTAGTGAGTGCTTGAAGTCTAGAGAAAACAAACATGCTTTGTATGATATGTCACACGTTTTAGCAGCCTAGACAGGAAGGAGTGAAATTTTGTGGAGTGCACTAACCTTGTGAAACCTGATTGGTGGCGGTGGCACTCTGGCACACAAACAAGCAAGTTAGTGTGGAGCACACTTCCCTCTAATGCCACGGAGCACAAATGCTTTGCAAACTCCGGCGTTGATTTTTTACTCGCATTTTATACTTGCGCTGCTGCTATCTCTGACAAGACACCTTGCCCCCTCCCCAGGCTGCTTGAACTTCGTAACCATGACCGAAAGTTTGCTGTCTAAATTGCTCCTTAAACTTGTTGATTTTTACATCGAAATTCCACCGTTCTCATCTTTGTAAGTACTTTTCAAAACTTTTTTGCAGGTTTCTCCATGTATTGATACCTTATTTAGGAATGTCATAGCTTCACAATGTTCTCCCTGATACAAATAAAAATGTTCATGTGTATAATAATGGCTGGTTGGTGAATGTTTCACAGAGTACACCTCCCCAAAGTCGCCGATTTATGTTGCTACATTTTGGCAAGTGCATTTTCTATTCTTTTCATGCTTGAATACACTACTCTCCGAGTTCATGCTTATTTACTCTGCAGTCTTAGTATGCAGTATTACCAGACACATCTTTATAGAATTCACCAAAATAGTTAATCTTTATCATTAAATAACTTGATGGAGTACCATTGTAAAGGGAACTTTTGAGGAATGGGAAAACATTATATTAATTAGACGTGTATTCATGTATACTTGTACTTAAAAACCTGAGATGTCTAAACAGTTGTATAGCTCAGGAAGATTTATACCTGAGAAAATATAACCTACACAGAGTCCCTTTATAGAAGAAGGCATCTATACCTACAAACCTGTAAGTCCCCTCCCTCTGCCTGTATTATAAAATGCCCCACAAGTTTATTAGGACCTATTTTATTCATATCCTTTGGCAGATATTAGGGGATCTCGCGATCCAGTGATGGGTGGCATGAAGTCCTGCTAGATGTTTAGCTGTGCCAGGGAGTATTAGCCCACATCTTGTGTACCTGTCAAGCTTTGTGGCTGTAAGGAAGAAAGACAAGAAAGTTTTGTCAAGAGAGGAGAGCTCAAACTTATAGTGATGCTATCGTACAGGCATTCAGCGAAGCTGGATTTCCATAGACCAGTGTAAGTTTTTGGATACAGCAGTCAAGTGTCTGACCGCCAATATCAATTTTTCTATAGAGAGCTCTTATTAATTGTGTCTTATTACAGAGGCAGCGATGGCATCTCTGTAACAAATAAAACCTAATTTTCCCATAATCCAGCAGGCAAGAGGCTCATCTGTCAGTTCGACGAATAGAGGCGATAATGGGTAATTCTGTCAGGTACCATGATTCAGTGGGACGGAAGGGTGTCGACAAAACTCCATTCACCATGACAGCCACTGGATTCAAGCTAGCCTAGCTGATGAGGGCTGTTAGCCCGAAACCGGTGCCAGGATGCTTGTTTCCGGTCCAGGGAAGACATGGCATGGCAGTTCGGGCTGGACTGTTCCCATGCGGCACAGGGTCAAGACTGATTTGCATATAGCTGGGTCTGAACTGAGGTGGCGAAGTGAGCTAAAGAACGATGATGGATTCAACCCAGATCTGTGACTGGGGGTGAGTGTCTGAAAAGTATCAGCACTCCGTCCATCATCTCCTTGTGTTTACATCTGTTGACCCACCCAGTTTGTAAAAAGTTTAACTTAGTATCGCTAAAGCCTAGCTAACACCAACTTTCCAAAATGTGTCGGGTTGAACAAAGCCTCCCACTTATCTCCCCATTTCTGCCCACTTTGTCATGGATATGTGCTTAGTGTCAATTCTTGTATGTAGAAAAACAGCTCAGACCTTTGTCTACATACCAGTACGCATTACACAAGTGTATGCAGGCCCTGTCAGTGCCACAGTGGGCCTCTGGGGTTGCCGATACAGCATCAGTTTGGGTAGGCTCTCAATGTTTCCTCGCCGCTGCCATTGAGGAAGTGTCCAGTGCATAATGGATGACAGCAGTGCATGGTTGTAAGTCGAGATCAGCCTGCTCTTCAGCAATCACTGATGTCCATCATGGCACCCTCTAGCAGAGTCCATCATATTCTTGACACTTCCCAGCAAAATCTATTTCATCGGGTGGTGTTGCTTTATAGTTTGTAAGAGCATCCCACCTCCCACGTGTGGAGGTACTTTTTCCTGCAAGTGGTGTCGCCATCCCTCCAACCATCCCAGGCATCCTTTGGTGTCACAAAATGACAGGATTTTCCTCCTGCAGTTACTCTCTGGCGAGCAGGGAAGAGCATCATTTGTTTCACATTCCTCTCTCTGGGTGTCCTTTTCATTCCCTTGAAGCTTCTCCTTGGTTTCTGAACAGCCAGGCTAAAATCAGGAAACAGCAACACCTTTGCATTCTTATAAGTAATGATTTCTTTGTGTCTAGCTTCCTGCTTAATTGCATCTATGTCCCTGAAATGTAGTAGGTTGGCACTAATGGGCTGATGCTCTGTGCTTCTGCTTGACTGAGAAGGAAGATGATAGGACCTTGGGTTTCAGCACTTTCATTTTCCAGAGTTCCAGATGTTGTTGCGTCATTCCCTACCCTTGCATCCTCCATCCTAGCGGACATACTTTTTTTGCCCATTTGCAGTTGTGTCACTGAGGCCTGAAGGGCCTTGATGGAATCCACATTTTCTTTGGCTAACCGTTCTGCTGTATACCTCTTGTTCACAAACAAAACATCCCTGAGCTCCTCCCTCTCAGAAAGGGGGTTGTAGCCCGCACTATGACTAGGTTCATAGTGCGAGGAGGTTACCCTATGATGAAGCATGTCACCTTTGGGTGGGTGAGGGAAACTGTCCTATAAAAAGGACACCCCATTAGCATTCTTCCAATTCAATAGACCCAGGGTTTCTTTTGTGTCTTTTAAAAAAAAAAAACATTTTACCATTCTGCTGTGCCAACCCTCTGACAGTATCCTAAAATCAGCTATCATATGGTTCACTTCTGTAGAGACCAAGTCAATTGCTTTTTCCAAAGCATGTCTAGACTCTCTAACTGCTGCTAGTAGTTTGGTCAATGACTGTTCCTCTGAAGGTGGTCGTCTCTAGACCCTGATCGCTTGGTCTTTGGAGTCCCTTGGTTTGTCAGGCTTGAGGAAGGCATATTTATGCAAGCAGTAATGCCCCCCCCATCTTTTGCCTCTCATTACAGTCAGCTAGTGCACATTTGCACAGGGTACAATGGTACATAAAATGTCACTCCGCCAACACTTTGGATCTCAGTAAGCTACTATGCTATATTGTTTAAGTATTTGTTTCTGTGACACTGGGCATCACCACCACCTTCTTCCGTGCACAGTCAACTTCTGTTTCTCCTCCAAGTGCACTGAGTGGCCTGTCAGTTTGCCCTCACCCCTGGTAAGAATAAAGCACTCCAGCTGCTGTGCAAACCTTGTGGGACACTCTAGATTTTCATGGATGACCTCTCTTAGAGGGTTTGCATCACTGCTTTGTTGGGTCGTGTCAGATACGTTTTTGCCACTTGAGGTCCGACTCATCTCGTTGCTTTTGAATATGTCTTTGTCCACCAGAGGCACCCCTTAATGGCTCTGCACAGGCCTCAGGTGCGACATGCCTCCACTTCCCTGTCAAGTTCAGCCTTGACCTCTTGCATCTTCCAGCTTGGCCTTGTCTGACTTTACCTGTGTTGCAGGTAGAGAAAGGGTCCTTACTTCAACTGCTGTGAAGTAACGCTGCTGAATCTTCCCAGCAGCTCTTTAGGGCACCCTAGGAGCAGGAGCCTCTCCTCCACTAATCTGTATTGTTGCAGGTGGTGAGAACACTGGATGTAGGGTATTATTAGAGGCATCACAATGATTACTATCCTATGACTATCCTGGATCACTCCCATCCCATAAACCAAGTTACCCAGGTCCATGCGTGATGTGCAGCTCCAGTCCAGTTTTTTTCGTTTGAATTCTGGGAATTGTAGTTCTGTTTTTATGATGGAATAAACAAGACTACAAGTCCCAGAATTCAAAGAAAAAACCTGGACTGGGGCAGTCATAACGCATGGACCTGGAAAACGTGGCAGGACTGCCATCTATGCACCCTCAAGGCACACCATTGACCTGCATGACATCAATGTAAAACTCACGGCTCAGGGTGAAAAGAGACAGTAAGTGACATATAGCATTGAGAAAATATTAGGTATATGTTTATGTCGTGACATCCCTACCCACTCCACCTCCTCTACATAGCCAGCAACTCCTCAAATAATATTTTTTTGTTTTGCAATTCTTTATTGAAAAACCAAAGGAAAGCAATACAGACGGAGGAGTGGATGGTGAGGGAACAGGGCAGTACATACAATGATAATGAAGTCACTACACATCGGCCATGAATATCTGTAGGCCCAGATGGCGCAAATAAAACCACAATACAGGGCACATATCATCTAATGAGGCTAAATCTTCCCAGGAAGGGGGGGCCCGTGTTACAGAGACAGGCCATAAGGAGAGGGGTCCATTTAGGATTATAGCGGGACTTGTATAAGGGGAGGGGAGGGAGACCGCAATAGAGAAGAAGGATGAGAAGGTGAAGAAAGAGAAGACAGTGGAGGTGAAAGAGGGCCACAGGGTTGGGGGGGGGTGCTGGAAGGGAGCCATACAGTCAGTGGCAATGGACAAGTCTCGACGTATCCTCCAGGTGGATTGTCCGGTGGGGAGAGGGTCATGTGTAGGGCCAAAAATCTATGCGCGATATCCTGGCGGAAGGGCGCCACATCTGGAGGAAGATATCCGCTCTGTCCTGGAGATTATAGATGATACATTTATGGGAGGTAGCATGGTATACTGCCGCCAGCAACTCCTTGTGGGAAGGGGCTTGGGAAAGTGCCAGTGGCGAAGAATGCATATCTTGGATGTGGCAAGGGCCGTATGCAATAGGTGACGCTGAAGGTGCGAGAGGTCCGGGGAGTCCCCAGTGTCATGTAAAAAGATCAAGGGGAGGGGGTAATGATTGGCAGATTCTCAGACAACGTAGTCCCAACTGCATCCCGGAAGGGCTGAATCGAGGGGCAATCGCAGAGGACGTGCAATAGATTACAGCGGGCATTAGGGCAACGCCAGCAGGTCACATGGAGCAACAGGCCTGCCTGTCGCAATTTCACAGGGGTCCAGTGCCAATCATGCAGTGTCTTGAAGAGGCAGAACTTTAAACAGGCCTCCATAATTCAATGGACGAGTACTTCCAAGAGTTCAGCCCAATTGTATGCCTTGTATCCCGTCTGCAGCCATTTGACACAGAGGTTGTTGAGGAGAGGAAGGGAGAAAAGGTGGCGATTCAGAAGGTTATAGAGACCCGACATAACCCGCGGGAGCGGCCCCATTTCCTGAAATAAGAAACTACAGGGGAGGGTTGGAGGGACCATGATTGCACTCCCAAACAGCATTGAAGGCAGTGTTGCATTTGGAGGTACCTCCATGGTTGTTGAGGTGGTAATAATAATAATAATAATAATAATAATACCAGCATTTGTAAAGCGCACAGCTACCTCAGGTGAGGTGTCCCAGGGCTGGGGGCCAGCGGGAAGATTAAGCAAGCTATTGTTCAGAGTCACAAGGTGCTGGGCTAACTTGCTGCCAGCGATCGAACCGTGAGTCCCTGTGGTCCTGTGTCAGCCGCCCTGGCCGCTGCACCACACCTCTTCCACACCAGGTGGTAGGCCGAACTCCTCCTGAAGTGCCTCACAGGACTTGAGAGCCCCATCATCGATGACCTGGTCTAGGCTGTTGATTCCAGTCGCTTGTCATGGTTCCGAGTCGAGGACCTCCCCTCCAATGCGCAGAAAGGCTTTGCCCCTTAAGGGTGCATGCTCCTGGAGGAGGGGGTCCACTCCAAAAAGGGGGTTGGCTCGGATTTCAGCATAGCCTGCAGGATCGGGTTGACGGGGCATGATGGAGGAGTACCTCCCTTATAAAGAGAATCAAGTCTGTGCCGGCATGCCAGTAGCGTGCACTCTGTGATAACACACTGTGGGGGGTCTGGTGTCCTGGGAAGCATGTAAGCCATCTGGGAGAGATGAAGGGCCAGGGCGTAGTGCTTGACCGAAGGGATTCCAAGGCCACCACACGAGCGACATGCCAGGAGTTTGGCATAGGCTAGACTGGGGTGGGAGGACCCCCAGACAAAAGAGTGAATTCCTGCATCCACAAAGTGTAGTGTGGACAGTGGGACCAAGCAAAGCAGCATGCCAAGGGCATAGGTGTACCGCCTAAGCGTGACAATTTGTACTGCTTGTACCCTCCCCCCACATGGATAGACCAATTTGAGACCATTTTGCAAAGTCTAATTTCATGTGGGTGATTAGGGGATCGAGATTGTCTGCCAACATATGGTCCAGACCCTTGTTGGCATAAATGCCCAGGAACTTGAGACTTGACTGTGTCCAGCGGAAGAGATAGCCACGGATTGCCGCTCGTGTGGTCACTCGCAAAAGAGGCAGTGCCTCGCTCTTGTCCCAAATCATCCGATTACCCGACAGTGCTGCAAAGTCAGTGATGATATCCAGCAAAGCCAGATGAGAATGAAGGAAGTCGGTGAGGAGTATGTCATCCGCATACAGATATATTGTGGATGTCCCTTCTAGAAGAGGGACATGAGTGGGGATTGACGAAGAGTGGCCGCAAGGGGCTCCATGTCCAGGAGGAACAGCAGGGGCGATAGCAGACAGCCCTTGTGAGTCCTTTTCCAAATCGGGAATGGATCTGACAAGAGTTGCCACAGTTTGAGAAAATAATTGGGGGAACATGGCGGCCGTCAGTAAGCACTGATCGGTCGGGACTCTCACCTCTCTAGCGAATGAGGAGCTAGACATGCAGGATGGGCGCACCTGAAGTGGAGTAGCGTCGGAAATCAAGCGGTACATCTGCGGTTACACTGCGAGTGTTGCTCGATCTTTTTTGGCTGATTTGGGTTCTTGGTTTTTTTTGCTGATTCCCAGGGCGGGCCGTTGGCTTGGAATCAGAACTTTGTCACAGTACGAGGGTGGCGGTGTTCGCAGCTGTGGACGCCGAAGCTGCTTCGTCCTCACCGCGAGGCGGGGGTGGAGTCTGGGCGGAAGCGGTACTACAACTCGCAAGAGGGCCGCGAGCGGCGGCTAGAGTGGGTTTTCCTTGCACGGGAAGCCCGTTACCGGTCTTGGCCGCGGTCGGTGGCAGAAAAGAGGCAAAAACAGCTGAAAATGGGATCTCCCCGCCGATGACCCCGGTAAGGAGAAAGAAGAAGGTGATGCGGGGGCTCTCTTTAGAGGAAAACAGCACCAGTGTGAGCAAGTTAGTTCCCCCCGGGCCACCTCAGCAAGAGGGTTGTCTGAAAGTAGTAGAAGGTATTAGTGGGGGCTGTAATGCACCTCAAACAAGCAGTAGCAGCCTCAATACCTTAAACAGATACACCCTTCGCAGTAAAGGCATCTGGGGGCTGGACTCGCTGCCTACAGAGAGCCTCTTAGGTAGTACTCAGCCCAAAGTAACACAAGTGGAGAAAGGGACCATCAGATCACAAGTGAGGGGCAAAAAAACTATAAAAGCAAAAACAAACAAGATAAATCACTCAAATCAGGGAGTTCCTGTGTCACACCCTCCCTGCGTACTTATTTTAAAGTACAAGCCCAAACTAAAACTTCAGGTACACAGTCAACCCGAAATTTGGAGAATTCTGAGAGACCACTCATAGTATCTCCTAGAAAATCTAGTACCAGTAGAGACTTAGGGGCCATGGAGCAAGGTAGTAATTTAATTTTATTGGAGAACAGTTTTTCCTGTTTAGCAGAGGATATGATCTTATCAAAAAATGACTGTATGCAATCAGAAACTGCGCAAACCTCCACTATTACAAATATTACCACAATTACTGCTAGCTCCCTCTCTTCTACTTCTTTGAATACCGCCTCTAGTACTGTCTCCACTTTAGCTGGACTACCAACACAACTGGCTGACCAAGGGGAGGGGCCAGCAGAACAGACAGCGGGGGCCAGTTCCACAACAGACAACTTACTTCTGAACCTGATTTCGGAGATGAGAGAAAAATTCACAATCTCTGAAAATAATCAATCGAAGATTCAGGGGGTCTGTGAGGCACTGGAAATTAAAATAAATGATATTATGGGCCGAGTGGAGGTGGTAGAAGCCACAGTAGAAGATCTCTCGAAAAGGTCACCGAAAACACAGAGGAGATCAAGAAATTAAAATTGAAAGATAAAATCTGGGCAGACAAGCTGGAAAGCTTGGAAAATAGCGCCAGACGAAACAACATTCGGATTTTAAATGTCCCTGAAGATCTTGAGGGGGGAGACATCAAAACCTTTATAATTGATCTTCTAAATGACCTCCATCCAGAAATTGAGAAGGCGACCCTCGAAAATGATATCCAAAGGATCCACCGGGACCCTTTTAATAGACGGGTAGGAAAGAAAACCCCCAGGAAAATATTAGTGAATTTTAAGTCATACTCTATAAAAGAGGCGGTTCTATCTCAGGGGCTAAAAAGGAGAGCGTACAATAGGGGAGACTGGACATTTCGCATAAGATCGGATATATCACGCACCACACAGGACAGGCAGTGGGAATTGGGGAAACAGATACAGGAGTTGAATAGTCTAGGAGCCAATGCAAAACTCCAATTTCCCGCCTCCCTGAAGGTGATGTGGAGGAATAAAATGTACACCTTCAGAGATCCTGTAGAGGTTGGCTCCTGGATTCAGCAGGTTAAAAGCTCATCCAAATAAGATTCTTTTAAATCCTTCCTCATTTTCCTCATCCGTTTGAGAGTGTGAGAGACAAAAAAGAGAGGCTTTAGTATGCCTCTAGAGATGAGGGAGGGTTCCCCAGGGAGGGGAGGGTAGGGTCAAGGGAAAGCACCAAAGACAAAACACTAAGGAAAAAATATTGATCACAGGGTGGGGGAGCATTTTGGGTAAAAATATAAAAAAGAGTTCTCATTCACAAAATAATACATTAAGAAGTAGGTTTTTATGGCTGGAAGGTTTCCTGACTAAAATCTGTTTTATAAGTGGTTATGGGTAGTTTCCAACCTTTAAAGATTCTATCCTGGAATGTGAACGGGCTTAGGTTTCCCGCCAGAAGAGAGAAAATCTTGGAATATCTGCGACACACAAATTATGATATCATACTCATTCAAGAATCGCATCTTGTAAAAGAAGAGTGGGCAGGAATATTAAAAAAACATAAATGGATAGAACATTGTTTTGTCTCAACACAGACGGTACCGACTAAGGGAGTTGCTATTATTTTTAGGAGAATCAATTGATTAGTCACCGGCAAGGTAGCTGCAGATACCCAAGGTAGATGGGTAACCGTTAGGGCTAAGATCAATGCAACTTGGGTAACCTTTGTTAGTTACTATGGCCCCAATACGGATGACCCGTCCTGTCTCCAGTCCCTATTTCTTAATTTGGGAGAGGTAAACGACCAAATTATAATAGGAGGAGATTTCAATGTTGTGTTAAATCCCAACTTTGACTCCACGTCAAAAAAAGCTGCAGAGGCCACACCAAAAACCCGAAAAATTTTGAAACGGTTAATGATAGAGGGTGGTCTATTTGATGTATGGGGAGAAAAAAGGCAGGTTCAGGGGTTGACAGGGGGAGACTTCACTTATCACAACAAGAAACATACTCACCGTTCTAGAATCGATTTATTTCTGGTGGATCGTGTTACTGGCAGAGACACGACTAAAATCACTCATCTGCCGGAATATTTATCCGATCATTCTGCCGTCTTATTAGAAATTACCTTAACTCACTGTTCTACTCCACCTAGATGGACTTTGAACCGGGTAATACTTCTTGAGTTATCAATTATTGATAAGATAAAAACAGCGACAAAAGAGTTTTTCTTAATTAACATAAAATCAGCAGCTCACCCTATTGTCTGGGATACATACAAAGCTTTTTTAAGAGGTTTATTAACCTCCCTTTCTATTATACACAATAAAAAAATAAAGGAAGCCATTAAAATAATGGAATAAAAAATTGCTCATAAATCCATAGCGGTAGAATCTATGCCAACCGATACAGTTGAAATACAACAGTTAGCTCTAGCTAGAAATGAATTGATTGATTATCTAGAGGCATTAAATAAAAAAATGGGAGGCAAGTAGACTTGCCCACCATGAGTATGGAGAAGGGTGCGGAAAATTTCTAGCGTGGAAATCAAAATCTGACCTCGTTAGAAATACCGTGAAAAGTCTGAAATGTCCAAATACGGGGAGGATTATTGAAGATGATCTGGAGATAGAGGAGGCCTTTTCTCATTTCTTCTCAAATTTATATTCTGAAGATTTAATTCCATCTGAAGATATGATGGAAGCCTTCTTTCGGGATCTTCAACTTCCTACCTTATCAGCTACCGACAGGGATAAACTGAGCGAATCCATCTCTTTGGAAGAAGTTCTGCAAGCTATTACATCGCTAAAAAAAGGGAAAGCGGCAGGCCCCGATGCCATTCCAAATGAAGTATATCTTATTTTGAAAGAGGAACTAGCACCATTTCTACTCCAACTTTTTAAATCAGTGTACTCAGGTGCACAGGCGGTACCGGCATCTTGGAATGAGGCAACAATTACAATAATTTTAAAACCAAATAAAAATCCACAGTACTGTGAATCATATAGACCCATCTCACTTTTAAATAGCGATCACAAAATCTATACTCATATTCTCACCAAGAGACTAGACAAAGTAGCAGGTTCCATTATACACTCTGATCAAAAGGGTTTTATGAAGGGAAGACAGTTGAAAGAATTAACGCATGATCTTATTGGGGCTATAGACTTGGCAAGTTTATATCAAACTCCATTGGCAGTTTTAACATTCGATGCTGCCAAAGCTTTCGACAAGGTTAATTGGATTTTTTAACTGAGGTAATTAATCGCTTCAATCTGGGAGAAACATTCGTGGCGGCAGTAAAGGCTCTTTATAAGAACCCATCAGCTAGCATTCTTGTTAACGGAAATCTGACTAAACAATTAAAAATCTTGCGAGGGACCCGACAGGGGTGCCCCTATCCCCTCTTCTTTCAATCTTTATATTGAGCCTTTGGCATGTAAATTGAGATCAAGTCATATTATTTCCCTTTAGATGTGCGGGCTGGGAAAAGAAAATAGGTCTGTATGCAGACGATCTCATGATCCTGACAGGAAACATAGAACAGGCATTTCCAGAGATCTGCAATCAGTTGGAGAATTTTGGGAAGATTGCTGGATACTCTGTAAATCAGCAGAAGACCGAGCTGATGTTATGGAATTCTCTTTATAAAAACATGCTTGAAAAACAACAAATAAGATACCTTGGGATTCAAATTACAAAGAACATAGATAAATTAAATTTTGATAAGACCATGGTTGGTGTACGACAACAGTTACAGGTATGGGAGCTTTTACCTCTTTCTATCATGGGAGATCCAATTTGTTAAAAATGTCTATCTTGCCTAAGTTTACCTTTCTCTTTGATACCATTCCCTTAGAATTTTCCAAAAATTGGTTTAAGAAAGCGCAAGGGCTATTCTCATTTATATGGGGTAGGAAGAACCCTAGAATCTCTAAAAAAAAAACTAAGGAGGAAAAAACCCAATGGCAGTATAGCTACACCCGACCTATATTTTTATTATTGCGCTTTCCATTTTAAAAACTCACGACAACTCTTAAATGATGGTCAGGTTTACCAACCTCTATTTAAAGCCCTAACAAAGGCATATAACACACATGCTGACTTTTTCTTTTAAAGTTTGGCCACCCCAAATTTTTCAAGAAAGTTAGATTGAAGATATTGAGAGCCGCTATTAGAGTTTGGATACAACTGAGGACATTATTTGATATACCCTATTACAATCAAGAAACACCAATCTGGGACTCCCCGGGCACACCGAGTTGTTTGCAAGATGCCCTGGCTCTCCCGTTACGCAGAGCAGGGATAGCAAGATGGGGAGAACTAATAGTGGAAAAAGAATTAATTCCATGGCAATGTCTATCTGCTTTAACAAATAATGCAGTATCAAGATTTAAATATCTGCAACTTCTTGGTTGGACAAAATCACTAAGTAAAGAACTAGCCGGGGATGGAGATTCAATAAAAACAATCCGTGCAAGACCAACACACAAGGAAGTAGCAGTATGGTATTGGAAAATGATCGAGACTGGAGATAAAAACTCAAATGTATTCATGGAGAGCTGGAAGAAGGACATGCCAGATGAAGACATCGAGATTCTCGGGCAAGTATCTATGTCTACCCTTTGGTCATATGTGAAAGTTGCCCCGTTAAAAAGAAATCATCTTTTCACTCTTCATAAAGCTTATTGGACGCCTCTGAAGCTGTCTAAGTTGGGGAGTCGAGCGACACGGAAGTGCCCGAAATGTGACGACATCAATGTAAACGAGGTGCATATGTTTTGGCAATGTCCTTCGATCGAGCTCTTCTGGGTACACGTGAGTAACAGCATCTCTGAAATTCTGGGGAGAAAGGTTGGGTTAACAGCTTTGACAGTTATCTTTGGGGTAATTTCAAGTGAGATAGATAATATTGCTTTCTCAAGAAACCAGAGGGCATTACTTTTTGTCTTAATCCACTTGGCATGCAGGGAGATCTGCATTAAGTGGATCTCATCTGTTTCACCTACTAAACTAGAATGGATAAGCTCGGTACAACGTATTTCAACCCTTGATCGAGCAAGTAGTAGGGCCAAAAAAATAAAGTTCTGGGATCTTTGGGAAAGCTGGTTCACAATTTTCGCTCTTAATTAGTTTGGTTAAAATTGTTGTTTTATTATAGCGGGTAAATTCAGTTGGAGTTACCCCTTATGGGAATATGCTTTTCATTTTCTTTTTAAACTAATTCTGGGTGCAGATATATCCGGCTTTTGCTAGTTTTATACTTTTCCTGGTGGTCCAATGATTATGAACTTGCTTGTGCGGCCGAGCTGTTGGGAAACTAGCTAAGGCTAGGGGAACAGCCCATTAAAGAAGAAGAGGGGCCTTGGTAACTGCCGATAAGCCTTGTTGAAAAGGGGAGAAGGGGGAAGTGCCCGGGGGTTAAACTTTCCCATCCTTCAATGAGAAGTGACCGGGCCTCCTATTTTCCTAAATTTTTCATGGTTACACTGGGCTGTGATATATCGGACTGACCAGCTCCACATTCTTGAATTTCGAGCATGTTTTGTAGAATGAGGACTATAAAAAAAAAAAAAAAAAAGAGTTGCCACAGTTAACCTGAACAGTAGGGGAGTCGTAAAGCCAGCAGACCATCTTAATAAATTCACCTCCTAGACCAAATTGTCGCAAGGTTGCGAAGAGGTACCCCCACTCAATTCTATCGAACACCTTCTATGTGTCTAGGTAGAGGGCAAGAGCCTTGTCCGGTAGGTAATCGGCTGCCCATTGGGTGTGGGCGAGAGTACGGATGTGGTTCCTGGAGGAGATGCCAGGAACAAACCCCACCTTCGTGTTGTGAATTAAGGTTGGGATAACCTTACGGAGAGGGGTCACCAGCAAGAAGTTTTATGTCCCCATTGAGTAAGGAGATGGGTCTGTAGCTGCCACATAGGAGGGTATCCTTTTCCAGTTTGGACAGGACCGCTAGCACCGCTCTGTTAGAGATGGAGCCAAGGGAACCTGACTGGCCGGATTTGCGGAGGGAGTTGATGACGTCCCCTCCTGCCCATTTGTACAACTCCACGGGGAAGTTGTCCTTCCCGGGAGCTTTATGGTAGTGGAGTCTGGAGATGGCTTGTGCTTTCTCTGTCTTGCTGATTTCCCCATAAAGCAAGGCCCGCCCAGCCTCATTAAAACTAGGAAAGTGCACACCATCAAAGAAGGCCTCCAGGTGGGTAGTGTTGGCAGTCATCTCAGAGGTATAGGGTCCGGTAGAAGTTTGCAAATTCACTGACTATGTCTTGTGGGCGGGTAAGAACAATGCCGCCTGTGGAGTCGATGGCAGTGGTGACCAGCATGGCCTCCTGTTAGTGCAGTTGGACCTTTAAACCTCTGTGGTGCATATTTGGCTTTGGATGTGAACAGTGCATTCAGGTCCATATGGGCCTTCTCCAGCGGTAGAGAATGGGGGTAGAGGGCTTTGCAGTATAGAGACATATGAGAGCCACAATCTCACCCTCCAGATCCTTCTGGCGAGTCACTCTCGGCGCGTTGGCCAGAACTGCATCCCATATAAGTTGTCTACAGATAGTCAACTTCGCAGCTGCCCACACAACCCTGTTTGAGGAAACCGAGCCCCTGTTGTCATCCAGGTATGTGGATACGTGGGAGCAAAGTTGGAATTTACCCTGGAGGGTGCGTTAGCGTGATATATTCAGGTGCCATGGCTTGCAGCCTGGACAGGCAAGGCCGAGGTCCAGGGAAAGCAAGGCCGGTGCATGATTGGAGGGTGCAGGCTCCATGATCTGGGATTCCCGAGTGATGGCCACTACCCGATGGGAAACTAGGAAGTATTCCAGTCTGGATTGGACACCCTGTATGAGTGATAAGAAGGTATACTCCCAGTCCACTGGACGCGAGAGATGCCAGTATTCCATCAAGCCGTGATCAGGAGGGCCCTGTCTGCATTGTTGCCGGCATCCAGAGGGCCAGTTTGGTCCAGCACCACATCCCTCACTAAGTTCCAGTAATGCCAGATTAAGTATTGGGAGCCCCCAATGTCTGAGAGGAGGCAGTTGAGCTGGAGGAAAAAGAGATGGTTAGGACCCATAGAGCGTACACTGAACCAATGCAAAGCATCCGCTCCCCAAACTTCAGTTTGACAAAAACATAGCGGCCGCCTGGTTCGGGCTAGGACTTCAGGACGGTGAATGGGCAGGGATCTGCAAAGGAGGACTGCAACTCCACAGTTCCTGGAGGGGCTAGAGCCCAGCTCCGTTGTCACTGGGCAACTGCTATGGACCACTCTTCCCACCCAATCCCGATGCAGCTTCTCAGATTCTAGAGGGAGAGGTGGGTCGCCTGTAAAAGGGCCATGTCCACCTGTTTTACTACAGGTAGGACAGCACCTTCTTGCGCTTTATATAGTGTTAGCCCACTGACATTCCGTGAGATGGCATGCAGGGAGGGGGATGCTGCCTTCCTTCCTCTGTCCATGAAGCCTCCTGCCTCCCTCCCTTCGTCCATGTTGCCTCGCTCCCTCTATCTTTTTTTTCCCCCGGATTTTATATAGCGCAAACTTGACCCAAAAGTATCGGGTATGGGAGCGCTTTACACGAGCACCAGTTGCATTACACAAGGACACATTCATTTTTGTTAGACACAGGTAGATTAAGTAATTTGCCCAGAATCACAGGATGTTGAGCGTCATTGCCGAGAATCCAATCCGGTTCCCCAGATTTGAGGTCGACCGCCCTAGCCACTAGACCACATCCTCTCCCCAAATCTTGCCTTCCACACCCTTGTTCTGTGTTGTCTCCCACCCCCACTGCTGGAAATGGGGTTCCTGGTTGGCTAGGGTATGCACCTAAACCTGGCAGAACCCACCACTCTAGTCAGGGCAAGTAAGTACACACCAAAGATAACCTGTGTGCACCCCCTGGTAACTTGGCACAGAGCAGTCAGGCTTATACCCAGAGGCAATATGCAAAGTGTTTGAGCAACACACTCACACCAGTAAAGCAATAAATACATGCAGGCCCTGCAGTGGCAGAGGCCTGAGACATGTTTGAAAGGCTACTTCTGTGGGTGACGCAAGCAGCACTGCAGGCCCACTAGTAGTATTTATTTTACAGGCCCTGGGTATATGGGATACCAGTTTACAAGGGACTTGTAAGTAAATTAAATATGCCAAACAGGTGTAAATCAATCATACCATTTTTTAGGGATGAGAGCACAAGCACTTTAGCACTGATTAGCAGTGGTCAAGGGCCCAGAGTCCAAATACCAACAAAAAGAGGGTCAGAAAAACAGGAGGAAGAAGGCAAAAAGTTTAGGGATAACCCTGCAAAAAGGGCCATGTCCAACACCTACCTCCCCGTTGCCTCCCACCCTGCAATACAAAAGAAAAGTGCTATGATGGACCAATGCTGGCCTCGTCATGCCAGTTTTTTCACAGGCATGCCATTGTAGGTGCTGCCCCCTCATATTCCCCTCCCTAAGTGTTGCCTCCTAACTAGCTCTCCTTTCTGCCCACCAGCAATAAAAACAAGCATTGGCATAGCCAATAGGTCTCGCTTTTGGGACCTTATAAGTATTTAGTTATGCAGCACAATATCCTTGGTGCAACAACATTAACTGTTGCATGGTTAAACACTTATAAGGCCCCAAAGGCGAGACCTATTGGCTATGAGCCCTTCTGGGAATTTGAGAGGAGCTGGAGATACCGAGACATACCGAGAGTAAAGTAGAGAGTAATATGGAGCTGGAGGATGTTAACAAGAATGTTATATCTGGCACTGCTGAGACCTTTGCCACCCCTGTTCGCTGTAAACTGTATCCTTTGTTTTCAAATTCTCATATGGCTCCAATACCCGCTAATACTACTGCTAACACCACTAATACACCACTAATACTATAGATCAAGTAGATCATGCAATCATGGCTCATAGCTTGTACACTTTTGTGCATGTTATCAGTATCGCTTCTGGCATCTAGCAAAGAGTCTGCGGCCTGTAGTCTATCTGCTTCCATTAGCTGCTGCACCTTAAGATCCATTCTTTGCTGTGCGTTATGTGCATTATGTAGGGTGTGAGATCTTTCCTGCGTCTTCTCTAGACCGCCTTCATTACGTGACTTACGAACTGGGGTAGATTCACTGTCCAAAAGAGGATTGGCGATTAAAGTCTTTCGCTTCAATGTGCACATACTTCACTTTCTTTATCTGCGGGACCACCTTCCGCCCTCTTTTTTATGCACACATATCTAGCTCAGCAGTCGGATGCCAGGTATTAGGTGTGAGTTCCCCCCAAGCACAGGGAATACATTTCCAATTTCTAAGAAACAAAAAGCAGGTATATCACGAACCTACTGCTTTATTGTGCAATCCTGTCCCTTTTTCGAACAGCCTGTGTAGGTTAGGTGGCTCCTCCATCCTGGATTACTCATGTATGTATATATCTGCCTCACACTCCCCTCTTCTCCAGGAAAAGACCCTTTTCGTACCCCAGCTGTTGTAGCAAAAAATAATTATACCGCCAAAAATCTGATATTAGTGCAGCCACTGTCCATTTAACAATGACTCACCAAGTTTTTTTTCCCCTCTTCCTTTTTGCCGACAATTCTGCATCTGTACTTTTTCGGCTGACGAATGAAGAAATCCAGGGAGTAAGATTCGGAGAGAGAGGGAGGAGGGGGGCTCTACCCGGTTCGACTGTGGGCTTTCAGGTAGTGTCAGGCAGTGTCAAGGACTCCGCAGGAGCCAAGCTTCAAATCAGCCCAGTCTTCTCCAAACTTTTAGGTGGTATCTGGTCCCAGCAGCACGCAGCTAATTCAACTGCTTATTCACCACCACGTCTCAGTCTCCAGCGTCCGGCCGCTGGTCCAGGTGCCACGACGCTTCGCCCTGGAGGGAGTGTGTCTGCGTCTCCGCGTGTCCCCTCGTAACCTAGAGAAGGATCGTGCAAATCCGGGCAAGGTGCACGGTGCAAAGAGTCACGGATTCATCTCAGCGAGGAGCCCACCAAATCCACAGAGTTCTCGTCCTACCTGTGCGCTGTACGGCGCTTCACTTCTCCTTCCGGGGCGTGTCTGGTAACGGAGTGCGCTAGCCACGATGCATGTGGGTAGCGTCCAGCTAGAAGATGAAGATTGGTGTAAGGACATCTAAAGGGAGATCGAAAGCTTCTTTCAGATAAATAGAAACACGGCTACAGTAGAAAAACTGTGGGAGGCTTTTAAAGCTACAATTGGTGGAACAATGTGTTTGATTGCTGCAAAAGTAAAGAAATAGAAAAAAACATCTATTTCTTTACTTTTGCAGCAATCGCGGCACCAGCGCTTTACTTTTAACATGGTTAAAGGTAAAGCGCCGGTACACGTGCTTATAGCAAAAGTAAGGAAATAGATGTTTTTTTCTATTTCTTTACTTTTGTAGCATCGCGGCACCGGCGCTTTACCTAAACCATGTTAAAAGT
Organism: Calotriton arnoldi; assembly: GCA_963921515.1. NCBI lineage: Eukaryota > Metazoa > Chordata > Amphibia > Caudata > Salamandridae > Calotriton > Calotriton arnoldi. The sequence goes on along the minus strand of CAWUFW010006809.1, from coordinate 243,231 downwards.
AAAGCGCGGGAAACGCGATTGAGCAAAAGTAAAGAAATAGAAAAAACATCTATTTCTTTACTTTTGCTATAACTGGCACCCGCGCTTTACTTTTAATTTTAAAGTAAAGCGCGGGTGCCGCGATCATGCGAAAGTGAAACTGAAAGAAATAAACAAACTAAACAAGCACGCGAGTGGTGCGCGCGCGCTTGCGAGCAGCAGGCGTGACCACACGCTCGTGCACCATGGCCTTTTGCTCGCGCGTAACCGCAGGGAAAAGGCCATGACGCACGAGCGTGTGGTCAGCTTTCAAAACCCCCTAACATAAAGTCTCGCCAGAGCAGCGCTTGCGCGCTACCCGAGGCTTGACCTAAAAAGCAATATAAAGCACCTTTCAGACATGGTGCACAGCAGTTTCCCTACTGTACAACATGGCTAAGAAAACATTGAAAAAGCTCTTAGCTCTGGTAGGCGAGACCTATTTGCTTTGCAAATGTCATCATTATAAATATAATGTAGATGGCAAGATGTCTCAACAAGTATGCTGAATGTAAATCAGTAATGCAAAGTCAACATTATTCTTATCTACCCAATAGAAAGTTGGTCTCGTAGTACACTGACAGTAATATTTTTGCATATCTTACCTGAATATTAAGGCCCAAATAACTTTGTGACAACTTTTGTTGCAATACCTGCAAGCACCTACAGTGCTGAAATTTGGGGCCATACAAACGTACAGGCCCTACAAAAAGTGGAAAATGCCTTCCTGAGGTGACTGCTACACCTAGGCCCAGGGACACCAATGGTAGTACTCAGAGCTGAATTGGGAATGACATCTGTGCAGATTAAATCGCTTTCCACCCCCTTAGCTACTGGATACATCTCTTGTCTACACCGCTCTTGCTGAGTACCAAAAAATCCTGAGGGCTATCCTGAGATGCCAGTACTGCTAAAACCTGCTCAGACACAGAGAGCATAGAGCATAATTTAAAGTGAATTAACTGTTGCTGTATCCAGATTTAACCACCCAAGAAAAGGGTTCTTTGTCTCAGGTTAGGCACACTACAGGTACATTCTTACACCAAATCCTGGTCAATGGGCTACGGCCGGAGGGATGGGATGTGGAACTGTTCTCTGAGTAGTCACAAAACTCTGAATCACTTTTTGTTACTCTGTGTCAATTCTTAGACCCCCCGAAGGACCTATCTCCGCCCCCTGTTTTTAAAATATTGTACGAGAAGTTGTAAGGACGCTCTTTCACTGTGCTATAGAACGGATCTGACGGAGATCTATCAGACCGTAGTTATATATATATATATATATATATTCACTGAGAAAACCATCGGTTTCAGGGACGTTATAGCTAGAATTTAGCATTTAAAAAACCTTTGAAATTCACTGAAAAAACATAGGTTTCAGGGACGTTATAGTTAGAAATTAGCATTTAAAAAACCTTAGAAATTCACTGAAAAAACCACAGGTTTCAGGGATGTTATAGTTAGTTGGACATTTCACTCGTACAAAACCAGAGAATTTCAGCCGTTATAGTTTGTTGAGCTAACTATAACTCGCGCCCCCACAATGCACTGCTGATGACGTCACTTATTACATCACTCATGACATGGTCAGTGACATCACTGATGACATCACTGATGACATCTCAAATGACATCACTGATTACATCACTGATGACATCATCCACGTGATAATCTGATGCACCTCCTCACAGCCTGATATAACCATTGACACACCCACTCTAAAATACAGACTGTCATTCTCGAAACCATAGACACACCAATACCAGTTATTACATACCCACTCACTGATTCCTATGTCTACACACACATCCACTCCCTCATCCATACAGTCACTCATACATGCAGTCACTCATCAATACAGCCACTATAAAATGCACTCATACACCCATACAGACACTCACATACCGCAACTCACCCATAGAGTTACTCACACAGCTAGTCAGTCTTGCAAAGAATCAATCATACTCCCATTTACTCACCTACACAGTTATACACACACCACCTCACTTATTTATACAGATACTAACACATACTAACTCTCTTATACAATCACTGACACAAGCACACACTCATCCATACAGCCACTCTCACAATCACTCACTCTCACATATAATCATTTATATACTCCAGCACTCACATATACTGCCTTTCACATATGTAGTTACTCACACATGTACCACTGAGACATCCATGCACTCAATAACACAGCCATACACACACTCACCCACCCATACAGCCCCTCACAGATGCACTCTTGAACCCATACACCCAGGGAATCACCCACTCACACATCCGTGCAGGGAGTCACACCCACCCCACCCACCCACACAGACACTCAGGCACCCATTCAGGTACTCAGGCAACCAATCAAAAACCCATATAGACACTCATGTAGCTACTCACCAAAGTAAGCAGCCACTTACACATCAACTGACAGACTGATACAGACATTCATACAGATTAGTCAGTCACCCATGGGCCATGTATTAGTAAGACACGTTTAATAACTCACTTATACAGTCAGTCATGCACCTATTAAATCACCCATTCAGACACTCATACACCCGCTCATTCTTCAATACACCTTGGCGTATATATATATATATTACATATAAACTTTTTAGAAACACTCAGTCACTGGATGATGTCATCAGTGATGTCATTTGAGATGTCATCAGTGATGTCATCAGTGATGTCACTGACCATGTCATGAGTGATGTAATATGTGACGTCATCAGCAGTGCATTGCGGGGGTGTGAGTTATATTTAGCTCAACTAACTATAACAGCCGAATTTCTCTGGGTTTGTACGAGTGAAATGACCAACAAACTATAACGTCCCTAAAACATGTGTTTTTTTCAGTGAATTTCTAAGGTTTTTTAAATGCTAATTTCTAACTATAACATCCCTGAAACCTATGGTTTTTTCAGTGAATATATATATATATCAAACATGCTCCTGGCTTCCCACAGATCACTGCTGCAGCCAAACAGGTACAGACCACTCCAGCCCAATCAGATTTTCAAAGTGCTCTTACTCAGGCAAAGTTTCTCAAATATCTATGTGTGTAACAAAATGTTTTTTTTTTTATATAAAAATGGAGTCGCGTAACGGACGCGAATCACTGCGTTCTGTACGCGAACCCATTTATATATTTAAAAGTTTAAAATACACGGAAATTAATATGTTATGTATATCTTAGGGGTAGTAGCTTAGTTGTAGAGTAATATAATGAATGTGTAGTTATGCTAAACGGTAATTAAACATTACATTTATGTATTTTGTAGGTACGCGATACCATCGCGTACACTACCAGGCCTTACTTCCGGATCCGCGTATGTAACGCAGCTCCAGCGTGATTTTTAACATATATTTTTTTCATATATATATATAGACAATAATAATCTTAAGTTCAAGGTTACAGTTTTGTTCAGAGAGAAAATAAACTTGTATATTAATAAATTAAAGTTATTAAAACATTTTTTTAATAGTAATTTCTGGAATCGCGGTACGTATGCATACATCGCAACTTCCAAATGCGCATACAAGATGCTAATATAACGTTTTTTTAAACAATAATATATATCAATATATATCAATATAGATTCATTACATTTTTTTAAAATAAAGAGGTACAGTAAATAAAGAGGTACAGTAATTAGTAAATAAAATATTATGAGATACAGCCAAATATTGCTGAAATGTAAAATTGAAAGAAGTTGCTGAATCATGTCTTGTACGCGGTGGTACCGCATAGGGGTCGCACACCCCATGTGACACTAAAAAAAGAGATTTGATTGGTTAAAGATCCTGTCATCCTTAACTTTGGTAGATCCCACCCTCTTTCTTCTAATTTTGTGTGTTTTTGGCAACAGCCATACTTTTTGAGGAGCTTGACCATTTTGGAGATGTTTTTTGGTGTCTGTAAGATTTTCCAGTTAATTTTGGATATGGCAACTCCAAAGGATTTGCAGGAAGAGGAGGAGGAGACTCTTCTGGAGGAGGAAGAGGAGCCACACCATAAAAGGAAGGAGAGTGTGGCATGGCAATTCTTTACCATACCCGAGGGCCAGAAGAAGGTGAATGCATAAAAAGTAACGTGCATTGTGTGCAAGAAGGTGCTGTCCCGAGGATCGGAGAGGAAATACTTGTGTGGTACATCATCAATGTACAAACATCTGAAAACCATGCACGAGAATAGGCTTGCAAGAGCTGAGCTTGCAAGAGCAAAATAAGGCAGTCAAGATCCACAAGCTTCCACTTCCTGAGCTGCCGATAGGTTACAGTCCATCCCACCGACTTTTCTGGATTTTCCAAAGGCAGAACTTTTTTGTCCTAAATGCATTACTGTTAAGTATTGGGGAACAGGTTGGACACTTTTAACAACCATCATTGTTAATTTTTTGCCCCCCATTTAGGCACGCTGTTATGTTCTTGATTTTTTGTTTACATTTTTAGTGAGAAAATCTTAAAAACACCAATATTGTTAGAAAAAATATAAAATAGTTTTTAAAAAGAAGAAAAAAAACTGTTCTTACGGAACCACCTATTCTGGTTTAAAAAAGAAAATGTATATATTGTGTGAATACATGAGTCAATGGATAGTGTCTGTGTGATTCGATGAGTATATACGTAGAGTCTGAGTGATTGGATGAGTAAATAATTAGGGCTTGAGTGAATGGATGAGTGCAAGGTTATTGCCTGGGTGATTGTGTGAGTGGATGGATAGTGCATGGGTGATTGGAAGAATGTATGAATAATGTCTGACTGATTGGATGACTGCATGAATAGTGCCTGGTTGAATAGATTAGTGCAAGGCTAGTGTCTGGGTGATTGTATGAGTGCATGGGTAGTGCCTGGGTTATTGGATGAGTGCATGAGTACTGTCTGAATGAATGCATGAGTGCATGAGTACTGCGTGAGTGAACGGTTGAGTTGAAAGATTGTGTCTGAGTAATTTGATGAGTGTATGGGTAGTGTTTGGGTGATTGGATGAGTGAATGGGTAGTGCCTGAGTGAATGAATAAGTGAAAGGGTAGTGCCTGGCTCATTGGGTGAGTGCATGGGCAGTGTCTGTCTGATTGGATGAATGCATGGGTACTGCCTCATGATTGCATGACTGCATGGATATTGCCTGAGTGAATGTATGAGTGCATGGGTAGTTGCTGGATAAATGGGTGTGTGCAATAACAGTGCCTGGGTGATTGCATGAGTGCATGGATAGTACCTGGGTGAATGAATGAGTGTATGGATTGTGTCTGGCTGATTGTGTAAGTGAATGAATAGTGTCTGGGTGATTGGAAGAATGTATGAATAGTGCCTGGCTGATTGGATGACTGCATGAGTAGTGCCTTGGTGAATGGATTAGTGCAAGGCTAGTGTCTGGGTGATTGTATGAGTGCATGGGTAGTGCCTGAGAGAATGAATTATTACTGCAAGAGTAGTGCCTGGCTCATTGGCTGAGTTCATGGGTAGTGTCTGTGTGATTGGATGAGTGCATGAGTTGTGCCTCAATGAATGCATGAGTGGAAAGGTAGTGCCTGGGTGATAGGATGAGTGCACGAGTAGTTCCTGGTTGATTGGATGAGTGCATGAGTACTGTCTGAGTGAATGCATGAGTGCATGGGTACTGCATGAGTGAACGGTTGAGTTGAAGGATAGTGTCTGAGTGATTCAATAAGTGCATGGGTAGTGCCTGGGTGATTGGATGTGTGCATGGGTAGTGCCTGAGTGAATGGATAAGTGGAATGGTAGTGCCTGGCTCATTGGGTGAGTGCATGGGTAGTGTCTGTGTGATTGGATGAATGCATTGGTACTGCCTCAATGATTGCATGTCTGCATAGACAGTACCTGAGTGAATGGATGAGTGCATGGGTAGTTGCTGTATGAATGGGTGAGTGCAATAGCAGTGCCTGGGTGATTGCATGAGTGCATGGATAGTACCTGTGTGAATGAATGAGTGTATGAGTAGTGCCTGGGTGATTGTGTGGGTGAATCGATAGTGCCTGGGTGATTGGAAGAATGTATGAAAAGTGCCTTGCTGATTGGATGACTGCATGAGTAGTGCCTGGGTGAATGGATTAGTGCAAGGCTGGTGTCTGGGTGATTCTATGAGTGCATGGGTAGTGCCTAAGTGAATGCATTACTGCAAGGGTAGTGCCTGGCTCACTGGCTGAGTTCATGGGTAGTGTCTGAGTGATTGGATGAGTGCATGGGTAGTCCCTGGGTGATTTAATGAGTGCATGTATAGTGCCTGTTTGGTTGCATGAGTGCTTGGGCGGTCCTTGGGTAATTCCATGAGTGGTAGTGCATGGGTGAATAGAGGGGTGCATGGGTAGTGACTGTGTGAATAGCTGACTGTATGGGTAAAGCCTGGGTGAGTAGAACAGTGCAAGAGTAGAGTCTGGGTGATTGAATGAGTACATAAGTAGTATCTGGATGATTGGATGGCTGTATGCATAGTGCCTGAATGAATGAATGAGTGCAAGGATAGTGTTTGGATGAGTGCATGGGTTCTGCCGTATACAGTAGATTCTATCCATTAATAGTTAGTCCTATTAGCTCTATAATATATCTTAAAATACTTCTTCAAATGAGAAGATACGTCATACTTGAAAACTGTTAAATTTTCAAATATAATAAAAAGCACTTTCAATACCCACCTGTCCTGTATAGGGAGGAGAAAGTAATACATGCATCTTCTTTTATGCAAATTTTGAAAGCATGTGGTGTGAAACAGACGTATTCTAGTGTATGTAGACTTCTACATGTATTCTGGACACATGTTGTGCATCTGATGGCTCTAACTTCAAAAGTATGTAGTTTAACATACAGGTACACAAACCTTATTAGTTCTACTAGAGCATTCAGTCATAAAAGCAGACATCTGTTATCTATGTATGCGTCTGAGAAGTCCCTGTATAGAGAGTTTAATGCACACCTGCCCTGTATAATGAGGAGTAAATAACTTGCAATAAAAGCACTTTTATTCGTCTATGCACTTTTGTAGTGTGATACTGCTCCTCAGAAATATGATGATACTTTTCAAATACTCTAAAGGATGAACATTATTTATATTCGAAACAAATAAAATATAATTAAATTTAAAAACAATTTCCAGGTTATCATGCATATTGTATTATGTATTCTTACCTTTCAAGAAATTTAGATACATCATTCAGTAAATCCATTTAAGAGTAGTAATATACTAAACAGCATTAAAACTGTTTTCAAACTTCAACAGTAGCTTCTATAAAGAAGAAAAAGAAAAAACTGTTATTTAATGATAATATATTGGAGACATTATAATATTATATTTTACATAACATTCTCAGTTTCCCTTTTTTCTGTTCTCAGATTGCACATAACTTCACCATACATGATTTCAATGTACCATCAACATTGAACAGCGGGGAAAAAAACAATCAAATTGATTGTAGAAAAAAAATCAAATGAGCATAGAACATCATTATCAATAAGTGTAGCTATGCGTTCCCCTTTCTATACTTTCTTAAACAGTTCTTTCATCTACATTAACTCTATTATTTATCACAAATACATTTCACAAAACGTATAATCTCATTTACATCTGGTACAATATAGACAACAAATATATAAACTATTTGCTTTTAAACAATTTTCCAAATGTAATATCAATTAGGGAAAATAATAATCAAAATACTAATTATAAACACTAATAGTTTGCAGTGCTGTCTACTTTCTGTTGACATCTTACCCAATAGGCCGAATTTGGCTGCAGAAATAACATATAAGAATTTGGTAATTAATAACGCAATCTAGGTTTGAATTCCAAGTGGGCATCATTGCAATGCGTCCATCCTTTGTTACACTTCAAATAAACAGCATAGTGTCCAGATGTTGTAGTAGGACCATCATGGAAAATAATAGCCACTGTTGTAAAAGTACTTCCTGAAATAGATATTTGACTTCCTTAAAAATGTGTAATTTTTGTTTCTAATTTTCTTACATTTGCTCTACAACGTTGTAACATTATAATGTGATATTTTCCAAATCTTTCTATATGTAATGTAGACAACATCTCTGATCTACAATGTGAAAATCTGATATCCTGATTTGCTGTTTTTACAAATTTCTTAAAAGGTACTGATTTGCAGTCTGGTATTGTAAGTTTAGGAATCGTTCTGTTTGTATTTCAGTGGTAGAAGTAAATGAACACTCTTCACACTTATGATCCCAACTGTAAGTTAGTCCAAATAAGTATCAATGTATATTCCTTCATCTTCTAATACTCCAAGCATGAACATTACAAATTCTTGCGCATCGTGTTGTATGTTTAGAGTAAATATCAATGAACCAGAATATATATCTAAAAGATGTTGAATGCCAGAAGCAGTATGTAATTTAGTTCTGTCACTTACCAACTGTTAAAATACATGATGTAGTGCAGAACAGAATCTTTTTCACGATTTTCCATGATTTCATGATGAAGATATGGAAGATAAAACACAACATTCAGAATCACATTAGCCTAACAGTTGATACCTGAACTGTTTTCCAACGGGTATCCTACAATGTCATCAACACTTTCTATTTCTTTTCTCTTTACTCCTTCAACTTTCTCTTCAAATGTTTTCTTTTTTTGAACCTCAGTTAAATGTTTTACATATTTCATTTTGGACACACTACACGTTTCTCATCAATGGGATATTCACCTAAATGAGGAGCATAAAGTTCTTAAACGATTGTACTCTATTACACAATTTGCATAAACACTAACCTTTTTCTCATCAAAATTTATCAAATACAAACAAGACAATGTTCTTACTCAAGACAATGCAACATATGCCATTCCCTCTTTGAACACCGTACTTCCAATATTTACAAAAGATCTGTCTATACTTAAACCTTGAGATTTATGAATAGTTACTGCATATGCTAGAGACAGAGGAAACTGTTGTCTGCGAACATACAAGTTTTTGACAAGCAAAAAACGTACAACACAATGCCCAATCTATCTTACCTCATTAATCTGATCACATTTTATCATCAAAAATTCTATTCCATCTCTATTTTGAAAATTTACAAAATCAATAACTTTTCCCATTGCTCTACTTACCAAACTTTCTTCTATATTCAAATTAAGCCGCAAAATTACTCGACAAGTTTTTACTTACATGTAAAGTCTTTTCTAATCTTGCAGCATTAGATACATTACAGACTTTTCCAAAGAATACAATTTAGCCTGTAGTTTCTCAGTAAGAAGAAGTGCCACTCCCTGGTGTTTGATTTTGTCAATAGCTTTAATTTGCACAATGTGTTGTTTTTTCAGTTTGAGAACTTGTTGTTTAAATGTAGAACAGTCTTGCAGTGTAGGCATTAGACAAACTACAGACTTGCTTTCTACAAGCATATTGTACATTACTTCAGATGCTGTTTTTCCAGTAGTAAACAAGTTCCTTAGTAGCCGACTTTCTAAAGCTTGTTTACCATGTTCCGTCAAGACACCAATACTTATGTCTTCAAGAATATTTCCATAATGTTCATCACCTGCTTGTCGCATATTCTTAGCAAGTTCTTTATATTCAAAGTTTAACCAAATATTTATATTTCCTATACTTCCCAAAGATTTCCTTGTCTCATCATGGAGAAGTGTTTTAAAAACAAGTTGTCTTTTAACAGGAGTATGTTGTAGTAGGTCTCCAAATACAATTAAATGTTTTCCTCCAAACAGCACATCGTAATCTGGGGCTTATTTACAAGCCCCTTGCGCCACTTTTGCGTCATTTTTAACTTGGGAAAAGTGACGCAAAAGTGGCGCAAGGGGCTTGTAAATCTGCCCCTCTGTTTTTAAAATGTGTTGCATTCTCAAGTGTACAAAGGCGAGCATTAAGTTTGAGACCAAGCTCACCTCATCAATGATTAAAAGTTTCATTTTCTTCAGAACTCTTGAGACTTCATAACAAGTTTCTCCAGATAGCTTCCGATATTCCAATTTATTATCATGTTCAACAGGTAGCATAAGTATCAGTTGTTGGTGCTTCAGCACTCACAATATTGGTTAGATTGAGTCTATCTCATATGAGTTCGACACACATTTCATTTCGCTTGTATCCTTAATTCTTAATTATCATCAAACCATAGTACATAATTAGCACATGAAGGGACGACGTCTGTGTTCATTTATTCTTTATTCATTTTCTTCTTAAAAGCACACCCATTGAACAGTGATCAAAGTAGCCAACACGTTTCGTCCTGCTCGGACTTCTTCAGGGCTCAAATGTTAATGAACCAATCCCTAGGTCATGATAGACTAGTATTGCGTGGGTGGTCCAAAATATTATCCTTTCGTTTGGAAAAAAGATCGAGTTTGTGGGCTTGATATGTGAAATTGCGTGCTAAGCATCTGCTTGTGATGACTCCCAGCAAAGCATAAATCTCTTCACTCCTGGACTTGTCTACATTTTCTATTTGGCCACTTGAAATTTCTGTTTCATCTTGTAAGTATATTACCTGTTCATCAACATTTACATACTTATAATAAATATTATTCTGTACCAGGTATAATGTAGCCTTTTGAAGTTTATTAACATCTACAAACTCTTGTCAGATTTTTTTACTCTTTGTTGGTACACCATTTACTAGAATAACTACTGGCTCATTTCCCTCCCTGTCTACACCAACAGTTTCAATGTTTTTCTTAAAATCTAAAGGTAAGTACACAACTCTTCCTTTCAGACCTCTTTGTAAATATAATGGTGGCAGGTTACCTGTTCTTGGCTCCATACGAACAATGGCCTGAAATGTGTGTACAGATTGAATAAGAATAGACTCATATGCATTTAAATCTGCCAGTTTCTCTAAGTTGTTATGTACTGCTCTAGCTGGCTTTGTGTTTTCTTCAATTTTGTTGTAAAAGGGATACAGCGCACTTTGCACCTGAACCCTTGTGGGAATGAGCACACCGGACAACGCACTTTGGTGACTGCCCCTGGAGGCGGGCAGGAGCTACAAAGCCTGAGAGCAGGTCCCGCAGCGCGGGAGACTCTCTGAAACCGGGATACAGCGCACTTTGCACCTGAACCCTTGTGGGAGCGAGCACACCGGACAACGCACTTTGGTGACTGCCCCTGGAGGCGGGCAGGAGCTACAAAGTCTGAGAGCAGGTCCCGCAGCGCGGGAGACCTCTCTGAAACCGGGATACAGCACACTTTGCACCTGAACCCTTGTGGGAGCGAGCACACCGGACAACGCACTTTGGTGACTGCCCCTGGAGGCGGGCAGGAGCTACAAAGCCTGAGAGCAGGTCCCACTGCGCGGGCCTGTCTTCGCCCGCCATAGACCGGATGAGGCCGGGCTGGGCCGTTTCTCTTGGTTCATCGGCGTAGTAAGAGATTGTTAATCATAGTCCTTCTCTTATCTGTTTGTATATGCGTCTGTTTACGCGAGGCTAAGTGACTAAGACTGACTTTTAAAAACCCTTATACGGTCAATACCCATGAACTTGTGAAATCTGGAAGTCATTGCTTTTGAGTAATCTTGTTTTGCCCTGTCTGGTTGGGGGGGTTTGACTATTGGATTTCTGTATTACGAATTTTGTGTGTATATTGTGCATTGCTTCATTTGTTCAAAATGGGGAAAAGGAAGGCACAGGGTACATCTAAGATAAGTCAGACAACAGGCCCTAGGCAGACTTTGCTAAACTATCTGACGGGGGCCATGGGGGCTATAGAAAAAAAAATGAGTTCAGTGGAGGAAGTCATCAACACAGAGAGACTAAGTACTGATGGGGTTAATGTGGCTGAACTAGAAGTAGGCCTGCCCATATGTTCTCCCACTCCTCCACTTCCCCATACAAGTCCAACAAGAAGAGAAGTCATAATAAATGGTTGCATACTTGATATATCTGACCATATATCTGAACATTTTTCGGTTAGTGACCAGGAGAGTGTATTACAGCCTCCAGGCAAATGTCAAAAGAAAGTTAAACCTTCCTATTCCCCAATTATAGACCTCGCCTCTGAGGCACCAATCCCTAGCCCTAATCCTTGTAACAAAATTGTAAAAAAAGGTAAGATTCAACCTAAAGCCAAACAAAAGATTAGAGAAACTTTAGTTAGGGAGAGTGGAAATGGTCTTAAAAAAGATTTAGAATCGGTGAAACTTACATTAGAAACCTTAGCCAAGTTTATCAGAGATTTTACGTCCTCTGTTTCCACCAAATTGGACGTTTTGGTGTCATCCTTGGCAAGACGGGAGGAGTCTACTAATGACGTTAGTATGCCTAATGGATCCGTCGCCGTGGGGGGGAAATCCTCGACGAGGGCTCCTTTGGGAGATAGAATTCCAAACTACAACCCGGTACAGCCCGATGCCCTGCATAAACTCCACACGTCTACTCCCCCACTCCTGCCTAACCCTCATAGTTTCGGCACAACAAATCACCATCAAAAAAACACGTTAACTGAAGGGCTAGCCCTCGGCACACAATCTACGGTAGCGGTAGATAAGGGAAATCTGGGGGCGCATGTTAAACAGGCTAACCAGATAATCCCACACCAAGCTACTATATTAGATCTCCCTCCGGCGGCTACGCCATATACTGTGATTTTAGCCAATGTACCGACATTGCCTCCTGGGGCTGAAGAATCCTGGGTGTCACTAAAGAAATAAAAGCCTAGGCTGGCTAGGTACTAGGATAGGCTATTCTGAAAAGTTATTTGCTGAATTTAAGATGGCGAGACGGATAAGATGGGTAGGACGGGGGCAAAAAAGGTTAAATGGTGACTGTGTGGTACTACTATTTGCCGACCCACGGTTGGTACAAATGATTTTGTCTAGGGGTGGAGCTCAGACCATTTCTCAAGGTGGCATAAACATTCTTCTATCGACCAGTGTATGAACATCTTTCATTGGTACATTCAGCCCCTCACCCAGTAAACCAGAAACAATACTATAATGTCCAGATCCATAATAGGTTCGAAGCTGTTCATAACCTAGAATAGGTAGATTGACTGCATATACACAACCTTGGGAAGCAGGTTTCCCCGCCTATTCTTTCTAGCCATAACCATGAAAGGATCCTGATACCTGAACAGGAAGAATTCATAGAGGTCCTAAATAGGCCCAGCAGGGGACAAAATCACGGACATAATGAGGATGTCATTGTGGCAGTTGGAAACCTTAATTCTAGTTCCTCTACCACCGCTATCTTTGATATAAATGTACAGCCCTCACAGCCTATTCTCCCGATAGCTAATGCCTGCGAGCCAGAAATGGCAAAATGGACTGATAGGAGGAATTGTTGTCAGATCTGTTTTTGGAATTTGGCTGGGTTGAAAACAAAGGTGATTGATCATACCTGGAGTGACTTTGTGAAAGAATATGATGTACTTGCTATTCAGGAGACTTGGACTCAGGAACCCATACATATAATTGGCTATAGATCCTTCCATACCCCAGCTATTCCATCAACTCATGGGAGAACTAAGGGGGGTCTATGCATTTATGTGTCGAACCTTTTGAACCTGGAAAAAATTGTCCTGATTGGCACTGACATTTATTATCAGGTCCTGACGATTGACATAGATAGGTCATTACGTCTGCTGGTGGTCAATTTCTATAATAACATTCCTTCTAATAGGTTTGAAGAGGTAGTGAGATCTATTAATATTATTATATATAATACCCAGGCTGCATCCCTCAGAGAAGTATGCATTATATGGGGGGGGAGACTTTAATTGTAATATTTGCATGTATGCAGACAGTGGGTGCTGTGGTATTTCATGTGATAAGGATCATCCCTTCCAGCACTTTGCTCATAACAAATGTGGGCATACCTTAAATGAAATTATGTTTGACGCAGACCTGGGATTTGCTAACATGTTATGATCTAAACCCGTGCCTTTTAGCACTACTTATAATGGGCATGGAAAACCTTCACCCATAGATTTTATTTTGATGTCTTGCAGGTACGCTACTAGAGTGGAGGATTTTTATACCCACGAAATTTCAGTTAGTGATCATTTCCCTCTGAGCATATCCCTTTGGTTAAATGGAAACATTACTGATCAAACATGTTTAACCATTGGGAATCTTACCGTTTCTAGGCAAAATGGATATGCCATAAGATGGGATAAATTGGACCCTGGTTTATTTACAGGGAAGGTCATTACGAATTGTATGGAGGCAGTCAATGTGTGTTTAGATGAAAGTTCCTCGCATAAAGACATCATTGACGGTTTTCTGGTAATTACAAAGTACATTAAGCAGGACTTGCTAAGGAAACTTAACAACAACAAAAAACCTAAGTCAGGTTGGTTCGATGCAACATGTTCTAAGGCCCATGCTACGCTTAAGCAAGCGTTACACATAGAGCCAAGAGTCGTGGTGGATGTTAGACTTGCGCGTAGAGAGTATAATGCACCATTAAAGTTAAGGAAAACAACTCTCAAAAATGAAGCATGGCGGGATTTGCACACAGCATCGAAGCTAAAGGACTCCTCCGCCTTTTGGAGGGCTGTCAATGCGCCCTTTTTGATAGAGAAAGATAGGGCTATGATTGAGATAGCTATTAGTGAGGTAGAATGGCTCGAGCATTTTGAAAAATTATATAGTAACTCCGTTCCCATGTCAAAGGTAGAGCCAGCGACTGAAGTGTTCTTGGCCACTAGACAAGGCACTGAGGGTAACAACCTAAGATTCGAGTTGAGTGAAGTTATTTTAGCTATTGAATCGAGCATGGGAGGAAAGGCACCGGGACCGGATGGTATCCCTGTAGATCTTTTCAAATATAATATTTAATTATGGGGTCCTCTTTTAACTCAAGTTTTAAATTCATGCAGTGCAACCACCCTTTTACCTTCCTGGTACGAATCAACCGTGGTTCTCATTTTTAAAAAAGGGGACAGGTCCGACCCAGCCTGTTGCAGGCCGATATCATTATTAGACTCTACAATAAAGATCATTGGTAGAGTCTTGTTATCAAGGCTACAAGATTGGGCGGAAGACCACTCGATTCTTAGTGATTTACAGTTTGGCTTCCGCAAGGGCATGGGCACAATCGACCAGGGATTAAATTTGAACATGATGATAGGTAAATACACGAAGGCAAAAAGGGGAAGGTTGTATCTAACGTTTGTAGATTTATCTGCAGCGTTTGATTGTGTAATCCATGAGGAACTGTGGAGAATTTTAATGAATCTGGGGTGGATAGTTCCATAGTTTTATTTTTAAGACAATTATATGCGGGGCAAAAGCTAGGATTCGCTACGGGGTTGGAGGGGAATGCACTAAGCACTTTAGGGTGAGGAGGGGTGTGAGACAAGGATGTGTCCTGGCACCCTTCCTGTTTTTACTATATATTAATGACCTGGGTAGTACCCTGGAGAAAGAGTGCCAGGACCTCCCACAAGTTGGCAAGAGACCTATTCCTGCATTAATGTACGCCGATGATGCGGTTCTTATGTCACGGACCCCAATAGGTATGCAGAGGTTAGTTAGCTGTTTTACTAATTATATGGACAAATTAGGGTTAAAAGTTAATATCGCCAAAACTTTTGTGATGAAATGCGGGGCAGGTAATAGGAATTTTAGACCGATCTTAATAGGTAAGAAGCATATCGAATGTTGTAACACCTTCTCATATTTGGGAATACTATTCGATAAGAAGGGGTCTTGGACACAGGCAATCAGGACTAGAAGATTACTGTTCTCCAAAGCGGTAGCCGCACTTTTGAATTTTAGTAGGAAGTTAGGGAAACGGGCCCCGGAGATCCTTTTACAGATCTACAAAGCTAAATGTATTCCCATAGCCACTTATGGGAAAGGTATCTGGGGCTCTGAGAATGTTAAGTCACTTCAATATATTGAGAATAGGTTTCTAAGATTTTTATTGATTGTTCCCGATAGCATTTCTACTTTTATCTGCCACACTGAATTAGGCATTTCTCACATTGTGGACTTGTGCAAAATCCATCCGGTACTCTTGTGGCACAGGATCTGGACCTCAGAATCATTGGAGCTTAATAGACAGATACTTAGAGACTGTGGTCAATTGGATGGGGCTCTGAACATTAGATGGCTTGAGTATATTAAAGACTTTGTTTGTAAACTCAGCCACCCTGAATATTTTTTGGAGCCCCTAAGCCTACAAGATGTCGGCAGGAAAGAACTTAAATTTAGCTGTTTAAACTTCTTGGAAAACAAGAGAAGAAATATTGAATTGGAAAAAATTTCGGTACAAGCACACCAGCTAATATCCCCAATTGATAGACTTCAGCCTTACTTAGGTATGTTTACAAGAGATTATGATAGATTTCTGTTGACCCGTCTGAGATTGGGTATTTTTCACAGGCTTGTTTCTTTTCCCACTCAGAATGATTGGTCAAAGGAGTTGCAGAAATGCCCATGTGATGATGTGTCTGCTCAATCGACTATCCATGTTTTGTTCTTTTGTAAATGTTATGCTTGTAATAGGAAAAGGTGGATTTTGCCTATTTTAAAAAAAAGTGGTTTAAGACAGTGCCGCCCCACTTTTTCATTTATACAAATATTAGGAGAAGAACAGTTGATTGTATCAGTTTTAATATTTTTAAAGTATGTTCTAAAATGTAGGAATTCAATCATGGTGTAATCAAATTCTTTTAAATGTTATTGGATCTGTAATGTATTGATATTATATTGTGCTTTTATGATTATTACACTTAATCGAATAAAGCTGATTGAATTGAATTGTAAAAGTATTTACAAATAACTTGATCAATAGCCAACTCAAACTGACCCTCTACCAACAAATAAAGACCAAATTGCTTTCACTTATCATTGTTTTCCTTTTTACTTTTTAAATATAAATCAACATTCCTAGTTTGAGTTCTATAGTGAGTACGTCGACAACAAACAGTCTTAAACTTTGTAATTTCTTCTGCAAACTCATCAAAACTAATCTTTTTCCCGTGTTCTTCAACACCTACACTTATCAAACTCTCACTTTGTCTACACTCCTCTTCTGAACCAAAAAAACGAAACTGTATATCAACACAAACTTTTTGTACATCTGATACTGAACTGTGCAAGAGTTATGTTCATTTCACTTAAACATAATGCAGGAGTTTTTACATAGTAGAGTCTCCTTACTAACTTCTGCATTTCAGAGTGGTGTACAGCTAACATTCTTAAATGATGAAAAGTACTTTGTCACACTTTTCTTGAAAGACAAGCCAGAGAATGACCTTGCAGCTTAGTATATTTTCTTATTTTACATGGTTCTATTCCTTGTAACATCTTTATCTTCTGTTTAACATGTTTTTTGCATATTCTCGTAAAAAAAAATTGTAATTTGTCAATAGATTTATGTTGAATATTGCAAATACTGCTAGAAACCCAGTTATATACAGAAGCTTGTGTATGCCTCCCTTCAACTTCTTCAGCTATTGCTTCTTCCACATTCCTAGGAACCATTTTTTCTTTTGGAATGGGAGAATCATCTTTCATCTCATAGCATCGACCACTAGTATCAACCGCATGTACTAATGTGTTTTCTTGAAAATAGCTTTCTTCATTAAAGAAAGGCTCAGTACTGGAATTGTGCTTCCATTTACCAGTAAAAGTTTTACAAAAGTTACTTCTATTAACGAGTCTTTTTCTTTTGCTTTTCTCCTTCATAAACATCATTGTTTTATTCAATGTTCTCATTCTCTTCAATATTAATATAAATAATTTTTGTTTCAATTCAAATGCACTACACTTTCAATGTGTTGCTTTTTCTTATACACTACTGATCTTGTTTTTATATTTTTTACATTCTTGTAATAAATTATGAATTACTCTACTTCTAAACATTCTTGTACGTATATCCTTATACTCTTTTGTCTTCTGGTAATATGTGTTGTTTTCCCATTAACTAATATTGTTTTTACCATGACAATTCTTCTTTTCCTTCTGATTTGTTGTATAACTTTTCTTTTTCTTTTCATTATTATTGACTTTTTTCCTAAGGGTTGTCAGGGCCCCTACTCACTGCAACCAGGCAAGCAAGCAGCAGGACCTTTACTGGGGTGGAACTCCAGTGTGCACGTATTTCCGGCGTGGGAGACGGACCAGCCATCCTGGTGCCATAAAGGCGCCACAGCTTCCCGCAGTGCGGGAGAAATCTAAGGGCTGTTGGGGCCCCTACTCACCACAACCAGGCAAGCAGGCAGCAGGACCTTCAATGGGGTGGAACTCGGTCCCCCAGTGTGCGTGTATTTCCGGTGCAGGAGGCGGAGCCAGCCCTCCCGGCACCATAAAGGCACCACAGCTTGCTGCAGCGTGGGACGTGCGCGTGTGCGCCCGGGCAAAGCCCGGGCCAAGGGAGGGCCTGTCTGCACCCGTCTGTGGCCGTCACAGCTGGGCTGGGCCTATTCTCTTGGTTTTCTGATCTTGGGACATAGTGACTCACCTCAGCTATATGAAGCAAGGTGCAGAGTAATAATATTGATGTAAAAATATCGACTTGCACAAATATCAAGGTAAAAATATCGTGGGTCAGAAATATCGTCAGACAAAATATCATGGTCAAGAATATCGATGTTAGGTAAGTAATATCGATGTAAAAAATATCGAAGTGTTTAATATCGCTTGTAAAAATATAGGGGCCTATTACGATGGCGGGCGGAGACACGACCGCGGTGCCGGCGGTGGCCTTAACACCCATTTACTGCACGCCGCCAGCGGTCTTCACGCCCGCCATATTAGGATGGCCACACATTGCACATTTCCCGCCCGCTGCGGTGCAACGCCGACCGCCATCAAAGTGCGCCCGCCACCGCGGCGGAGTGAGCCAATCACCACACACCGCCGTGCGGAATGATGTCCCGTACGCCGAAGATATCACGATGCCGGAAACAGGGCAGCGCACCGCGACGGAGAAACCGCACAGCGAAAGACGGCGGAGACAACACAGCGGAGACAGAAAAGAAACACCCGGGACACACCGCGATGGATCCTGCCCTACACGCCTTCCCGGTGCTGTACATGATCCACCACCTGCAAGTCATCCACCGCCGCGGACGCCTCCGCAGGTACGTACAGACACAACAGTGCAAGTAACACAATACACAGCTCCAGGGTGGAAAAACATCACATGGGAACACCACACACCCCTGTGGGGACAGGCACACAGCCATCACTGCACACACACATGTCCCACCTGTCACAAAAACATCTCGCCACATACTGCCCACCCATGTACCGCATTCATGAACAAATGTCCCGGTCACGTCACTGCCGCGGTCAGTGTGCATGAAACCATGCACACAACGCAGAGCACAGGGCCAGCGCATGCCAAGGGCACCGTACAAATCGCACAGAGCCACAACTCCATCCACAACACACCAGCTACCTCCCTGAAGGGACACAACATGTGCCTCACAAGTGCAACTCCTGCACAACAACCACACAACTACAGCCACACCATGCCCCACGTCCCAACAACTGCATATACAGCCACAGCAGGACCCTTTGCAAAGGAACACATAGCAAAGAAGCCCAGGCCCCAGCCAACACACACACCACAACAACATCACACACAAGCCAAGAACACTGAGGCCAGGCACAAAATGTACACACACACAGATGAGGACCAAACACTTCACTGCACACACTACCTGACAAGTCACACACACCACCCTGACTCACAGCTACATACACACACCACATGCCAGCAGTAATGGAGGACAACATATAAGAAAGCCAAAGTGAGGTGCCCACAAATGGAAGGGCAGTGACACAACCATCAAGCATGTGTGATGCACATGCAAGACAAGACACATGTGAGAACACACACAGCCCATCACAGCACACATGGCTGACACAGTCAGTCAACACAAACCACGGTCACCCCAATGCAACAACTCCTGGAGACAGCAAGGACACCCATGTATAGGCACAGGGATGTAAGGAAGGCCCTGAACTCAAACACTGACCAGCCACACATAGGCATCCAAATACTGGACAAGACAATGTCTGCTGCACAACACACAGGGCCCAGTGACACACTACATGACAGCCAAGCACAAGTAGGATATGTCACACATACCTCCTCCCACAACAGCAACACACAATACTGCCATGTGCACAAAACACAACCACAGGGCCAAACAAGTACACATACAGGCAAACCACTCCAGGGTCACACATGGCAGTAGTTGACAATGCAGGTGCACACACATCCACAGTCACAACAAAGTCACCCCCTTCACACCATACACTTCTCCACCACCCAAGTGCACACATTGGAAGTAAGCCATGGGACCTGGATAACTCATCACCACAAGATGTCCATACACCGACACTGATTGGCACACAGAAAGGAAGCTCACACAGACCCCATGACCCTGGCCTGCCTGCCTGTAAGCCTGTGCCCAAACTCCCACCCTGTGCTGCCATTGCCCACAAACCTGACATGTGCCCACCATAGATAACATGAGCCAAGAAGGAAGATGACTACAAGATTTCATTGCCAACCACCTGCCCTGCACCCATAAGTGCCTCCCATCCCTGCAAAAAAATGAAATGTGACACAACCAATTGGCAATGTCGAAGTGGCATACTGAGCCTGTGACACAGTAAACCATGCACAGACAGAAACAACTTTATTCAGGAAGGACAGTGACACAACTCACTGCAGGACCAACTGTGTTTATTCACAATTTGCATATTGAGACAACAAATTTGGGCAACAGCAAAGCCAGTGGGCATTTCAATATACACAGTATTTACATGAGAAGCTGCACAGGTAGGGGGCAAACAGCAGTGAACCACAAGGCAAGTACAATGTGCAGAGTAGTTACATGAGAAGCTGCACAGGCAGGGGGCACACAGCAGTGAACAACAAGGCCAGTGGGCAGGACAAAGTGCAGAGTGAGTCCATGAGAATCTGCACAGGCAGGGGGCAAACAGCAGTGAACCACAAGGCAAGTACAATGTGCAGAGTAGTTACATCAGAAGCTGCACAGGCAAGGGGCAAACAGCAGTGAACAACAAGGCCAGTGGCCAGGACACAGTGCAGGTGAGGTACATGAGAAGCTGCACAGGCAAGGGGCAAACAGCAGTTAACAACAAGGCCATTGGCCAGTACAATGTGCAGATGAAGTCCATTAGATCCTGCACAGGCAAGGGGCAAACAGCAGTGAACAGCAATGCCAGTGGCCAGTCCAATGTGAAGATTAAGTCCATGAAAAGCTGCACAGGCAGGGGGCACACAGCAGTGAACAGCAAGGCCGGTGGCCAGTCCAATGTGCAGATGAAGTCCATGAGAAGCTGCACAGGCAGGGGGCACACAGCAGTGAACAGCAAGGCCAGTGGCCAGTCCAATGTGCAGATTAAGTCCATGAGAAGCTGCACAGGCAGGGGGCACACAGCAGTGAACGACAAGGCCAGTGGGCAGGACAAAGTGCAGAGTGAGTCCATGAGAAGCTGCACAGGCAGGGGGCACACAGCAGTGAACAGCAAGGCCAGTGGCCAGGACACAGTGCAGGTGAGGCACATGAGAAGCTGCACAGGCAAGGGGCACACAGCAGTGAACAGCAAGGTCAGTGGCCAGTCCAAAGTGCAGGTGAGGTACATGAGATCCTGCACAGGCAAGGGGAAAACAGCAGTGAACAGCAAGGCCAGTGGCCAGTCCAAAGTGCAGGAGATGGTACATGAGATCCTGCACAGGCAAGGGGCAAACAGCAGTGAACAACAAGGCCAGTGGCCAGGACACAGTGCAGGTGAGGTACATGAGAAGCTGCACAGGCAAGGGGCAAACAGCAGTGAACAGCAAGGCCAGTGGCCAGTCCAATGTGCAGATTAAGTCCATGAGAAGCTGCACAGGCAAGGGGCAAACAGCAGTGAACAGCAAGGCCAGTGGCCAGTCCAAAGTGCAGGTGAGGTACATGAAATCCTGCACAGGCAAGGGGCAAACAGCAGTGAACAGCAAGGCCAGTGGCCAGTCCAAAGTGCAGGTGAGGTACATGAGATCCTGCACAGGCAAGGGGCAAACAGCAGTGAACAACAAGGCCAGTGGCCAGGACACAGTGCAGGTGAGGTACATGAGAAGCTGCTCAGGCAAGGGGCAAACAGCAGTGAACAACAAGGCCATTTGCCAGCACAATGTGCAGATGAAGTCCATGAGAAGCTGCACATCTGAGGTCTGGAATTCACAGTTGGCACACTGGCATTCCCATCCATCAGAATTCACACACTAGCCCACAGCAGAAGGCACCTGAAGGCCACAACTCCAAATGTAAGAGAGATGCACAGTGCTAAAACTCACTTCATGAAGCACCATTTGGGCAAAAGCATGGCACATACACCCAGCACAGAGGCCACTCACAAAACATTGCACCACACAACCAACGTCACACAGCTGACAATTTGCACACTCTGTAGACACATGCACCCACTCCCAGCCAAAGGCAGCCTGCAACACATACTCACCCCTGGCTCGCTGCTGATGCTCCTTCAGTCGTTTGTCCAGCTCAGGTTGTGTGACAGCCAAGATGCGGGCCATTAGTGGTGTCATGCTGTGCCTAGCCAACCTGCCAGTCCGAGGGAGCAGACCCAGCGTCATCTCGGCCACGTTCTTGCTCAGCCGGCAGATGTCGTTCCACCTTTTATGACAGTGGGTGCGCCTTCGGTTTGACACACCCAGATCCCGGACTCTGGAGGCAATGGCCCTCCACACGGCTTTAGGCTAATGGACCTTCAGCTGCAGGCATGGGAGACAAGAGGGGTGAGGTTCCAGTGACACAGTGCACAATGACAACACAACGAAAATGCAGTAGCACGACAGTGACTAATCCAAAACTCCAGCTACAACTGTCACATAGCCAACAATTGCTCTGAACATGGTGCAATGTCATTGGTCAATCAGACGTACAGGCATGCATGTTCGATGGTGGACACAGTACCTCCACATCCCATTCACATGCAGGATACCAACACAGCAAGCAACGTGTAGTCTGCCTGCAGCTACTGTCTGCAGTTACCTACAACTACACATAGAGAAGATAGCAAAACATGTGTCATGTTGTTGGACTCACTGTGTCCAACACTGCGCAGACCTAAGTGGCCTAGCCCTGTGAAAGCCTCACTGTGTCCTGGAACTCACATAGAGTGACAACAACTGTCATACACACACCCTTCTCCCACGCCTGCTCCTGTGCAATCTACATGGCAGAGATGGGACTTAGATGAAGAGGCGTGAGCCAAACACACATGGTACACACTGTACATGCAGTGATGTGGACATGTGGCATTCGGTGGGGACTGTGCAGGGCAGGTGGACTGACACTGAGGGGGTTAATTGGGAGCAACACAGCCATTCACACAAACGCTAACTGGCCAGACTCCTGCATCACCAAAATGCAGCTGACACTACAGGACATGTCCCTCTACTCAGGATAGGCATGCAGGGTAACGTGTGAAAGAGCCCACCAAGCCCTTCCCGCTGTAGTAAACATGATAGGCAGTGCATGTCAGAACCCCACAACCACTGACACATACCGAAGCACCTCCACCCCACGTGTGCACACCCTGCACTCTCACTCACAGTCTGGGAGACTTGCCACGACATTAGGGCCGCCATAAAGCCTTGGGTACTGTGCAAGAACCCCGTCTACCAGGACCCCATGCTCCTCACTGGTGAAGGGACTGGCATGGATCTTCTGAGTCCTCGACATCACAATGGACATGTGGCAGCAGCAGCACGTTGAGGGTGGCAGTCAGCAGTCCCTTGAGGCAGCAGCAGCAGGTGCAGGGTGGCAGCCAGCAGTCCCTTGAGGCAGCAGGTGGAGGGTGGCAGCCAGCAGTCCCTTGAGGCAGCAGGTGCAGGGTGGCAGCCAGCAGTCCCTTGAGGCAGCAGGTGGAGGGTGGCAGCCAGCAGTCCCTTGAGGCAGCAGCAGCAGGTGCAGGGTGGCAGCCAGCAGTCCCTTGAGGCAGCAGGTGGAGGGTGGCAGTCAGCAGTCCCTTGAGGCAGCAGGTGGAGGGTTGTCAGTCAGCAGTCCATGGTAGCTGTGGGAATGTGGTGTGCCCTCCCACACATATATAGGCCCCTGGGGCTGTGTCAGTGGTCCCAGGGTGCTGCAATTGGTGTACCAGGTCTGCCTCTTTCAAATACATCCAATGTCCGCCTCCACAGTGGCGGTGCACGCCTACCACGATTTTCAAACTCGCATCAGGCTACCGCGAGGCTGCTTCCCATTGGCTGCAGGGGCATGGTCCATACCGGTGACACACCGTAGGATGCATGTGCGCGCTACCGCGGTGGTGCATCTTTTGAATGCCTCCAGTGACCGCCTCCGCGGGGGTGGTGCACGCCTACCGCGATTTTCAAACTCGCATCAGGCTACCGCGACGCTGCTTCCCATTGGCTGCAAGGACATGGTCCATGCCGGTGCCACACCACAGGGGCCAGGCGGTAGGCACCGCCATATATCTGCCAGACAGTGCCTGGAGTGACCGTGATTTGGGTTGCGGTGCATGGTGACCGCCATTGTCACATACAAATCTGGCGGTGTCACCCACAATCGTGCCTGGGTTATGGGCGGTGCCACACCACAGGGGCCAGGCAGTAGGCACCGCCATATATCTGCCAGACAGTGCCTGGAGTGACTGTGATTTGGGTTGCGGTGCATGGTGACCGCCATTGTCACATACAAATCTGGTGGTGTCACCCGCGATCGTGCCTGGGTTATGGGCGGTGCCACACCACAGGGGCCAGGTGGTAGGCACCACCATATATCTGCCAGACAGTGCCTGGAGTGACCGTGATTTGGGTTGCGGTGCATGGTGACCGCCATTATCACATACAAATCTGGCGGTGTCACCCACGATCGTGCCTGGGTTATGGGCGGTGCCACACCACAGGGGCCAGGCGGTAGGCACCGCCATATATCTGCCAGACAGTGCCTGGAGTGACCGTGATTTGGGTTGGGGTGCATGGTGACCGCCATTATCACATACAAATCTGGCGGTGTCACCCGCGATCGTGCCTGGGTTATGGGCGGTGCCACACCACAGGGGCCAGGCGGTAGGCACCGCCATATATCTGCCAGACAGTGCCTGGAGTGACCGTGATTTGGGTTGCGGTGCATGGTGACCGCCATTGTCACATACAAATCTGGCGGTGTCACCCGCGCTCGTGCCTGGGTTATGGGCGGTGCCACACCACAGGGCCAGGCGGTAGGCACCACCATATATCTGCCAGACAGTGCCTGGAGTGAGCGTTAATGGAGTTGTGGAGTAGCTGTGCTGCACCTAACGTGTCCTCCAGCTCTCTGCTTAGGCCAACATGTACAGTGTCCAGTGTCTCAACAATTGAAGGGTCCTCATGAGGGCAAATGCACAAAAGGGACATGTCACTCCATGTCACCAACACATACCATATATGGGTCGCCAGTACATTGCATGGTCACATACACTCGCACATGTCACATGTGCTGTGTAATGAAATGTAGACTGTCCAGTTAATGTGTTGCATAGCATATGTAGATAATGGTCAATGTCTGTGTGTGCAATGTAACGCACACTGTCGTCTCATTTACTGAACTAGGGGCATCAGCAACTGGCACATTGTCCAATGCACATGCACACACGTGACCCCCACGCTCAGCTGGTGGTCAGTGTGTAGTTGAAGTGTGCCATGTGCAACCTGTTTTGGTAGGTGTATCAGGGCCAGCAACATGGTGTGTTCGGGTAGTATTGCAATTAGTGACATAGGCTGGGGGTCATACTCACAGGTATGCACACATTTCTGTTAGTACATCACACTGTGCATGCGAATGAGCCGGAGGGGTGCACAGATGATTGCTGCTGGTAAGGGGACAGGTGTACGAGTAGTGTGCCTGATGTGTACCTACTTGTGAAGTGCCCTGTCGGTTAATGGTGCATGTTGTAAGACTTGGGAATGTGTCTGTAGAAAAAATTGATGTGATGCACATTTCATGGTCTTCTGCATTGACATCTGTGCACTTTGATCTGTCCTAGGAGGAGGAGGCCCAATATCCATCGTCCATTCACAGTCCTGGCAGACATGGAGAATGAGGATATAATCCGCAAATTCAGGCTGGACCGAGAAACCATGCAGAACCTATGTGCCATGTTGGAGCCCCACACGCAGCCACGTCGGACATATCCAACAGCTTTCACCGCAACATCTAAGGTGATGGCATGCCTGCATTTCTTTGCAACAGGCTCATTCCAGCACACGGTCGCAAGTGCAAGTGACACGGTTTCGCATGAGATTCTGCTACAGCGTCTGGAGGATGCCGGGGTTGTGGGCCTAGCACTAGAATGGTTGAGATCATTCCTGAGAGAGAGATCTTTTCGAGTGTCGGCCCCCCCGTTTCTTTCCCAGGCTCATTCCATCGGTCAGGGGGTACCCCAGGGCTCTGCACTGAGCCCCGCACTGTTCAATCTATATGTTCAGCCTCTTGCAACGGTGGCTAGGAATATGGGCCTCACCATGGTCTCGTATGCAGATGATACACAGCTGGTGGTGGCCCTTTCCGATGGTTCCATTCAGGACGCTTCTAGGTTTAGGAGCGGCCTGGCCGCTGTTGCAGAGTGGATGACCTTAAACTGCCTTCAGTTGAACGCTACTAAAACAGAGGTACTGCTGGTGGGGATGGACAGGAGCCTCTGGAGTGAGCAATGGTGGCCGAATGTACTTGGCAGTACCCCCACCCCTAAGTTGGTGGTCAAGAACCTGGGGGTATGGATGGATTCTACCCTTCGCTTTCAAGAGCATACCAAAAAAGTTGCGGGTACTTGCTTTGGCCTCTTGCGGGGACTTAGGCCTCTGTTGAGGTTCTTTGATCCACCTACGCATCAGCTGATTGTTCAATCAGCCATTTTGTCCAGACTAGACTATGCTAGTTCGCTCCTTTTGGGGGCTAA
Source organism: Calotriton arnoldi (assembly GCA_963921515.1). NCBI lineage: Eukaryota > Metazoa > Chordata > Amphibia > Caudata > Salamandridae > Calotriton > Calotriton arnoldi. The sequence goes on along the minus strand of CAWUFW010006809.1, from coordinate 216,316 downwards.
TCAGGCTGAGGTAATGCGACTGCAGCGTGTTCAAAACGCTGCCGCCAGAGCCCTGTTGGGGCTCCCACGTAACTGTCCCTCTACTGGTGCCATCCGGAGGTTACATTGGCTCCCAGTGGCCAAGCGGATTCAATTTAAGGCTCTCTGCTTATCTTTTAAGATCTTGAAACTTGCTTCGCCCAGCCTCCTGGCTAACTTATTAGCCCCGTACGCCCCCACTCGCCTGCTGTGATCCCTGGGGCAGCATTTGGTAATTGTCCCCCGTGTGAAGCGCCTTCGGGCCGGGGGTCGATCTTTCCGTTACTTGGCTGCCAAGCTATGGAATTCTTTGCCTCCTCAGATCCGCAGCCTGGATCGCATGTTGGACTTTAGGAAAGCAATTAAAACTTTCCTTTTTCCCGCTGTTTAGTCCATCTTGTCCTTCTGCATTTTCCTTATGCCTATCTGCTCTGTTCTTGGCCCTTTTCCTTCTGACGCTGGCAGCGCCGGGACGCCTCTTTGCTAGGGCAGCTGTGCGCTATATAAACTCAGATAACATAACATAACATGTCACAGCCGATGTTCAGCATGGTGCTGAGGGATGTCCTGTCGGCCATGATGCTGTACAAAGACAGATATATCCATTTTCCCAGGGGGCCTGAGTTGGTGGCTGTGAAGGGCGATTTCTATGCCCTTGGACATATCCCCCATGTCATTGGTGCAATTGATTGCACACATGTTGGGCTTGTGCCACCACAGGCACGTGAACAGGTTTACCGCAATAGGAAGCATTCACACTCGGTAAATGTACAAGTGGTGTGCCTGGCGGACATGATCATCTCACACGTGTGTGCCAAGTTTCCCGGTTCAGCCCATGATGCCCACATCTTGCGCAGCAGCATCGTTCCTCAGTTGATGGCCAATCTGCTTCCTGAGCGTGCATGGCTTGTGGGTGAGTATGCATAGTGGATTAGAGTGGTGTGTGTGTGTGACATGCTGTTGTTTTGCATTTTGGGACTGCAAGGTTAATCTGTGTCTCTCACACCCAGGTGACTCGGCATATCCAAACCGCCCATGGTTGCTGAGCCCATTGCGGAACCCCGTCACGCCAGCTGATGTGCGATACAATGATGCCCATGGGAGGACACGGCGTGTGATAGAACGGACATTTGGTCTCCTAAAATCAAGATTTCGGTGCCTGGACCGTACTGGGGGTGCCCTTATGTACTCGCCAGGGAAGGTGTGTCAGATAGTGGTGGCATGCTGCATGCTCCACAACCTGGCCATTCGCAAGGCAATACCCCTGATCCTGGATGACAATGATGAGCAGCCAAGGCCGCCGCCTGCAAATCAAGCTGGATCCAGTGACGAGGGCAGTGGAGAGGAGGAAGGGGTCGACATGCGTCGACAGCTCATCACCCGCTACTTCACTTGAAGGTGAGTGACGATGTAGAAGGGACGAAATGGTCTGATGGTGTTGCTGTTGCTGTGGGGGTGTATGTGAGCTTGCTGACTGCAGCTTGGTGTTGACTCATTGCTGCCTGCCAATGTATGTGTGATTGGTTAGTGTGATACAGATTGTCTCTATGGTGACTGTTGCTCTGTGTAAAGTTTGTAGATCTGAGTACCTTGTTGACCAGTGTTGTGTGATGTGTGCAATGCCACACCCATACAAGTGACTCTTGTTCTGCGGTTTTCCCTAGGTCCCTTCAGCATCTCACTTGTTACCTACATTCCATTCCCCTGGACCATGTCCTACACGGTGAAGGTTGCACATCCTGTATTAAAGACGGAGCAGACACAACAACATGTGTGTAAGGTGTATTTATTTACAACTGTGACATGCGAGGGTGGACAAAATGTGAAGGGGGGAATTGAAGAAGTGAGTTGACAGTCATGGTAAATGAGATACTTGAGTAGTACCCACAATGATGTGGAGACCCAGTCCAACAGATGGATGCCATTCACATGGCAGTGTGGTGAAGGATAGTCCAAAAGGTCAATGCAGTGGTCTGCCATCATGGCTGGTTCGGGGACTAGCGTTTGGCAGGTGCTTTGGCACGTGAGTCCCCCTGGCCTTTCCTTGGACGGCCCCTCTTGCGCTTCACTGGAGGGGCCACTGCTGCAGGGGCAGTGGTGTCTGAGGACTCACCCCCCTCTGTGGATGCAGGGGAGGATGATGAAGTGTCTTCCTGCTGCCCAACAGGGGGAGGCGGAGGGCTAGAATGTTGCGCTTGCCTGTCCCTCAGAACCGCCACTAGCTGCCCCAAGAGGTCCACAATCTGTCCCATTCGTGTGTCCATGGACCTCAGCAGCAGGAGGTGCTCCCGAGATTCTTCCTCTAACCGGCCCATTCGTCCCTGGGCCTGTTGGTATGCCCCAAGGACTCTGTCGATGTGGCCCAGGGCTTCCGTCCCAGGATCAGTCCCCCTCTGCATGACCCTGTCCCGACCAGCTGCACTGCTGCCACGGTCCTGTCCGGTCCTCACATTGGCCCGCTGCATCCTCTCCCTGGCCTCCGCAGTCGATGTGGTGGACTGCTCAACCCCTGGGGCAGGGAGGGTGTTGCGGACAGCTGTGGTGGTGGTGGTGGTGGTAGTCGTGGTTGACACACAGGCCGTGACAGCAGCTGTCAGAGGATGGTCAGGTGCTGCAGCTGATGTGGTTGGGGGGACAATGGGTGCCTGGGACTGGTTGCGGCCTGCCACACCAGATGGGCCAGCGTGGAGCTCCTCATCCAAGGAATCCAGGGAGTCCTCATCCAGTTGTCTCTGTTCCGGGGGGACTGGCTCTGCAGGGTGGTGTCATCCTCTGCAGTGAGTTCTTGGTCACCTGTGTGTCAGATGAGAAATGGTCATTGTGTTGCACCCATCAAAGTTTGTGTTAGCATTGTTACATCAACTGTTTGTACATCCAGCAGTTGTTCACTGTACAAATTAGCATTGACCGACATCCAGTGATGCATTACAAGCTGTTGTGGTATATACATTACTTGTCCATATTGGGAGTTGTCAAGACATGACATGCACAATATAATGTTTTGACATTGACAGTCTCATGTTGGCATCCTGTTATTGATCAATCATATGTCATCCATTTACGCGTATGTGTCACTTGTAGAGCCCTTGCAGCAGTTCTCTCTGCACAGTGAGTGAGCATTGTAGTTTCATGCATACCTTTTCAATGTGGTGTAGATATCTGTATTTGCAATTCTAGCCATGCTTAAGTTTGCTTTAATTAGATCCTAGGTGGTCTGGACCACTGCTACTGTCAGATGGCATGTAGTGGTGTGCATGGTTGTGCTCGGAGTTCCATCGACATGTGTTTCAGTCATTCACACTTTGGTTGCTGTCACAGTTTCATTTTCTCAGGTGTGTGCACACTATAGTTGCCAATGCTATCTGGGTGTGCAGTTGTGCATTGAGAGGCCTGGTGTCCTATGCCAACATGTTTTTTTAAATGCATATCTGGCTGCATGTTGTGGCTGTTGATATGTTGTGTTTGCTGTGTTTTCCTTGTATTTGTGAGACCTCTCTGTGTGTGTAGGATGAGGGCTTCCATCTTGGTCCAGTGTGGGACAAGTCAGCATGATATGTCCACATGCCAGTTCTTTTGAAGTGTACATTGCATTGACTGACACATGCATGTTGGTGCCAGGAAGTAATGGGTCTTGTGTGCTGGCGGTCAGGTGGGCCCGTGTGAGTTGTTGTGCAAGCTTCCCAGCCCCACACACCCCGACCTGTGAGATGCGGTTACCTACCTGTGAGTTGGGTGGGTAGCATAAATTGCCTGCCACATGCTTCTTATTGGGGGTGTAGTGTCCCATCCTCCATAGTGGTGGAACAGCATGCATGTTGCATTTTGTGGGACGGATAGCCAAACACACTACACCGTCTCACTGTGAAGATGGCTAACTACCGTTTGGGGTGAAGGTGAGCAATGACATGGCTATGTGACTTGGTAGAAATCTTTGGATGGAATGTGCGTGTGGTGAGCATGTGTGTGTGGCTTTTTGTACCCATTGATTTCAGATTACATTTGGTCATGGGGTATAGCCCCCCATCACTGTTGTCCCAGCTATCTGGCTGTGGGCTTCACTCCCCCGACATTTGAAGGCACAATAGGGCAAGGGGTATGGTCTCGTAGCACAGTGGTGGCATACAGCAGGGTGAAGATCTCACCCAGCATACATTTCCACACTGTCATGGTTTCATGGTATTTGTGGATCTGAGAACATGAGCCCAATACTGGTGAAGCAGTTGTTCCAGGGCATCCATACACTGACATGTTGTGGTCAACAGTGGTGTGTGTGTGAGATGTACTCAGCCCTGTGCAGACAATGGGGCCGATTCCGATCTCGGTCGGAGGCACACCCAATACCATTCGGTCGGGAAAAAAGCCATGCGAAAGCCTGTTTCCCGACCGAACCGTACGCGGGTCCGGCCGAGCGAGTACGATGCGAATTCGCCGACTGACTCGTCCGGGCGACCCGACCGCTCCGACCGACTCGTACCCGGATCGTACCGCTCCGACCGACTCGGTCGGACACGATCCGCACCGCGCAATGGAGACGTTTTCCGGCCGGGTAAGTACGATGCGCACCTCGACCGCTCCGACCGACTCGCGCCGTCCGACTCGAACTCGCTGTCGGAGCCGTACTTTGGGGGTCCGTGTCGGACCCCCTGTACGCGTACCCGTGCGAGGCGCACACAGGGGGACCCATGGGTCCCCCTACCTGTGCGTGTACGCCGCGAGCGCTCGCGGCGTACTCGCTGTAGGGGGCGCCCTTGTCCGCCTCGCACCCATTGAGGCAATGGGAGCCCGCGTACGCGTTGTACGACCGGCTCCCATTGAGTTCAATGGGAGTCCGACCGACTCGTGTCCGATAACATACGGACGCATCGTACTCGTTCGGTCGGACTGCACGGGTCCGATTCGGTCGGAAATCTCTCCGGGTCCGGCTCGGTCGGAGAAATTTCCGGCCCGAATCGGAATCGACCCCAATGTGTGGTTTTGGGGCCAGACTATACCAGCACTGTTCAGACAGACAGTGTGAGATGTGAACATTGTCAATGCATACACACATTGGTGGTCGAAACAAGACACCTTTGACAATTTAATTCAGACAAGGTGCTGTTCTGCAATTCAGTGCAGCACTGTGGTAGCTGGGTGTGTTGCAGGACATTTGGGATGTGCTTAGTTTAGCATTGTGAGTCCCAGCTGCAGTGTAGTTTTTGGGTGCACTGCACTTCCACTGTTTACATTGCAACACTGTGGTATGACATGGGTGATTTGCACTTTGCCATACAAACGGCCAGACACTGCTGCAGGGCAGCATGATCGTTGTTAGTGTTGCAGTGTGTGATGCCTGGCACAGTGTACACAATGTGGGTCAATTTTGAACAGAGACTTGTGCATGGTGACTACAACACAACTGTTTTGCATTATTTGTGTTGGTGACTGTGGACTAAGTGGCATGGTGTCATGTGCAGCTGCACAGACGTCACATGACTTTGATTGGGACTAGTGCTCCATCCAGCTCAGCTGTGGGCCAAGGGGGCCTGGTGGGAGTTGTAGTGCAGGCCTCCCAAACACCCACCCACCTCCCGGTAAAGATGGCTACCTACCTGTTAGGTGAGGGTGTAGCACACAATGGCTGAGGCATGCTTCTGGGTGGGGGCAGTGCTCCATCCTGCTCAGCTGTGGGCCAAGGGGGCCTGGTGGGAGTTGTAGTGCAGGCCTCCCAAACACCCACCCACCTCCCTGTGAAGATGGCTACCTACCTGTTAGGTGAGGGTGTAGCACACAATGGCTGAGGCATGCTTCTGGGTGGGGGCAGTGCTCCATCCTGCTCAGCTGTGGGCCAAGGGGGCCTGGTGGGAGTTGTAGTGCAGGCCTCCCAAACACCCACCCACCTCCCTGTGAAGATGGCTACCTACCTGTTAGGTGAGGGTGAGGCACACAATGGCTGAGGCATGCTTCTGGGTGGGGGCAGTGCTCCATCCTGCTCAGCTGTGGGCCAAGGGGGCCTGGTGGGAGTTGTAGTGCAGGCCTCCCAAACACCCACCCACCTCCCTGTGAAGATGGCTACCTACGTGTTAGGTGAGGGTATAGCACACAATGGCTGAGGCATGCTTCTGGGTGGGGGCAGTGCTCCATCCTGCTCAGCTGTGGGCCAAAGGGGCCTGGTGGGAGTTGTAGTGCAGGCCTCCCAAACACCCACCCACCTCCCTGTGAAGATGGCTACCTACCTGTTAGGTGAGGGTGAAGCACACAATGGCTGAGGCATGCTTCTGGGTGGGGGCAGTGCTCCATCCTGCTCAGCTGTGGGCCAAGGGGGCCTGGTGGGAGTTGTAGTGCAGGCCTCCCAAACACCCACCCACCTCCCTGTGAAGATGGCTACCTACCTGTTAGGTGAGGGTGAAGCACACAATGGCTGAGGCATGCTTCTGGGTGGGGGCAGTGCTCCATCCTGCTCAGGTGTGGGCCAAGGGGGCCTGGCGGGAGTTGTAGTGCAGGCCTCCCAAACACCCACCCACCTCCCTGTAAAGATGGCTACCTACCTGTTAGGTGAGGGTGTAGCACACAATGGCTGAGGCATGCTCCTGGGTGGGGGGAGGGCTCCATCCTGCTCAGCTTTGGGCCAAGGGGGCCTGGTGGGAGTTGTAATGCAGGCCTCCCAAACACCCACCCACCTCCCTGTAAAGATGGCTACCTACCTGTTAGGTGAGGGTGTAGCACACAATGGCTGAGGCATGCTTCTGGGTGGGGGCAGTGCTCCATCATGCTCAGCTGTGGGGCAAGGGGGCCTGGTGGGAGTTGTAGTGCAGGCCTCCCAAACACCCACCCACCTCCCTGTAAAGATGGCTACCTACCTGTTAGGTGAGGGTGTAGCACACAATGGCTGAGGCATGCTTCTGGGTGGGGGAGGGCTACATCCTGCTCAGCTGTGGGACAAGGGGGCCTGGTGGGAGTTGTAGTGCTGGCAGCATGTACACATGTACCCATGGTGATGTTGCTAACTACCTTTGGGGGCTTCAGGGGGAGTGTCTGTTGTATCTGTGAGAGATGTGTTGGGGGAGTGTTGTGCACATGAATGAATTTGTACCTAGGAGGTATTATTTTGTAATAGTGCAAGACAGTACATTTGTGTGATGTTAGGCATTTGTTTGTACTTACAGCCTCCACTCCCCCGGGTATTCCTGAGAGACTCTCTGGATGTAGAATGCCAAGCACCTTCTCCTCCCATTCAGTGAATGTTTTGAGTGGAACGGGAGGGCCACTGCCTGTCCTGTGAGCCAGCTCATGGTTCTTGGCTCTCTTCTTTTTGACCACTGCCTTCAGATCGTGCCACCTCTTCACGATTTCATCTCTATTGCGTGGCACGGTCCCTACTGCATTGACCTTCTCTACTATCCTTCTCCACATTTGCGTCCTTGTTGCTAGTGGTGTCTGTTGGACCTGGTTACCAAACAATTGTGGTTCTACCCTGATTATCTCATCGACCATGACCCTCAACTCACTCTCAGTGAATTTGGGCATTCTCTGTGGTGACATGGTGTGTGAAGTGTCAAGGTGTTTAGGGTGCAGGTTTGGGAGTGGTAGTGGTGGTTGTGATGTGTATGGTGTGTGCTGTGCAAAGGTGTTAGAGGTGCAGGTGTGGAAGTGGTGGTGGTGATGTGAGTTTTGTGCAGATGTGCCTCTCCTGTCATCTGTGGTGGATGTCCCCTCAGTTGTGGAGTTTTGCAAAGGATTGTGGTCTGTTGGGGGCTGGATTTATACTGGTGTCTGTGGGTGTGTCAGGATGGGGTATTGGTTGCAGGTGTGGTGTGTGTGAACCTGGGATTTGTAGTTTTGGAGTTTCCCATGGGGGTGTGTCTTTGAGCTGTGTTAGCTATTTTTGGGTGCATGCCTTGTATGGTTGGTGCACTTTGTGGCCATGTTGTGTATTTTTCTAGCGACCGCCATTTTTTAAACGGAGCGTCCGCAGTGGTGGCTCGGCTATGGCGCTTCCGCCGTCTCACTGATTTTTCAATGTTGTCGACCGCGGCGGTCGGAAACAGCGCACTGCACCGCGGGGATGTCGGGAATATCATAATTTTGATGGCGGTGTCTCCGCTGTGGTTGCGGGTGTTTGGGCTGTTTCCGCTGCGAAACCGACCGCCGCGGACGGGTTTGGGCCTTTTCCGCAGGCGTACGGCGGATTCTCGGGTCTCCTTTCCACCGCGGTTGGAGTTTTACCGCCGAGGATCCTAATCTAGCCGTCGGTTTTCCCGCGGTAGCGGCGGGCGGTGTTTTCCTGCTACCATGGCGGTCGGTTGTTTTTCCGTCCGCCATCGTAATGACCTCCATAGTTGTTAAAGATATCGATTTTTTTTATTAATGTTATGTATTTTAGTATATATTTTATATGTGTGTGATGTTTGTTTTTTTGTATAAGAATTGTTTGTATTTTTATTATATGTGTTAAAATTTTAGTAGTTATTATTTTTTTTTTATTGAATTTTGCGTTTTCAGTTCCGTAGCGGGTTGTGGGTTTATATGGCAATAGGGTGGGAAGTAATTTAATTATATAAAATGTATTGATTATTTATAGTAGGTATAAAAAAATTGTATTTGAAATTTGTGTTTTTAGATCTGTAGCGGGTTGTGGGTTTATAGGGGAATAGGGTGGGAAGTAATTTAATTATATAAAATGTATTGATTATTCATAGTAGTTATTGATTTTTTTAAATTTGAAATTTGCGTTTTTAGTTCTATAGCGGGTTGTGGGTGTATAGGGGAATAGGGTGGGAAGTAATTTAATTATATAAAATGTATTGAATAATTTTATTTATTAATATTTGTTTAATTGTGATGTTATAGTGTTAATTGTGTAAATTAATTTATTAATAATTGTGTATTAATTAGTTGTGAATTAATTTAAATTAATTAATGAGTAATTAATTATGGTAATTGTGTAATTAATTGTAGGTGTGAGTTGTGGTGTTTATAGGTGTAAATTGTGTGAAGGGTGATAAGTAATTTATTTTTATTGATGAATAATTAATTATTTGTTAATCACTTTAAATCAATTAATTAGTGACTAATTATGGTAATTGTGTAATTAATTTTAGGTGTGTGTTGTGGGTATTTTTAGTCTTAAAGAATGTGTACTGAATGAATGTTCATTATTTTTTCTATTAATAATATATTTTAAATTCATTATTAATTATGTTAATTATGGAAATAATTTTAAATAGAAACATTGATGTCTTTTTTTTGGCTTGGTGTTATAGGGTACGAAATAAAATAAATACATTTATGTTTTAAATAATTTGTTTGTTTGTTAATATTTGCTCCTTTTTAAATAAATATTGTTTATAAATGTATTTATTATTATTTTAAATAATATGTGTACCTTTTTGTAATATGTAATGAACATTATATGTGTTCTTTTTATATGTTTAATATATTTAATTGTATATTTTTAAAATATTGTTTATTTATTTTTAAGATTATTATTATTTTTTTATTGTTTAAATGGGAAGAGTAATTTTTACCCTTCCGCTATCCAGCATTTTCCCTACTGTTGCATTCACTGGAGTGGGAATAGTAAATTTTACCCCTTCGCTATCCAGCACTTTCCCTACTGTTGTACTCACTGGAGTGGGAATAGTAATTTTTACCCCTCCGCTATCCAACATTTTTCTTACTGTTGCACTCATTGGAGTGGGAATAGTAATTTTTACCCCTCTGCTATCCAATACTTTCTCTACTGTTGCACTCATTGGAGTGGGAATAGTAATTTTTACCCTTTCACTATCCAGCATTTTCCCTACTGTTGCACTCACTGGAGTGGGAATATTAATTTTTACCCCTTTGCTATCCAGCACTTTCCCTACTGTTGCACTCACTGGTGTGGGAATAGTAATTTTTACCCCTCCGCTATGCAATATCTCTACTGTTGCACTCACTGGAGTGGGAATAGTAAATTTGACCCCTCCGCTATCCAACACTTTACCTACTGTTGCACTCTTTGTAGTAGGAATAGTAATTTTTACCCCTCCGCTATCCTACACTTTCCCTACTGTTGCACTCTTTGGAGTGGGAATAGTAATTTTTATCCCTCCGCAATCCAATACTTTCCCTACTGTTGCACTCATTGCAGTTGGAATAGTAAATTTAATTATTTCGCTATCCAACATTTTCCCTACTGTTGTATTTATTGTATTGCAAAATATACGTTTTAATTTTGTTTTAATATTTTAATGTTTTAATTCATTATAGAAAGTTTTTTTTTAATTTTAAATTATTGATATATGTATATATTTTATTTTTATATAATTTATAAGTTAAAAAATTAAATAAAGATAATAGTTAATAAATTATTTTAAAGTAAATGTATGTATATGTATAAATTATTATGTTTGCATGTTTATATTTTTTAAATTAAGTTTAATTTTTATATTTAGTTAAAATGTATATTAAATTTAATTCATTTTGTTAAAGAAAATATTAATATTTTATATATTTAATATATATTATTTTATTTTATTTATAATTTTAAATCGATATTTTTTACATCTATATTTTTAACTTCGATATTTTTGATTCAATATTTTTGTACTTACCTTCGATATTTTTACCATTGATGTTTTTACCATCGATATTCTATCAGTGAACCATGAAGCAACAAGAGGTAAAAACTCTTTGCAGCGCGGCATTCTGCCGTGGTCCCCTGGTTGGCCATACCTCATTAGTAGCTTGGGTTAATTAAATCATGGGAAAACGGAAAACCACGCCCGCCCTAAATTCCACTGGCACCACTCTGGACGGCTTTCTTCAAAAAGCCGTGGGGGCAATTAGTAAGGAAATTGAGCTAGCCAAGCAGAGATTATCACTAGCCCCCACCCAAGCCCCACCCCTCCCAGCCATTGCAGATGCCTATGCAGATTCTTCTGTGGCGGACATTGAGTACAGGACTCCAGTACCACTCTTGCCCATTGTGACAATCAGGAGCAATGACGGAGCCCTTGCCAAAGACACTAGAAACGTGTATGATTCTAATCCTACTTCAGAGGATAGTAGACCTCCACAAGCAACAGGGGGGAAGAGGAAGAGAACAGAGGTCGGAGGGGTAGAACAGAAATCAAAGGGTCATTCACCCGTGATAAAATGAACTAGGCAAGACCCGCAACAGGCAGTGTAAGTAGGACAAGAGGGGCCATATCAGAGAGAGTAGACATTCCTCTTAAAAAAATCAGTAAATTAGTATCAGAGGCACTGGCTCCCATTTTGGATCACTTAGGACGCATTGAAGATCAGATTTCCCTTATGTTATGGGATTTATATAAGCCATCAACACACACTGCTTTGAGGGATGAGGCTACCCAACCTAGCAACATAGATGCTGTACCCTATGATAGGATGGCCCCCCAAACCATAACACCAGTTCCCACTATGGATGAAGCCCCTCGTGAGGTTGCCCATGTAAATCCCCCTGATTGGACCCCCATGGAAATAGCACCCCCTAGAAAAAAATCAAAAGGTGGGACAAGGGGTTACAAATCAGGTTAGACATGATTGCCTAAATGGAGGAAGACGTCAACATGCAAAGCCAAATGACCCAGCATATATACCCCCAAGTGGGGAGGGTGCAAAAGATATATTGATTTTACCACCAGACTGCACCCCCGATACACTGATATTAACTGGAGCCGCCCATCTCCCTTCCGACTGGCAAGAAAACTGCCAAAGTCTTATTAACAAAGGAGCCTACTGGTGACATAGCAAAACATCGCCCCAGGGAAATTTGTTTGACGACATCATTATGGCCAGGCAGGTGAGCTGGTTGGGTCATATGGTAAAATATGTGGAGGGGGACTGTGTGGTCCTTAACTGTGGGGACCCTAGGTGTTTGCGCTTTCTCCTGACGCGCCTCAAGGACGCACTTGGAGAGAATGACCCCATAAGGGCTTATCCGCTGGGTTTTTTCTATCCACCCAATAGGGGAAACAGCTTGAGTCAAGGGTTGCTCCCCACAGGCTTGAAAAATCATGTTCATACACAGCCATTGTTGCTCACTCACCTGAATCGCTTTGAAACTCTTTAAGGACTTATTGACATTGATTGACTGCAAGTTCAATCTAGCCAGGCAGCTGAAGTGGGAGGTCTGGCACAGGTGTGCAATAACCTAGGGAGAACCTCACATGAAGAAGAACCTGTAGTAGAAGGGCCTGTGCCACTAGCTTGCAACACACCTTATGTACCCTTCAACACAATCCGGGGACTGGTAAACCAAGGAAACACCACGCCTCCCTTTAAAATTATCTCATGGAATATTGCAGGAATCTGTTCTAAACTTAAGAACGAGGACTGGCTAGGGTATATCAGAGGTTTCTACATCATATGTCTTGAGGAAACCTGGTCCAGAGATGTTATTGCCATAGATGGTTATAGTTCTTTTGGTGTCCCTGCAATACCATCATCTGCAGGAAGGGCCAAGGGAGAGATAGTGATGCTTATATCGGTAAAATATGGATCTATAAAAGCCAACTGTATAAGCTCATCACCCTGGTATCAATTAATTATGATCTCCAACCTAACTAAGGTTAAAGTGCTATTGGTGAATTGGTATTACAACATCTTTGATCAAAACAACTGTCAAGTTTTAGAATCCCTCCAAATGGAAGTTACTCAAGTCACCGGGAAGTGGCAGCCGTTATGCATCCTCTGGGCTGGGGATTTTAATTGTACAATCTGTAAGTATAGCTCCCAATGTGTGTGTGGGCTGGAAGACACTGAGGGTCAGTCCCAGCCGCATTTCATTCACTTGCCCCAGGGTGAAGTCTTAAATTCTAATCTTGTAGTGAATGACTTAGGCTTTATAAAAAATTTGGTCTGTGACTCTCCACCCCAGTGCCCTACCTATGTTGGCGGTGGCGGGGCTAGTTCATTGATTTTATGTTAATATCTAGGAACTTCACCATGCTTGTTTGTGATTTCATGGTGGAAACTAATTGTGCCAGTGATCACAATCTCCTCATTGTCTCCCTCAATTTAAAGATCCAGGCGGGGGAGGGCAATGAACGCCCGCTCCATTATTACCCGAATAAAGGAGTCAGATTAAATTGGGGTCAGATAAATCCTTTCTAAATTTGAGGAAGACATTATTAAAGAAAAATACCACTCAATAATGGGGTGCTTGCAGTTAGATTCTTCCCCAGCTGACCTTGTCCAAGAGTTTGGGTCACTTTGTTTTGATGTTGCCAAGAGGTTGACTAGGAGCATCCATCATAGGGAACCCCAAGAGGCCCAATGGTTCAATCGAGAATGTTCCAGGTCCCATAGGGAACTAAAAAGGGCCCCTTGCATCACTCCCTGTGACAGAAACCTAATCAAGGCCGCAAGGTTAACTATAAAATTGTGATTTATAGGAGGCAATAGTGGTCCCTGTATTTAAAAAAGGCAATAGGAGTGACCCAGTATGCTATCGGCCAGTCTCACTTATTGATGCCACAGCTAAGGTGCTGGGCAGGGTCCTCCTTGCCCAATTAGAGGATTCGGAGTCCACCACAGGGGTCATATATAAAACTCAATATGGCTTCAGGAGGGGGCTGGGCACAACTGAGCAATGTCTCAAGCTGTCCCTAATTATTAACAAGTACATGAAGGCCAGGAAGGGCTCTATCAACCTGGCCTTCATGGACTTGTCTTGCGCCTTCGATACCATTAATCTGAAACAATTGTGGGCTATGATGGAAATTATGGGAGTTGATGAAGCACTGGTATCCCTACTCCGTAGGTTACATTCTAATACCACAGTCGCCATAAGATATGGCAACCAAGGGGAAAAAAACAACCTGATTGCTTCAACAGAGGGCGTCCGGCAAGGGTGTATCTTAGCCCCCTACCTGTTCCTAATTTATACAAACGGTTTGGAGGCCTTTTTGTGAAGCAGGGAGCTTGACTTTCCTAAAATTGTTAGCAAATCTGTCCCTTTATTATTATACGCCTACGATACAGTGTTAATGGCAATGACAGCTAATAGCCTCCAGAAATCCCTTGAAGCTTTTATTGATTTTATGTTGTCACTTGATTTAAACGTCAATTTTATTAAATCGTACATCATGGTAGGTGGCCCTAAGTCCACAAAAACTAAAAAGTTTGTTGTACGGGGCAAGGGAATAGAAAAGATAGATAATTTTACATATCTGGGGAATTTATATATTAACCAGATGAATTGGGAACCACTTTTAACAGCAAGAGCCCATCACACACGTAGGGCCATGGATGGGCTATTTTGACTTGCATGTAAATTAGGACACAAGCCTGTGAGGGAATTAATCTCTCTATATAAATCTTAATGTCTCTCCATTGCAACCTATGGGGTAGGAGTGTGGGGACCATACAGAAGTCGCCAGCTACAAGTATTGGAAAAAAATTCACTAAAAGATTATTGATGAACCCGAACAGTGCCCCCACTTTCTTCTGTCACAAGTAACTGGGACGAGAGTTTATAGAGGATGGCATAAGTAGTGCCCCTTTGTTTCGAAGGGCAAAAATGTGGCTGTCAGAAGACTTAGGGGTTGATTCCGACCTCGGTCGGTAGGGCTCCGAACGCGATCCGTCCGGAAAAAGTACGAGCCCTACGCGTGTTCTCCGACCGACTCGTACAGCTGTACGAGCGAGCAAGTACGATGCAAAGAACGCGAAATCGCCGACCGACTCGTTTCCGGGTCTGAACCGCTCCGTACGACTCGGTCGCAGACGAACCGTACCGCGCAATGGAGTCGATTTCCGACCGAGCCAGTACAATGCACGATTCGGACAGCTGGATCGAGTCGGAGTCTCCGGGACGAAAAAAGCTCCGGGAAGCGGACTTCGGGGTCCGTGTAGGACCCCCTCCACCCGTAGCCTAACGAGTCGAACACAGGAGGGACCTAAGGGTCCCCCCTTCACATGCATGTACAGTGAGGATGGCACCAACGCGTACCCACTGCAGGGGGCGCCCTTTTGCAAGACGTATCTATTCAGCTGATGCGAGGCCATGCACGCGTCGGACGACCGGCTCCCATTGACTTCAAT
Source organism: Calotriton arnoldi (assembly GCA_963921515.1). Classification (NCBI taxonomy): domain Eukaryota; kingdom Metazoa; phylum Chordata; class Amphibia; order Caudata; family Salamandridae; genus Calotriton; species Calotriton arnoldi. The sequence continues at coordinate 201,268 of CAWUFW010006809.1, read as the reverse complement.
GGGAATCCGACCGAGCCAAGTCCGTCAGCATGCGGCAGCATCGTGCTCGCTCGGTCGGACTCCAGGGTTACGGCTCGGTCAGAAAACACTCCGGATCCGGCTCGGTTGGAGGGCTTTCCGACCCAGATCGGAATCGACCCCTTAATGTTTTCAAGAGAAGTAATCATAGATTGCAAACATTTGGCCAACGCAGTAAAAATACCATGGCTCTGCTTCCTGAGGGATAAATATAATGAGATAGGATTAGGGCATTTTTATGATAACCCCGAAAGTATTCCACCAAATGCCAAAGCTATCATTAAAGAGGCGTATCACACCATGGCTTTCATGCGCTATCCACAACATGATGAGATGGGTGTATCACGGATGTCCCCCATCCCACCGCAATTTTATTTAACTTTTACTACTAATTTGCAGACTAGATTTCATTTAACTAGATTTTGTTTATGCACTGTGCACTTTTTGCTGACATTTCCGCGCCAAAGAGGGTGGGCTGATAAGCTCATGCCTTGTCTGTGTGATAACTCTACAAGCCAAAGCACTATGCACTTTGTTCTAATCTACACCTTATATAAAATTGCGAGAAGTACATTTTTGATGGTTTTAACTTCTTGCACACACTGGCCACCCCTGATACATGCATCGCGGCAGCCAATTACATAAACGTTTCTATGGCTATTAGAAAGCGCTTTGAGTAAAAGTCGCTGATAATGAATGGTTTAATAACATGCTGTTTCAAACCAATCACTGTACGTAACACATTTTATAATGTTAGAATTTTATGAACTGTGTAATATCATGCTGATGTAAACTGATCACTTTATGTATAGAATTTTATACTGTAGGAATTTTATGAATTGTTTTTCTTTTTTAATTTATTGATTGCAATTTTTTATAACCTGTGATCATTGTATTGCTAAAACTTACCAGAAGAGTTTTTATCCTGTGTAATGTTTTGCTCTTTTTCTAATGTACTCTTTTCACTTTTCTTTAAGTAGTACTGTTTTCTTTGGTCTCTTCTCTTTTCATGTTTTCTTGCCATCTTCAATTTGTGTTCCAAATAAAATTAATTTCTAAAAAACAAAGAACTGTTTCAATAGTTTGTTACATCAATTACCAATTTTAAATTATTTACATATCAATATTCATAATAACCAATAAGCAATTACTTACAATTACATTGCTATTCTCTTTATAACAAATAAAAATGTACAATACCTAAGTATGCACTTTTGCAAATCTCTAAATGCTTGAAAGTCTGGGGAAAACATTTTAACCTTTTAAAGCTAGCATCTTCAGATGCATAACACATGTGAGAATACATGTACAAGTAGACACATACCTCAGTCATGAGAGCACGCAGACATTAAAACTTGACAGAGTGCACTTGCCATTGCAAACAGACACCTAAATGTATACAGCCTACTTCAAGTGTACCTTTCCAGTGACTCATACTAAGTAGCCTAATCCCTCTGCCAACATGACATAAACCTCACTTTCTTCTGCCAGCTTCACTATTCACCGACTGCTCAGAATTTAGGGCCTAGCTAAATTTAAAACAACAACCCTTCTGATGTCACTGTTGTAAGTTTTACCATGTTTCTGAAGGCATAAATGCATGTGTCTGTGGATTTGGTAGTGACATGATACATAAAAAGAAACATACAAATAGTTGAATACCTGTGTTTCAGACCGAATGCGCTCTAAATTTGTGTACAAGAAGGTGTACATATTCCTTTCTGCTCATAAAACAGGGCACGTGGGTGTTGAATAGTCTATTTGAGGGACTCTATAACACCTACGTACGTAAGATATGTGTGCCTGTGCAACCGAATGACAGAGAAGAACTGAGATTTGTCCACTTGTAGGAGAAGCTACCAGATTTTTAAGCTGGCATCTTCAAATGCATAACACATGTGAGAATACATGTACAAGTAAACACATACCACAGTCATGAGAGCACGCAGAACTTTAAACTTGACAGACTGCACTTCCCATTTCAAGTAGACACCTAAATCTATATGGCCTAGTTCGACTGTACCTTTCTATAGACTCATACATAGTAGCCTTATCACTAATCCTTCTGCCAATATGTCTTAAACATCACTTTTCTCTTGCAGCTTCACTATTAACCGACTGCTCAGAATGTTAGGCCCACCAAATTTAAAGAAGCAATCCTAACCATGTCACTGTTGTAAGTCTCACCAAGTTTCTGAAGGCATGCATGCGTATGTCTGTGCCTTTAGCTAGTGACACGATACATAAAAATAAACATACAAATAGTTGAATACCTGTGTTTCAGACTGCATGCTCTGTAAATTTGTGTATACGAAGGTGCATGTATTCCTTTCTGCTCATAAAACAGGGCACATGGGCGTTAAATAGTCTATTAGAGGGGACCCAAAGAGAAGCTATAGTGGTGCAGAAAGAAGCAAGAGAGGTATAGAAAGAGGAAGAGAGGTGCAGAAAGAAGCAAGAGAGGTACAGAACGAGGCAAGAGAAGTGCAGAAAGAGGAAGAAAGGTACAGAAAGAAGCAAAAGAAATGCAGAAAGAGGCAAGAGAAGTACAGAAAGAGGAAGATAGATGCAGAAAGAAGCAAGAGAGGTGGAGAAAGAAGCAAGAGAAATGCAGAAAGAGGCAAGAGAAGTGCAGAAAGAGGAAGAAAGGTACAGAAAGAGGCAAGAGAGGTGCAGAAAGCGGCAAGAGAAGTGCAGAAAGAGGCAAGCAAGGTACAGAAAGAGGCAAAAGAGGTGCAGAAAGAGGCAAGAGAGGTATAGAAAGAGGTATGAGGGGTACAGAAAGAAGCAAGAGAAGTGCAGAAAGAAGCAAGAGAAGTGCAGAAAGATGCTGAGAAGTAGAGAAAGAAGCAAGAGAGGTGCAGGAAAAAGGAAGAGAAGTGCATAAAGAGGCAATCGAAGTGGAGAAAGAAGCAAGAGAGGTGAGGAAAGAAGCAAGAGAGGTGCAGAAAGAAGAAAAGAAGTGCAGAAAGAAGCAAGAAAAGTACAGAAAAACGCAAAAGAAGTGCAGAAAGAACTAAGGGGGTGATTAGGATGGCGGGCGGATCGCCATCACCAGCTAGGCGGTGGCGATCCGCCCACCATCTCCACCCAATTTACCCCCGCCATATTATAATGGCGGGGGTACCGCGGCGGACGCAAAGTGTGTCTTCCGCTTTTCTGCCGGTCGGCAATCGTTCCGATTGCCGGCCGGGTGGAGCTGGGGCCTAATATGGTGGCGGTGCCTAGCAGGCATCGACATCCTTATTAGGATGTATGGTTTTTAAGGCCTTTCCATGGCGGCAAGGCCACCATGGAAAGGCTGGTGGGGAATCGCTTTGGGGGCACGTTGCGGGCCCCCTCGGTTGGCTGCACTTGGGGGTACCAATGGTACCCCCCTACATTACCATGCACAAGGTGGCAGGCACCGCACGGTGCCTGCCACGTTGTGCATGGCAATGCACAACATGGTAATTTGGCATTGCGGCAGGTGCTGCTTATAGCAGCACCAGCCGCAATGTCAAAATTGCGGAATGCGACTGCCAGGGTGGTGGTCGCATCCTAATCAGCAGTGCGGGACCGCCGCATGTCTGGCGGCCGGTCCCAGCACCGCTAGGGTGGCAGGCGGACTAAAGTCTGCCCACCATCCTAATAGCCCCCTAAGAGAGGTGCATAGAGAAGCAATAGAGGTGCAGAAAGAAGCAAGAGAGGTGCAGAAAGAAGAGAGTGAGTCACAGAAAGTGGCAGGTGAGGTGCAGAAAGAAGCAAGAGAGGTGCAGAAAGAAGCAAGAGAGGTGCAGAAAGAGAAGTACAGAAAGAGATGAGAGAAGTACAGAAAGAGGCAAGATAAGTGCAGAAAGAGGCAAAAGAAGTGCAGAAAGAAGCAAGAAAGGTGCAAAAGGAAGATGAAATGTGCAGAAAGAGGCAAGAGAGGTGCAGAAAGAGAAAGAAAGGTGTAGAAAGCGACAAGAGAAGTACAGAACGAGGCAAGAGAAGTGCAGAAAGAGGAAGAAAGGTGCAGGAAGAAGCAAGAGACATGCAGGAAGAGGCAAGAGAAGTGCAGAAAGAGGAAGAAAGGTACAGAAAGAGGCAAGAGAGGTAAAGGAAGAGGAGGAAAGGTACAGAAAGAAGCAAGAGAAGTGCAGAAAGAAGCAAGAGAGGTGCAGAAAGAAGCAAGAGAGGTACAGAAAAAGGCAAGAGAAGTGCAGAAAGAAGTAAGAGAGGTACAGAAACAAGCAAGAAAGGTGGATAAAGATGCAAGAAAGGTGCAGAAAGATGAGAGCGTGGTGCAGAAAGAGGCAAGCGAGGTGCTGAAAGAGGCAAGAGAGATGCAGAGGAGGCTCTATAACACCTACATATATAAGACATGTCTGCCTGAGTGACCGAATGACAGAGCAGAACTGAGAATATTTCTCCACCTGTAGGAGAAGCTACCAGATTTTTAAGCTAGTATCTTCAGATGCATAACACATGTGATAATACATGTACAAGTAGACACATAGGTCAGTCACGAGAGCATGCATACCTTTAAACATAACAGACTGCACTTCCCATTTCAAACAGACACCTCAATTCATACGTCCGACTTTGAGTGTACCTTTCCAGAGACTCATACAACGTTGCCTAATTACTAATACCTCTGCCAACATGTCTTAAACCTCACTTTTCTCTTGCAGCTGCACTATTCACCGACTACTCAGAATGTTAGACCTACAAAATTTAAAACAGCAATCCTAACCATGTCACTGTTGTAAATCTCACCAACTTTCTGAAGGCATGCATGCATGTGTCTGTGCCTTTAGCTGGTGCCATGATCCATAAAAATAAACATACAAATAGTTGAATACCTGTGTTTCAGACTGCATGCTCTCTGAATTTGTGTAGAAGAAGCTGTATATATTCCTTTCTGCTCAAAAAACAGGGCTCGTAGGTATTGAATAGTCTATTTCAATGACTCTATAATACCTTCATACGTAACACGTCTGCTGGTGTGAGCAAATAACAGCGCAGAACTGAGAAGATTTCTCCACCTGTTGCAGAAGCTACCAGCTTTTTAAGCTAGCATCTTCAGATGCATAACACATTTGAGACTACATGTACAAGTAGACACATACCACAGTCACGAGAGCATGCAGACCTTTAAACTTGACAGACTACACTTCCCATTTCAAGCACACACCTAAATTTATACGGCCTTCTTTGAGTGTACCTTTCCATAGACTCATACAAAGTAGCCTAATCACGAATCCCTCCGCCAACATGTCTTAAACCTCACTTTTCTCTTGCAGCTTCAATATTCACCAACTACTCTGAATGTTGGGCCTACCCAAATTTAAAACAGCAATCCTTCCCATGTCCCTGTTGTAAGTCTCACCATGTTTCCGTAGGCATGCATGCTTGTGTATGTGCCTTTTTCTAGTGACATGATACATAAAAAGAAAGGTACAAATACTTAAATACCTGTGTTTCAGACCGCATGCTCTCTAAATATATGTAGAAGAAACTGTATGTATTCCTTTCTGATCATAAGACTGGTCACCTGGGTACAGAGTTATATAGACTAGTATATAGTTTAATACATCTGTCAAAATGGTTTAAACCTCAGTTTACTCTACTACTTTCATTAGACACTCAGGAAGCACAGATATTACTATGCACAACCTATTTCAATCTTCATTTCAGTACAATAAAACAAACTACAATACACATTCGTACATTTGGTAACATATTTCAAACATCACATTTCTCTAATACTTTGCAAGCTTTGTAAATAATGCATTACAAACTTAAAAATATCACTACAAACACTGAAGCACTCCTACACAATACATAACACTCCTTACACATCTGTAACTCACCTCTAAAATACTATTGCAGAATATAAAAATGTCAGAAACTCCTTAAAGATTTTCTTTCCAACACAATAAATGTGGTGCACCACTCTCAACAAGGCAAAACCAGTATTGGCAAACCTTCACTCTCTTTTTGCACACAAATGAATGTAAGTAACACATCAAAATGCTCCCTTCAGTTTTTCAAATTCTAAAACCCATTTCTATTGGTTACACATATTAACCCATTATTACTCTCTTCCAAAAGTACCCAATATGCTTCTGTAATTTATTGGAGTCGTGATTCCACCGCGGTGCCGCAGTTCAGCTTTGCGATGGAGCCACAAACCCTTGCGAGAGTTCAAATACCTATTTCCAATAACACTAGTAATATTTTTTAAGAACACACCACTTCTAGACATAGTACTGATTTGTGAAATCTTACTTTAGTAGCATATCACTTATATATAATTTCATATTTAAAACCACAGTTTAGTTTCAACCCTTCCCCCATTCCGTTTAATCCTTGTTTCCTTAGTAACACTTTCTGCAACATTCAACTGTACCAGAAGGTCACAAGTTCACCATATTTTCAAATTCAGCACACTAGCTTACAAATGCAAATAGCAGGTGTGGTTGACTTTTGCAAAATATTAGTTTATCCTATCTACTGTACCTTTCAAACATTTTTCTATAACCAATCAGAAAGATGCTTGTTCAGGAAAGTAATATACATCCTATTTTCTGAGTTCACAATATTTATGTACAGCCAATCAGATATCTGCTTTTTCTAAAACAGCATCTTCTCCACCATTTTAGATACCTCTCATTCTACCAACTGACTTACTCAGCTAGAGACGTCTTTTGATTCCTTCCACACATCCCTTCAAAATGCTTACAGTATGGATTGTAGGGCACAGCTATGTTTTCTGGGGAAAAAGGTATGCTGAACGCAGAGGTATTGACAAATACCTAGGTTTGCATAATGTGGATATTAAATGGTTTGCACAGAGAGGATTAAAGTGGCACCAATTGATGCCTTTGGTTAAAAGCTTTTTGCATCTCCAACCCCCTGACCTCATGATTGTGCACTGTGGTGGCAATGACCTAGGCACATTGACTGAGGTAGGGCTGGAAATCCTAATGAAGGATACCTTTGCACAACTGATGGAGTTCACTTCACAGATAAAGGGAACAGAGTATTTCTCAACAACCTTAAGCTGTGCATCCGCACTTACATGTAGCTGCAACAAAGTCACAATGAACACAACAGCTCTTGTTAGAGCCACCCTATAACACAACAGTGAAAGATATATATTTTTTTAACATATATACTCTCTTTAAATATTTTCCGGATTCACGAAGCCGTCGCAAATTCGCAATACAAAAGCACAAATTCAATGTACTATGACACATTTCACTTCTCAAGTTTAACTTTTAATTTATATTTTTTAATCTTATTTCTAACTCTATCAATTTTAATGTGATTATTAACTTCAATCTCACTAGCTCTATAAAAAAGTTCACAACAGCAACACTACCTTCTAAATTGTATACTATATAATTATTTATTTAAGGTGGATCCACGAACCCACCGTGACGTCACACTGGGGGGGCCGCGCTGAGAGCCGTGAAAGGGTCGCGACTCCTACCACGAGATAAAAATAAAATAATTATTGACCACTAGTTCCATAGGCCCATTTTGGCCCCGGGTACCCCATCCCCTAGGGCCACACCATTTCATTACTAATTTTTATTTTTAAGGAGTGGGCGATGCTGCCCCCCTTCCCAGGCCGATTACGGCCCCGGAGACCCCATCCCCCGGAACACAACCTCTTTTTTTTTTTTTTTTTTAAACGAGTGGGGCCAAGCGGCCCCCCCTCGCGGCCATTTTCTGCCCCGGAGACCCCCATCACCCAGGGTATGGCCATCTGTTTTGGCTCCGTGGTCCCGACCAGCTCCTGCCTCCTGCAGGAGCCGGCATACCTCTTTACTACCAGGGAGCTGCTGACATGCAGCTCCCTGAAGGTAAAAAGCAAAGTGTTCCACTGTGAAAAAGTGAGAGCAAAATGCTCTTACTTGTTGACAGTGGAGCACTTGTTGGAACCCCAGGACATTGCTGGAGCCGGCCCTGGGGGTTGGCGGTCCCCAGGGCCATGGAGGGCTCCATGTGCGGCCCTCCTCAAACATGTTAGAAGCCCCGGGGAGGTGGTGGTGCCTGGGGGTCCGCAATGGACCCCCGCATTTAATTAGAGTGTGCCCCGGGGAGGTGGTGGTCCCCGGGGCAGTGTGGGGGGTTCGATGAGGGTGATTCATTAAGCAGGGGCCAAGAAAAAAGGGGGGTCCCAAAACGCATTTTCTCCATGTTAATTTCCATAGGAAAGTTTAGACAAGGCTACAGCCCGAACTGCTGAACGGAATTACGCCACATTTGGCAACAAGGTAGCCCTTGGTTCAGATACCGAAATTGTCTTAAATGGTGTAAATCCGTTCAGTAGTTACTGAAAAATTCATATATTTAGAAATATTAGTATCTGGTGACTGTGGTGGATCTGCAAACCCTCCCGATCACGAGCTTGACTCTGATTGGCTGCCAATACTTCAAACCAGGAAGATTTGGCAGCCATCATGTGACTCGTTTGAACCGAGTCACAAGTAAAAAGGTAAAAAAACAAGAAAAGGGGGCAGGGTAGGAACACCCTGACCCCCTGCTCAGGGGGTCCCACAGGGACCCAGAGGGCCCAAAAAAGCATTTGCATGGGCACGCACCCCCCCACCACCCCAGGCACCGCCACCTCCCTGGGGCTTTTCATTAAAAAAAGCATGGGGAGCTCCTGCCCCATGCCGCCCGGGACATTCAGTAATTATTGGTGGAGGGCTCCTGACCCACTCTCCTTTAAAAATAAATAAATAAACAAAGGCCTAGCCCTGGGGATGGGATCCCCGGGGCCGTAATCGGCCATGGGAGGGGGGCCTCGCACACCCCTCCCTTTTCAATTTTTTTTTAAAATGGCTCAGGCCCCGGGGCATGGGGTCCCCAGGGCCCAAAAGGGTCAAGGGAAGGGGGGGCCACACAGCCCCCTTCCTAAAATAAAATTTTAAAAAAGAAACCGGTAACTCACCGGAGGCCCCGCCTCCTCCCTGCACCACTCTGCAAACGCGCCTCCTGATGCGCTCTAGGTTGGGGGATGAAGTCCCTGTCGCTACTGAGGGTCCCTTGGGCCAACTAGCTCACCAGGTACCTCCAGTAAGCCCCACACAGTGGAATTTCTGAGAGGTGGTCCGGGGCATGCCCCCTTTTTATACCACTCTGACCACTCTGCAAACTGTTGGTGGGGCCATGAGGTCCCTTTGTATCCTGAGGACCTCAGGGCTGTAGTGGACTTTATCCCCCAAGCAGCAGTGCACCAGGAGGTGTGTTTGCAGAGTGGTGTAAAAAGGGGGTGTGGCCTCTGACCACTCTCAGCAATCCTGCTGTGTGGGGCTTACTAGAAGTAATAGGATGGCTAGGTGACTCCCAGGGACCCTCAGGAGGCAAGGGGACTTCATACCCCAACCAAGAGTGCACCAGAAAGTGTGTTTGTAGAGCGGTGGAGAAAGGGGGCGTGGCCTGTTTCCACCTCTCAGCACTCCCACTGTGTGAGGCTTACTGGAGGTAACAGGTAGGCTAGTTGGCCCCCCAGGACCCTCAGCAGCGAAAGGGACTTCAATCCCCATCCAAGAGCACGCCAGGGAGCACGTTTGCAGAGTGGTGCACAAAGGGGGCATGGCCTTCTAAGAAAACATAGCAATCCTGCTGTGTGGAACTTAAGTGAGGTAATAGGAGGGGTAGTGGGCCCCCAAGGATGTCCTTGGGGGCCAACTACCCCTCCTGTTACCTCCAGTAAGTCCCACACAGTGGGATTGCTAAGAGGTATTCGGATGCCACTCCCCCCTTTCTCCACCACTCTGCAAATGCGCCTCCTGGCACACTAATGGTTTGGGGATGAAGTCCACTTTACTCCTGAGGGACTTTGGGGGCCAGGAAGCCCTCCTGGTACCTCCTGTAAGTCCCATGCAGCGTAATTCCTAAGCGTTGGTCGGAGGCCCAGCCCCCTTTTTCCACCACTCTACAAACGCGACTACTAGTTAAAGAAGCATTTGCTTTGTAATAGGTCTCGCATTTGCGAGAGTAAGAGCTATTGGCGTTGTGAATGTAACATTTTTTTACTAATGTTTTTCAGAGTGGAGTGGATGTACGTTATATGTAGTGGAATTATGTGGTTTGTTGTGCAGTGAAAATATGTGGATATAAAGTATGTGGTATTTAGTGTATAGGAATTATGTAGAGTGGGATTATGTGTTATGGAGAGTAATTATGTGGTATGGGAGTCTGTGTTGTGGAGTGGTAACCTCAGGTTTAGTGTTCCTCGTTTCCATAGAAGCTAAACTATAAACTCAATAAGACAAAAAAAAAAAGAACCACTGAGGAGCACTTCTGGACCTAGTCAGACGTATGAGCAGGACCACTGGAATTCAAATTCAAATTCAAATTCAAAAAAGCTTTATTCGATTTTTAGTACAAAAAAATCATAAAAGCTTACATACAAATTAATACGAATCATTAAAAAAATGGCCATACTTAAAAAACATCCAAATTACATTATACACATAGAATTTTTTTTAAAACTTTATCTAAAATCTATTTAGACTAAAAACATCTGGCATCAACAATTTAATTTCCAGTTCATTTAAGTCTCCTAACTATTTAATATCATGATTTCATTACAACAACCTTACATGTAATTAATAATTTATTAAGACAAAGAATATAAGTCTCACCAGAAAAGTTCCTAGCAAGGTCCAATCTCAATTCGTTTTCTATAATGAATCATGCTCTTCAGAAATGATGCAATATTATTAGTGACTATCTCGTTATCTAAATACTGAAGAGCAATGAACGCTGGACGGCACTGCCTCAATCCCCATATTTTTAATATTGGTTTAATCCATCTTTTCCTTAATGCCAGATAAAATTTGCAGAATAGTACGACATGTATAGTCGATTGTGGTGACACCCCATCACAGGGGCAATTTGGTAAATTTAATGACCAGTCATTAATCATCGGAAAACTGACCAAGCGGTGAAATACACTCAGTCTAAATCGTATAAGTACAAATCTGTCGTAACTGCGTGGACTAAAAAGCAAATATGGCTGGATGAAAGGGGAAATACATATCTGTTGGTTCAATTGGACGGTTGTTTTTACTGCCTCACTAGTGAATCTAATTACTTCCAGGTGATGCATACACCGTTTTTTAAAATCACTTTTTGAAATTTTACTCATTGTCTGGGGATTTATATAAAATTCTGGTTCTCCTATATCATTCATGAATTTCTTTATATATCTTAACCATCTTATCTCTATAGTATGTTCCAAATTTAGGCTGTCCCGTAGTACAAACTGGTTGAAAGAGGATTTTTGTGAGGTCCAGATCCTGTGCCACAACATGACTGGTTGCATCTTTATAGTATCTGAAATGAATGGCAAACCAAGTTCCGTGTGGCAGATAAAAGTAGATGTTGTTTTCGGGACTGCTAAAAGATACCTTAAAAGGCGTTCTCCACTTTCTGTATGTCGGTGACCTCACAATAACCCCAAATCCCTGCCCCATAAATAGCTGAGGTTATACACTTTGCCTTGTAAATTTTTATTAATTCGTTTGGGGGCCTCTTGCCCAATTTTTGTGCAAACTTAACAAGTGCTGTTGTAGTTCTCATAAACAAAAGCTTTCTAGTAGAAACGGCTTGACGCCATGAGCCTTTATCATCAAATAAAATTCCTAAGTAGGGGTAAGTGGGGGTTGTCATCAATTTCTTATTATCTAAAAAGATATCTTTCTGCTTTTTGCCTCCCTTTCCACAATTCATCAGATAGGTTTTAGAAGCATTAATTTTAAGATCCAGATTTTCCATGAAACCATTATAAGAATTAAGTGCTCTTTGTAGAGCTAATGGGGTCCTAGCCATTATGACGGCATCATCCGCGTATAATAACACGGGAATCGGTCGTTTTTCCAGCTGGGGAAATCCTGGCCCCCTTCCAACATCGCTTTTTCCAGGCCATTGGTATATAATGTGAAGAGAAAGGGTGCCAGGACACAGCCCTGTCTTACCCCTCTCTCCACCGGAAAAAGCTCCGTACACTCTCCATTAGATCCATAACGAACTCGGGCTTTTGCGTCCGAGTAAAGAGCTTTAAAAAATGAATTATTGAGACCTCGACCCCCATTAATTCTAAAATTCTCCATAATTTCTTATGCGATACACAATCAAAGGCGGCGGAAAGATCGACAAACGCCAGATAGATTTTCCCCTTCTTTGCTTTTGTGTATTTCTCAATTACAATGGATAAATTTAGGCCCTGATCAATGGTACTCAAACCCTCCCTGAATCCGAACTGCAGATCTGATAGGATATTATTATCCCCTGCCCATTGTTGTAGGCGGTTTAGAATTATTCTGCCCGCTACCTTCCCTAATGAATCTAATAGAGAGATGGGTCGGTAGCATGCTGGATCCTGTCTGTCCCCTTTCTTATAAATTGGTACCATGATCGATTCGGTCCATGTTTCAATTATCCCTTTTGCACTAGCAGCATTTAGCACACATGTCAATAGTGGAGCCCAGAGTTCGATGTTATGTTTATAGATATCTACGGGGACCCCATCAGGCCCTGGGGCCTTGCTGCCCTTGCTAGCTTGTAGAGCTGATTGAACTTCTTTTAAGGTGAAGAGGACTTCCAATGGATAATTTATTGGATGTGGGTTTGATCTAAGGGAACCATCTTGATCTCCATCACAATCCCCATTGAGGCGAAAGATGGTTGAGAAGTGGTTCACCCACTGTGTTTCATCGATTGCTACTTCAATCGAGGGAATTACTTCTGTACACAGGAATGGAGATCTTACCGCACGCCAAAATGCGCAACTATCTTTATTAAGGCTTGCGTTATGCAGGTCTACCCAAGATTTTTCTTTTATTTCTAATTTCCGCATTTTAACTGCGCGGGTGTATGCCTTCCTGCACTGCTTTATTTCGTCCATATCCCTTTCCTTCTTATGTAGTGCTCTTTTTAAATCCGAGTGCGCTTTAGTGCAATCTGAGCCAAACCACCCCTTTTTACCCCTAGCCCCATGTTTTATCTCAATTTTCAGGGAATTTTTTATTGCTACGGTAATCTGAGCAAAACCACTGAGGACCTCCTCCTGACTTATAGTTTCATTTAAACAATTCATTATAGAGTCTAGCGTTTTCGTAACCACCAGATTTGTTATTTTTCCAGGATCAACCTTTTCCCACTTTAAGGAATAACCATTCCTTTTATCCATAAGTAATTTTGGGGCCATCAGCATCCTATCATTATGTGAATTTTGCGTTGTCATTTTGAGAAATATTTTCAGACTCCGAGGGAAATGGTCACTAATAGATATCTTATGTACTTTAAAGCCTCTCACACGATGAGAATAACAATTCGAGAATAAGATAAAATCGATAATGGAACTAAAGCCTCTGCCATTAAAAGTCTGTGTAAACGGGACGGAAGGAGTCCTAAGAATATTGACAAAACCTAAATCTAGCAAAAAAGAATCTCATTTAGTGCGTTTCCCACTGCATTATGTGGGAAATGGAAGAGGTTCCTATCTTCCTCGTCCATTAAACCACATACTACATCTTTATTAAGTGAACATAAAGTAATATTAAAATCCCCACCCCAGACAAACATCGTATTCTCCAGATTGGAATTCTGAATTTTCTGCAATGTATATCTTAGCTGCTTCAATATATCCACCACTTTTTCCTTAGCAGCATTGTTATAAAAATTCACTAAGGTCGTTGTGTTACCTTTAGCCAATTTCAGAGTAATAATTTGGTAGTTAGGTTCTGAGGCTATAAACAGAATTTCCTTTATTGATAGCATATTTGAAATATAAATCGATAGACCGCCCTTAGGCCTCCCTGAATTGATGGTATAGCAGGTGTATGGTATGTTTTGTAACCTACTATGTGCAATTCCTTTACAGACCATGTCTCTTGCAGACAGAAAATTTCAAATGTTCTTATAAAATCTAAAAAGAGATGATTCATTAACTTGGAGGCTAAACCCGCTATATTCCAGAAAAGAATTTCCCTTATACCAACCTTCGTTGATGAAGCCCTACACAATATACTGGGTAAATTAGCAGACACACTGACCTTTTCAGGTTCACAATCTATACCCTGACTGTTAATAATGGGAGTACTAGGTATAGAACTACTGTTTGATTCGACTACGCGTTTTTCACTTATTTTTCGACATCCGCCGAACATGAGTCATCTAATCTCAGTTCTACTTGCCCCAGTTTATCAGATACCTGTTTATTCCTCCCTAAGATCTGAGGGTTAGAAACCATCGGTATTACTAGATGGCCCAGTCAATCTATTTCCTCCAAGGATGGAAGGATGGCAAAGCGATTTTCCACCGATATGCTATATACAGACTGTATATTATCCTCATTATGTGTTGCTTGATTAAAATTACCCGTAGTTGTGCTAGGGCGACTTCTCATTGAGACAGGATATGGCTGGTAAAAGAAGCTAAGCGGTAGAATAATAATTCCTCCCCCTGCCGTATTACTAATCCTCCCCACTGTCAGTATCTTTTCCACAAGCTGGGGAGTACAAAATGTCAACACCACACAATCTCCTGGTAGACTTTTCCTATCATTACCTACCCATCTCACCCTACGTGCCATTTTAAATTCCCTGAAAAGTTGTACCGTGGGCCCTGCTCTCAAGCCTAACCAGTGCAGTGATTTGTTTCTTAACGTTTCCCATGACTCCGTCTCCTGTTTCCCCAACCTGGGTACGTTCGCCAGTACTACTGTGTACGGTATACAGGCAGGGGGCAAATCTAAGGTGGGGGGTTCAAAGAGGTTAATCTTTCCATCATGTGGCCTGTTTGTTTGATCCCGGGGAAGTACATTATGCTGTTTAGGGAGGATAGGGCCTTCCTTTGCAATCACAGTTAATTCCTTTTGCAGAGAAGCAGGGTTGTGTGGAGGGTTATTGGTTTTATTCAAACATAAAGAGCGCGGCGGTTTAGTCTTAAGTTCATTCTGATTCCTCCACTGAGTTGTAGCTATTTCCTCACTTAATTGCTCTGGAACTTTGAGAGGATCTAGGGAACTAATTACTTCAGCGTTACCTTTTAATCTATGTGCCATCTTAGCTTGACTATCTTCCTTTATCCCACCCGCAGTTTTTTGAATTAACACCTCCACCTGACTCAGCCTTTCCTCTATACTCGAGAAGGAACCCCTCAGGAAAAGTTCTAAATTTTGTATTAAATCTATCAGCGTGACCAGCTCCTCTTTATGAGTTTTGGTTTTGGGCCTCGGACCTTGCTCTTGAGTTTTTCTTACTGTGGCCTTTTTTGCCCCGAACACTCTTTTCCCAGATTTATCTATAGTAACCTTATTAGACCCATTTTTAAAAAAAATGTCCTCCCCCCTGCCTATTTTATTTTCCAATTTATTATTTATCTTCTTTTTCCTCTTTTGCGGGGGTTGAGTGAAAGAATCTGGATCGCTTTGTATGGTTTCAATATCAGTTACTGCCACAAGGATGCAGCCATTCTGGGTTGGAACCGCCTGAGTTTCATCTCCTTGTTCAATCCTATTATTTGGAGTTGCCGATACAATTGGCACACCATTTGCTATTGACTGCTCCACCGTAGTTATTTGTTTCTCTATGGCCCCCATTGCCCCTGTCAGATAGCTCAGAAGCGTTTGATTTTTAGGTACTTTTACGTCTTTCCCCTTTTTAGTATCATCTGAAATATGCTTTCTTTTCCCCATTATGTAAAATATACAATTAACTCCTCCGGTTGTAGATCATCAACACTATGCTCGTGGAATGAAAAGGCACGTATTAAATAAACAATTGTTACCGTATGTCCAGAGTCTTATTCGAACATGGCCAAATCAGTCAAGGGACCAAGAGAGTAGGCCCAGCCCGGCCTCCTTCGGCCTCTGACGGGCACAGACGGGCCCGCCCTTTGCCCGGGCTTAGCCCGCGCGCGTCCCGCGCTGCGTTAGCCCTCCCGCAGTTTTGAGCGCTTCCAGGCGCTAGATGGTGACGCGGTGGGCGGGCGTGAGCCGCAGAGCAAGCTGGGTGTTGCGGTCCTCCTGGACCGAGCGGGAGAACTGAAGCTTTGGAGTGGCAGGAGCAGAACCCGCACTGCGGTAGCCCTCCCGCAGTTTTGAGCGCTTCCAGGCGCTAGATGGTGATGCGGTGGGCGGGCGTGAGCCGCAGAGCAAGCTGGATGTTGCGGTCCTCCTGGACCGAGCGGGAGAACTGAAGCTTTGGAGTGGCAGGAGCAGAACCCCTGAAAAAGGAATTAACTGTGACTGCAAAGGAAGGCCCTATCCTCCCTAAACAGCATAACGTACTTCCCCGGGATCAAACAAACAGGCCACATGATGGAAAGATTAACCTCTTTGAACCCCCCACCTTAGATTTGCCCCCTGCCTGTATACCGTACACAGTAGTACTGGCGAACGTACCCAGGTTGGGGAAACAGGAGACGGAGTCATGGGAAACGTTAAGAAACAAATCACTGCACTGGTTAGGCTTGAGAGCAGGGCCCACGGTACAACTTTTCAGGGAATTTAAAATGGCACGTAGGGTGAGATGGGTAGGTAATGATAGGAAAAGTCTACCAGGAGATTGTGTGGTGTTGACATTTTGTACTCCCCAGCTTGTGGAAAAGATACTGACAGTGGGGAGGATTAGTAATACGGCAGGGGGAGGAATTATTATTCTACCGCTTAGCTTCTTTTACCAGCCATATCCTGTCTCAATGAGAAGTCGCCCTAGCACAACTACGGGTAATTTTAATCAAGCAACACATAATGAGGATAGTATACAGTCTGTATATAGCATATCGGTGGAAAATCGCTTTGCCATCCTTCCATCCCTGGAGGAAATAGATTGACTGGGCCATCTAGTAATACCGATGGTTTCTAACCCTCAGATCTTAGGGAGGAATAAACAGGTATCTGATAAACTGGGGCAAGTAGAACTGAGATTAGATGACTCATGTTCGGCGGATGTCGAAAAATAAGTGAAAAACGCGTAGTCGAATCAAACAGTAGTTCTATACCTAGTACTCCCATTATTAACAGTCAGGGTATAGATTGTGAACCTGAAAAGGTCAGTGTGTCTGCTAATTTACCCAGTATATTGTGTAGGGCTTCATCAACGAAGGTTGGTATAAGGGAAATTCTTTTCTGGAATATAGCGGGTTTAGCCTCCAAGTTAATGAATCATCTCTTTTTAGATTTTATAAGAACATTTGAAATGTTCTGTCTGCAAGAGACATGGTCTGTAAAGGAATTGCACATAGTAGGTTACAAAACATACCATACACCTGCTATACCATCAATTCAGGGGAGGCCTAAGGGCGGTCTATCGATTTATATTTCAAATATGCTATCAATAAAGGAAATTCTGTTTATAGCCTCAGAACCTAACTACCAAATTATTACTCTGAAATTGGCTAAAGGTAACACAACGACCTTAGTGAATTTTTATAACAATGCTGCTAAGGAAAAAGTGGTGGATATATTGAAGCAGCTAAGATATACATTGCAGAAAATTCAGAATTCCAATCTGGAGAATACGATGTTTGTCTGGGGTGGGGATTTTAATATTACTTTATGTTCACTTAATAAAGATGTAGTATGTGGTTTAATGGACGAGGAAGATAGGAACCTCTTCCATTTCCCACATAATGCAGTGGGAAACGCACTAAATGAGATTCTTTTTTGCTAGATTTAGGTTTTGTCAATATTCTTAGGACTCCTTCCGACCCGTTTACACAGACTTTTAATGGCAGAGGCTTTAGTTCCATTATCGATTTTATCTTATTCTCGAATTGTTATTCTCATCGTGTGAGAGGCTTTAAAGTACATAAGATATCTATTAGTGACCATTTCCCTCTGAGTCTCAAAATATTTCTCAAAATGACAACGCAAAATTCACATAATGATAGGATGCTGATGGCCCCAAAATTACTTATGGATAAAAGGAATGGTTATTCCTTAAAGTGGGAAAAGGTTGATCCTGGAAAAATAACAAATCTGGTGGTTACGAAAACGCTAGACTCTATAATGAATTGTTTAAATGAAACTATAAGTCAGGAGGAGGTCCTCAGTGGTTTTGCTCAGATTACCGTAGCAATAAAAAATTCCCTGAAAATTGAGATAAAACATGGGGCTAGGGGTAAAAAGGGGTGGTTTGGCTCAGATTGCACTAAAGCGCACTCGGATTTATAAAGAGCACTACATAAGAAGGAAAGGGATATGGACGAAATAAAGCAGTGCAGGAAGGCATACACCCGCGCAGTTAAAATGCGGAAATTAGAAATAAAAGAAAAATCTTGGGTAGACCTGCATAACGCAAGCCTTAATAAAGATATTTGCGCATTTTGGCGTGCGGTAAGATCTCCATTCCTGTGTACAGAAGTAATTCCCTCGATTGAAGTAGCAATCGATGAAACACAGTGGGTGAACCACTTCTCAACCATCTTTCGCCTCAATGGGGATTGTGATGGAGATCAAGATGGTTCCCTTAGATCAAACCCACATCCAATAAATTATCCATTGGAAGTCCTCTTCACCTTAAAAGAAGTTCAATCAGCTCTACAAGCTAGCAAGGGCAGCAAGGCCCCAGGGCCTGATGGGGTCCCCGTAGATATCTATAAACATAACATCGAACTCTGGGCTCCACTATTGACATGTGTGCTAAATGCTGCTAGTGCAAAAGGGATAATTGAAACATGGACCGAATCGATCATGGTACCAATTTATAAGAAAGGGGACAGACAGGATCCAGCATGCTACCGACCCATCTCTCTATTAGATTCATTAGGGAAGGTAGCGGGCAGAATAATTCTAAACCGCCTACAACAATGGGCAGGGGATAATAATATCCTATCAGATCTGCAGTTCGGATTCAGGGAGGGTTTGAGTACCATTGATCAGGGCCTAAATTTATCCATTGTAATTGAGAAATACACAAAAGCAAAGAAGGGGAAAATCTATCTGGCGTTTGTCGATCTTTCCGCCGCCTTTGATTGTGTATCGCATAAGAAATTATGGAGAATTTTAGAATTAATGGGGGTCGAGGTCTCAATAATTCATTTTTTAAAAGCTCTTTACTCGGACGCAAAAGCCCGAGTTCGTTATGGATCTAATGGAGAGTGTACGGAGCTTTTTCTCTTGCCTCTTTCTATAGTACTCCTGCCTCATTCTGCACCTCTGTTGCTTCTCTCTGCACTTCTCTTGCCTCATTCTGCACTCCTCTTGCCTCTTTCTGCACCTCTGATGGTTCTTTCTGCCCTTATCTTGCTTTTTTCTGCATCTCTCTTGCTTCTTTTTGTACCCCTCTTGCCTCTTTTTGCACCCCTCTTTCCTCTCTCTGCACCTCTATTGTCTGTTTCTGAAACTCTCTTGCCTCTTTCTGCAGTTCTCTTCTCTCATTCTGCACCTCTGTTGCTTCTTTCTGCACCCCTCTTGCCAGTTTCTGCACCTCACTTGCCTCTTTCTGCACCTCTCTTGCCTCTTTCTGCACCTCTCTTGCCTCTTTCTGTACCTCACTTGCCTCTTTCTGCACTTCTGTTGCCTCTTTCTGCACCTCTGTTGATTCTTTCTGCACTTCTCTTGCTTCTCCTCTCTTGCCTCTTTCTGCAATTCTCTTGCTTCTTTCTGCACCTCTTTTGCTTCCTTCTGCACTTCTCTTGCCTCTTTCTTTACCCCTCTTGCCTCTTTCTGCACATTTGATGGTTCTTTCTGTACTGCTCTTGCTTCTTTCTGCACCTCTCTTGCAAATTTCTGCACCACTCCTGCTTCTTTCTGCACCCCTCTTGCACCACTGTTCCCTTTTACTGCACTTCTTTTACCTGTTTCTGCAACTCTCTTGCCTCTTTCTGCAGTTCTCTTGCTTCCTTCTGCACCTCTGTTGCTTCTTTCTGCACTTCTCTTGCCTCTTTCTGCACCACTCTTGCCTCTTTCTGCACCGTTGTTGCTTCTTTCTGCAATTCTCTTGCTTTTTTCAGTACCTCTCTTGCTACTTTCTGCACCCCTCTTGCATCTTTCTGCAACTCTCTTGCCTCTTTCTGCACCTCTCTTGCCTCTTTCTGTACTTCTCTTGCCTCTTTCTGCACCTCTGTTGCTTCTTTCTGGACTTCTCTTGCTTTTTCTGCACCTCTCTTGCTTCTTTCTGCACCCCTGTAGCCTCTTTCTACAATCGTCTTCCCTCTTTCTGCACCTCTCTTATCTCTTGATGCAACTCTCTTGCCTCTTTCTGCAGTTCTCTTGCCTCTTTCTGCACCTCTTTTGCTTCTTTTTGCACTTCTCTTGGCTCTTTCTGCACCCCTCTTGCCTCTTTCTGCACATTTGTTGGTTCTTACTGCACTGCTCTTGTTTCTTTCTGCACCTCTCTTGCCTCTGTCTGCACCCCTGGTCCCTTTTTCTGCACCTCTTTTACCTGTTCCTGCCACTCTCTTGCTTCTTTCTGCAGTTCTCTTGCTTCCTTCTGCACCTCTGTTGCTTCTTTCTATACTTCTCTTGCCTCTTTCCGCATCCCTCTTGCCTCTTTCTGCACCCCTGTTGCTTCTTTCTGCACTTCTCTTACTTCTTTCTGTACCTCTCTTGCTTCTTTCTGCACCCCTCTTGCCTGTTACTGCACCCCTCTTCCCTCTTTCGGCACTTCTCTTGCCTCTTTCTTTACCTCTATTCCTTCATTCTGCACTTCTCTTGCTTCTTTCTGTACCCTTCTTGCCTCTTTCTGTAGCCCTCTTCTCCCTTTCTGCACCTCTTGCCTCTTTCTGCACCTCTCTTTCCTCTTTCTGCACCCCTCTTCCTTCTTTCTGTACCTCGCTTGCCTCTTTCTGCAGTTCTCTTGCATCTTTCTGCACATCTGTTGCTTCTTTCTGCACTTCACTTGCTTTTTTCTGCACCTCTCTTGCTTCTTTCTGCAAACCTCTTGCCTCTTTCTGCACCTATTATGCTTCTTTCTGCACTTCTTTTGCTTTTTTCTGCACTTTTCTTGCTTCTTTCTCCACCCCTCTTGCCTCTTTCTGCACCCCTCCTCCCTCTTTCTGTACCTCTCGTGCCTCTTTCTGCTCCTCTCTTGCCTCTTTCTGCAGTTTTCTGGCCTCTTTCTACACTTCTCTTGCCTCTTTCTTTACTTCTCTTGCCTTTTTCTGCACATTTCTTACTCTTTTTGAACCTCTCTTGTTTTTTTGTGCAATTCTCTTGCCCCTGTCTGTACTTCTCTTGCCTTTCTGTATTCAAATGGGAAGTGCAAGCTGTCAAGTTTAAAGGTCTGCGTGCTGTCATGACTGAGGTATATGTCTACTTGTACATGTATTCTCACATGTGTTATGCATCTGAAGATGGGAGCTGAAAACGTAGGTAGCTTCTCCTATAGGTTGTTAAATGTTCTCACTTCTGCTCTGTCATTCGGTTGCACAGGCAGACGTGTCTTAAGTATATAGGTGTTATAGAGCCCCTCAAATATACTATTGAATACCCATGTGCCCTGTATTATGGGCAGAAAGAAATACATACACCTTTTTGTACACAAATTTACAGAGTATGCTGTTCAAGTATTTGTATGTTTATTTTTAAGTAACATGTCACTACGTAAAAGCAGAAACACACGCATGCACACCTTCACAAACTTGGTCAGACTTACAACAGTGATATGGTTAGGATTGCTGTTTTACATTTGGCAGGCCTAACATTCTGAGCAGTCGATGAATAGTGACCCTTCAAGAGAAAAGTGAGGTTTAATACATCTTGGGAGAAGGATTAGTGATTAGGCTACATTGTATGAGTCTGTGGAAAGGTACAGTCAAAGTAGGCCTCTTTCTGCATGTCTGTTGCTTCTTTCTGCATTTCTCTTGCTTCCTCCTGCACCGTTCTTGCTTCTTTTTGCACCCCTCTTGCCTGTTACTGCACCCCTCTTCCCTCTTTCGGCACTTCTCTTGCCTCTTTCTTTACCTCTGTTCCTTCATTCTGCACTTCTCTTGCTTCTTTCTGTACCCTTCTTGCCTCTTTCTGCAGCCCTCTTCCCTCTTTCTGCACCTCTTGCCTCTTTCTGCACCTCTCTTTCCTCTTTCAGTACCCCTCTTCCCTCTTTCTGTACCTCGCTTGCCTCTTTCTGCAGTTCTCTTGCATCTTTCTGCACATCTGTTGCTTCTTTCTGCACTTCTCTTGCTTCTTTCTCCACCTTTCTTCCTCTTTCTGGACTTCTGTTGCCTCTTTTTGCATTTTTCTAGCTTCTTTCTGCACCTTTCTTCCTCTTTCTTCACATCTCTTCCCTCTTTCTAGACTTCTCTTGCGTCTTTCTGAGCCTTTCTTCCTCTTTTTCTACATGTTCTACCTATGTAGGCATAGTTAGAATTTAGCATTTAAAAAACCTTAGAAATTCACTGAAAAAAACATAGGTTTCAGGGATGTTATAGTTAGGGATTAGCATTTAAAAAACCTTAGAAATTCATTGAAAAAACCACAGGTTTCAGAGATGTTATAGTGAGGAATTAGCATTTAAAAAACTTTAGATATTCACTGAAAAAACCACAGGTTTCAGGGACGTTATAGTTAGGCTGACATTTCACTCGTACAAAACCAGAGAAATTCAGCTGTTATAGTTAGTTGAGCTAACTATAACTCGCGCCCCCAATGCACTGCTGATGACGTCACATATTAAATCACTTGTGACATGGTCAGTGACACCATGGATGACATCACTGATGACATCTCAAATGACATCACTGATGACATCACTGATAACTCATACACCCATACAGACACTCACACACTGCCACTCACCCATAGAGTTACTCACACACCTAGTCAGTCTCCCAAAGAATCAATCACACTGCCATTTACTCACCTATACAGCTATACACACACCACCTCACTTATTCATACAGATACTAACACATACTCACTCTCTTCTACAATCATTGACACAAGCACACACTCATGCATACAGCCACTCTCACAATCACTCACTCTAAAATATAGTCACTTATATACTCCAACACTCACATATACCGCCTTTCACATATGCAGTTACTCACACATATACTACTGAGACATCCATTCACTCACCAACACAGCCATAAGCACACTCACTCACCCATTCAGCCCCTCGCAGATCCACTCATGAACCCATACATACACCCATTGAATCACCCACTCAAACATCCATGCAGGGATATATGCTCCAAGGTGTATTGAAGAATGAGTAGGTGTATGAGTGTCTGGATGGATGATTTACTGGATGCGTGACTGACTGTATAAGTGAGTGATTAAACATGTCTTAGTGAATGCATGGGCAAATCACCTATCTGTGAGAATGTCTGTATCAGTCTGTCAGTTGGTGTGTAAGTGGCTGCATGGCTTGGTGAGTAGCTACATGAGTGTCTATATGGGTTAATGATTGGTTGTCTGAGTACCGGTATGGGTGCCTGAGTCTCTGTGTGGGTGGGTATGACTCCCTTCATGGACATGTGAGTGGGTGATTCACTGGGTGTATGGGTTCATGAGTGCACCACCGAAAGGCTGCATGGGTGAGTGAGTGTGCGTATGACTTTGTTGGTGAGTGTATGGATGTCTCAGTGGAATATGGGTGAGTAACTGAATATGTGAAAAGCAGTATCTGTGAGAATGGAGTATATAAGTGACTGTATGTGTGACTGAGTGATTGTGAGAGTGGCAATATGGGTGAGTGTGTGCTTATTTCAGTGATTGTAGAAGAGAGTAGGTATGTGTTACGATCTGTATGAATACGTGAGGTGGTGTGTGTATAACTGTATAGGTGAGTAAATGGCAGTGTGATTTATTCTTTGGGTGACTGACTAGGTATGTGAGCAACTTTATGGGTGAGTGGCGGTGTGTGAGTGTCTGTATGGGTGTATTAGTGCATATATCAGTAGCTGATTGGAGATGTACTAACTGGTATTGGTGTGTCTTGTTTTGAAAAAGGTTGTCTGTATTATAGAGTGGGTGTATGAAAGGTGATATTAAGGTGTGAGGATGTGCATCTGATATTAAGTGGATGATGTCATCAGTGATGTCATTTGAGATGTAATCAGTGATGTCATCAGTGATGTCACTGACAATGTCATGAGTGATGTAATATGTGACATCATCAGCAGTGCATTGCTGGGGCGCAAGTTATAGAAAGCTCAAGAAACTATAACGGCTGAATTTCCCTGAAACCTGTGATTTTTTTCAGTGAATATCTAAGGTTTTTTAAATGCTAATTCTTAACTATAATGTCCCTGAAACCTCTGTTTTTTTCAGTGAATTTCTAAGGTTTTTTAATTGCTAAATTCTAACTATGCCTACATAGGTAGGACATGTACAGAAAGAGGAAGAAAGGCGCAGAAAGAAGCAAGAGAAGTGCAGAAAGATGCAAGAGAGGTAGAGAAAGAGGAAGAAATGTGCAAAAAAAAGCAAGAAAAATGCAGAAAGAGGCAACAGAAGTCTGGGAAGAGGAAGAAAGGTGCAGAAAGAAGGAAGAGAAGTGCATAAGGAAGCAACAGAGGTGCAGAAAGAGGCCTACTTCGACTGTACCTTACCAGAGACTCATACAAAGTAGCCTAATCACTAATCCTTCTCCCAAGATGTATTAAACCTTACTTTTCTCTTGAAGGTTCACTATTCATCGACTGCTCAAAATGTTGGGCCTACCAAATGTAAAACAGTAATCCTAACCATATAACTGTTGTAAGTCTGACCAAGTTTGTGAAGGTATACATGCGTGTGTCTCTGCTTTTACCTAGTGACATGTTACATAAAAATAAACATACAAATACTTGAATAGCTGTGTTTCAAACAGCATACTCTGTAATTTTGTGTACAAAAAGGTAGAAGCAAGAGAAGTGCCCAAAGAAGCTACAGAGGTGCAGGAAGAGGGAAAAGGGGAGCAGAAAGAGGCAAGAGAAGTGCAGACAAAAGCAAACAGACGTGCAGAAAGATGCAAGAGAAGTGCAGAAAGAGGCAACAGAGGTGCAGAAACAGGCAGGAGAGGTGCAGAAAGAGGGAACAGGGGTGCAGAATGAGGCAAGAAAGATACAGAAAGTGGGACGACGGGTGCAGAAAGAGGCAAGAAGGGTGCAGAAAGAAGCAAGTGAGGTGCAGAAAGAGGCAACAGAGGTGCAGAAAGAGGCAATACAGATGCAGAAATAGGCAAGAAAAGTGCGGAAAGAGGCAAGAGAAGTGCAGAAAGAAGCAACAGAGGTGCAGAAAGACGCCTACTTCGACTGTACCTTACCAGAGACTCATACAAAGTAGCCTAATCACTAATCCTTCTCCCAAGATGTATTAAACCTCACTTTTCTCTTGAAGGTTCAATATTCATCGACTGCTCAGAATGTTAGGCCTACCAAATGTAAAACAGCAATCCTAACCATATCACTGTTGTAAGTCTGACCAAATTTGTGAAGGTATGTAAGTGTGTGTCTCTGCTTTTACCTAGTGCCATGTTACATAAAAATAAACATACAAATACTTGAATACCTGTGTTTCAAACAGCATACTCTGTAAATTTGTGTACAAAAAGGTAGAAGCAAGAGAAGTGCAGAAAGAAGCAACAGAGGTGCAGAAAGAGGGAAGAGGGGTGCAGAAAGAGGCAAGAGAAGTGCAGAAAGAAACAACAGATGTGCAGAAAGAGGCAGGAGAAGTGCAGAAAGAGGCAACAGAGGTACAGAAACAGGCAGGAGAAGTGCAGAAAGAGGGAACAGGGGTGCAGAAAGAGGCAAGAGAGGTACAGAAAGAGAAAAGACGGGTGCAGAAAGAGGCAAGAGGGGTGCAGAAAGAAGCAAGTGAGGTGAAGAAATAGGCAACAGAGGTGCAGAGAGAGGCAAGACAGATGCAGAAACAGGCAAGAGAAGTGCAGAAAGAGGCAAGAAAAGTGCTGAAAGAAGCAACAGAGGTGCAGAAAGAAGCAAGAGAAGTGATGAAAGAGTCAAGAGAGTTGCAGAAAATAACATGAGAGGTGCATAAAAAGCAAGAGAAGTGCAGAAAGAGGCATGTGAGGTGCAGAAAGAGGCAACAGAAGTGCAGAAAGAGGCAAGAGAAGTGCAGAAAGAAGCAAAAGAGGTAGAGAAAGAGGCAAGAGAGATGCATAAAGAGGCAAGAGATGTGCAGAAAAAGGGAAGAAGTATGCAGAAAGCAGCATGACAGGTGCAGAAAGAAGCAAGAGAAGGGCAGAAAGAAGCAAGAGAGGTACAGAAAGAGGGAAAAGGGGTGCAGAAAAAGGCTAGAGCGGTGCAGAAAGAGGAAAGAGAAGTGCAGAAAGTAGCAACAGAGGTGCAGAAAGCGGGGAGACAAGTGCAAAAAGAGGCAAGACGGGTACAGAAAGAAGCAAGAGAGGTACAGAAAGAAGCAAGAGAAGTGCAGAAAGAAGCAACAGGGGTGCAGAAGTAGGCAAGAGAACTGCAGAAAGAGGGAAGACAAGTGCAAAAAGAGGCAAGATGGGTACAGAAAGAAGCAAGAGAGGTACAGAAAGAAGCAAGAGAAATGCAGAAAGAAGCAACAGGGGTGCAGAAAAAGGTGAAAGGGGTGCAGAAAGAGGCAAGAGAAGTACAGAAAGAAGCAACAGAGGTGCAGAAAGAAGCAACAGCAGTGCAGAAATAACCAACAGAGGTGCAGAAAGAGGCAAGAGGGGTGCAGAAAGAGGCAAGAGAAGTGCAGAAAGAAGGAAAAGAGGTGCAGAAAGAGGCAAGAGAAGTGCAGAAAAAAGGCAAGAGAGATGCAGAAAGAGGCAGGAGAGGTGCACATAGAGGCAAGAGGGATACAGAAAGAGGCAAGTAGGCTGCAGAAAGAAGCAAGAGAAGTGCAGAAAGAAGCAACAGAGGTGCTGAAAGAGGCAAGAGGGGTGCAGAAAGAGGCAAGAGGGGTACAGAAAGAGGCAAGTAGGATGCAGAAAGAAGCAAGAGAAGTGCAGAAAGAAGCAACAGAGGTGCTGAAAGAGGCAAGAGTGGTGCAAAAAGAGGCAAGAGAAGTGCAGAAAGAAGCAACAGAGGTGCAGAGAGAGGCAAGAGAGGTGCATAAACAGGCAGGAACGGTGCAGAAAGAGGGAACAGGGGTGCAGAAAGAGGCAAGAGGTACACAGAAATATGCAAGAGAAGTGCTCAAAGAAGCAAGAGCAGTGCAGAAAGAACCAACAGAGGTGCAGAAAGAGGCAAGAGGGGTGTAGAAAGAGGTAGGAGAGGTACACAATGAGGCAAGAGGGGTACAGAAAGAGGCATGATGGGTACAGAAAGAAGGAAGAGAAGTGCAGAAAGAAGCAACAGAGGTGCTGAAAGAGACAAGAAGGGTACAGAAAATGGCAAGAGAACTACAGAAAGCGGCAAGAGGGATGCAGAAAGAGACAAGAGAGGTACAGAATCAGGCAGGAGAGGTGCAGAAAGAAGCATGAGAAGTGCAGAAAGGAGCAAGAGAGGTGCAGAAAGAGGCTAGAGAGATGCAGAAAGAGGCAAGAGAGGTGCAGAAAGAGGCAAAAGAGGTGCAGAAAGAGGCAAGAGAGGTGCAGAAAAAGGGAAGAGGGTACAGAAAGAAGCAATAGGGAAGCAGAAAGAGGCAAGAGAAATGCATAAAGAAGCAAGAGAGGTGCAGAAAGAGCCAAGAGGGGTGCAGAAAGAAACAAGAGAGGTGCAGAAATAGGAAAGACAAGTGCAGAAAGAAGCAACAGGGGTGCAGAAAAAGGCTAGAGGGGTGCGTAAAGAGACAAGAGAAGTGCAGAAAGAAGCAACAGAGTTGAAGAAGGAGGCAAGAGAATAGCAGAAAGAGGCAAAAGAGTTGCATAAACAGGCAGAAAGGGGGCAGAAAGAGGGAACAGGGTGCACACAGAAGCAAGAGAAGTGCAGAAAGAGGGAAGAGTGGTGCAGAAAGAGGCAAGAGGGGTGCAGAAATTTGCAAGAGAGGTGCGGAAAGAAGCAAGAGCAGTGCAGAAAGAACCAACAGAGGTGCGGAAAGAGGCAAGAGGGTTGCAGAAAGAGGCAAGAGAAGTGCAGAAGGAAGCTAAAGAGGTGCGAAAGAGGCAAGAGAACTTCAGAAAAAGGCAAGAGAGGAGCAGAAAGAGGCAGGAGAGGTGCAAAAAGAGGCAAGAGGGGTACAGAAAGAGGCAAGAGGGATGCAGAAAGAAGCAAGAGAAGTGCAGAAGGAAGCAACAGGTGCAGAAAAAGGCTAGAGTGGTGCAGAAAAAGGCAAGAGAAGTACAGAAAGAAGCAACAGAGGTGCAGAAAGAAGCAAGAGCAGTGCAGAAAGAACCAACAGAGGTGCAGAAAGAGGCAAGAGGGGTGCAGAAAGAGGTAAGCGAAGTGCAGAAAGAAGCAAAAGAGGTGCAGAAAGAGGCAAGAAAACTGCAGAAAAAGACAAGAGAGGTGCAGAAAGAGGAAGAAGAGGTGCACATAGAGGCAAGAGGGATACAGAAAGAGGCAAGTAGGATGCAGAAAGATGCAGGAGAAGTGCAGAAAAAAGCAACAGAGATGCTGAAAGAGGCAATAGGGGTGCAGAAAGAGGCAAGAGGTGTACAGAAAGAGGCAAGTAGGATGCAGAAAGAAGCAAGATAAGTGCAGAAAGAAGCAACAGAGGTGCTGAAAGAGGCAAGAGTGGTGCAGAAAGAGGCAAGAGAAGTGCAGAAAGAAGCATCAGAGGTGCAAAAAGAGGCAAGGGAGGTGCAAAAACAGGCAGGAAAGCTGCAGAAAGAGGGAACAGGGTTGCAGAAAGAGGCACGAGGTATGCAGAAATTTGCAAGAGAGGTGCAGAAAGAAGCAAGAGCAGTGCAGAAAGAACCATCAGCAGTGCAGAATAAGGCAAGAGGGGTGTAGAAAGAGATAGGAGAGGTGCACAAAGAGGCAAAAGGGGTACAGAAAGAGGCAAGAGGGGTGCAGAAAGAAGGAAAAGAAGTGCAGAAAGAAGCAACAGAGGTGCTGAAAGAGAAAAGAAAGGTGCAGAAAATAGCAAGGGAACTGCAGAAAGAGGCAAGTAGGATGAAGAAAGAGACAAGAGAGGAACAGAAACAGGCAGGAGAGGTACAGAAAGAAGCACAAGACGTGCAGAAAGATGCAAGAGAGGTGCAGAAAGAGGCAAGAGCGGTGCAGAAAGAGGCAAAAGAAGTGCAGAACGAGGCAAGAGAGGTGCAGAAAAAGGGAAGAATGATCCAGAAAGAAGCAATAGGGAAGCAGAAAGAGGCAAGAGAAGTGCAGAAAGAAGCAAGAGAGGAGCAGAAGCAGCCAAGAGGGGTCCAGAAAGAGACAAGAGAGGTGAAGAAAGACGATAGACAAGTGCAGAAAGAAGCAACAGGGGTGCAGAAAAAGGCTCGAGGATTGCAGAAAGAGGCAAGAGAAGTGCAGAAAGAAGCAACAGGTGCAGAAGGAGGCAAGAGAATAGCAGAAAGAGGCAAAAGAGTTGCAGAAACAGGCACAAGGGGTGCAGAAAGAGGGAACAGGGGTGTGCACAGAGGCAAGAGAGGTACAGAAAGAGGAAAGAGGGTGCAGAAAGAGGCAAGAGGGGTGCAGAAAGAGGCAAGAGAGGTGCAGGAAGAAGCAAGAGCAGTGCAGAAAGAACCAACAGAGGTGCAGAAAGAGGCAAGAGGGTTGCAGAAAGAAGCAAGAGAAGTGCAGAAAGAAGCAAAAGAGGTGCAAAAGAGGCAAGAGAACTGCAAAAAAAAACAAGAGAGGAGCAGAAAGAGGCAGGAGAGGTGCAGAAAGAGGCAAGAGGGGTACAGAAAGAGGCAAGAGGGATTCAGAAAGAAGCAAGAGAAGTGCAGAAAGAAGCAACAGAGGTGCTGAAAGAGGCAAGAGGGGTGCAGAAAAAGGCAGGAGAAGTACAGAAAGAAGCAACA
The DNA here is from genome assembly GCA_963921515.1 of Calotriton arnoldi. Lineage (NCBI taxonomy): Eukaryota > Metazoa > Chordata > Amphibia > Caudata > Salamandridae > Calotriton > Calotriton arnoldi. Next base: position 171,488 of record CAWUFW010006809.1, on the reverse strand, counting down.
GAGGTGCAGAAAGAGGCAAGAGAGGTGCAGATACAGGCAGGAAAGGTGCAGAAAGAGGGAACAGGGGTGCAGAAAGAGGCAAGAAGGATACAGAAATTTGCAAGAGAGGTGCAAAAATTAGCAAGGGCAGTGCAGAAAGAACAAACAGAGGTGCAGAAAGTGGCAATAGGGGTGCAGAAAGAGGTAGGAGAGTTGCACAAAGAGGCAAGAGGGGTACAGAAAGAGGCAAGACGGGTGCAGAAAGAAGGAAGAGAATTGATGAAAGAAGCAACAGAGGCACTGAAAGAGACAAGAAGGGTGCAGTAAATGGTAAGAGAATTGCAGAAAGAGGCAAGAGGGCTGCAGAAGAGGCAAGAGAGGTACAGAAACAGGCAGGAGAGGTGCAGAAAGAAGCACAAGAAGTGCAGAAAGAAGCAAGAGATGTACAGAAAGAGGCAAAAGAGGTACAGAAAGAGGCAAGAGAGGTGCAGAACAAGGGAAGAGGGCTGCAGAAAGAAGCAATAAAGGAGCAGAAAGAGGACAGAGAAGTGCAGAAAGAAGCAAGAGAGGTGCAGAAAGAGGCAAATGAGGTGCAGAAAGAGACAAGAGAGGTGCAGAAAATGGCAAGAGAAGTGCAGAAATAGGCAAGAGGGATGCAAAAAGGGGAAGAAGGGTGCAGAAAGAGGCTAGAGGGGTGCAGAAAGAGGCAAGAGATGTACTGAAAGAGGCAAAATAGTTGCAGAAACAGGCAGAAAGGGTGCAGAAAGAGGGAACAGGGGTGCAGACAGAGGCAAGAAATATGCAGAAAGAGTGAAGAGGGGTGCAGAAAGAGGCAAGAGGGATACAGAAAGAGGCAAGAGGGGTACAGAATGAAGCAAGTGAGGTGCAGAAAGAGGCAACAGAGGTGCAGAAACAGGCAGGACAGGTGCAGAAAGAGGGAACAGGGATGCAGAAAGAGGCAAGAGGGGTGCAGAAAGAGGAAACAGAGGTGCAGAAAGAGACAAGACAGGTGCAGAAACAGACAAGAGAAGTGCTGAAAGAAGCAACAGAGGTGTAGAAAGGAGCAAGAGAAGTGATGAAAGAGACAAGAGAGTTGCAGAAAGAAACAAGAGAGGTGCATAAACAGCAAGAGAAGTGCAGAAAGAGGCAAGTGAGGTGCAGAAAGAGGCCAGAGCAGTGCAGAAAGAGGCAAGAGAGATGCAGAAAGAAGGAAGATGCAGGCAGAAAGAGGCAGGAGAACTGCAGAAAGAGTCAAGAGAGGTGCAGAAAGAAGGAAGATGCAGGCAGAAAGAGGCAAGAGAAGTACAGAAAAAAGCAAGAGAGGTGCAGAAAGAAGCAACAGAGTGCTGACAGAGACACAAAGGGTGCAGAAAGAGGCAAGAGAAGTGCAGAAAGAAGCAACAGAGGTACAGAAAGAGGCAAGAGAGGTGCAGAAACAGGCAGGAAAGCTGCAAAAAGAGGGACTAGGGGTGCAGAAAGAGGCAAAAGGGGTGCATAAAGAAGCAAGTGAGGTGCAGAAAGAGGGAAGAGGGGTGCAGAAAGAGGGAAGAGGGGTGCAGAAAGAGGGAAGAGGGGTGCAGAAAGAGGCAAGAGTGGTGTAGAAAGCAAGTGAGGTGCAGAAAGAGGCAACAGAGGTGCAGAAAGAGGCAACAGAGGTTCAGAAACAGGCAAGAGAAGTACAGAAAGAGGCAAGAGATTTGCTGAAAGAAACAACAGAGGTGTATAAAGAAGCAAGAGAAGTGCAGAAAGAGGCAAGTGAGTGCAGAAAGAGGCAAGAGAGGTACACAAAATGGCAATAGAACTGCAGAAAGAGTCAAGAGGGATGCAAAAAAAGGGAAGAAGGGTACAGAAAGAAGCAAGAGAGGTGCAGAAAGAAGCAGGAGAAATGCAGAAAGAAGCAAGAGAGGTGCAGAAACAGGCAAGAGGGGTGCAGAAAGAGACAAGAGAGGTGCAGAAAGAGGGAAGACAGGTGCAGAAACAGACAACAGGGGTGCAGAAAGAAGCAAGGGAAGTGCAGAAAGTAGGAAGAGAAGTGCAGAATGAAGCAACAGGGGCGCAGAAAGAGGCAAGAGAAGTGTAGAAAGAAGCTACAGTGGTGCAGAAGGAGGCAAGAGAACTGCAGAAAGAGGCAAGGGAGTTGCAGAAACAGGCAAGCGAGGTGCAGAAAGAGGGAACAGGGGTACAGACAGAGGCAAGAGAGGTGCAGAAAGAGGGAAGAGGGGTGCAAAAAGAGGCAAGAGGGGTGCAGAAATTTGCAAGAGAGGAGCTCCCGCCCTGCCATAGCAAACTGCAATGACCCGGGGATGGGCACCCCGGGACATTGCTGGAGCCGGCCCTGGGGAGGTGGCAGTCCCCAGGGCCAAGCAGGGCCCCAGGAGGGGGGCTGCGCAGCCCCCTTCCCTTAGTGTTTAAAGCCCCAGGGAGGTGGTGGTCCCCTGGGCCGGTGGTTTGCAACGGACCCACTCTATCTTAATTATTCAATGCCCCGGGGAGGTGGTGGTCCCCGGGGTAGTGTGGGGGGGCAGGAGCCCCCCCCCCACACTTGTTAAAAATTGAAGCCCCAGAGAGGTGGCTGTCCCTGGGGCTTGGGGGTTTCGCTGAGCAGGCATTGGTGTTTAGGGTGTTTCTACCTTGCCCCCTTTTCTTGTTTTTAGGTCTCGCCTAGTGCTGCAGCGCATGCGCTGCTCGCTTTGCGAGGCATGGAGTATATACTATAGTGGGGAAGCTTCACGTAAGCTCCGCCCACTCTCCGCCCATCTTTTTGTTTGACTTACAGCCTTAATGCTGCCTTCTGATTGGTTTTCCACTTGTTAGTCCCTCCTCCTGATGGCCTTGGCGTAATTTGCACACCTCCGAGGCTATCGGCCCCTTTACTTTGAAAACAATTTTGTCTGTGGCTCACCCCCTCCCCTTTCGCAGTCCGTGACTGCTCGGACCACCACCACCCCTCCTCCACACTCCCATTTGTGCCTTTTACCCACCGCACTTCCATTTCAAATGCAATAGGACTCGCGTAAATGCGAGTTCTATTGCATTGCAAATGCTTGTTTTTTAAAGGAGTGCGCATTAACATGCGTGCGCTGATTTACATCCTACTCATGTGCCAAAACAGGAAGTGATGTGTATAGGTTGGTGTTTGGTTTGAAGTGCTCGCACCCACCACTCTTCTGTCTGTCTGGGTGTCTCTGTGCCTGCCGTGCGCACACTCATGCCATGGGTAAGAAGGTGGCTGTTATTCTGGCCGGCTGCGGCATGTTTGACGGCATCGAAGTCCACGAGGCTTTGGCGGTTCTGGTCCATCTCAGCAGAGCCGGGGCTCAGGTAAGGCCTTGCACTATTGACATACTTGTACGTGTGGTGTCCACTCTGTGCCGCTTCGCTTATCCTCCGAGGCAGCTGGAATCTGTCGTCCATCCTTCCTGCTTGTGCATTCTTCCTTTCCTGGAATTAAGTTAGTAAATGGAGCGGACCCACTTTTCGTTCCGATTACACTGTGTGGGGACTATTGCAGGCCTTCAATTTGGGAATTCCATCAGCCTTGCAAAGTTTCTAAATAATAGAAAAGACCAAGTTTGTGACCGACAATACTAATTGATTTACCTTTGCAAATAAAACGTTGGTTTAATCCCTGTAGTGTTATATGTAATATCCGTGTGTACACTTTTGTGGCAATTACAACCTGTCACTGACTTCTTTAAAATCTCCTCGTCAAGCGGCACTCGCATGTTAGGGAGTAAATGCTTAAATCACTTCACAGGTGGTTAGAGATGGAGCACGTCAGCGCGGTAACGTTATATTCTTAAATTGGAGGTAAGGGACGACTCACCAGCTGGTAGTAATAATTTTCCCAGAATCGTCTATCCCTAAGAGAGGCGGCTCCCATTTACAGCTCTTTAATAACAGGCTTTAACCTGAAGTGAGTGAGATGATGTTGCCATCCTCAGCTCTGGTTTTCATCTTCCATCGTTTCTGGTGTTATTCTGTGCTTGGAAAATTAGATTATCTTTCTAGATGGGGAGGGTTTGTGGAACTAATTCTTACTGACATATTTAGCTACCGCTAGTACGCAGAGATCGTGATTTCCTTTGGCAGAGCTCACTTAGTCAAATTGGGTTCAAGTGCCATTTCTCGAAGTACCACTTTTTCCAGTCACTGGCCTAATCCAACCCGTTTTCTGTCACTTCTCTGTCGCATGTCTACTAGGGCAGCCTTTATGCTCCAAATCAACCTTAAGAGACTGGAAGGATAGTCAACGCAAGGAGCAGACCAACCTCCAATGAACAAAACATTGCTCCTGCTTCAGCTGTTTCTTATAAAGACAATGTAGAGAACGTAAACACTTCATTGTAGAGAGCCATTTTTTTTACAGCTACAATTATCCAGCAGTTCTAGATAGCCTTGTTTAATAATGTATTTTGTCAAGCCTCAAAAAGAAAGCTGAACAGATTTCTTCGATATTACACAAAGTCACAATATTCATGCCACCAGATGTTTATGAACATACGTTTTAGGTTCGGACCAGGAAAACTAAGGCTTTTTAAATTCCACTATTATTTAAAATTAAAAAACAAAAAACCGGAACCCACCACCTTCACATGTAAAGCAACCATCATATATATACGTTTTCCTAGAAAAAAACGTAGCTCTAGTGGGTATTTGTTATCATCATTATTCTTGGCCTTTTACATAGTACACATGAACAGCGCCCTGCCTACAGATTGGATGTTTTTGTTACCCTAGTATTGGTACTATATTAATGTTAAAGAGAGCATGCAATCATCCGACCTTCAAATATCAGACAAAACTTTCCAGGAGGCAATCAACCCCTAGATCTTTTCTGAGTAGCCATGATGATGCAAATATTGATAAGGCTATGCTCAGTAAGCTCAGGTGTGAGATATAATAGGTTTATGTTTAAGTCTGGGATTTGCTGAGTTTGCTTGTTGTGGGCCTGTCCGTTATTATTCTGTGGACTAAACTGACAAGCAGACACACCCGGGCAGCCACCACACACACCCAGTGGGCCCTTTTCCAAGATTCCATTGTCAGATTCATTGCAAAGCACATTGTAACTGCAGACTTCAGTCTGGGGTATCGTAAGTACCATGTGGGAGTAACGACATATTACTGCACAGTGTCAGTGCGCGGCCTAATGTATAACTGACACTTCCTCCAGCTCAGTCAGCCTTACATACCTAAGCCTGACATATGACTGACTTTTCCACGGCTCTGCCGGCCAATGCTGCATGGCTAAATACTTAGAAGGTCCCAAAGGCGAGACCGATTACATTGCAAATGCTTGTTTATTGTTTTTTTGCTGTTTTATTGTGACTCAGTTCAACCGAGTCACAAGATGGCTGCCAACACTTCCTGGTTTGGAGTGTTGGCAGCCAATCAGAGTCAAGCTCATGATCGGGATGGTTCGCGGATCCACCGCCGTCACCAGATATCGATATTTCTTTATTTTTGAAGTTCTCAGGAACTGCTGAACAGCTTTACTCCATTTAAAGCAAAGAGTGCACTCTGAACCAAGAGCTACCTCTCTGCCAAATTTGGTGTAATTCCGTTCAGCAGTTCGGGCTGTAGCTGCGGCAAAAATTTCCTATGGAGAAAACGCGTTTTGGGACACCCCTTTTTTCTTGGCCCCCGCTTGACGAATCACACCGAAACCTTCAAGACAGGAGCTGACCGGAGCACCTCATTAGTTTTGAAAATTTTGCGAAGATTCTACAAATGGCGCTAAAGATATTGGCAAAAAAAAAATGCTATTCCTATGGAAACTAAGTCCTAAATATAACTACCTACTTGCGACCGCCAGTAGGTAATAAAACATTCTTAAACTGTTTAGAAACACTCAGTCACTGGATGATGTCATCAGTGATGTCACTGACCATGTCATGAGTGATGTAATATGTGACGTCATCAGCAGTGCATTACGTGGGCGCGAGTTATAGTTAGCTCAGCTAACTATAACAGCTGAATTTCTCTGGTTTTGTACGAGTTAAATGTCAACCTAACTATAACATCCCTGTAACCTGTGTTTTTTCAGTGAATACATATATTTACATATATATATATATATATATATATATATATATATATATATATCGCAAAACTACTCGCCAATTTGACTCCTTCACGGAGAAACACGAGCGTGGACAACAATTCTGTGCAGGTATATATATTTTTATTTATCTCTGTCCGCCATAACGCGTTTCGGCCGTTGCTGGCCTTGATCACATGACAGCGCTGGCTCTACAGATCGCCTCTTTTAAAGTGACAGTGCGCATAATTGCATTGATGGAAATTGAAAACAGACTTCTTAACTTTGTAAATGAGTCATAGTAACAATGTAAATATAGTTTTAAAATAAACCATATTACGTGCATATAGACATATACTATAATTCATTTCATATCGGCTAATGCCTTTTTGGTCGCAAATGATAATACATCGCTCAAATGCTGATTTGCTCCCCGCTGATGATTTCATTGACCTTACATCAAAAATTTTGAATCCGCTGTTGATGCTGTCTAGCTTGATGTTAGCAATCCCCCTCGAATCCTATTCTGATTAAATCCTTTCATTTCTCTATATAACATTTTATGCAATCATTGCTACACATTAACATTCTTAATCTAGACAGGGAAAACATGTTCATGCAGATGATTTTTATGGTATATAATACACCGCCTCTTGCCTATTCATTTAATTATACATTCATTTTTATATGCAAATAGTAGCAATTGCTCAATAAAGTGACTAAGTGCTCAAAAATCCTTCCCAGCCAGGATTTGCTACAATGCATTAGAGAAAAATAAAGTGCTTGGTGCTTACCCTTGCCGCTGGTATCTATTTTACTAATGTTTTATTGCTTACCAGCAGCCTCTGATAAAGTGCTTAAAGTGCTAAATGTGCAACACATTGTAAAAATTCAATAAAGTGCCAAAAGTGCCAAATGTGCAAAACATTATGGGGATTCACTTCATGAAAGTGCATTATTGTACAGTTCATGAAAAAACTCTCAACTCCGCATTGTCCTTAGCTTACTATAAGGTTGCCTATCAGTTAAAGTGCATACATCTAGATAAATACAATCCATCTAAAAAGCATTTATAAAAATTGTCACTAAAACTAGGTATCTTAAAACCTTAATAGAATATTGACTTCCCTTGATAGTTACAGTAAAGCCCAATACACAATTGCCTAAAATATATGAGAATCTAAAACTTGTTATCACAGATATGTGTACAGATCCTCACTAGTATTCAGGCCTCCTGGGTGCTTTGTGTCCATCTCCAATATATACCTTGTTTCTAACCTCCTCAATTTTACATCCCTATTACCTCCTCTTTTCTGCACTGGCACTGCATCAATGATAAAATATTTAAAATGCTTAAGATCACTATTATGAAACTCTTTAAAATGTCTTCCTACCGGGTAGCTTGAATCGTTGTCTACTATGGCCCGTATGTGCTGCAAAATCCTCTTGTGTGCTGCTAGCTTGGTACTGCCTACATATTTAAGGCAGCAGCTGCATTCCAACAGATAGACTAAATGATCTGTTTTGCATGTTAAGTATTTGTCTATCTTGTATATCTTATTACTGAATGCATTCTGGTAAGTGGTTTTATTTCTACCATATATACAGGCTTTGCAGCTAGAACATTTATAAAAGCCCTTCCTTGCTGTTAGCCATGTTCCAGATTGTGTGTCCTCTGGGCTGCTCTTTACCAGGGCATTGCCCATTGATGCAGACTTCCTATAGGTAATAGCTGGTATTTTGGGTAGGAGGTGACCTATCACTGGATCGTCCAGTACAATTGGCCAGTTACGCCTAATTATACCTCGAAGCTGTTTCTCCTGCCAAGAATAGGATAAAATTAGTCTAATCGGTTCATTTTTCGTATCACTAGGGGCATTCTTTTCTAGGTCTCTTTTTGTGTTGCCCTGGAGCAGATCCTCCCTGGCACGTTGCCTAGACTTAGTGATTGCGGCATCTATAGTTACAGTTGAGTAACCCCTTGCTAAGAAGCGCTCTTTACTCTCCTGTTGCTTCTTAGATAAATCTGCCTCATTGCTGCAAATCCGTCTAATTCATATCATTTCTCCGTATTCTGTATAAGATGCGCAGGATGTGAGCTAGCCACATGTAAAACTGTTGGTGCAATGATGTAGTGATAGTGTTGTTTAAAATATGAACCTGTACATCTAAAAAGGTCACCTTCTCCGTGCTAATAGTTGAGGTAAAATTCAAGTTAAGATTATTTACATTGATCTGTGAGATAAACTCAATTGCACTCTGTTCAGTTCCATACCAAATGATAAATAAATCGTCGATGAACCTTAGCCAGGTAACTACCTTTTCCTGAAATATGTGGCTAAATTGTTTCATGAGGACCTGCTCCTCCCACCAGCCCATGAACTAACATGCATAGCTGGGGGAAAAGCTGGCCCCCATTGCCACACCTTGGATTTGTTGGAACATCTGATTTTTAAATAAAAACAAATTGTTTTCAAGACAAAACAGTAGCATGTTAATTAACATTCTATTGTGTCCGACAAATTTAAGTGGACAACAATCTAGAAAGTGTTCAACTGCCCTGATGCCATCTTGATTTCTTATGCTCGTATAGAGCGATGTCACATCTAGGGCTATTAATAGGTATCCAGGATTCCACTGTATGTTTTCAATTTTGCACAGGAAGTCGCTTGTGTCCTGTACATAAGATCTCAAATTGTTCACCTGCTCCTGTAAGAAATAGTCAATACCGTGACATGTTTTATAACGGCCATCACAAGCTGCTATAATAGGTCTCGCTGGTGGCTTAAGCATGTCTTTGTGGACTTTTGGAATGAAATATATGACCGGAATGGTCGGGTGTTCTTTCTTCAGATATTTGTATTCCTCCAAATTAAGTAAGCCCATACTCTTCCATGCTAAAAGCTTCGCAAAAAAGTCATCCTGGGTACTTTTGAACTTCTGGTGTGAACTTTTCTTATAACATTCTTGGTTATTGAGTTGAAGGTATGCCTCTTCCATATAGGCGTCGCGTGGCCACAACACGATGTTTCCTCCCTTATCGGAATTTCTGACTACTACTTGTTTGTCTTTTTGCAGCTTCTCAATCAGTTGGTGATATTTTCTTTACTGGTATGAGTTTAACCTTTGTTTTATTTAGACCAATGTTCAATTTTTTGACCTGGGATATTACTTTGCTCATTGAACACATCCAGAGAGTCTCGAGGCATTATCGGGAAAAATTTGGATTTACTATTGAATGGAGTATCAGGTTTCACACTGGTTTCCTCTGGAGGCAGAGCAACTCCCTGCAATCCTGTCTGCTGAACTCTACAGGTATCATTGCTGGCCAGTGCCTCATTATCATTCTGTAAATCCCGGAGATCCCGAAGTAAGCCATAATCCGCAACCGTTAAGTTGGATGTAATGGGGGTGCAGACTGTTGATATGTTACAAGGCCTGGGCGTAGTTCGCGGAGTTTTGCTACGCGGAACTCCGCGTAGTTACAAAAAAACTCTGTGAAGTTCCGCGAGTGGCGGAGTGCAGTGCGAATTGCAGTTTGTGCTGGTATTCCTGCAGCTCGGGTAGAAATTCTACCCGAGCGGCAGCTCGAGCTCGCGAACTTACCGTTCGTGATCACGAACTTACCGTTCGCGATCGTGAGCGGGGAAAAAACTCCGCTGCACATCGCGAAGCGGAGTTTTCTGCACTCCGCGAGCTCCGCGGAGTGCAGAAATCTCCGCAAACTCCACGAAGGGAGCGAATTTCACCGCCTAGGCCTATATGTTACTCTCTGTATTTTTTTATTGGGTTTGGAGCTGATGGTATTTTTTCAACTTAAGTTTCCGATGAATTTGTATACGTCTGTTCAAGTTTGCGTATAGCCGAAGTTGCTCTCCGGGCCATAAGACAACCCTAAGGTGAGTAGTTGACACTCAGCTGTATTTAGGTCTATGTGGGCTAAATTGATTATTGTATTGGCACCGGTGTTCGCTGTGGGATGTTGTTGGTCCACCCCTACTTGCGTTTCCAGTACCCCCGCGTGTTGGCTTCTTGATGCCTCCGCTTTCGGCCGGCCTTTCTTCTTTCCCTTCTTCTCTTATTACTTCGTTTTTTCCGGTCTGGCTGTTCCTTGGGCGTAACTTTTCCCTTCTGCTTTGTCTTAAAAAATCAACCTCCTCTCCTAAGGTGAACTTAACAGAATTTTGGCTAGGTCGTTTGGTATTTGCCTCTGCTTCTGATTCGCTTTCCAGCGCCGAACTCAGATCAGAAGCCGATGTAATCTCTGCTTGGCGCTGATCCTTATCTGTTTTGTGTGCCATCTGCGTATATTTATTAGCCCTAGCATTCCTCATAGAGTCGCATTTCCGTGAAAACGTGAAAAGTTGCCCATTTTCATAGTCCTCTTTGTCCCTTTTAAATTTGTAGGTCTTCCTTATCTTGATTTTGTCTTCCTCTTTATGCAGCCTCACCATCATTTCATCATGTAACTTTTGTTTTTTCTGGGAATCCTCCTGCACCTTGATTTCCTCGTTAAGGGCATCAATTTTGGTTTGCAAGTCCCGCCTGTCACTCTTCGCGTATTTCACCAGGATTTGCACCAATTTGCATAACGAATCCAAGTTACACTCGGCCCAATCTGCCATCATTTGAGGATTCGGCGTCTCATAGCTTGGGGCTATCATTATCCTCAAGCCCCTAGGAATTCTTCCTACATCAAGGTACTTTTGGAGTGACTTGGACTCCCAGCACTTGGCCTGCTCTTGTCTCATGAGTTTTTCAAGGACGCGATAATTCTCCTTAATGCCTTTGATTCCTCCACTAGTTTCCCCATTTGCACTTCTATTCTGTTCCATCTGGTCAGAGGGAGAGTCCGAGAACATCTCCTCTGCGGCAGTTTCGTGATCCCGCAGCAATTTGAATAGATCAATGTGCACATTCATCATGTCCCCCTTTTCCGTGGGACAAAAGTTTAATCCCTTACATAATACTCCAATTTCATCAATATCCAAGTTCCTATTTGATAGATTGATAACCTCCAAACCCTCAAAATTCTTATCATATACATTTTCAATACATGAGACCTCAGATTCATAGTCATGCTCTCATTCCAACACCTTCCTCTGAGATCTTGATTTTTTTTTGATCGGGTCTGTACCCCCTCCTTATGCATTACTTTGTCTTTTCCTTTTTCCTTTGCCTTTCCACCTCCTTCCACCCTGTCAGGTTATTGCATGTCTTTTTGTATTGTTTGTTGCCCATCATTAGTCTCTCTAGTTCCTTCTGAATGGAGGAGGTGCCTTCCCCTAAAGGGTTATCAGGATTATTTGACTGGAAGCATCACTGCTAAGTGAAGGAATTGAGCTATTGCTAGCTGATTTTAACTCCTTACTCTCCTCTCTTGCCCTCTTCCTGTCATCCAGTAAATTAATATTGTCGTATTTCTTCGCAAAGGTGTAGATGTGACCCTCTCTGTAATCCTGATCATCCCTTTTTATCTTTCTCATCTTTTTCTCTTTGAGGTATTGCTGGTGATTTTCAATTACCTTACTTAGAGTATCATAATTTTTATCCACTAGTTCTTTACACTCCAAAAAATCAATCTCAGCCTCTAAGTTTTCAATTTCTGACTGTAACTTGGCACCCTTGATCTTAGCATGCTTGATCAATATACATATCATCATATACGATGCACCTTCCAAATTGCTCTCCCATTCCCCCAACAATTCCTCACATAGATCCTCAACGGTGGGAAAAATTAAGATATGTAGGCCTCTTGGAATTTTTTTGTTATCTATATATTGCTGTAAGGTAATGCCGTCCCATCATAGGACCAGGTCTTGTTTTTTCAAACGTTCCAGCTTTAACAATTTTGAGCGTAGACCCTCACCATGTTGAGATTTCATTGGTGGTAATGTCCCTTGAAAACATTTTCCGAATAGATCCTGTGCTAGTTCATGTCTTCTATCATTAATTTTCGGCGTTGTCCTGCATTTTTCAAGATTTCAATTTGTATTTATATAGTCACAGATGGTGAGTGCAGTGCGGTCCAAATACTCTCCACTGCACCTCACATGTAGTTCAAATAGTACAACACGGTGCACTTGTCTCCCAATACCAGCTGTTGTATGGTATTACTGCAAAGCAGAAATAATCTTGTGGAATGGTGCACCCATAAATACGTGGAACAATAGATATTTCAGTCCATTAGAAATATTCTTGCTTTATTCAATATCCAAAATTGTAAAATCCAATGATTAAGACACATCCAGCCAACGCGTTTCATTCAAGTACTCTTGAACTTCATGAGGGCTGTAAACAATACACAAAAAGTCAGAATAAATACAAACGTGAACACAAATACAGACATATAAAATACAGAACAAACACATGTAAAAATATATAGAAATGCTAGGACATAATCTTGTTTTGAAAGGACAAAATATCACAAGACCTCATCATATAATAACAAACAAATACAGGACAGACAGAGAACATTCATTAACTGTATTGCCCTATAAGCCTCATAGCTATAAATGTCAATATAAAAACAGATATATATATAAATATAAATGCGAAAGGGTCTACTGAAGAGAGCATTTCAAATTTCAAATTTAAACATCCGCAATGATTTGGCCTTCCATTGTTTGGAAAAATGGCAACTTGATAAAGTGATTTTCTTTGGGAGAATTTTACAATGACATATTACTGTACATGTAATTGTATATTGAGTACAAAACCAAGACCAAAAATAGTTTTTAAATCACATCAAGCAGCAATCAGGCACATATTGCTTACATTACATCCAAATGTTCATTATGTTATTTAGTATCACCAGCTACATCCCAATAACCAATATTGTAAAAATAGATTATATTTAATGCGCAAACAAATATTGTACCATTTTCCGAAGTGATTGCTATGTGATTGCAATCTTGCTGATTAACCCATATCAGATTGCTAACTATATCCCTAATTTCTCAAGAAAGCTAGAATTCTCAAACAATATATGGATGGTGTGAGAAAGTGAATTATTATTTGGGGTGAATCTGAATCCATCACAATTATTAATGCCGCTATCTTGTTCGGTCCAGTCAAGTTTTCAGTAATTTAAAACTAAGCTCAACCCTTAATAGCAAAGGCACATAGCATATAGGCTTAGCGCAGGAACATTTTGAAAAACATTTAGAAATGCACACAGTAAACCCTTACTCCAATTTATAAAAATAGAGAATAATGTAATGAATTAAATTACACCAACTCAACAAAAATCCAATAAGGGGAACCAGAGATATGAAGATAGTACCTAAGCGTTAAGCGCCAACCTGGTTGCCCTTTACCAGTAGCTACGCTGGATTTAAGGCAAACTGCGATGAAGCACAGGTTGAATAGAGGAGCCACGTTTGACCAAGTTGATGGTCTTACCTTTAGACACAGTCTCTGAAATAAAACTCGAAAACCCCCAGTGGTGCAAGGCAGCAGGTTGTGGCCAAGAAGGGCTAGATGGTGCTGGATAGCCATCGGACGGAGTCCTTGTGAAGCAGTTGACTTTTGGCAGGAAAGTTCAGAGAGGGAGAAATTCAAAATTCACACACAAGGAAGGCAAGTCGCCAGCTGGATACCTTTCCGTGCCTTTGCCCAGTGAAGATTTCTATGTTCGGACGTAGGGCCTGATTACGACTTTGGCAGTCTTGGAGTGGGCCGCCATGCCAGTGCCCTGGTCCAAGACCGTCAAAGTTGTTCACACACCGCCCGCTGGATTACAAGTTAAAATTCACAAGGAAGTCCTGCGGCGGCTGGCCCACATCGGTGCCATGCTAAGGCTCATATGTGAGGCGCCGCAATGGGAACACCAATGTACGTTCCTGCACAGTATGGAATGGGAAGTCCATGCCGAGGAGGAACAGGGTGGTGCAGAAAGACAACGGGGGCAGACCTTGTGCCCCCCTGCATGCACCTCCATGCACAGAGGCACCAGTTCCTCACTGCAACACTTATCATGATGGGCTCACCACCATGAAAACTGCAGTGGTGAGGAAACTCGTAATATGACTGGCTGTGCTGCAGCGGCACCGTCAAGCATATTGCAGGCCTCAGACCTCTAGCGACCACCAGCGGTCCTTTGGCGGTCCGACTGCTAAACTCATAATAGGGTAGTCGGACCACCGGTGCAGTGGTGCCTGCAGTGCCACCCTGGCTACAGCAGTCCATAGGACAGCCAAGGTTGTAATCAGCCCCTTAGTCATTTTTTTGAAGCTTTGATTCAACTAGCAGGGCAAGGCTGCAAGTTGTAGCCAAAGAGGGCTTGACAAGGCTGGATACCCTCTGCACAACATCCTGTAAAAAGTGATTTGTTGTTGTTAGCAAAAAGCTCAAAAAGGGAGGAACCTGAATCTTTGGCCTAGCGGTAACATACCTTCATCAGATTGATATGGGAGGTTTGTTCCGGTCCTCCCGAAGTCTTCGGAACTGAAGATTTTCTAAGTCCCACATTTTTCAGGAAGGTACACACAAGGTTGACACAGCCAAGTGTCCCAGGATTTCAGGAACAGCATTAGGTGGTCAAGACTCACTCTGGTAGAAGCTGCCAGCATGGTCCAGCACAGGTTCGGTTGGAACTGGTCATCTATGCTCGTCCGAGAAAGGGTTTCTAGAGCTTTGTGTGTCACTGTAGTGTAACAGGAGGTCAGCCAGCTTAGCCTTGGAGTCCACTACTTTGTCCTGGGTACAAGGGGGAAGAGGACCAACCTTTTAGGACTCCTCAAACGTCTTAACAGCAGGTGCAGTCCTTCTTATGTCTTCCACAGGTCCAGTAGTGTTCTGAAGAGGCTTCCCAGGTGTGCCACATTTATTCCTGGCACGAACCTGTGGGTGGGGGAGACCCCTGGCCCCTCCATGACAAATAGGGAAAACGTTCCCAGATGTAATCCTACCCACTACTGGGTGCCTTACTGCAAATGATCCCACAGTGCCCTCCTCTGCCCAAATCCAAAATGATGAAACTCTTCTCCCTTTGATTTGAAATACCTATTAAAAGTAAAATTTTATTATTAAATGTAATATTGCAATCCAGTATTTTCCTATGGAACAACCAGCCTTTCTGCAGTGATAATAGCTTTTAAATCATTTCCATTTTAAAGACATGTGTAACATTACCTTTCTAAATTTTCTACTAACCTTTAGCATCCTTTGTAAGCCCCTAGTAAATGGTACCCCTGGTTCCTAGGGCCTGAGGTTCTAAGGAGGGTCCCTAAGGGCAGAAGCACGAATTATGCCACCCTAAGAGGCACCTCACTAAGCACATGCAAGGCTGCCACATCAAGTTGTGCAACTTGTTTGGTAAATGTCAATTAATTTTTGGGTAGGAAAGTGGAATATTATGTGGTATGGTTGGGTAAACCTACAATGCAATATTATCACAATGCCTCAAAGATCATCCTTGAATTCACAAGGATAAACCCTTGGCTCAGTCCTGGTATGTGGCAAAGAACAGCCAGACTTTACTGGAGGAACATGTATTAAGCATTTTACAGTACCATTATGGTTCATAAGACATTGGGACGACTAAATTGAAATCCAACACCAATTTATAAAAATAGAGCTTATTTTTATATAATTTTAGACACCAAAACAAACCTTTTAGCAGACATATACCCCGAGTTATGGATTTTCAAAGCAATTGAAAATAAGCACAACAAACACAGCTGTCATTTAACATTGCGATCAATTGCAAAAATTACTAGTGACGATCGATCACTTAGAGGTCAATTTACGTTTAACACTCACAGTGCAGAGGTGCTGGGGGTCCCAGGAACAGGCCACAATAGTCAGTTCAATTTTACCTGGCCCATGGAGCCGGGGTGCAGTGATTGTCCTGGCTGTCAATGGTCCTGAATAGGCCTAGGCAGAGCTCGTTGAGTTCTGCTATGCAGAGTTCTACGAAATGCCCCACAAACTCTGCTTTACTCAACGAAATTCTACAACATTTTTACTTCTAGACAGCGCAAAGCTGTAAACCGCTCGTGAACAGCACCACGTGGTTCGCATTGGCACGCCAATTTTGTTTTCTGTTTTGTGCATGGTGCTGGGCCTGTTTTTTTAATCCACCTTAATCTTTTTAATCCTCTCCCATCTAACTCATCCACTCATCATTTTTTTATTATATCCGTATGTGTCTTTGTGTATGTGTATTTTACCTTTTTGTCATTTTCTTGTGTTTTTTGTACCTTTTTGTACTTTTTTTTAGTTTTCTCTCTACTTCCTTAGTTCTTTCTTTCTTCCTTCCTTTTACTGTTTCTTCTTTTTTTTCCCCCACCCAGTGCCATGGCAGAGCAGGGCAAGCGAGGAAGCAGCAGTGCCAGTGCCAGAGCGAGCTGCACACCTTGCTGTCGTCGGCGCTGCTAAGGGGTGCAGCCCTGCTCCATTTTTTGTAGGGTGGAGGTGGCAGCACTTGTTTTTTATTTGCAGTGCCACCTCTCCTCCTTGCTCTCAGCAGACGGCAGGCCTGATAGCGGTTACCCCCTGCAATAGCATCTTCTGCATTGGGGAAGGTGCACCGCACCACTCATGTCCAGCGCACCCAACAGCAGCTGACACACGGCTGGGCTGATATCATAGAGTAGGAGAAGGACCTGTTAGGCATCGAGATTGCGGGGTTTGGTAAGTAATTATTTGTTGATTTTCTGTTCTACAATTCTAACCATTTTCTTTTCCGAATAGCATGCTGCTCACACTCAGAGGTAAATTAATTTTTCTTTAAAAATATTATGTGATCCAGTTGGAGCTAGCCAGGTGCTCAGCACTACCTAATCGTAACAGTCGGCACTCGCTTTGGCTGATTTTCAAGAAGCCATTGCAGACTCCTCTATCCTCCTGCCACCAAGATAGTGATATAAGTTAGTTGGCAATCTCTGTGACTTTCTTTATGTAACATGTACAGTCCCAAGCACTCATGTAGTGATGTAAAGTATGCATCTATGTATTGCAAAAGAGGGAGACTGAGTTAGCCCATCAAGGTGGTTCAGATATGAGAATAGAATCAAAGATCATTCATTGCAATGTATTAGATCCAAATATAGTTTTTGTTTAGGAAATTTGGAATAGGGATTTTAGGATTATTATTGCCAACTCGATAGTCGATACTAGTACTATAGGCAATCTGATTAAGAAAAGTACAATATTACCTCATTTGCCTGTCAAAATATTTTTGGGGAGATTAACTGTACCACTGATCAACTCTTTTTTATCTTCTTTATTTCTTACACCAGCATCCGAGGGCAAGAATAAATTGGGTAGTATTGAGGCGGGTCCCGGAGCTGGTGAGGGGGCCACCACCAGCACCGATGCCGAAGGTGCTGCTCATCCTAATTAGTCCCATTATTATTATTGTTATTTACCTAACTTTTACCTCTGTCCACTATTAAACTAGTTTTAATTTTGCCCTGTTTATTTATTTATAGTGTCACCTTTTTTTCAACTCCCCTATCAATTTTGTGTTTAATTCTTGTTATCCCTCCATTATCCCTTTTTCCATATTTCATGTTTTTGTAGCTGACTGAATGTTCCCTCTTTCCTATATATTTTGTGGTACTGTAAGCCTAAGAGCAGAGTTTTGCTACTCTACTGTCTACAGTGAAGATTGCAGGTCCAAATAAGTTAGTATTATTCACCACACATGTTTGTTGAGGAGGCTTTCTTTTCCTTGCTCGTACTCTAACAGTTAATGAGAAAGTGGCCATGGTGGACCCTCCCCAATGTTGTGCTGTAATTCATTTATACAGTACACCAGCAGTCTCCATGAAAATGCAGCATGGCAGAAAAATTATGAGGTCCCATTGCATTTGCCAATCAACACCATATGTCCTTCATTGACCAGTATTCCATCCCTCATTGCACTTCAATGACTCATAGGCTATAGCTCCGCCCCTCCATTATGAAACGTTTTTGGTTGGCATGTTACCTGGCTTTTCTAACATTGTCAACCAACCAAATGCCCAAAGTGATATTTTGATAGAAGATACTGCTAACCGAACTGTAGAGATGTATTGCTGTTGTATTTTTTTATTAAAATAAATAGGGGAGGCGTATCTGGCATCTAAAAATGTGTAACATTTTTTGTAGCCGCACATACCACCAGTGCCGGGCCAGTTCTGATGCAGACTCGGAGGTTGTTCGATAGGGGGACACAGCAGCGGCAGGGACGAGAAGTGGTAAGTCACATTGCTTGCTTATTGACAATTACTATTATACTCACTAGAAGGGCATCGTGAGACTCGGGACTGGTGAATCCCCCGCTTTAGCAGCTACAGTGGTGATTGAGTTCTTATGGCCTCTTCTAGCTGCAATTCAACAGACAAAATCTCACATAATGAATGCTAACAATGATGGGTTGATGGAAACGAGAAAAAACAGAAGGTTGAAAGAAAGGATGGGTGAATGGTATATGAGTGAAAGGAGGTGTGGGTGGTGAAAGGATGTGTGGGTGGGTAAATGGATGGGTGAAAGGATGATTGAAAGGGTGGACACCAAATGGATGGATATATGGATTGGAAATTTTGGTGAAAAGTGGATGAGAAAAAGTAGAGCTTAAATGGTGGCTATCAATGGGTGAATAGAATAATAAAAGGATGATGGAAAAATTGCTTGGATGAAGAAACAGGGGAGCTCTTTTGGAGAGGAGGATGCTCACCTTCTTTACTTACTTGGTTTTTATCAAAGCTATGGTTCAAAGTGGGGGGTATTTTAATTTTTAGTCCACTCCCCTGACTCACTGTATTTGTTAAGCAAGTTAGATATGTATTCCACCAATCATCATTCATCACCTCCCTCCCTGCCCATGGCATTTCGCCACTCGTGACCTAAGTTCGCATGTGACTGCAGTGTTGACTGTTCAATTTGAGTCTGCTTCAGTTAATGCAGCATTTACAAAGTTTTTAATGCATTGCAAACTGAACACAAGCTGTGTTTCCCTTCGCCCACAAAGTCAACTTTTAACACTTCACTCCTTTATTCTATCCTAAGTTCTGTCCCAACTTACCAAAAAATATAAAAATCTATTTCTTGGCATGTGCCACATTTTTATGGCCATGTGAAGTGATTCATAATATATTTCATGGTTTCCATTACAGATTTGCACCTGTTAAAATTTTTCTCTTTAGACATTTGTCAACTACAGTGATTGAATAAGCCAAAGCTTAGGCACTTGATGCTGATCAGTGACACTCACTATTCTATAGCAAAATCTCTACCTACGTGGCCTAATCCCTCCAATTTACCCTGCAGTAGAGTAAATTAGGTTTCATTTCCTTACTGCCGAGTGAATTAATTTGTTGGAAATTATTTGTGGTGGGCGCAAGGCCAGGGAGTAAAGTGGGACTAAGTGCCTGATTTCAAGTTTGGCCGATGGGATACTCCATGACAAACGTGCCAAAAACAATCTATATATCCTGTTCCTTTCCCTGTAATGCAGTGCGTCATTTTTCCCACGTCTACTTAGGGAAAACAGGATATCTGCATTTTATACATGACATGACAAGTACTCATCATGGGCCCAAATCCCGATGCCTGGAGCGAAACCTGGTGGCGCCCCGCCCTCGGAAACCCGCCAACCCCCACAGACCACGCACGCAACCTGGGAATCATCCTGGACTCCGAGCTCAAAATGGACCGCCAGATCAACTCTGTCTCGTCTTCCTGCTTCCACACCCTCTGCCTCCTTCGTAAGACCTTCAAATGGATCCCCCTCGAACACCGAAAGACCGTCACTCACGCCCTGGTCACCAGCAGACTCGACTACGGCAACGTACTCTATGCCGGAATAAACAAAAACCTCACCTGCAAGCTACAGAACATACAGAATGCCGCCGCAAGACTGGTCCTCAACCTGCCAAAACACTGCCACATCTCCCAGCACCTGCGCACACTCCACTTGCTCCCCGTTGAGGCGAGAATCACCTTTAAAATGCTCACCCATGCACACAAGGCCCTCCACGGCACCGGACCAGCATACCTGAACAGCTGACTCAAATTCCACGCACCCCAAAGGACCCTACGATCAGCCCAGCTCTCCTACGCCGTGGTCCCCCGCACTAGAAAGACCAGATCGGGAGGCCGCTCCTTCTCCTTCCTTGCGGCCAAAGCATGGAACGCCCTTCCGCTCCACCTCAGACAGACAACATCGCTCCCCATCTTTGCAAGAAACCTCAAAACCTGGCTCTTCAACAGACCCCCTCCTTGATGGAATGGAACCTGCACCCCCCCCACCCCTAGTGCCTTGAGACCCTTACGGGTGAGTAGTCGCGCTTTAACAAACCCCTGATTGATTGATTGATTGACATGTGTGACATAGTATCTCATTTGTTATTCCTCTTCCTCTTTGGAGTCAGGGTAGAATTTCAAAGGCATTTAGAGAAGAAGAGGGCTATTGGAATTGAAGTGAGATAATTGTCCATTACAGCTGCCCCAGCGACAGACTGCAGAGAGTTGCAAAAGTAACTGATGCGCTGGCTAGCATGCATCTATTGATTTAGCACAACAACTTGAACTACACAGTGCATAATACCTTACTCATTAATGAGAGGTATTTTTTTTTCAA
Source organism: Calotriton arnoldi (assembly GCA_963921515.1). Taxonomy (NCBI): domain Eukaryota; kingdom Metazoa; phylum Chordata; class Amphibia; order Caudata; family Salamandridae; genus Calotriton; species Calotriton arnoldi. Next base: position 150,894 of record CAWUFW010006809.1, on the reverse strand, counting down.
AAAGTGTCTGTTTTATTTTTTTACTAAGAAAGTCTTTAAAAGAAAAAAATTCAATCACTCTGCTGGTTAACCACCACCAACATGGCAGGGGATAGTGGCCTGGCTGTGGCGGCAGAGACTGGAGATGATACAGCAAGAATATCACTGGCTGGTGGCCCTGGAGGAGGAGGAGGCAGAAGCATCCGGCACTGCCCTAGCCCCCAGTTCTGCCAGGGTAGCCTCTAGCCTCATGGAACATCACCACCAGTGTCTCTGTCAGCTGTCATGGGCCCTTGTAACCACCACTGCTGCTCCACTCCCGTCAGACTGCCAGTTGCTGAGTCACCTCCTGCATCATATGGGGCAAATAGAACAGAGGATGGACCGGATGGAGCAGAATCTTAAATGGCTCCGTACATGTGTAGAGGATGCTCGCTTCTGAGTCCTTTTTAAAATTTTTGTTTTGGTGGAAATGACTTTTGTTGTGGGTGTAGAGGGTGGGAAAGGAAGTTGGGACCAGAGTTTGGACATTTAATTTTTATTTGGACATTAGTTGGGGATGGGGTGATTTGTTTGGGGTGAGGGGTGGGCCTGGTGTGGGCAGAAGGGGTGGGTTTTATTGCTCAAAATATTTTAAGAGTTATAATAAATAATTATTTTACTTTATTTATACATCAAATCTTTTTTGGTGGTTATTTTACTTTGCCCTGCTGCCTTTTAGTGTATACCAGTTAGTTATATCTGTGCCTTACTACCCTCTGTTACCATATTGACCACTAGTGGTGGATTGCAATTGCCTATATTGCCTACAACAACGCTCCATAGTTCTCATACCTGAATAGATGAAGTGAGGGCTGCTATCTCTCACTCTTCTCACTGCAGGGTTTCCCAAGGTACAATCTTATGGTAGTGGTAGAAGTAGCAGGCTAGTGTGCTAAGAGGGAAGAAATCACAAACCAGGTCCCACTCCCATCTAGGTGAACTCCAACTGTAGGACTAATCAAAGTATTATCCATCACAGGCAACAAGATTGGAATAAAACACAGAGTTAGTAGGTTTTATTATTTATATCATAACTTTAGAAAGCCTGAGACCAGACTACTACCATGACACAACAAAGAAGACCGGATAGGATAACAAAAACTAGCAGTAGTAATTTCTTCTGAGCAATGGGGAGCAAGTATTTAATTTAAAACTAAACTTACAAAATCCTCGCGTCAGGAGGAGTGGAGTCAGATTCAGGAGTGGACAAGGTTAAGTGTTTACTTTACACAAGACAGTCAAGGCCTGATTGAAGATGTTGATAAAAGATGTTGTTCTATAGCTAAAATTTGGATCACTTTTATGCATGAGTTGATAAATGGGGCGAGTGTGGGCTATTGCTCAGGTAATATAGGATCCCCCAGTGAGTTGGTGTCACTTTCGCCACATCTGTCCCACCAAGAATGTGATCCATTTATGGTGTAAATTAAGTCACATCTCAATAAATCACACAGCCCAGGGTAAGAGGGTTAGAGGTTTGATAAATGGATGGTAAAGGGGATTTGGGGAAAGGTGTGACAAAGACAAACACTACACAACAACAATATTCATCTGGGCGACGAACAGCACATCATCTTCAATCTATTGTGGAAGGAAATGAAGGAATGAGTACGACACAGTTCAGCTAAATGCATTGCAAACAGTCCTTTAGCCCCGGAGAACCAAGTTATTATCATATATCTAAAAGTTCTGTTATTTAGGTTTGAAAAATATAAATAATGCAGGAGTGAAGTGAACCCTCACAGTTCTAAAAAAATGATTCTTCAAAGAAAACAATACTGTATTGCCAAATTGGGCGGTACATCTGCATTCTTCTCGGATTGTCTGTCAATCTTGGGTGCCGAATTGAAGCTGTCTGTTAAGGTAAGCAGGAGTCTTATGGAGCTTTCTCCTTTTTGTGCAAGAGAAGAGAAGACCTGCGGATTGTAAAACAGAAACAATATTGTGGAGTCAAGGAGAAGGACAGAAGGTAAGCTTCATAAGGAGTGTGACAATAAGACTCTGGGGCAGAGCAAAAGCATAGTCTGCTTCAATCATCCATTTTTTTTGATAAAGAAGTTTTTATTGATTTCATAAAAAAAAAAAAGCACCAGCCAATTCACAAGACCCCATGATAACAGAGACATATATGTAGGTATCTGAACAACCCAGCGGCCAAAGGCGTATAAGATCAAAAGGACAAGTTTCGGAGCGTCCACAACTAGATTAAACCAATCCCCCCAACCACTTTCCCCAGACCTTGCGAAACTTCTTGGGGCAGCCACGCGCTGCATACATAGTCTTCTCCTGCGTGGCGCACCAGTCAACCCCGGCCCGCCATTTCCCAACGGTGGGAGGATCCGGGCATTTCCATGCAGTCACTATGTCCCTTTTTGCCACCACCATCGCCGTAGTGTAAAACAGTTTATCGTTCCTTGACCCATCCAACCCATCCGTGATGCCCAAGAGCGCGTGCCTCGGGTCATGCGGGATCTCCCACCCCAAAACCTCAGTTAATTCCTCCTCAATGTCCCCCCAAAATCTCGCCAGGCGCGGACACGTCCACACCATATGGAGAAAGTCGGCTGGCTCATCACCACACCTAGTGCAGGCGGGGGTCGGCTGGAGCTCAGCACGGTGTAAGCGCGCCGGAGTCAGGTAGGCGGCATGTAAAAAGTAGAGCTGTATCATGCATAATCTGGCAGAAGCGGTGATAGTCCTGGGGGCCATAAGGGCATCCCGCCAGTCCTCCTCCTCCAAAGTGCCCACCCATTCCTCCCATTGAGTCCGTAGTTGATCGAGTGATGTTGGGGTGTTGTTAATAAGTGTCCGATAGATACGTGAGATACCCCCCCTCCCCAGATCACCTAGCATGATTTGAGCCTCAGGTGGGCTGTGATCCGGGAGTCGCGTGCCGGTCGTGAGGTGCGCTTGAAGGGCATGGCGCAGCTGTAAGTATCTATAGAACTGCGAGGGATGTAGGGAGTATCTGGCTTGAAGGTCCTGAAAGGAGCGCATGTGATCTCCCGCCCAAACGTCGCCCAGCTGGGAAATGCCTATAAGGTCCCAAGACCGAAAGCCCTGAAGCCCAGTAACCTCCCGGAGCCAGGTACCCTGCCACAGGGGTGTGCATTGGGTCAATGTGTGAGTCCATTTGGTGTGACGCAATGCGGCCCGCCAGGCCAAGAACACGGAGCGCGTCACCTCCGGCAGTCGGGATGGGACAGGCGCCCCATACAGCATCGATTGGATATTGGACAGGCCCAACTCACCGAGTTCCAGCCGATACGCCGGATCAGACCATCCTCCGTTGAGCCAATCATGCAGGGGGAGCAAACGAGTGGCCAGATAGTAAAGATATAAGTGGGTCATCCCTAACCCCCCATTGAAAGAAGGGATCCGGCAAACGTTTAGGGCCATTCGGGACCTTCCCTTCCCCCATAGGAATTTGGAGACCTGGCTGTCTAGCTCCCGGAACCACACTCTCGGGAAGTTGAGGGGGGTATTCTGAAGCACATAGAGGAATCTGGGAAGAATCATCATTTTAAAAAGAGCGACTCTTCCCATGGGATTCAGGGGCAGGGACTGCCATTTCGATAGATCCGCACTAGCTCGCTTCACCAGGGGAGTGACATTAAGAGCCCAGCTGAGCTCGGGGAGCAGAGACACCCATATCCCTAGATACTTAAAAGATAGGCGGCGGAGCGGTTTGGTGGACTGCCAATCGAAGCAGTCTCTGGACATGTGAAGGGGGATCAAGACCGATTTCTTGGGGTTAAGCCGTAGGCCAGAGGCCTGTTCAAAAGACAGGAGGATCTGGAGGCAGTGAGGGCCCGATTGCGCCGGGTCTGCCAAATAGATCAGGACGTCGTCCGCGTAGAGAGCGATTTTGTCAGTTTCTGTGTTGGGCCACTCCCAGCCCCGCACCTGCCCGCTGGAGCGTATCAGGGCCGCTAGGGGCTCCATCACCAGAGCAAAGAGCAGGGGGGAGGGAGGGCACCCCTGCCTCGTTCCCCTGCGGATCGGAAAGGGTTCTGATAGGACCCCGTTCACCAGGACGCGGACGAAACCTCAGAAGCGGGGTCCGAAACCCATCTCGGCCAGGACATCCTCCAAGAAACCCCAGTCTACCGAATCGAAAGCCTTCTCGAAATCAACCAGGAGGAGAGCGAGGTAGGGGGTGATCAAGTGTCGGTGGGCAAGGGCTGAGTGGAGTCTCCGCAGACAATGTTGGGTACCGCGTGATGGCATGAACCCACATTGGTCTGAGTGGACTAGCCTGTGCAAGTGGGGCTTAAGGTGCTGAGCAAGTATTGTGGCGTATAATTTTAGCTCCGTGTTTTTTAGGGAAATGGGACGGTAGTCCGCGCAGTAGGGTGAAGGCGGCTGGGATTTAGGAAGGACTATGATAGTGGCCATGTCGGTCTCGAGAGGAAAGAAGCCCTTCTCAACTGCCTCATGGAATAGCTGAGCGAGGTATGGAGTGAGTGTCTCACGGTACAGGGCATAGTATTCTTGAGGAAGACCGTCCGGACCCGTTGTCTTGCCGGATGAGGTAAGGGTAATCGCCTCCCCAATTTCTTCTTGAGTGATGGGACGGTCCAGGTCTTTCTGAACCGTTAACTCCAAATGAGGGAGTCGACTGGGTCCAGCCCTCAACATATCTGTAAGAGACAGGGAGGGAGTCCCAGCCGTGTATAGCTGGCGATAGTACAGAGCAAAGGCCTGGGCCATCGCGGCTGATGAGGTACATACCGACCCATCCCGAGCGATGATCTCGGGTATTATGCGATTCGCCCTAGGATAGGTGGCCAGTCTATGGAGGAGGGAACCATTCTTGTCCCCCCATCCATACACCCTGGCGATGGAGGAGTGCCAGAGAAGTTTAGCCGCGTCCATCGACAATTGTCGAATTTCTTCACGGATGTGTGCCAGGAGCCTCATTTCTGAGGCCTTGGGATTCAAGGCGGTGGACCGTTCAAGGCGCAAGGCCTGCGCCTCACGCGAAGTGATTTGGTCTAGCTGCGCACGCCGCTTGATTTTGAGTTGTCCCTTGGCGACTCCCCGGATCGTGGCCTTGCCACCCTCCCACAGGATACCAGGCGATGACACTGACCCTGCATTAATCTGGAAGTAATGTTGGAGTTCCCGCCCAACCACTTTACGGAAGTCCTTGTCTTGGAGGAACCACGCGTTCATTCTCCATGTCTGACGCAGTGAGGAAGGGGGGGACCCACAGTGAGCATCACCGGAGAGTGATCCGATATACCCCGCGGGAGGATAACGATGTCCTGGAGCCTGAGGCAGTCAGTCGAGGGAATGTATATGGCGTCGATGCGCGCTTGTGTATGGTGTGCTGCCGAAGTGTGGGTAAACTGCTTGGAACGCGGGTGCCACGTGCGCCACACATCACAAAGACCCAAGGATGTAGCCCAGTTTGTAAGATGTTTCGCCTGCGCCAGTCTGCTGTGGGAAGGGGGCCCAGTCGTATCCAAAGCAGGGGAAGAGACCGCATTGAAGTCACCCCCCAGGAAGGTAGAGCCCAGGGGCAGGGAAGCCATAAGCTCGACGGAGGCGGCTAGGACCGCGGTCAGCCGCGATGGGGGAGAATACAGTGACACCAAATTAAGGGGAGTGCCATTCAGGGAGCTGGACAGGGCCAGAAAGGCGCCCTGATCGTCATGAACAGCTTGCGTTACCACAAATGGAAGGGAGCGTCGTACCAGGATCGCAACCCCACGTGATCCGCGCTTGAAGCCCGAGTGCCAGACCCTATCGTAACCATATCGCGCTAGAAAGGGGCAGTGGTTACCCAATAAGTGTGTCTCCTGCAACAGTAAGACCTCCACCCCCAGGCGCTGCGCGTAGGACCGCCGTACGCTTGTGACGGTCAAGGAGACCGTTGACGTTCCAAGACATAAGGCTCAAGATTACACTCGGTTGCGGTGTGTCAGCCATCTGGTAAAATTGTCTCGGGGAAGGGGAGAGGCCCCGGAGGGGAGCTCGGCCAGGGGCGGGGACGCGGGGCTGCGCAAGTGGGAGCCCAGATAGTAGTCACCTTGTCCTGCGATGCCTGAAATGGGACGTCTTGTGAGCACGGGTATGATGAAACAAGGAGAAGTGCTGATGCAACAGAATTAAAGGACAAAGAAAACAAAACTAAGGATAAAACTCGGGACAACGGTCCCCCCCCATCCCCACCCCCACCCTACACTTCAAAAACGGAAGCATCTGTTGCCCTAACAATAAACCAGCGAAAGAACAACCAAACTAAAACGCTTGTGATTGGGAAAGCGTGGAGGACCCCTCCTCATGTCAGGATGTGCGTAAACGAGTCCAGCAGGAAGAAAAAGAATACTTTGAGACCGAGTACGGCCTCCGGCTGCGGAGCTTAGCCCGGCAGGCAGAGACAAATTCAAGCAGGGCCTTTCAGAAGCATCGGGCTGCGTGAGAGGTCCGTATCCGGGAGATCAAGCAGTGATGGTCGGGGGGAGGTACCCACATGGTCCAAATGATCGGATGAGTTTGAACGCCTCCCGGCAGGGGGTCCAACAGGGAGCAGCATTGGCGATCGGGACTGGCCCGGCGGGGAGTCCGACCGGGCCCGTCTCCGCTCGCGGCGCCTGCAGGACCGGTTGCGCTGAGGCTGAGGAGCAAAAGGTGTGGGGCGAACGGGTCTGCCCTCCGCCCTCTCCAGGAGTGGAGTTTGGACTTCTACACGCCTGGGGCGCTCCTCCGTTGCCCAGGTCCAAGCCTCTGATGGAGTGTCAAAAAACAATGTCTTGTTAGCGAACACCACCCGCAGGCATGCCGGGAAAAGGAGCCGATACTGGATGTTGAGCGCCCTCAGTTTCTGTTTAACTTCACCAAAGGAACGGCGTTGGCTCTGGACCTCGTGGGTGTAGTCCGGAAAAATCAAGATTTCGCGGTTTTCGTAGAGGAGCCGTTGCTCTTTGCGTGCTTCAGACAGGATAGCGTCCCGGTCCTTAAAGTTTAGGACTCGCATTATGACTGGTCGGGGGGCCGCACCCGGCGGCGGCTTTGGGGCCAGGGAACGATGTGCGCGCTCAATCGCGAACCACGGAGACAGAGAGCCCTCGGGGACCCATGTTCGCAGCCACTTGTCCAGAAAGTCCACCATGCGGCCCTGCTCCGCCCCCTCCGGGAAGCCCACCAGGCGGAGATTGTTACGCCGGGACCTGACGGTGAAGCTCCTGGGTGTGCGACTGAAGTCGGGCCACCTGCCTCTTAAGTTGTTGTACGTCATCCTCCACAGTGGAGATTCGGGTCTCAGTCTCTTTGATCCGGGCCGTGGCATTCCAGAGATCCTGCCCGAGGAGAGTCATGTCCACCCGCATCTTGCCCTCGACCGAGGTCTGTGAGGCATGGATGGCTTGCAGGATAGTGGACAAGTCCGCAGATGGCGGGGGCCCCTGCGCCACGTCCCCCCCTACCGCGCCCGCATCCGAGGTGGTGAAACGGTCCATCTTGGTCTGAGTGGCAGGAGCCTTTGTCGATCTGTCCGTTCTGCCCATGGTGGCACCCGGAGGAGCCGCCGTGCCCGGAACCCCGGCAGCCCCTTTTGGGCGGAGCCAGATCAGAGAGGGGAAGCAACCAGTGCGAAAGTGCGACCCAGGCCTGCTCGCCGCCGCCCGATGTGTGCGGCCGACTCCACCGCCCTAGACACGACGGTCTTACAGGAGCTAGGGAGGGGGTAGGGAGAGGGAGAAGAAGGGGGAAAGTCCAGAGCCTGGGCCGCGGGTAGGCCCTCGTCTACCAGAGTCACGCAGCTCCCAGTCCAGGCGGCAGTAGAAGAGGTAGCAGGAGGTCTCACCCCGGAGGTCGCAGCTCCAGAGCGTGATGGCGTGGAAAGGGGAACCGCTGCCCCAGACCCACAGTCAGCGTAGGGCACTCGGGGACAGAAGAGACACCGGACGGGGCCCCAGGCGGAGGCCCTTACACTCAGGCGGGCGCCACTCGATGCGTGCGGCCGAAAGCCCCCAGCAGTAGGTCCCCAGCCGTTGAGGTGACTTGAGGGGAACCACGAAGTAAGGCACGGGCCGGGGAAGCCCTCCTCTGCACCACTTCAACTCAGCCCCACCCCGCCGCTCGATTTATGTGGCCGAGGTTCCGCTTAGAGTAAATCCCAGCCCGGGACCCACCTCATGGCCGTCCACGTCCCCTCTCACGAGGCCTGGGGGGGAGCCAGTTCAGGCAGCCCGGACCCAGGAGGGAGACAGGAGATCTGGTCAGGCTGGAAGATGTACAGGGCTACTCAGGGAAGAGCCCCCCTTGTATTCAGTATCTCTCCCTCTCTCTCGCGGGGGGGCCTCCAAGCAACCATCTCTGGACCCCCACAAGGACTCACCAGCTCCGCCGCGCACCACACCGTGGTCTCAGAGTTGTAGGCCCCTCCACTCCACACGTGGGAACCTGCAGTTAGATTCCTGGGCCCCTGCCGCCCGATCCGGCAGCCGGTCTCGTGGCCGCGCTGCGCCGCTGGAGGGGGGCTGGTTCACAGACAGGCCCACCGCTGCTGAGCAGCGCTCTCCCCACCGCTCACCCTTCCGTGGCCCTGGGCTCCACAGCGGTACTCCTCAGCATGTGGGGGCCGAAGGCCGCAGTATGCCGCTCTCTGTCTCGCTGCCCAATATGGCAGCCAGTGTCGCGGCCGCACTTTGGAGGGGGCCGAAGCTCGGGCAGGCACTCGTTGCGGAGACGGACCTCCGGCCCGCGTCACGTTGGGCCCACCAGCACCGGGAACGGGAGCCGGAGACGGGGAGAAGGAGCCCTGCACCTCCGCAAGCCGGCAGCCGCCCGCCGCCTCCAAGGAGCTTCCCGCTCACGCCGTGAACCAGAGGCAGGATCTGTCAGGGCGCCTCAAAGATTGCCGGTGCCGGATTCAGTTGATGAGAGCCGCCATGTTGTCAGGAAGGTACGGCGGGCCGAGCCACAGCGGCGGAACGACATGACACGAAGCTCTGCGCGCCCGGGTGATCCGCTTGAGATGCTGCGCCGGTCGAGCTGCAAAGAATTAGGACATGATGACCCGTTTGAGGTAAGGATTACGGGCGGATGGCGGAGGGGTCCCGGAGCACTCTCAAAGTGCGTCCACCATCTTGGCCCTACAAGCCACGCCCCCTTCAATCATCCATTTTATGACTGATGTGCGATTGATAATTGAGAAGTGAGAACAAATTACAACCCTTCACGGACTTGTGGCTGTATGTACTACCTGGCTGATCAATCTCACAACTATTGTCATAGCATTTAGCCAAGTGCATGCATAATATAATGAAGTGACCTCACATGTCTGTATCCAGATACTTATAACAACCCTCACCCGACCACAAAACCACATTTTAGAGGATATTCAAATTTGAGCCAGCACACACACGAAGCAGCAATGTATTTCCAAAACCACCTCTCACCATTCCACAGCGCTGAGTAGGCCTCCTAGAGTCATCATCATGCTGGTTTCCCTGAAGTTGATAACTTCCTTCTTCTGGCTGTTGCTGAAGCAGTCCCACCCTGAGTTCTTCCATATTCCTCCTGACTCCTCGTAATGAGTCTGTTGAACTCTGTCCCAACCTAAATGAGAGAGAGAGAGACTTCTAGTGCACTGCTGTTGATAATGAACAAAAAGCAAAACATTGAGTATTTTTTCTTGTAGATTTGTGTTTGTTAACTAAATGGACTGGTCTGGTTTTTAAAGATTGTGAACCAGAGAATAAGGACTGGACCCAGCAAGCAAATCTTGCTAAGTTTCAAAGGAGAAGGACCAATCACCTTCAGGAAAAATGCTCAACGATCAGGCCACAAACATTGCAAATCATCACAATCAGCTTACAAATTATAGTTCAACACCTCTCCCTCTCTGTCTGCCACAGTATGAATCATCACTCACAATCACTCAATAATACATAAATCATTGGTGCCATATATTTACCTTCTCCAATCCAAGCACAGTGGTACACAATTGTTGATCCTCTTTGATGGACGCAACACAAATTAGACAGTCTTGTCAATCAAATGCTGTGGGGTGGACCTGCTAGGGGATGAAAAAAGGATAGGAACAGGATGGAGGCAGGCATTGTCTATCCAATGTCTTTGAAGGGAATGGGGGGATGTTTCTTCACCGTACACTGATCCAGCTTCAACCCAGCCATACCTGTGCCTAAAATGGTGGGGCTGCACAAGTCAGTCATACACAAACAAAATATATAATGTTCCCCAAGCATATCCTTTGATTTTTTTTTTGGGCAAAACAGTTTGACCATAAAGTTCTATGGTGGCCTACTCAGTCAGGGAAGTAGAGTTTGTGTTCAAATTCAGGTGGCTCACCCAGAATTTGGTAAGCTAACACACTATGACCTGTGTCTGACTAATCACCCTCATCCTCCTGCTGTGGTATTTCAGGTATTTTGTAATCTGGTGGTATAAACTGTTAGTTCATTTTGATCATGGTCAATCTCTCCTCGTTCTAAGGTGAGAGACTGGTCCTTCTCACTGTGATGGATGTGCCAGCTGCACTGAACACACGTTCATCAGACATACTGGCTACTAGACAGGACAGATACTTTATTGCCAGTCTGCTGAGCTGTGGCCATTGGCACTTCTTCGCATGCCAATACACCAATGGGTTATGATCCACATAGACCTCTCTTGGGTCATTCAGATAGTCATGGAACATCATCTCAGTTGTCATTGGTGCTGCCACTTGCTAGACTTCTTTTGCCTACGCCTCCACACTGGACTCAAGCCCTACCCTTTGATACCAAGTTAATGTAGAGTTTGTGGATTATTCTTGCGTTCCTGTTCTTGTTGCCGCCAGTGTTCTTGTTGCTGGTATTGGCTGCTGTGAGACAACAGGACTACCCTCTCTGGAAGTTGAATGCGGCATCCCAGAACGTCTTTCCGCATGTGGGACTCTATGTTCCAGCAGTTCTTCTTCCAGGAGTCAGGCTCGCTCATCAATCCATGTCTAGTATTCTGAAACATCCCCCTCTAAAAAATGAATGAAAGTGGCCCGTATCCTTTTGTAATGTGGATCCAGTATTGTGACACAGGTGTATTCTTCGGATGACAATGTGTCTCTTTGAAGCCTTGTATTCTCAATCAAGCGCAGGATTAAGCTGTGAACCAAGGTAGACGCATCTTCGTTTTCATTGACCACAACTGCAAACTTGTCAGACATGCTTTTTAACTAGTCCTTTAGCAGGTACAATAGAATAACTTGGCCAATTGTATTGTCCTCCTTGCTGACTTCCCATGTGAAAACCTCAAAAGGAAGTAGCATCTCTGTCAGGCCTTTGACTCATTTCCATTTGTACATCCCAGTGGTCATGCTTTTACTTACATCCCCCTTATTTGTATGACATACTCATTGATCAGTTTGTACAGCTCAAACAGATGTTGTAACATGTAATAGGTTGAGTTCCAACGTGTTGCCACTGTATGAGGCTTTATTTGGTACACTATTAGCACACTGAATGATCCTCAGATGCTCCTAGACTTTAAAAGAATGGCTGAAATGTGTGCACATTCTTCTACAGATGGTCAGTAAGTTGCAGACTAGGTCGTCTTTTTTGAGAAAGTCCTGCATAGTGATGTTGATGCAATGCGCCAAACACAGGACCCGTAAATAGCCACCATCTGCCATGGCCTTAACTATATTACTGCCATTGTGTGTGGTAACAAACCTGATTCTAAGACCTCTGGGTCTCAGCCATTCAAATACCTCGCTGTTAAAGTCTTCCAAGAAGTATGCAGCTGTATGGGATCTCTTCATGGTGAACATGGTTACTGTTGCATGCCATCGAACGCCCTTAAAAGTATCTTCATCTCCGAGACCAGTAGGTATTTGTTGCTTAACCCCCACAAAAGAGATCCAGTGTGCAGTGCCACACATGTAATCAGTAGCTTAATGACTGGTTCCCATGTCTGTCGTCAGGCGGATAGTCTGAACAGCACTCTGCTACAAAGCTTTTCCAACCAATTCCAGCAGATTGTGATGGGGCAGTGGAACAGCCAATCTGGCAAAGTAGGTTCTGCTGGGAACCTTCCATTTCAGGTAGATGGCTACCACAAATTCCTTCCACAAGAAAAAGTGGGCGGTCCAGTGCTAACATTTTACCCAGCTTCCTGTTATACAAACATGCTGTTGGATGATTGCGTTTGTAGGGCCCTTCCTGCCTAAACATGCCCATAATAGTAGCCTGGATTTTTTTCTTTTGTGGTGCGATTGACATAGACAAGTTTCAGAGAGAACCAGAAGGTGGTAGACTCAATGTGCATTTTGAGGCAGTCTCTGTATGCTGTTCCTGTTGTGTCTCCATCTGACTGTTGAGCCATTGGGAGGTTGATGAGGCGGAGATACTGGTGCACTGCTGGGGACATGACTGATTTGCATAAAGATGTCACCTTGTTCTTCCTCATCACCTACACCTCCCACTGTGATCGGAGCCTCCGGAGTCGATTCCCTTCTCACATTAATTAACCACCACCATGTGAAGAAAGCTGATTAAAATATGCCTCCCAGCGGAGCGTGTGTTGTTTTTTCAAATGGGTCACTTGGTCTTCATTATCATAGTTTGTACCAAGCTTACCTCGATGAACACTATTGTTGCAAATGGAGCATACTGAAATGTTGCCTTCATTCTTGCTAACTGTAAAGAAGTCCCAAACAGGGGAGGTGTACTTTTTATTTGGGCCACTGGTGGCACTGCCAATGCCCGAAGAACCGGAGGTAGGCGAGTGTTTCGATGATTGGCTCTCTGCAGTGAGTACTTTTACTGAGCAAGTGTAGGCCTTACAACTATGGGAGCTGGCGGTGGTGTCACATCTCTTGGAGAAGGTTCAATAGGAGGGGTCAAGTCTGTCTCTTCTGTGTCAGCTTCTACAATGACTGGCTTGTCATCCTCACCCTCTTCCATAATTGTAAGGCTTTCAGGATCTTTACTTTTCCTGAGCTTCTCATGGTGTTTCTCAGACTCAGCCAGAGTCTAAACCATGTCCAGATCATCAGAAAGGGGTCTTGGAGAAGATGGTGGAGTACCCTTCGTTTTTCTTGCTGGAGATCTAGAAGCCAATGGTTGTAAAATAGGAGGTTCTTGCTCAGCAGGAAGCTCAACCTCCTGTTCTCCTCCTACTTCAGAAAGATCTATTGATGGCTGCATTGCATCTGTTGTCTACTTTCCTGCAATAATTACATACAAATTTGACAAAGAGGCAAATCCAATTCAATGTCACTGCTCGTTGACGTAGGCATGATTGCAGTGGCTGCCTTGCTGAGAGACATGGCCTTGGGCTTAGGTTGGGGTGGTGTCGCTGATACAGGAGTGCTGCTCTCAGCTTGCTCTCCGGAGGACAGTGCGGCAGGCACACAAACCCCGAACAAGGGTTGGGCCAACACACCAGTGGTGGAAATTTGCTTCTTCTTCTCCTCTCCACTGGGCACCTTCTTGGCAGCACCTTTCTTTGGGGCCATATTGAAGCTGTCAGTTGTCAGTGGCACTTAGCTGCTCAAGCGGAAGAGGTTGAGGAATCATGTGACTGTCTGGCAGTACTGTGGGTAATGTCTCTTGTGCACCTAAAAGCAAACAAGCAAGAAAATATTTAGTGAAACATGGCATTGTTGCTGTTTGGATTAGTACAGACAATATAATTTAGTGTGGTTACTTAAGTTATCATTGTTATCCTAAATTATTAACAACAACAGTGTATTTCAAAGTCAAACCACCACACCAGAACATAATATTTAAATTCCTATCAGGTAACAATATGCAGATGTAACTGTTTGCTTTGTGTACATCTAAGGAAGACAGCTGTGACAGTCAGGGAGGTGCAGAGGAAAATTGAATAATGCTTAAAAAAGTAATGCTGGTGTGCACCTATGGCAGGCAATGGAGTTCAGGGGCAAATGGAGTAATCCTTAAAAATGAATGCTGGTGTGTGTTGTGGAACTACGGCAGGCAGATGGTCCAGGGGAAAATGGAATAATAATACTTAAAAATGAATGTTGGTGTGCGCCTATCGCAGGCAGCTAGAGGATGGATGGTGGGAAAATGTAAAAAAATAATAATAATACCATTAAAACAAATAGAAAATAAAAATAAAATAAAAATCATAATTATAAGAAAAAAATGAATTAAAATGAAATGAAAACAAAAATAAATAACAAAAAATATAATTTCTGGTGTACTAGGGGATATAGGGGACTATGAGAAACCCATTGGGAGGCAAGGGGGTGCAGGTGAAAAATACATATAATCTAAAACTTTGTTAATGTATAAATACTACAATGATCCTCATGCATAATATTAAACTAATATCAGGGAAAAGTTAAAAAAGTGAACAAATACAAAAAGGCATAGCCCTCTCCTATCAATCTCCCTTTGAAAACTGGAAAAAAAGAGTGGCTGCACAAAATGGCCGCCTGCAAGATATTCAGTCAACAACAGCAAGCAAGGAGGCATGGCCACAACAAAGAACAGATGCAGGCCTATGGCAAAAGCACACTGGCTGCCTACATAAAATGGTCACTGGCCACATGGTCAACCACAACAGCAAGAAAGGAGGCATGGCCACAAACAAGAACACATGCAGGTCTATGGTGAAAGCACACTGCCTGGCTACACAAAATGGCCACCAACCACATGGTCAAACAACAGCAAGCAGGAAGGCATGGCCAGAACAAAGATTACATGCAGGCCTATGGCAAAAGCTCACTGGCTGGCAACACAAAACGGTCGCCGGCCACATGGTCAAACAACAACAAGCAAGGAGCCATGGAAAACAAAGAACACATGCAGACCTATGGCAAAAACACACTGGCTGGCTACACAAAATGGCCACTGACCACATGGTCAAACAACAACAGCAAGCAAGGAGGCATAGCTACAACAAAGAACACATACAGGCATATCGCAAAAGTACACTGGCTGGCTATACAAAATGGTCACCGGCCACATGGTCAAACAACAACAAACTAGAATCCATGGAAATCAAGAAGAACCAATGCTGGCCCATGGACCCTGGCCCGATTCACAGAACTAACTTAAGACAAAATCCTAAACTTACTACCATTTTGGTATTCACAGAAGGCACTTACTCATTTTGGTATTCACAGAAGGCACTTACTCATTTCGGTATTCACAGAAGTTAGTAGTCCTAACTTTAGGACTCCTAAATGCCTTCTGTGAATACCAAAAGTCTTAAAGTTAGGATTTTTCTCAGTTTAGGAGTAGTAAAGTTAGGACTCCTAACTTTAGGACTCCTAAATGCCTTCTGTGAATTCCAAAAGTCTTAAAGTTAGGATTTTCCTCAGTTTAGGAGTAGTAAAGTTAGGACTCCTAACTTTAGGACTCCTAAATGCCTTCTGTGAATACCGAAAGTCTTAAAGTTAGGATTTTTCTCAGTTTAGGAGTAGTTATGATGCTCTTGCCATCTACTTTTGGGCGATCCATCCAAGGGCCCAATAGCCAGTGATTCTTTAGTTCCTGAGCTAGGTTTTACCTACATTTTGCAGAGGACTGGTCCCACCAATCCAGGCGAGTCTGAGGGTTCTTCTGGATTCCACAAGGGTCCCTCACTTTGGGAGTGTCGAGTTTTAGAAAAGGACGAGGGCCTTTCACTCAGTTCCAGGTCTGTTGCCTCAGGGACAATGTATCCGGCTTTTGCTTTGTGCTGGAGGGCAAAGTCCTGTTCTCTGTGACACAGGTCTCCTCTTGGTCCTTCTTTGTAGTAAGTCAACCAGAATTGAGGTTCTGGGGTCAGGGGGTGCCTTAAATCCTGGATTTAGGGGATTTAGGGGTATGGCTAGTGGCTAATGGGCTGCTAGTCCTTGCAGCTAGTCCCAGGGGGACCACATCTGGTGGTGAAGGTTACCTTTTTTACCCAGAGCCTTCAATTTCTACCCTCCTAAAGGTGGCAGAAATTGACTTTAGGTGTATAGATCAGGCTGCTGACCCTGGAAGTGTGGATAGCCTTCCTGGAGGTGAACACCTACTGCATACCTAATTTCCCACCTTGCCAGGGTCCAAGCGTGCCTAGGAAATAGGAGGTCTTTGTCCTTCTCAGGGGGAGAGCCAGATGAATATCAGAGACCGTGCAGCCTTTCAAGCTCACTGCTCTGATGTGTCACTTCACTAGCCCACTTGGGAGGGGGGAGGTGTGACCTCCTTCCTGCCGAAGCACTTGTTCTGACTACTGGGAGTGCTCACACTGCCTGACAGGAGGTCAGAAAACTGTCTTGGTGGCAGCTGTGGGGGAATCCCGGGCCTGCCAGCCAAAGCACATATCAGCTAGGGTAACTAGGTGGACAACCACTTGGTAGCTACCTGGGTGCATGACAGCCTTCCCTTGGCACCTTATTCATGTTAGGGGAGAGAAATCATGTTGTTTGACACCAAAATTGACATATTTACTTGGTACCATGATGGAGCTAGCAACCCGGGTGTGGCTGGGTGCAAATCCTATGTTATCCTATGGACCTCCTATCGCATAAAGTGTACTTTAATAGTTAAGCCACTATAGAGACATATACATTTGCATTTGCATGTCTACCCTCATAATATACTGAACCCTGCCTCCTGGGCACAAGAGACCTTGTCTAGGGGTGACTGACATATATTAAGGCCAATGCTGTGACCTTGTCACACATGGTGAGGACAAAGTTGAAATGGAGCAGTAAACACTGTTCCTGCAGTCTGCAATGGCAGGCCTGTTGTCCTCTTTTTATCTGGGTTACTCAGGGTGGCACAACTAGTGCTGCAGGCTCTGAGTACCCTTTTATCACCCAGGCCCTGGGTACTACAGTACCACTTACTACAGAATTTAAAGGGAGGTAGGGTCCTTGTCAATTGGGGATGCCAATTACACATGTCACTTTTAGGAAGCAAGCACTGGCACTGGAGTCTGGTTAGCAGATTTCAGTGCATTGTCAGAGTCGAAAAACAGCATTTAGTAGTCCAAACGGGAGCAAAAAGAGGGGGGACATCTGCAAAAAGCCCTGTTTTCTTACATTAGGGATATACAAAGCCACACAAAGCCCAATTTTAGGGCTTCCCTGGGCTACCTTGCATAGGGAAGGAGCAACATGGGTGGAGCATTGATGTTCCCATGCATCCAGACATATATTTCGATGCAAACCCATATTTACTTAAGTCAGTAAAAATGGGTTTGCACCAGTACTTGTGAACCTACCCGAGGTTGGCGTAATAAGGAGAAATATTTTTGTTTCTTCTTGTTATTTTCTCTTTCAATGTGTGTTGCATTATAGAACAAGCTTCTAGGAATAGTTTTTGTGCAGGAAGGTTTCCCTTCCTACAGAAAAATTATTCTGACCACAACAGAGTCACCCTTGTATCTTGGTGCAAAGATGTGTGCATTGGAGCTAGCTAGTCACAAGTGCATCAGCGCTAGGAAAGAACAGAACTGCCTATATCTTTGTAAATGTGGCACAGTTCTTCTCTCTCTTTTTCACATAACACAACTTCCCTTACTGTGCTGCATTGCATGAAATCTTATTAAATATGTATGGCCCCAGTGTGTGAAACTGTGGCTAAATTGGCATGAAAGATCTCTGTGTGGATGAGTCTTTCAGATCAACCCAGGTCTCTTTCTTATCAGTAAAATGTAAAAGAAGATTGAGGAATCTAACAGTAGTCAGTGATAAAGGTGTTTTGTCAGTCCACAAAAATGTGACTGATCATCAAAAGGAGTCATTTTCCTACAGATGGCAGTCTGTAAAAAGATCTCCCCTCCCACCATATCCCCTATTGGATGCTCTTTGGTTTTTGTTCAACAGAACATGAGTGACTTACATTCCTACACCAATTACAGTAAAATTAACCAACCACAGTAGATTCATTTACCACTAAACCGAGACATGATAGCTGAAGTACATGACACCACTAACTTTACTACCTTTACTAAGATTGATATAAGAGGAACGCACAGTCTCATAAGAATGAGACCATTGGGCGAGTGAAAAAATGCCCTCAAGGAGAAATAATGGCACTAGGAATATACAGTCATGCAATTCTACCTATGCAATGCCTCTGCAGCTTTCCAGTTCTTCTGTCTGAGTAGTGCTATATTTGAATTCTAGTTTTATATATTTACATTCCTACAGTAAACACCTCAATTATGTTTGAGAGGCAATAAAACGTCTACAACAACATCCACAAGAGGGAAAGGTGCATCTTCCTTACTGATCATGGGGATTTGCTTGGTTACATCTACCATCCAGTGACATACCCTTGAATCCTCACAAGGATCAAACTGTTGTGGATTGGCCATCACATACTATTTTGCAAGAACTCCAGCTGTTCCTGAGTTTTCGAAATGGTATAGGTTATTCATCAACAATTGTTTAAACATTGTGGCTTCTCTTATGGCTCTAATCAGGAGAAATGTACCCTTCATTAGGACTACTGAAGGTATCTATGCATTAGACATTCTGAAGACCCAATCCAATGAAGAAGAAAACTATGAACTTAATACTGATGAGTGCAATACTATACTCGGAGTTGTTTTGAGACAATGAGGCAAAAAGGAAACCATGTCACTCTTGCAAGACAACAACTGTTGAGCTAAATTATTCCACCTATGATAAAGAACTACCAGCTATAAAAGATGCCTTCTACCACTAGTACAGTTATTTGGAATGAGGATCTAAACCCCTAGAGGTTATAATGGAACATAAAAATATGGATTTTCTTAAATCTGCAAGATGTCTTAGTCCTAATCATGCCTGCTGGAGCCTGTTATTTTTGCCAGTTTCAGCTATTTAATCAGATGCAGGCCAGCCTCCAAGGACTGCAAGGTGAAATCCCTGTCACACTTACATCTCGCCATACATTTTTCGGAACATTTGACTGCTATCAAGCCTCAACACATTCTTTCTAGAGTCCAGAACATCATGCAGGAATAACTGATGCACAAAACCACAATAGAGCTGGACCTATAGAATATTCTCTTAAGCAATTTACATTTCTGTCAGGGGACAAATAGATTACTATGCAATCAACATACACAATATATACACCTTCAGCCATACTAGTCTAAGACAGGACCTATGATGCATGTGTCATGATTCCAGACACATGCCTCCCAGTATACGCCCGACATGGTATCTACCACAGCAATAGTTTCTGGCCGTCCATGAGAAAAGAAGTAGAATAATTTGTAAAGAAGGGTTTCATTTTTGCTCAAAACAAGACTATGGGTACCAAAGTCAATAAATTACATTGTCCTTTGGAAAAACCAACTAAACCATGATACATTTTCACAGTATATTTCCTAACCAACTGATCTCTTTTTATTAAATGTACACTGATTTGGGTTGCAGTTGAAACAATCTAAAAATGAGACATCTTATATCCTTGCCAATGATTCCTGCTGCTACTATATTGGCATCAATATGTTGTGATCCAGTATATCAACTACATGGTGTACCTGAAACTATAATACTGATAGAGGACCCCATTGCAGTGTTCTGGGAAGCACTCTCTAGACAAATCTGCTATTCCTTAGTTTTCCATCCTCAAATGGATGGGTAAACTGAGTGACTTAATAAGGCCCTTGAGCAATATTCACATTATTTCACCTCTACAGCACAAAACGACCGTGATCAATTTTGATGCAAATTACAGTGCCAACATTCACTCCTCCATTGATGTTACTCCTTCTAAGTAAATTATAAAAGGGACCCTCAAATTTTACCTGACCATTTTAATTCCTCTATAGACCATCAAGTGCATGCAGCCAGTGATTTGACTAAAGGATTATGTGACCTACAAAAACCCATGCAGCAATAATTGTAAAAAAAACTAAAAAAACAAGTTGGCAAAAGATAGCCTACTTCTAACTATACTGTCTGATACCATGCTATGCCTGGTCTCAAACCAAACTCAAACACAAAGCATTGCTCCTTTTTCTATTACTCAGCTGATAAACCCATTGACCATGCATTTACGCTGCCTAACACCATATGCATCCAACCTGCTCGGTAGCATGGCACGAGCAGTCAGGCATATCCCAGAGGCAATGTGTAAAGCATTTGTACATAAACACACAGTGACAACACTACAAATGGACACCACTTCAGTTTAGAAACATAACCAATCTTTATCTAAACCGAACAAGACCAAAACGACAAAAATCTAACATACACAGGTAGAAATATCACTTTTAAAATGTTTAAGCGATTCTGTCCATGGAACTCTATGGATGCGTTGATTTTAGCACAAAGTACCTTTGATGAGTCAAAATCCAAGACGGAAAATAGCTGCAAAGGAGGGAAACAAGCAATGTGTCGATTCTTGAGTCCTAGTAGAATTGAAGCATTAGTTCTGCTGAACAAGAAGTGTTGCATCGATTCCTTAATGCTTTGAGTTTTTTTTATGTATGTGCATGTTTGTAGAATCACAGTCCCTGGTTATATTTCTCTCTAGCTGAGATTTCTATTTGCTTTGGAGAGTGAAATCCCTATCTGACCAGAACATGTACTGTACTATTCTTGGTAAGAAAACAAACCATAATCTATGCAAGCCAAAGCTCCCTGAATTCCCCTGGGGCAGCAGCATTTGAAAATGCCTTAGCTTGTAATTGTTCCCTGGGTGTTTTCCGATACTGCTCCCAAATACATCAGCCAATGCCCCCCATGGAAACTGAGAATGTGTTTAAGGTAAAGTTTAGGCACAGAAAATATGTCCCTTTCCTGTACCATATACTAGGCCTATCGTTAAATATGAGATACTCTTTTCTGTCAACAGAAGACTTTTCTATGGCAGGGATTTTGCTGCTAACAGTACAACAACGTTTTCACCACAATGAAAATATGAGGAATGAGTGACTTTCATCAATATTTGACATCTGCTGGGCATTATGGGTAAGAGGACATTTTACAGCATATACAAGCTACACCTCTAAGATTAAACCAGGTCTCTACTATTCAAAAATGTGTTTTGATGTTAGATTTTTCTAGGTGCTGTACTAAGCTGGGGACCGGAACTGGTAAAAAATATGCCACTATTTAAATAAATCTCAATGACAATCCGCAAAAAAACCTCTCAAGACAAAGATTGAGCTTCTGTGTGTTCATCTTCACTGTGGTATGGCAGTGGAACGACGCTCCTCCTCCTTAGCGGAGGAGCCACCACTGCCTTGGTCTAGTAGCATTTAAAATCCCCCAAAGTTGGGGGGTATTTATATATATATATATATATATATATATATATATATATATATATATATATATATATATATATATATATATATATATATATATATTATCTACTGGCGGTCGCCAGTAGATAGTTATAGTTAGGACCTATTTTCCATAGGAAATCTGCGACATTCTATTTGAAATAACTCTTGGGTCGGTTGACGAATTTTCGCGAAATTTTCAAACTTTATGCCCCGCTCCGGTCCGCTCCTACCCTGAAAGTTTCGGGGTGATTCGTCAAGCGGGGGCCGAGAAAAAAGGGGGGTCCCAAAACGTGTTTTCCCCATTCATTTTCCCATAGGAAACTTTAGCCACGACTACAGCCCGAACTGCTGAACGGAATTACACCAAATTTGGCAAAGAGGTAGTTCTTGGTTCAGAAAGAACCCTTTTTTTTAAATGGTGTAAATCCGTTCAGTAGTTCCTGTGAAAATCAAAAGGAAAATCACATATATATCTATGGCCGCGTCGGATTCGCGCACCATCCCGATCACGAGCTGCATGCTAATTGGCTGTCAACACTCGAAATCAGGAAGTGTTGGCAGCCATTTTGTCCCTCGGTAGAACCAAGGGACAGAAACAAATGCGCAAAGCGCAAAGGGGGCAGGGTAGAAACACCCTGACCTCCTAGGTCTGCTCAGGGGTCCCACAAGGACCCCTGGGCAGAAAAAGCATTTTATTTTTTAAATCGGCGGGATGCGCTTAGGGTGCGCGAATCCCGCAGAGAAAAAAAAAAAATCGCAAGTGTGCAAACGCACAAAGGGGGCAGGGTAGAAACACCCTGACCCCCTAGGTCTGCTCAGGGGGTCTCACAAAGACCCCCTGGGCAGAAAAAAGCATTTAAAAAAAAAAAAAAAAATCAGCAGGATGCGCTCAGGGTGCGCAAATCCTGCCGGAAAAAAAAATCGAAGCGCGGTCTCCCGCGCTCGATCAAATTTGCCCCGGGTGGCCCAAGTCCCGGGGGCATACGGGGGTGGGTTTATTGTTTATGGGGGGCCTCTAAGGCTCCCCAAGCCCCGGGGACCGCCACCCCCGGGCTTTATAAAAAATGGTGCGGGAGGGCTCTCCTGCCCTCCCGCAGCCCCGGGACCGCCACCCCCGGGCTTCTTTTTAATTTTTAATAATGTGTGGAGGGTCTCCAGCCCTCCACACGCCCGGGGACCACCACCTCCCGGGGCACTTAGAAAATAAATGTGGGGGTCCGTTATGGACCCCAGAGCCCCGGGACCACCACCTCCCCGGGGCTGTGCAATTCAAGGGAGGGGGCAGCGCGGCCCCCTCCTGGAGCCCTTGATGGCCCTGGGGACCGCCACCCCCAGGGCCGGCTCCTGCAGTGTCCCGGGTGCCTACCCCGGGACACTGTAGTTTGCTATGACAGGACGGGAGCCACGCGGCTCCCGTCCTGTCATAGCAAACTGCTTTGGATATTGGAAGAGAGAGCAGGGAAACCTGCTCTCGCTCCAATATCCAAGCAAATTAGCTTTCCACATGGGGAGCTGCATCTTAGCAGCTCCCCATGTGGAAAAGCAATGCCGGCTCCCAAGGGACGCGGGAGCCGGCGGGACTAAGGGGGTTGGGGACCCCCACAGTCCCCAATGGAGAGGGCCAGCCCCGGGGGAATGGGTCCCCGGGGCAAGTAGTGGCCCGGGAGGGGGGCCACGCGGCCCCCCTCCCCCCAAAAAAAAGGAAAGGCCGGCCCCGGGGGATGGGGTCCCCGGGGCCTTAAATGGCCTGAGGAGGGGGGCCACGCAGTCCCCCTCCAAATATTTAAAATGTAAAAAAAAGAGGGCATGCCCCGGGGGATGGGGTCCCCGGGGCCAATATAGGTTCAGGGAAGGGGGGCCACGCGGCCCCCTTCCCGTTTTATTTTAATTTTTAAAAAAATGAAAATCCTCATGCCCCGGGGGATGGGGTCCCCGGGGCCAAAAGAGGCCAAGGGAAGGGGGGCCACGCAGCCCCCCTCCCATACAAAAAATAAATAAAAAAGACCAGCATCGTGCCGGAGGCCCCGCCCCCACCCTGCAGCAGTCTGCAAACTCGTCCCCTGGCGCATTTGCAGATGGGGAACGAATTCCCCTTGAATACTGGGGGTCCCTGGGGGCCAACTAGCCCACCAGGAACCTCCAGTATGTGCCAGGGGGCTGCATGCAGAGAGGTGTACAGAGGCCACGCCCCTTTTTACACCTCTCTGCAACGCAGCTCTGTGGCGCTTTTTGGAGGTACATGGTGGGCTAGTTGGATTCCAGGGACCCTCAGGATTCAAGGGGACTTAATCTCCCAACTTAAAATGCGCCACGGGGCGCATTTGCACAGTGGTGAAGGGAGGGGGTGGGGCTTCAGGTGACATGTGTGCAAACAGGCCCATTGGCGCATTTTAAGATGGGGAATTAAATCCTCTTCAATCCTGAGGGTCCCTGGGGGCCAACTAGCCCACCAGGTACCTCCTGTAAGCGCCATGGAGCTGCGTTGCAGAGTGTTGTAAAAAGGGGCGTGGCCTCTGTACACCTCTGTGCAACGCAGCCCCCTGGCGCATACTGGAGGTTCCTGGTGGGCTAGTTGGCCCCTAGGGACCCTCAGGATTGAGGAGGAATTAATTCTCCAACTTAAAACGCGCCACAGGGCGTGTTTGCAGACATCTCACCTCAGGCCCCACCCCCTTCCTTCACAATTGTGCAAATATTCCTCTAAAATCAACCGAACTACGAATTCCGATTTATTCACCTGTTATCAGGAGAGACCTCAGTGCTGCATCTTTGAGCCCAGTACTGATCCTGAAAAGTAATTTTAACCGTACTTACCAGTAACTTGAATTTCCTTCCATAGGATATCATTGCCTGCTTTTTGCTGAAAAAGTTTCTGTCGATTTTGAAACATACAAATATTCCTCTAAAATCAGCCGAACTACGAATTCCGATTTACTCACCGGTTATCAGGAGAGACCTCAGTGCTGCATCTTTTAGCCCAGTACTGATCCTGAAAAGTAATTTTAACCATACTTACCAGTAACTTGAATTTCCTTCCATAGGCTAACATTGACTGGTTTCACTTGGAAATTCTTCTAAGTGTGGAGTTTTGGAACTTTATAATATTCCTCTAAAATCAGCCGAACTACGAATTCCGATTTACTCACCTTTTATTAGGAGAGACCACAGTGCTGCATCTTTTAGCCCAGCACTGACCCTGAAAAGTAATTCTAACCGTACTTACCAGTAACTTGTATTTCCTTCCATAGGAATCCATTGTCTGATTTTCAGCAGAAAAGTTTCAAAGTGTCGATTTTCACAAACTACAAATATTCCTTAAAAATCGCCTGTATGACTTAAACGCATTCTTTCAACTGTTTACAGGAGATGCACCAGTGCTGGATCCAGGATCCACCACTGAGTAAGAAAAAGTAACGATAACACTACTTACCTGCTAAGTGAATTTCCTCCCATAGGATAACATTGGTGATTCTATGTGAAGAAGTTTCTAAGTGTCAACTTTTAAAATACAATAATATTCCTTAAAAATCACTACTGTAACCAAAACGCTTTTACTCAACTGTTTACAGGAGATGTCCCAGGACTGAATCTAGGATCCGCAAAATCGCCGACATCCACGACAGCTTCAACACCACGACCACCCCGGCAACCACCGAGACCACTGCCCCCACAACCACCAACCGCCTGCTCTCCTGGACCAACATCAACGACGAGGACACCAGCGAGATCATGAACACCATCCACTCCGGTTCACCGCTAGACCCGTGCCCTCACCACATCTTCAACAAAGCCAGTACAGCCATCGCGCCCCATCTCCGGAAAATAATCAACATCTCCTTCGAGACAGCAACCTTCCCAGAAAGCTGGAAGCACGCCGAGATCACCGCCTTACTCAAGAAACCCAAGGCAGACCCCAAGGACCTCAAGAACTTCCGACCCATCTCTCTGCTCCCGTTCCCCGCGAAGGTCACTGAGAAAATCGTCAACAAACAACTGACCCGCTACCTCGAGGAGAACAACATCCTGGACCCTTCCCAGTCCGGCTTCCGCAGCAACCACAGCACCGAAACCGCCCTCATCCGCCGCCACCGATGACATCAGGACCCTGCTAGACAACAGAGAAACAGCAGCCCTCATCCTCCTGGACCTATCAGCCGCCTTCGACACGGTCTGCCACCACACACTACGAACACGCCTTCACGACGCCGGGATCCAAGAGAAGGCCCTGGACTGGACCACATCCTTCCTTTCCGGCAGAACACAAAGCGTCCACCTCGCCCCCTTCCGATCCAAGGCCACCAAGATCATCTGCGGCGTACCCCAAGGCTCCTCTCTCAGCCCAACGCTGTTCAACATCTACATGGCACCCCTCGCCCACGTCGCCCGACAGCACAACCTCAACATCATCTCCTATGCCGACGACACCCAGCTGATCCTCTCCCTCACCAAAGACCCTCACACCGCCAAAGCCCACCTCCACGAAGGAATGAAGGCCGTCGCCGAATGGATGAGGACCAGCCGCCTGAAGCTGAACTCGGACAAGACGGAGGTCCTCATCCTTGGTTCCAACCCTTCAGCCTGGGACGACTCCTGGTGGCCAACATCACTGGGAACAGCCCCGCCACCCACCGACCACGTACGCAACCTAGGGGTCATCCTCGACCCCACCCTCTCCATGACTAAGCAGGTCAACGCCGTTTCCTCATCCTGCTTCAACATCCTCCGAATGCTCCGCAGGATCTTCAAGTGGATCCCCACCGAAACAAGAAAAACAGTCACCCAGGCCCTCATCACCAGCAGGCTGGACTACGGAAACGCCCTCTACGCAGGAACGACGGCTAAGCTCCTGAGACGGCTGCAACGCATCCAGAACGCCTCTGCACGTCTTATCCTCGACATCCCCGACGCAGCCACATCACACCCCACCTGAGAGACCTGCACTGGCTCCCTGTCAACAAGAGGATAACCTTCAAGCTCCTCACCCACGCACACAAAGCACTCCACAACTCCGGACCAGCCTACCTCAACAGACGACTCAGCTTCTACACCCCCACCCGCCAGCTCCGCTCGACCAGCCTCGCCCTCGCCACAGTCCCCCACATCCGGAAAACGACCGCCGGCGGCAGATCCTTCTCCCACCTCGCCGCCAAGACCTGGAACACCCTCCCCACCAACCTCCGACAGACCCAAGACCTACTGGCCTTCAGAAGACTCCTCAAGACCTGGCTCTTCGATCAGTAGCAGCACCACCCCCCTCTTCCCCCAGCGCCTTGAGACCCTCGCGGGTATGTAGTGCGCTTTATAAGTGACATGATTGATTGATTGATTGATTGATCCAGTCCTGTGGTTAGAAAAGTAATCCATAAAGTAACTAATTGCATTTAACTAGAAATTCACATTGAGCTCAATGTTGCATTGTGTTTGAAATTGTGTTGCCCATTGCAACGACTGTAACTTCTGTACTTAAAAGTCTATTGCCTATTTGCAAAGTATTTAAACTAAAGTAATTCATTCTGAGAAAGTATATTTTGTAATGTAATGTATAATGTAATTACAATGTAATTTAAAAATAAAATATGTAAAAATAAATAGTTTAAAAAATGTAGTAAATCAGTATCAAAAAAATAAATATAACAATTAATACATTTAAAAATTGTCATTTACAAAACCTTTGAAATTCACTGAAAAAAACCATAGGTTTCAGACATGTTATAGTTAGGAATTAGCATTTAAAAACCTTTGAAATTCACTGAAAAACCATAGGTTTCAGGCACGTTATAGTTAGAAATTAGCATTTAAAAAACCTTACAAATTCACTGAAAAAACTATAGGTTTTAGGGACAGTTATAGTTAGTTGGACATTGCACTCGTACAAAACCCGTGAAATTCCCCGTTATAGTTAGTTCAGCTAACTATAACTTGCGCCCCGCAATGCACTGCTGATGACGTCACATATTACATCACTCATGACATGGTCAGTGACATCACTGATGACATCACTGATGACATCTCAAATGACATCACTGATGACATCACTGATGACATCATCCACGTGATAATCTGATGCACCTCCTCACACCCTAATATAACCTTTGATACACCCACTCTAAATTACAGACTGCCATTCGCAAAACCATAGACACTCCAACACCAATAACTATAGACTCACTCACTGATTCTTAGGTCTACACACACATCCACTCACTCACCCGTACAGTCACTCATACTTACGGTCACTCAGTACAGGACTATCATATGCACTCATACTCCTATATAGACACTCAAACACCGCCACTCATCCATAGAGGTACTCACACACCTAGTCAGTCATGCAAATAATTAAACACACTGCCATTTACTCACCTATACAGTTATACACACACCAGCTCACTTACTCATACAAATACTAGCACATTCTTACGCTCTTATACAATCACTGATACAAGCACACACTCATCCATACAGTCACTCTCACAATCACACACTCTCGCTTATAGCTATTTATATACTCCAACACACATATATGCTGCCTTTCACATATGTAGTTACTCACACATGTACCACTGGGACATACATTCACTCACTAACACACTCTTACACATACTTACCCACCCATACAGTCTATCACAGATGCACTCTTGAAACCATCCACCCAGTGAATCACCCACTCACACATCTATGCACAGAGTCGCACACACCCCACCCACACAAACACTCAGGCACCCATACAGATACTCAGACAACTAATCAATAACTCATATAGACACTCATGTAGCTATTCACAAACCCATGCAGCCACTTACACAGCAATAGACAGACGGATACAGACATTCACCCAGTTTAGTCACTAACCCATGCATTCAGTAAGATACGTTTAATCACTCACTTATAGAGTTAGTCACGCACCTACTAAATCATCCATACAGACACTTATACACCCACTCATTCTTCAATATGCCTTTCCCTATATATATTAAACATATTTAAACTTTACAGAAACACACAGTCACTGGATGATGTCATTTGAGATGTCATCAGTGATGTCATCAGTGATGTCACTGACCATGTCATGAGTGATGTAATATGTGACGTCATCAGCAGTGCATTGCGGGGGCGTGAGTTATAGTTAGCTGAACTAACTATAACGGGGGAATTTCACGGGTTTTGTACGAGTGCAATGTCCAACTAACTATAACTGTCCCTAAAACCTATGGTTTTTCAGTGAATTTGTAAGGTTTTTAAATGCTAATTTCTAACTATAACGTGCCTGAAACCTATGGTTTTTCCAGTGAATATATATTTATATATATATTCACTGAAAAAAACCATAGGTTTCAGACATGTTATAGTTAGGAATTAGCATTTAAAAACCTTTGAAATTCACTGAAAAACCATAGGTTTCAGGCACGTTATAGTTAGAAATTAGCATTTAAAAAACCTTACAAATTCACTGAAAAAACCATAGGTTTTAGGGACAGTTATAGTTAGTTGCACATTGCACTCGTACAAAACCCGTGAAATTCCCCCATTATAGTTAGTTCAGCTAACTATAACTCGCGCCCCCGCAATGCACTGCTGATGATGTCACATATTACATCACTCATGACATGGTCAGTGACATCACTGATGACATCACTGATGACATCTCAAATGACATCACTGATGACATCATCCAGTGACTGTGTGTTTCTGTAAAGTTTAAATATTTTTAATATTTATAGGGAAAGGCGTATTGAAGAATGAGTGGGTGTATAAGTGTCTGTATGGATGATTTAGTAGGTGCGTGACTAACTCTATAAGTGAGTTATTAAACGTATCTTACTGAATGCATGGGTTAGTGACTAAACTGGGTGAATGTCTGTATCCGTCTGTCTGTTGCTGTGTAAGTGGCCGCATGGGTTTGTGAATAGCTACATGAGTGTCTATATGAGTTATTGATTGGTTGTCTGAGTATCTGTATGGGTGCCTGAGTGTTTGTGTGGGTGGGGTGTGTGCGACTCTGTGCATAGATATGTGAGTGGGTGATTCACTGGGTGGATGGTTTCAAGAGTGCATCTGTGATAAACTGTATGGGTGTGTAAGTGTGTGTAAAAGTGTGTTAGTGAGTGAATGTATGTCCCAGTGGTACATGTGTGAGTAACTACATATGTGAAAGGCAGTATATATGTTTGTTGGAGTATATAAATAGCTATTGGCGAGAGTGTGTGATTGTGAGAGTGACTGTATGGATGAGGGTGTGCTTGTATCAGTGATTGTATAAGAGCGTAAGAATGTGCTAGTATTTGTATGAGTAAGTGAGCTGGTGTGTGTATAACTGTATAGGTGAGTAAATGGCAGTGTGTTTAATTATTTGCATGACTGACTAGGTGTGTGAGTACCTCTATGGATGAGTGGCGGTGTTTGAGTGTCTATATAGGAGTATGAGTACATATGATAGTCCTGTACTGAGTGACCGTAAGTATGAGTGACTGTACGGGTGAGTGAGTGGATGTGTGTGTAGACCTAAGAATCAGTGAGTGGGTATGTAGTTATGGGTGTTGGAGTGTCTATGGTTTTGTGAATGGCAGTCTGTAATTTAGAGTGGGTGTATCAAAGGTTATATTAGGGTGTGAGGAGGTGCATCAGATTATCACGTGGATGATGTCATCAGTGATGTCATCAGTGATGTCATTTGAGATGTCATCAGTGATGTCACTGACCATGTCATGAGTGATGTAATATGTGACGTCATCAGCAGTGCATTGCTGGGGCGCGAGTTATAGTTAGCTGAACTAACTATAACGGGGAATTTCACGGGTTTTGTACGAGTGCAATGTCCAACTAACTATAACTGCCCCTAAAACCTATGGTTTTTTCAGTGAATTTGTAAGGTTTTTAAATGCTAATTTCTAACTATAACGTGCCTGAAACCTATGGTTTTTTGAGTGAATTTCAAAGGTTTTTTAAATGCTAATTCCTAACTATAACATGTCTGAAACCTATGGTTTTTTTCAGTGAATTTCAAAGGTTTTGTAAATGACAATTTTTACATGTATTAATTGTTATATTTATTTTTTGATACTGATTTACTACATTTTTTTAAACTATTTATTTTTAGATATTTTATTTTTAAATTACATTGTAATTACATTATACATTACATTACAAAATATACTTTCTCAGAATGAATTACTTTAGTTTAAATACTTTGAAAATAGGCAATAGACTTTTAAGTACAGTAGTTACAGTTGTTGCAATGGGCAACACAATTTCAAACACAATGCAACATTGAGCTCAATGTGAATTTCTAGTTAAATGCAATTAGTTACTTTATGGATTACTTTTCTAACCACAGGACTGGATCCTAGATTCAGTCCTGGGACATCTCCTGTAAACAGTTGAGTAAAAGCGTTTTGGTTACAGTACTGATTTTTAAGGAATATTATTGTATTTTAAAAGTTGACAGAAACTTTTTCACATAGAATCACCAATGTTATCCTATGGGAGGAAATTCACTTAGCAGGTAAGTAGTGTTATCGTTACTTTTTCTTACTCAGTGGTGGATCCTGGATCCAGCAGTGGTGCATCTCCTGTAAACAGTTGAAAGAATGCGTTTAAGTCATACAGGTGATTTTTAAGGAATATTTGTAGTTTGTGAAAATCGACACTGAAACTTTTCTGCTGAAAACCAGACAATGGATTCCTATGGAAGGAAATACAAGTTACTGGTAAGTACGGTTAGAATTACTTTTCAGGGTCAGTGCTGGGCTAAAAGATGCAGCACTGGGTTCTCTCCTGATAACAGGTGAGTAAATCGGAATTCGTAGTTCGGCTGATTTTAGAGGAATATTATAAAGTTCCAAAACTCTACACTTAGAAGAATTTCCAAGTGAAACCAGTCAATGTTAGCCTATGGAAGGAAATTCAAGTTACTGGTAAGTACGGTTAGAATTACTTTTCAGGATCAGTACTGGGCTCAAAGATGCAGCACTGAGGTCTCTCCTGATAACAGGTGAGTAAATCGGAATTCGTAGTTCTGCTGATTTTAGAGGAATATTTGTATGTTTCAAAAATCGACACTTAGAAACTTTTTCAGCAAAAAGCAGGCAATGATATCCCATGGAAGGAAATTCAAGTTGCTGGTAAGTACGGTTAAAATTACTTTTCAGGATCAGTACTGGGCTCAAAGATGCAGCACTGAGGTCTCTCCTGATAACAGGTGAATAAATCGGAATTCGTAGTTCGGCTGATTTTAGAGGAATATTATAAAGTTCCAAAACTCCACACTTAGAAGAATTTCCAAGTGAAACCAGTCAATGTTAGCCTATTGAAGGAAATTCAAGTTACTGGTAAGTACGGTTAGAATTACTTTTCAGGATCAATACTGGGCTCAAAGATGCAGCACTGAGGTCTCTCCTGATAACAGGTGAGTAAATCGGAATTCTTAGTTCTGCTGATTTTAGAGGAATATTTGTATGTTTCAAAAATCGACACTTAGAAACTTTTTCAGCAAAAAGCAGGCAATGATATCCCATGGAAGGAAATTCAAGTTGCTGGTAAGTACGTTTAAAATTACTTTTCAGGATCAGTACTGGGCTCAAAGATGCAGCACTGAGGTCTCTCCTGATAACAGGTGAGTAAATCGGAACTCGTAGTTCGGCTGATTTTAGAGGAATATTTGCACAATGGTGAAGGAAGGGGTGGGGCCTGAGGTGACATGTCTGCAAACACGCCCTGTGGCGCGTTTTAAGTTGGAGAATTAATTCCTCCTCAATCCCAAGGGTCCCTAGGGGCCAACTAGCCCACCAGATACCTCCAGTATGCGCCAGAGAGCTGCGTTGCAGAGAGGTGTTCAGAGGCCACGCCCCTTTTACAACACTCTGCAACGCAGCTCCGTGGTGCTTACTGGAGGTACCTGGTGGGCTAGTTGGCCCCAGGGACCCTCAGGATTGAAGGGGATTTAATTCCCCATCTTAAAACGCGCCACGGGGCCTGTTTGCACACATGTCATCTAAAGCCCCGCCCCTCCCTTCACCACTGTGCAAACGCGCCCCGTGGCGTGTTTTAAGTTGGGGATTAAGTCCCCTTGAATCCTGAGGGTCCCTGGAGTCCAACTAGCCCACCATGTACCTCCAAAAGCGCCACAGAGCTGCGTTGCAGAGAGGTGTAAAAGGGGCGTGGCCTCTGTACACCTATCTGCAACGCAGCCCCTGGCGCATACTGGAGATTCCTGGTGGGCTAGTTGGCCCCAGGGACCCCCAGTATTCAAGGGGAATTACTTCCCCTTCTTAAAACGCACCAGGGGGCGCGTTTGCAGACTGGTGCAGGGAGGGGGCGGGGCCTCCGGCACGATGCCGGTCTTTTTTTATTTTTATTTATTTATTTTTTGTATGGGAGGGGGGCTGCGTGGCCCCCCTTCCCTCGGCCACTTTTGGCCCCGGGAACCCCATCCCCCCGGGCCTGAGGATTTTCTTTTTTTTTAAATAAAAAAAAAACGGGAAGGGGGCCGCGTGGCCCCCCTTCCCTGGGCCTCTATTGGCCCCGGGGACCCCATCCCCCGGGGCATGCCCTCTTTTTTTTAAAATTAAAATCTTTGGAGGGGGGCTGCGTGGCCCCCCTCCTCAGGCCATTTAAGGCCCCGGGGACCCCATCCCCCGGGGCCGGCCTTGCCCTTTTTTGGGGAGGGGAACTGCGTGGCCCCCCTCCCGGGCCACTAATGGCCCCGGGGACCCCATCACCCGGGGCCTGGCCACTCATTGGGGACCGTGGGGGGTCCCCAATCCCCGCACGGTCCCTCCGGCTCCCCGCGTCCTGCGGGAGCCGGCATTGCTTTTCCATAAGGGGAGCTGCTGACATGCAGCTCCCCTTATGGAAAAGCAATCTGCTTTGCTTCATTGAAGCGAGAGCAGGTTTCCCTGCTCTCGCTTCAATGAAGCAAAGCAAGTTTACAATGACAGGACGGGAGCCCCGAGGCTCCCGTCCTGCCATTGCAAACAGCAGTGTCCCAGGGGTAGGCACCCCGGGACACTGCAGGAGCCGGCCCTGGGGGGTGGCGGTCCCCAGGGCCATCAAGGGCTCCAGGAGGGGGGCCGCGTGGCCCCCCTCCCATCCTGCGCACAGCCCCGGGGAGGTGGTGGTCCCGGGGCTCGGGGTCCTAAACGGACCCCACATTTTATTATTTAGTGCCCCGGGAGGTGGCGGTCCACGGGGCGTGTGGGGGCTCGAGCCCCCCAACACAGGTTATTTTAAAAAAAATAAAAAGAAGCCCCGGGGGTGGCGGTCCTTAGAGGCCCCCCCACATAAATTTACATTACATCAAAGCGCCGGAGACCGCGCTTCGATTATTTTTTTTATCGGCGGGATCCAAGCAACCTAAGCGCATCCCGCTGATTTTTTATTTTTTTTAAATGCTTTTTTCTGCCCAGGGGGTCCTTGTGGGACCCCCTGAGCAGACTCTAGGGGGTCAGGGTGTTTCTACCTTGCCCCCTTTGTGTGTTTTGCGCACTTGTTTCTTGTGCCTCGGTTCTACCGAGGGACAAAATGGCTGCCAACACTTCCTGATTTGGAGTGTTGACAGCCACTTGACAGCCAATTAGCATGCAGCTCGTGATCGGGACGGTGCGCGCAGGGTGCGCTCAGGGTGCGCGGATCCGACGCGGCCATAGATATATATGTGAGTTTCCTTTTGATTTTCTCAGGAACTACTGAACGGATTTACACCATTTAAGCAAAAGGCACGACTCTGAACCAAGGGCTACCTTTTTGCCAAATTTGGTGTAATTCCGTTCAGCAGTTCGGGCTGTAGCTGCGATGAAAGGATCCTATGGAAAAAGGAATGGAAAAAACACGTTTTGGGACCCCCCTTTTTTCTTGGCCCCCGCTTGACAAATCACCCTGAGACTTTCAGGGTAGGAGCGGACCGGAGCGGGCCACAAAGTTTGAAAATTTCGCGAAGATTCGTCAACCGGCGCAAGAGTTATTTCAAATAGAATGTTGCAGATTTCCTATGGAAAATAGGTCCTAACTATAACTATCTACTGGCGACCGCCAGTAGATAATATATATACATATATATAAATATATGTATATATATTCACTGAAAAAACCACAGTTTTCAGGGGCGTTATAGTTAGTTGGACATTTCACTCATACAAAACTAGAGAAATTCGGCCATTATAGTTAGTTGAGCTAACTATAACTCTGGCCCCTGCAATGCACTGCTGATGACATCACATATTACATCACTCATGACATGGTCAGTGACATCACTATGACATCACTGATGACATCTCAAATGACATCACTGATGACATCATCCAGTGACTGAGTGTTTCTAAAAAGTTGACGAATGTTATATATATATATATATATATATATGTGCCATGGTGTATTGAAGAATGAGTGGGTGTATGAGTGTCTCGAAGGATGATTTAGTGAGTGTGTGACTGACTGTATAAGTGAGTAATTAAACGTGTCTTAGAGAATGCATGGGTGAATGACTAATCTATGTGAATGTTTGTATCAGTATGTCACTTTGTCTGTAAGTGGCTGCATGTGTTGGTGAGTAGGTACATAAGTGTCTATATGACTTATTGATTAGTAGTCTGAGTACCTGTATAGGTGCCTGAGTGTCTATGTGGGTGGGTGAGGGGGAGTGTGACTCCCTGCACGGATGTTTGAGTGGGTGAATTACAAAGGTTTTTAAATGCTAATTTCTGACTATAACGTCCCTAAAACCTATGGTTTTTTTCAGTGAATTTCAAAGGTTTTTTAAATGCTAATTTCTAACTATAACGTCCCTGAAACCTATGGTTTTTTCAGCGAATTTCAAAGGTTTTTTAAATGCTAACTTCTAACTATAACGTCCCTGAAACCTATGTTTTTTTCAGTGAATTTCAAAGGTTTTGTAAATGCTAATTTCGTATTGTAATGTCCAAAAAAATGCTTTTTTAAAATTTTTAAACGTTTATAAAAATAATGTGATGTCTTCTCTTTTCTAAAATATGTATTTACATTTTTTTTTTTTAAGTATATAGATTATACCAAGAGAATATTTAACATATTGTAAATATCATATATTTGTAACTGGAATAAAGATAACTTATTGTTAAATATATTTTGACGGAATCGCGCCGGGTGCGCGAACCCATGTAACTTCAAAAGAAAGCATTTCATTGGTTAGGAAGCTTTTTATTCTAGAACTTACAGCACCCCACCAACATTTCTCATTCCTCCAACAACATTGTCAGGAGACACACCTTTTGTGTTTATTACTCTTATTGCATTTTTTTGGTGTTTTTTTTTGTTAAAAACTAGCACAATGACGTCTTTAAATCTACCAGACGACATCCTTAGTGAAGAAGATGACTTGGAGGAACCAAGAAAACAATGAAAGGAGAGTATCGTCTGGGCCTTCTTTACCTTTCCACCTGGTGAAAAGAAGGCCAATGCGAGAAGGGTGACCTGCACTGTGTGTGATCGAATCATATCTCGGGGCTCTGAGAAAAAATACTCATGCAGTACTTCGTCGATGTTAAAGCACCTGCAAACCATGCACCCTCGTCGGCTAGCACGAGAAGAACATCGACGTGAGCTGGAACGACAGCCCAGCAAGGTGATCACGACGCAGGACCTAGCACCTCAGCCGGTACATCAAGTTCAAGCAGAGGACCTGACATTAGACCAGAGTTTGCTAGTCTTGAACAACGGTGTATCAAATGCAAACAAGTTATTTGCTATGGTGAGCAGTCAATTGATGCAATTGTTTTCGCAGCAAAAAGCCATCATTGTTAAATTTTTTTGCGCAATGATTTTTTAATTGCAAAAGGTTAGAGAACATTTTCTCAGTTTGATCTGTTGTTTTTTTCATTTAAAAAAAATACAAAAACACCCCAAAAATATAAAAGAGTTAAACAAAACACCAAAAAAGTATAAAACAAAAAAAGAAGAAAAAAAATGGTTCTTGTTAGAACCGCCTATTTGGTTAAAAAAAGACACATTTCTATGTGTTGTATGAATTGCGGCAAGTGTAATATATGGAGAAGTACATGGGTAGTGCATGTGTGTTTGCATGAGTGCATGTGTAGTACCTGCATAGTTGGAGATGTGCATATGTACTACCTGAGTAATTGCATGAGTATATGATTAATGCCTGCGTGATTGCAAGAGTGCATGGATACTAGCTGGATGTTTGCATGAGTGCAGGGGTAGTGCCTGCATGATTAGAGGAGTGCATAGATAGTGCCTGAGTGATTGAAGGAGTGCATGGGTGATGCCTGGGTGTTTCCAAGAGTGCATGGGTAGAGCTTGAGTGATTGAAAGAGTGTATGGGTAGTGCCTGGGTTATTGGAGGAGTGCAACGGTAGTGCCTGAGTTATTGGAGGAGTGCATGGACAGTGTCTCGGTGATTGGAGGATTGCATGGGTAATGCCTAGGTGTATGGAGGAGTGCATTAGTACTATCTAGGTTATTCATGAGTGTATAGGTAGTACCTGGGTGATTAAATGAGTGCAGCAGTACTGCCTGGGTGATTGTATGAGTGCATAGTTAGTGCGTGGATGATTTAATAAATGTACGGGTAGTGGCTGGGTGATTGAAGGAGTGCTTGGGTAATGCATGGATAGTTGCATGAGTGCAGGGATAATGTGTGAGTGTTTGGAGGAGTGCATGAGTAATGTCAGGGTGATTGCATGACTGCAGGGGTACATGCCTCGTTATTTTATAAGTGCATGGATACTGCCTGAGTGATTGAAGGACTGCATAGGTAATACCTAGGTGATTGCATAAGTGCAGGGATAATGTCTGGGTCATTGTAGGAATGCATAGGTAATGCATAAGTGAATGCATGAGTGCAGGGATAATGTGTAGATAATTAGATGAGTGCATGGCTAATGTCTAAGTGATTGCATAAGTGCAGGGGTAATGTCTGGGAGATTAGAGGACTGCATAGGTAATGCCTGGTTAGTTGCATGAGTGTAGGGATAATGTCTAGCTAATTGCATGAGTATAGAGGTAGTGCCTGGATGATTTTATAAGTGCATGGGTACTGCCTGAGTGATTGAAGGACTGCATGAGTAATAGCTAGGTGATTGCATGAGTGCAAGGATGAGTGCATGGACAGTGCCAGGATACTTGCAGCAGTACAAGAGTAGTGCCTGGGTTATTCTATGAGTGCATAGGTAGTGCCTGAGTGATTGCATGAGTGCAAGAGTAATGTCTGGGTGGTTGCATGAGTGTAGTAATAGTTCCTGGGTGATTTCACGATTGCATAAGTAATGTCTGGGTGATTGGAGGAGTGCAAAGGTAGTGCCTGGGTGATTTTACAAGTACATGGGTATTACCTAGTAATTATATGAGTACAGCGGTAGCGCCTGAGTTATTGGAAAAGTGTATAAGTAGTGCCTGGGTGATTTCTTAAGTGCATGGGTACTGGCTGGATGATTGGAGGAGTGCATGGATAGTGCCAGGATAATTGTAGCAGTACAAGAGTAGTGCCTGGGTTATTCTATGAGTGCATAGCTAGTGCCTGGGTGATTGCATGAGTGCAAGAGTAATGTTTGTGTGGTTGCATGACTCTACTGGTAGTGCCTCAGTGATTGCAGGAGTGCATCAGTAGTGTCTGGGTGATTGGAGGAGTGCAAAGGTAGTGTCTGGGTGATTAGAGCAGTGGATAGCTAATGCATTGGTGATTCCATGAGTGCAGGGGTAATGTATAGGGGATTAGAGGAGTCCATAGCTAATGCCTGGGTAATTGCATGAGTGTAGGGGTAATGTCAAGCTGATTGCATGAGTGTAGAGGTAGTGTTTGGGTGATTTTACAAGTGCATGGGTACTGGCTGGATGATTGGAGGAGTGCATGGATAGTGCCAGGATAATTGTAGCAGTACAAGAGTAGTGCCTGGGTTATTCTATGAGTGTATAGCTAGTGCCTGGGTGATTGCATGAGTGCAAGAGTAATGTTTGGGTGGTTGCATGAGTATAGTGGTAGTTCCTGGGTGATTGCAGAAGTGCATGAGTAGTGCCTGGGTTAATGCATGAGTGCATAGGAAGTACCTGGATGATTTTATAAGTGCATGGGTACTGCCTGAGTGATTGAAGGACTGCATGAGTAATAGCTAGGTGATTGCATGAGTGCAAGGATGAGTGCATGGATAGTGCCAGGATAATTGCAGCAGTACAAGAGTAGTGCCTGGGTTATTCTATGAGTGCATAGCTAGTGCCTGGGTGATGGCATAAGTGCAAGAGTAATGCCTGGGTGGTTGCATGAGTGTAGTAATAGTTCCAGGGTGATTTCACAATTGCATAAGTAGTGTCTGGGTGATTGGAGGAGTGCAAAGGTAGTGCCTGGGTGATTAGAGCAGTGGATGGCTAATACATTGGTGATTCCATGAGTGCAGGAGTAATGTCTAGGGGATTAGAGGAGTCCATAGCTAATGCCTGGGTAATTGCATGAGTGTAGGGGTAATGTCTAGCTAATTGCATGAGCGTAGAGGTAGTGCCTGGGTGATTTTACAAGTGCATGGGTATTACCTAGATAATTATATGAGTACAGCGATAGTGCCTGAGTTATTGGAAAAGTGTATAAGTAGTGCCTGGGTGATTTTTAAGTGCATGGGTACTGGCTGGATGATTGGAGGAGTGCATGGATAGTGCCAGGATAATTGGAGCAGTTCAAGAGAAGTGCCTGGGGTATTCAATGAGTGCATAGCTAGTGCCTGGGTGATTGCATGAGTGCATAGCTAGTGCCTGGGTGATTGCATGAGTGCAAGAGTAATGTCTTGCAGCAGTACAAGAGTAGTGCCTGGGTTATTCAATGAGTGCATAGCTAGTGCCTGGGTGATTGCATAAGTGTAAGAGTAATGCCTGGGTGGTTGCATGAGTATAGTAATAGTTCCTGGGTGATTTCATGATTGCATAAGTAGTGTCTGGATGATTGGAGGAGTGTAAAGGTAGTGCCTGAGTGATTAGAGCAGTGGATAGCTAATGCATTCGTGATTCCATGAGTGCAGGGGTAATGTCTAGGGGATTAGAGGAGTCCATAGCTAATGCCTGGGTAATTGCAAGAGTATAGGGGTAATATCTAGCTAATTGCATGAGCGTAGAGGTAGTGCCTTAGTGATTTCACAAGTACATGGGTATTACCTAGACAATTATATGAGTACAGCGGTAGTGCCAGAGCTATTGGAAAAGTGTATAAGTAGTGCCTGGGTGATTTTCTAAATGCATGGGTACTGGCTGGATGATTGGAGGAGTGCCTGGATAGTGCCAGGATAATTGTAGCAGTACAAGAGTAGTGCCTGGGTTAATCTATGAGTGCATAGCTAGTGCCTGGGTGATTGCATGAGTGCAAGAGTAATGTCTGGATGGTTGCATGAGTGTAGTGGTAGTTCCTGGGTGATTGTAGAAGTGCATAAGTAGTGCCTGGGTTAATGCATGGGTGCATAGGAAGTACCTGGATAATTTTATAAGTGCATAGGTACTGCCTGAGTGATTGAACGACTGCATGGGTAATAGCTAGGTGATTGCATGAGTGCAGGGGTAATGTCTGGGCCATAGGAGGAGTGCATGGCTAATGCCTAAGTGATTGCATGAGTGTAGGGGTAGTACCTGGGGGATTAGAGGAGTGCATAGGTAGTGCCTGGGTGATTTTATATCTACATGTGTACTGCCTAAGTGAATAGAGGAGTTTGTAGATACTGCCTGGATGATTGAAAAAGTGCAAGGATAGTGTCTGGGTGATTGCAGGAGTGCAGGGGTAATGTTTCGGGGATTGGAGAAGTGTATAGGTAATACCTGGGTGACTGGAAGAGTGTACGGGTAATGTCTAGCTGACTGCATGAGTGTACAGATACTCCGTGGGTGATTGGAGGAGTACATAGGGAGTGTCTAGGTGATATTACAACTGTATGGGTACAGGCTACGTGATTGGAGAAGTATATGGATAAAGCATGGGTGATGGCAGGTGTGTAGGAATAGTGCCTAACTGTATAGATGAGTGCATGGGTAGTGTTTGAAAAAATGGATGAGTGCAGTAAAAGCAACTAAACATTAGTTCATATTATCATGCTTATTACATTATTTCATCTTACCTTTTTTATTAAAGGAGATGCAAAACTCAGTGAAACTATTTTACAGTAGATTTGTTGTCAACTGAATTTAAAATCTACTTTCTGTACAAAAAGAAGAAAAACTGTTATTGCATATAATATTATTGGTTTAAGAACACAACATAATTTTAGAATTACATAACATATTGTTTCCCTTTTTTGCTGTTCTCAGATTCTACTGAATTTCACCATACACAGTTATTTCAATGTAGATCATCATACAACAGCGGGGAAAAAAATACAATCAATGTAATTGTAAAAAAAACAAATCTGCATTGAAAATATTTACAACAGGTTCAACTATCTGTTTACCTATCTACAGTTTCTAAATTACATTCTTCAACTACATTAAATCATTTATTTCTCTGAAGTATATTCTGTAAAATATACACTCTCATTTATATCACGTATAATATAAAAATCAAATATATAAACTACTTCTTTCAAACACAACTTTGCAAATGCAATAAGAATTAGCACAAACAATAATCCAAACAGTAATTGTTCACATCTTCCCAGTAGGCCGAATAATGTTTCCAAAAACATTTGCATTGTAAATATCCAAAATAAACTAGTTAATTCGTGTTCACATCTTCCCAATAGGCCGAATGACGTTTTCAAACTTTGTCATCAAAAATATCAGATATGAATTTGGTAATTCGTAAGGCAACCGACATTTTAATTCAAAATGGGCATCATTACAATGAGTCCATCCTTTATTGCACTTTAAATACACAGTATATTGTCCAGATGTTGTAGTAGGTCCATCATGAAAAATAATAGCCACTGCTTTAAAAGTTCTTCCTGAAATTGATACTTGACTTGCCACAAAATCTTTAGTTTTGGTTTCCAATTTTCTTCCATCTGCTCTACAACGTTGTTGCATTAAAATGACATATTGTCCAAATGTTTCTATAAATAATGTTCATAACATTTCTGATTTACAATGAGAACATTTCATATCTTGATTAGCTGTTTTTAGTAACTTGTTAAAAGACACTGATTTGCAATCTGGTATTGTCAAATATATGAATTGTTCAGTGTCTATTTCAGTGGTAGAAGAAAATGAACACTCTTCACATTTATGATCCCATCTGTAACTTAGTCCCAATACATTTTCAATTTCTATTCCTTCATCTTCTAATACTCCAAGCATAAACATAAGAAATTCTTGTGCATCTTGTTGTAAATTGAGTGTAAATTGCAAAGAACCAGTACATATATCCAAAAGATGCCGAATGCCAGAAGCAGTTTTGGATTTTAGTTCTATCAGTTACCAACTTTTGAAAAATATAATGTAATAAAAAACAGAATCTTTTTCTCGATTTTCCATAATTTCATGATGAAGATCTTCTAGATAAAAGACAACATTCACAATTACATTAGCATAGCAGTTGATACCTGAACTATTTTCTAACTGGTATCCTACAATATCATCAACAGTGTCCATTTTCACTTTCTTTGCACCTTCAAGATTCTCTTCAATTCTTTTCTTTTTTTGAATCTCAGCAGAATGTCATATTTCTGTTTTGGACACACTACACGTTTCTCATATACAGGATATTCACCTAAGTTAGGAGCATAAAGTCTTCTTAACAGATTTTAATCTCTTACACAATTTACATCAGCACTAATCTTTTTCTCATCAAAATCAATCAAATACAAACTATATAATGTCCTTACTCGAGACAATGCAACATATTCCATGCCTTCTTTAAACACTGTACTTCCAATATTTACTGAAGCACTGTCTACACTGAAACCTTGAGATTTATGAATAGTTACTGCATATGCTAAAGAAAGAGGAAACTGTTTTCTACGAACATACACATCTTTTACAAGCAAAAAAAGAACAGCACAACATCCAATCTGTTTTACATCTTCAATCTGATCAAATTTAATCTTCAAAAATTCAATTCCATCCCTGTTCTGATAATTAACAAAATCAACAACTTTTCCCATTGCTCCATTTACTAAACCTTTTTCTACATCCAAATTACGCCGTAAAATTACCCAACAGTTTACACATACATATAAA
Organism: Calotriton arnoldi; assembly: GCA_963921515.1. Lineage (NCBI taxonomy): Eukaryota > Metazoa > Chordata > Amphibia > Caudata > Salamandridae > Calotriton > Calotriton arnoldi. The sequence goes on along the minus strand of CAWUFW010006809.1, from coordinate 108,555 downwards.
GTCTTTTTCTAAACCTGCAGTCTTAGACACCGACTTTTCCAAAGAATCCAATTTGACTGTAATTTCTCTGAGAGAAGAATAGTAGCTCCTTCGTGTTCCATTTTCTCAATAGCTTCCATTTTCACTATTGGTTGTTTTTCCAATTTCAAAAGTTCTTGATTGAATGTAGAACACTCTTGCAGTGTAGGCATTAGGCAAATTATAGACTTCTTTTCTCCAATTTTTTGTACATTATTTCAGGTGCTATGTTTTCATTAGAAAACAAATTCATTAGTAGCCGACTTTGTAAAGCTTCTTTACCATGTTTTGTCAAAACACCAATTCTTATATCTTGAAGAATGTTTCCATAATGTTCATCACTTGCTCGTCGCATATTCTTAATAAGTTATTTATATTCAAAATGAGACCAAATGTTCACATTTCCAATACTTCACAAAAAATGTCCTAGTGTCTTCATGAACAAGTTTTTCTAAAAACTGGTTGCCCTTTCACAGGAGTAAGTTGTAGTAGATTGCCGTATACAATTACATGTTTTCCTCCAAACAGATCATCATAATCTGTTTTTAAAATCTGTTGCATTCTTAAATGTACAAAGGCAAGCATTAAGTTTGAGACCATGCTCACCTAATCAATGATTAGAAGTTTCATTTTCTTCAGTACTCTTGAGACTTCATAACAAGCTTCTCCAGATAGCTTGTGATATTCCAACTTATTTTCATGTTCAACTGGCAGCATGAGTAATCGATGTAATGTAATCTCTTTAATGTTGTGTGCTGCTAACCCAGTTGGAGCGGTTACAACACAAGATAAATGTGATTCAGTGGTTTTGTGTAGATAACTGGTCAAAACTTCAATTAAGAAACTTTTTCCTGTTCCAGCTTGACCACTGGTGTACATTCGAATAGGTCTAAATGATGTGCATTGGCATTCTTTTCTTTCATGCAGTAAACCATGCTGTATCTGTTGTGTCACTTGCTGATATATTTCTTTTTGTTCAATATTTAGTTTTTCTTTCAAGTTTCCCAACTCAATAATATCCTGTTGTGCTTGTTGCATTGCCATTTCTACTTCATTCATTGCTACTGCTGCTTTATTTTCAAGCATTGGTTGTCCTAGTGGATCTTGACTTAGTGGAGCAGAACTTTGACTATCTTGAGAACTGTCTCTAGCTATTTCAGCTGCAATAGTAGTCTCTTGTTCAATCTCTTCATTTAACATTTGTAGATAAGTTGGAAAAATTGTGCATTGAATGCTATCTTTACATGCATTAAAAGAATCTTCATAGCAGTCAAAATCGCCATGTAATTCCATTTCACTACGCCAAGGCTTGAAGAGTTGCAGACGTGCTAAATAGAAAAATTCTCTTTTATCTGGAGTTTCACAACTGAGTTTCCTGTGGTTAATAAGATTTCCTTTGGCATGTTTTACCAAACATCCATCACATCCAATTACTGCATATTTTTCTTCATTTATATTTTCTGTAACATTTCTCTTAAAACTGTAATGTTGCAGTACTTCATAGAGACATATGTTTTCCAGATGTGGAATACTTTTGGGATAGTACCTATCCAACAGATTTGTTTTAACAATATCTGTACTTTCAGGTTCCTTCAATGCTAAGGGGGTGATTAGGATGTAGGGCGGATCGCCACCGCCCGCATGGCGGTGGTGATCCGCCCGCCATTTCCCACCGCCCGCCTCACATTTCCTCACCGCCATATTAGTATGGCAGTGGGGACCCAGGCGGACGGAAAGACCGTCCGCCGGTTTTCCGCCGGTGGGCAATCCGCCCGATTGCCTACCGGGCGGAAAAGGCCTGCAATATGGAGGCGGTGTCTTGCAGGCACCGCCATCCATATTAGGATGATGGCGGTCACATGCCTTTCCATGGCGGAGACTCCGCCATGGAAAGGCATGCGGAGAATGCCTTTGGGGGCCCGTTGCGGGCCCCCTGGGGGGTGGGGTTGGGGGGCTGCACTTGGGGGGTACCCATGGTACCCCCCAACATTGGCATGCACAAGGTGGCAGGCACCGCGTGGTGCCTGCCACCTTGTGCATACCAATGCACACAGTGCATTCCCAGCATTGTGGCGGGCGGTGCTGTGTGCACCGCCCGCCACAATGCTGGGAATGGAGGATGCCACCGCCACGGTGGCGGTGGCATCCGAATCGCTGGTGCGGGACCGCCACACCACTGGCAGCCGGTCCCAGCACCGCTAGGGTGGCGGGCGGACAAAAGTCCGCCCGCCATCCTAATAGGCCCCTAAGTATTCAATTTCTTGTAGAGATTTCAATACTCGATTTTGTGTTGCAGCAAGACCTAGACTTACCCAAATGATTCCTCTTGACTTTGAATATAAACTTGCAGAGGTCAACCGATCCGAACATTCACAGGATCCAATCTCTCGATGGGAAAGCATCTTCAAACTAAAGCTGTACAATTTGTTGCTAAGAGTCTTCTCTTGTGAAATTTCTTCCCACATTTCTTTCAACTCTGTCTTTTCAGATTTCGTTATATATGAAGTAATATAGCGAGCAACAGCAATCGAATTATCTGCAACATACTGGATATCCATGTTTGCATTCCACATTGTCAAAATCACTGGATTGCAGTCATTAATATACTTTGATTCTTCAGTTCTTTTTATGTTGCAAGTATTCTTCGGAGATTTTTGAGTTATAGTATGCCTTACTGCTGACATAAAATTATTGACTCTTCCTTTTGAAATTACTGGACGTGGGAATCCAAAACGACATTTTGTATCAAATTTTCCCTTTGATGTGTATTTTCGTCGACAATATTTTCCACATCAATGACTTTGAAACCGTAAAACTTGTTGTCTTAAGCTGTTTTCTCCTCCTCTTTTTGGAATGGCACAGGTAACATAGTCTTCAATGAAAGACAAAACAGTTTCATCAGAATCGGTTCCAAATTTAGGTGCATTCTTGATCCATAATAGCATATGTATATGAGGAGTACCTCTGACTTGGTACTCCTTTCTCCAAAAGAAATCAATACCTTCTCCAAGAGGTGGATTATTTTTATTGCAAATAAAAGATATCATAGCTTGAAACCTATGATTAAAATATCTGCACACATTTGCAGGATCAAAGGAACACAATTCTCCAGCTGTCTTCAATTCAATGTTTTTTACATTCGAATTTGCATGTTGTTGAAATTCAAGTAAATTGTCCCATGCGTATTCAGCACAGCTAAGAGTAACAAACCATGTAGGGGTTCCTAAGTTTCTTAACATACATTTAAGTTCTCTGTGACGACGATACCAATACTCATTCATACCACGCTGACACGCCATCAAATTAATTAACTGAGATTCTAAATGATCGTCTCTTTGTTGAACTTTGTCCAAAAATTCCTTTGCAGAAACATGTGTAAGATGAACTCCCGTTTTTAATATGTGGTTCACTGCAAATGAAAGTCCAGACAAGTGCCTTTCAAACAGAAGATGAAATAAATATGGAATACACTGTCGAAATCTTGGATCCTCTGAGTACAATCTTGTTGTACGGTATTCTGAAGCTGGAATCTGTACTGGTCGTTCATCATATTGTCCACCTTTTCCAGTGCGGAAGAGCTGTGGAAAACAACGAGCTTCTAAGCTTTTTTCCCACACACTCATGGGAGTTCCCTTCGCTTTCTTCATTTGGAATAATTCAATAGTGTTTCCTTTAACTTCTTTTGAATGTAGAGGATGTATACTGTAATGTTCATAAATTTCTTCGCTCCTGGATTTGTCCACTTTTTCTATTTGGCCAGTTGAAATTTCTCTATCATCTTATAAAGATATTTCTTGTTCTTCCACATATTCATTTTTATAATAAATATAGTTTTTTATAAGATATAATGTAGCCTTTTGAGGTTTGGTGACATCTACTAACTCTTGCCATATTTTCTGACTCTTTGTTAGTACACCATTAACTAAAATAACTACAGGTTCACTTTCCTCTCTCTCTATACCAACAGTTTCAATATTTTTCTTAAAATCTAAAGGTAATTACACAACTCTCCCTTTTAAACCTCTTTGTAAATCTGTTGGAGGCAGCTTACCTGTTTTAGGCTCCGTACGAACTATAGCCTGAAACGGATACACAGATTGAATAAGAATGGACTCATACGTATTTAAATCTACCAGTTCCGGAGGAATAGCTGCCAACTCTAGGTTGTTATGCACAGCTCTAGCTGGCATTTTGTTCTCTTCTAATTTGTTGTAACAATATTTACAAATACGTTGATCACTACCCAACTCAAAACGACCTTCCACCAACAAATAAGCACCAAATTGCTCCCACTTATCATTGTTTTCCTTTTCACTTTTTAAATACACATCAACATTCCTAGTTTGACTTCTATAGTGAGTACTTCGACAACAAATACAAACATAGTTTGGTTTTTCACAAGAAAGTACTTTAAACTTTGTAAATTCTTCTGCAAACTTCTCAGTAGTACTATCCTCCACCTCTTCTTCAAACTCTCACTTTCTATACACTCCTCTTGAGGACCAAAGAAACGAAACTGTATATCATCAGAAACTTTTTTTACATCCAATAATGAACGATGCAAAAGAACTGTGTTTATTTCACTTAAAGGCAATGCTGAACTTATTACTTAGTACTATCTTCTTACTAACTTCCGCATTTCTGAATGATGTACTGCTAATATTCTTAAATGATGAAAAGTACCTCGACACACTTTTCTAGAAAGGCAAGCCAGAGAATGACCCTGCAAGTTAGTATATTTTCTCACTTTACAAGGATCTAGGGGGCATATTAGCAAGACCAACGATAAAATTATCGCCGTTTTAGCGGCAGGAAACTGCCGCTAAAGCGGCGATAATGGGCTTGCTAATATGAGTTATAGAATTCCAATAGAAGGCCAGGTTAGATGTCCTGCACATCTAACCTGGGCTTCTATTGGAATTCTATAACGCATATTAGCAAGCCCATTATCGCCGTTTTAGCGGCAGTTTCCTGCCGCTAAAACGGCGATAATTTTATCGCCGGTCTTGCTAATATGCCCCCTAGTCCTTGCAACATCTTAATCTTCTGTTTGACACTTTTTTTTACCATAATCTCGTAAGAAATGTTGTAATATATCAATAGATTCCTGTTGTATACTACAAATGCTACTACAACCCCACTTATACACTGGAGCTTGTGTACGTCTCCTTTGAACATCTTCATCTATTACTTCTTCCACATTTCTAGGAACCATCTTTTCTTTTTCAATTGGACAACCACTTTTTACCTCATAGCAATGACCACTGGTATCAACTGCGTCAACTAATGTATTTTGTTGAAAATAGCTTTCTTCATTAAAAAAAAGGTTCACTACTAGAAGTGTGCTTCCATTCACCCCAAAACAATTTGCAAAAATTACTTCTATTAATCATTCTTTTTCTTTTGCTTTTCTCCTTCATAAAGTGCATTGTTTTATTCAATGTTTTCATTCTCTTTAATACCAATGTAAACAATTTTCTTTTCAATTCAAAAGCCTTTTCAACTACACTTTCAATCTGTTGTTTCTTCTTATAAAATGCTAATCTTCTTTTATATTTTTTGCAATCTTTCAATACATTTTGTAGTACTCTACTTTTATACATTCTCTTCCTAATGTCTTTATATTCTTTCATCCCATTTCAACATGGGTTATTTTCCTATAACCTGACTTTCCATTAATTTGTCCTTTTTTTGTTTCCTTCTGATTGCTTGTAGTACATTTCTTTCTCTTTTCCCCATTTTGAAAATCGATTACGTTTTTTTAAAAGACTTTTAACAAATTCTTTCGTTCTCTTACCAGAAGACTTTTTCTTCAACATCACATGTTGAACTCCATCTAATTTCTACTTTTCTCTCTCCTTTAAATAGTACTGTTTTCTTTGTTGTCTTTTCTTTTAAACTTTTCTTGTCATACTGAATGTTTCTTAATAATTATGGAGAATATCTGAAAAAAAAGAAAAGTTTATAAACTTTCTAAAAATGATTCAATATTATTAAAATAATTATATACAAATATTGTCATCTATAAATAAAGAAATACATTGAGTAGTGCCTAGGTGAATAGATGAGTGCAACAGTAGGGCATGGGTGATTCTACGATGCAAGGGTTGTGCCTGGATTATTACATGAGTGCCTAGGTACAGCCTGCATGATTGCATAACTGCAGAGGTAGTACATAACTAGTGCATGGGTAAATGCATGACTGCATGGGTAATATCTAGGGGATTACTGGAGTACATAGGAAGTGAGTGGGTGATTTTATAAGTGCATGAGTGCTGCCTGGGTGATTACAGAAGTACTAAGGTACTGCCTGAGTGATTACAGGAGTGCAAAGGTAGTGCCTGGGTGATTTTATAAGTGCATGAGTACTGACTGAGTGATTACATAAGTACAAGAGTAGTGCCTGCATGATTGAAAGAGTGCAAGGATAGTGCCTGGGTGATTGAAGCAGTGTATAGCTAATTCATTGGTGATTTCATGAGTACAGGGGTAACGTCTGGGGGATTAAAGGAGTACATAGGTAACACCTGGGTCATTGCATGACTACACGGGTAATATCTGGGGATTTACACGAGTGCATAGGAAGTGACTGGGTGATTTTATAAGTGCATGGGTACTTCTTGGGTGATTGCAGGACTACTTAGGTAGTGCCTAAGTGATTAAAAGAGTGCAAAGATAGTGCCTGGGTGATTGAAGGAGTGCAACGGTAGTGCCTCCGTGATTATATAAGTGCATGAGTAGTGGCTACATGATTGAAAGAGTGCATGGGTAATACCTTGGTGTTTGCTTGAGTTCATAGGTAGTGCCTGGATGATTGCATGTGTGCAGAAGTAATGCCTGAGTGAATACAGCAGTGCATCTGTAGTACCTGGATTATTGGAAGACTGCATAGGTAGTACTTAGGTGTTTTTATAACTGCATGAATGTTGGGCCTAGCCAAATATAAAGCAGCAGACTATTATATGACTCAACTATAAGTCTCTCCATACTGTTAAAAGCATGCATAAATATGTCTCTACGTTTTCAAATCATCATCATATCTAAAAGAAATATGACTGCATAACTCCATGAGTAGTGCTTGGGTGATTGTATGAGTGCAAGGGTAGTGCCTGGGTTATTACATGAGTGCATAGGTACAGCCTGCATGATTGCATGACTACAGGGGTAGTACATAACTAGTGCCTGGGTGATTGCATGACTGCGGGGGTAATATCTGGGGAATTACTGGAGTACATAGGAAGTGAGTGTGTGATTTTATAAGTGCATGAGTACTGCCTGGGTGATTACAGAAGTACTAAGCTACTGCCTGAGTGATTACAGGAGTGCAAAGGTAGTGCCTGGGTGATTTTATAAGTGCATGAGTACTGACTGAGTGATTACATAAGTACCAGAGTAGTGCCTGCGTGATTGAAAGAGTGCAAGGATAGTGCCTGGGTGACTGAAGCAGTTTATAGCTAATGCATTGGTGATTGCATGAGTACAGGGGTAACGTCTGGGGGATTAAAGGAGTACATAGGTAACACCTGGGTGATTGCATGACTACAGGGGTAATATCTGGGGATTTACATGAGTACATAGGAAGTGACTGGGTGATTTTATATGTGCATGGGTACTTCTTGGGTGATTGCAGGACTACTGAGGTAGTGCCTGAGTGAATAAAGGAGTGCAAAGGTAGTGCCTGTGTGATTTCATAACAGCATGACTACTGGCTCAGTGATTACTTAAGTACAAGAGTAGTGCCTCCGTGATTGAAGGAGTGCAACGGTAGTGCCTGGGTGATTATATAAGTGCATGAGTAGTGGCTACATGATTGAAAAAGTGCATGGGTAATACCTTGGTGATTGCATGAGTGCATAGATAGTGCCTAGATGATTACATGAGTGCAGCAGTAATGCCTGAGTGATTACAGCAGTGCATATGTAGTGCCTGGATCATTGGAAGACTGCATGGGTAGTACTTGGGTGTTTTTATAACTGCATGAGTGTTGGGCCTAGCCAAATATAAAGCAGCAGACTATTACATGACTCAACTATAAGTCTCTCCATATTGTTAAAAGCTTGCATACATATGTCTCTACGTTTTCAAATCATCATCATATCTAAAAGAAATATGTATATAATGTTTCTGGAATATAGTGAAACCTAGAAACTGAGACATGTAATAGATCTGCCTGAGTGATTGCATAACTCCATGGGTAGTGCTTGGGTGATTGTATGACTCCAAGGGTAGTCACTGGGTAATTGTAGGAGAAGATGGATAGTGACTGGCTAATTGCATGAGTGCACACATAGATGTTGAGTGCATGGATAAGTGTATAAATAGCACCTGAAGGCATAGATGAGTCATTGAGTAGTGCCTAGGTGAATAGATGAGGGCAAGAGTAGGGCCTGGGTGATTCTATGACTGCAAGGGTAGTGCCTGGGTTATTACATGAGTGCATAGGTAGAGACTGCATGATTCTATGACTACAGGGGTAGTACATAACTAGTGCCTGGGTGATTCCATGACTGCAGGGGTAATATCTGGGGGATTACGGAGTACATAGCAAATGAGTGGGTGATTTTATAAGTGCATGGGTACTGCCTGGGTGATTGCAGGAGTACTGAGGGAATGCCTGAGTGATTGGAGGAGTGCAAAGGTAGTGCCTGGGTGATTTTATAAGTGCATAAGTACTGGCTGAGTGATTACATAAGTACAAGGGTAGTGCCTGCGTAATTGAAGGAGTGCAAGGGTAGTGCCTGGGTGATTATATAAGTGCATGACTAGTGGTTAGGTGATTGAAAGAGTGTATGGGTAATACATGGGTGATTGCATGACTGCATAGGTAGTGCCTGGATGATTGCATAAGTGCAGGAGTAATGCCTGAGTGATTACAGCAGTGCATATGTAGTGCCTGGATCATTCGAAGACTGCATCGGTAGTACTTGGGTGTTTTTATAACTGCATGAGTGTTGGGCCTAGCCAAATATAAAGCAGCAGACTATTGCATGATTCAACTATAAGTCTCTCCTTATTGTTAAAATCATGCCTACATATGTCTCTACCTTTTCAAATCATCATCATATCTAAAAGAAATATGTATACAATATTTCTGGAATATAGTGAAACTTACAACTGAAACATGTTATAGATCTGCCTGAGTGATTGCATAACTCCATGGGTAGTGCTTGGGTGATTGTATGAGTGCAAGGGTAGTCACTGGGTAATTGTAGGAGAAGATGGATAGTGACTGGCTAATTGCATGAGTGCACACATAGACGTTGAGTACATGGATAACTGTATGAATAGCACCTGAAGGCATAGATGAGTCATTGAGTAGTGCCTAGGTAAATAGATGAATGAAACAGTAGGGCCTGGGTGATTCTATGACTGCAAGGGTAGTGCCTGGGTTAGTACATGAGTGCATAGGTAGAGACTGCATGATTCTATGACTTCAGGGGTAGCACATACTTAGGGGTCGATTCCGATTTCGGCCGGAAGGGCACCGAACGATGGTCGGAGCCCTTCCGACCGAATCAGAACGTGCCGGCCAGATTCCTTTCCGATGGGCTCAGTCGGAAAGGAATCCGACTCGGATTTCCGGATGGCTTACGACGGGCTCGGAGAGCCCGTCCGCCGTCCGGAAATCCTTCAGTGCTCCCCCGGCCGCCTCTTCACGACCGAGGGAGTACGATGGCAGTATTTCACTGCCTTTTCGTGCCGGTCTTTCCGGCACGAAAAGGCAGTCGGTAACTGTCTTTGGGGGCCCCAAGTAGGGCCCCCATGGGTGCGAGGCCGCCGAATGGCGGCCTGGGGGCACCTATGGTGCCCCTCTGTTGATCCCTGCACCCGGTGGCAGGCACCTTGGGGTGCCGGCCACAGGGTGCAGGGATGAACTGCACCCCTGCTTTCCACAATGAAAGCATCCATTCCGCTCGGAATGCATGCTCCCAATGTGTAGTATACGAGTGCGACTGAACAGGGTTCGGTCGCATCGTACTTGCAGGGCCGTAACCGACGACACAGGTCGGTCGGTTACGGCTCCTGACCGATGTCGGACGGACCTGAGTCCATCCGACATCGGAATCGGCCCCATAGTGTCTGGGTGATTCCATGACTGCAGCGTTAATATCTGGGAGATTACTGGAGTACATAGCAAGTGAGTGGGTGATTTTATAAGTGCATGGGTGCTGCCTGGGTGATTGCAGGAGTACTACTGAGGTACTGCCTGAGTGATTGGAGGAGTACAAAGGTAGTGCCTGGGTGGTTTTATAACTGCATGAGTACTGGCTGAGTGCTTTCCCATTCTACAACTACTGATAATATTACACCTAGCCAAATAGAAATCAGCAACCCTTCACATATCTCTGCTATAAGTCTCACCATATTCCTGAAAGCATACATGCATATTCCTATACCTTTTTTAGCACCATCATATATAAAACAAATATACAAATAGATGCATACATGTGTTTTATACATCTGGCATCTTCATTTACATAACACATATCAGAATATATCTCCTAGTACAGACTTTCTTCTATCACAACACTATGCACACCTCAAAAATTCACAGAACAAACTTCCAATTTCAAGCAAACACCAAAAATTATACAGCAAATTTCAACTGTACTTTTCTAGAGACTTATAAAAAGTAGCCTAATCACTAATACCTTATGTCAACATCGTTTAAACCACACTTTTCTGCTGCATCTTCACCATTCTACTACTACTCACAGTCTTGAGCCTACCACATAAAAAGCAACAACACCTCTTTGTTATAAATCATGCACCTTCAAATGTGTAAGACGTAGGAAAATAGGTATACAAATAGAGACATACTTGAGACACAAGTCCATGCACACCTTAAAACCTGACATACTCCACTTCCAATTTGAAACCAACACCTAAAATTATGTGGTATACTTCAAATGGACATTTCTACACACTAAAACAAACTACCATAATAACTAATCCATCTACCAATATACACATATTACTTATACACAATCTATTTCAAACATCATTTCAGTACAATAAAACAAACTACAATACTCATCTTTACATTTAATAATATATTTCAAACATCTCACTTCTTGAATTATTTTTAATGTTTTAAAAGAAAGCTATTACATAATACACCTCACAAATATATAACTCACCTTCCAAATTGATTTGTAGAATATAAAATATCAGAAACTCATAAAAGATTTTCTTATTGGAGCCACGAATCCATACGGGAGTTCAAAAATATATTTCAAATAAAAATACCACTATTTTTTAAGAACACACCACTTCTAAAGATAGTACTGACTTGGGAAATCTTACTTTAATAACATATCACTTATATATTAATTACAATTCCATATTTTAAAACGACATATAACATTCAACCTTCCCCATTCTGCTTAATGCCAGTTTCCATAGTAACACTTCATGGAACATTCAACTGAACTGACAGGTCACAAGTACACCATATTTTCAAGTTCAGCACACAAGGTTACAAATGCAAACAGCAGGTGTGGTTGACGTTTGCAAAATATGACCTTATCCTATCTACAGTACCTTTCAAACATTTTTTACTAACCAATAAGAAATATGCTTTTTAAACAAAATAACATGCACCCTATTTTTGAGTATACAATTTTCATAAACAGCCAATCATTTAACTACTTTTTAAAAAACAGCATCTTGTCCACCATTTTTGCTACCTCTCGTTCTACCAACTGACTACCTCAGCTATAGACATCTTTTCATTACTTCCAGACATCCCTTCAAGATGCTTACAGTGTGGATTGATGGACACAGCTATGTTTTCTGGTGCAAAATGCAGAGGTATTGACAAAGACCTACCTTTACAAAATGTGGACATTAAATGGATTGCACAGAGAGGATTAAAGAGGCACCAATTGATGCCTTTGGTTAAAACATTTTTGCATCTCCAACCCCTGACCTCATGATTGTGCACTGTGGTGGCAATGACCTAGCCACATTGACTGGGGTAGGTCTGGAAATGCTAATCAAAGACAGCTTTGCACAATTGATGTTGCTTTTCCCTCAAACTGTCTTTGTATACTCTAATATATGCCAAAGACAGAAATGGAACTGGTCAACTCAATTCTGTCCACAGATTGAGAAAGCTAGGAAGAATGTCAATAGAGATGTGTCTGCTTACCTCAGAGACCATGGGATGGGCTCCATATATAATAACAATCTACGTTTTCATATGGATGACATCTACAGAAGTGATGGAGTGCACTTCACAGATCAAGGGAACAGAGTCTTCCTCAACAACCTTAAGCTGTGCGTCTGCAATTACATGTAGCTTCAACAAAGTCAGAATGAAAACAAGGGCTCTTTTTAGAGCCACCCTATAACCCAACATATAATCTTACTTTTTAAAAAACATACACACTCTTTTTTAAATTTTGCCTGGAGTCTCGAACCATCGCGATTACATGGGGAGGCCGCGCTGAGAGCCGTGTTGGAGTCGCGAATCCAAACTTGAAAGAAGAAAAAAAAATACACCACTTCCATTATTCAAAAATCGCCCCAGGGACCCCATCCCCCGGGGCATTACCTCTTTCTTTAAAAAAATTAAAAAAATAAAAAAGGAAGAAGGGCCACATGGCCCCCCCTGTCCCTTGGCCACTTCTGGGCCCGGGGGCCCCATTCCCCGGGGCCGGCCCTCACATTGGGGACCACGGGGGAAGCCCCAATGCCCCGTGCTCCCCGCCTCCTGCAGGAGCTGGCATTGATTTTGGGCAAAGGGAGCTGCTGACATGCAGCTCCCCTTGTCCAAAAGCAATCTGCTTTGCTTCATGAAAGCAAGAGCAGGTTTCCTGCTCTCGCTTCCAAGAAGCAAAGCAGTGTTTGCTATGGCAGGGCGGCAGCCGTGCTCCCGCCCTGTCATAGCAAACTTCAACATCTACATGGCCCCCCTCGCAGCCATCGTCCGACAACACGGCCTCAACATCGTATCCTACGCCGACGACACCCAGCTCATCCTCTCCCTCACCAAAGACCCCACCACTGCCAAACTCAACTTCCAGAAAGGAATGCAAGATGTTGAAGTCTGGATGAACCAACAGCTGCCTGAAGCTCAACGCCAAGAAGACAGAAGTCCTCATCCTCTGTACCACCCCTTCTGCATGGGACAGCACCTGGTGGCTGACCGCCCTCGGAAGCCCACCTACCCCCTCAGACCATGCCAAGAACCTCGGCATCGTACTCGACTCATCACTCACCATGAACCGACAGGTCAACGCCGTCACCTCCAGCTGCTTCAACACCCTCCGCATCCTCCGCAAGACCTTCAAGTGGATCCCCCCTGAGTCAAGGAAGAAAGTCACCCACGCACTCATCACCAGCATACTGGACTATCGAAACGCACTCTACGCCGGCATCAACAAGTCCCTACTCTGCAAACTCCAGACAATACAGAACAACGCCGCCAGACTTGTCCTTGGCATCCCCCAACATGAACACATCAGCCAACACCTACGAAGTCTCCACTGGCTCCCCGTGGAGAAAAGAGTCACTTTCAAAATCCTCACTCACGCCTACAAATGCCTACACAACAACGGACCCAAATACCTCAATGACAGAATCAACTTCCACGTACCCAAAAGAAACCTCCGATCTTCCAACCTTGCACTGGCCGAAACCCTGCGCATCCACAGAGCCAGGGCAGGCAGAAGATCCTTCTCTCACATTGCAGCCAAGACCTGGAATGAGCTACCGGCAGACATCAGACGCGCCCCCTCCCTGAACACCTTCAGGAAGACCCTCAAGACCTGGCTCTTTGGCTAAACAGATCTGCGGACCCCCCACCCTCAGCGCCTTAAGACCCTCACGGGTGAGTAGCGCGCTTACAATTCCCTGATTGATTGAATGATCGGAAATGTCCCGGGGGTGGGCACCCCGGAACATTGCAGGAGCTGGCCCTGGGGGGTGGTGGTCCCCAGGGCCATCGAGGTCTTCAGGAGGGGGGCCACGTGGCCCCCCTCTCTTAGTGTTTAAAGCCCCGGGGAGTTGAAGGTCCCCGGGGCCGGGGGTCCGCAGTGGCCCCCCAAATTTAAAAAAAGTGTGTCCCGGGGAGGTGGTGGTCCCTGGGGCAGTGTGGGGAGGGGCAGCAGCCCCCCCCACTAATTTAAATTATTGAAGCCCCAGGGAGGTGGTGGTCCCTGGGGCTTGGGGGCCCATGAGGCCCCCCACCCTGAAAATTAAGTGTGCCCCGGGGAGGTGGTGGTCTCCGGGGCCGTTTGGGGAGGGGCAGGAGCCTCCCCACACTTATATAACTTATTTGGAGCCCCGGGGAGGTGGCGGTCCGGGGCTTGGGGGCATTGCCCCCGGGACCTGGCCCACCCGGGGGCTATAAGAAACGAAGTGCGTGCTTCATTTATTTTTATTGTTTTCAGCCAGATTTGCGCACCCAGCGCGAATTCGGCCGATTTTTTTTTTTTAATGCTTTTTTGGGCCTTGGTGGTCCCTGTGGGACCCCCTGAGCAGGCCTGCCTACCTAGTGATGTCATTTGAGATGTCATCAGTGATGTCATCAGTGATGTCACTTACCATGTCATGAGTGATGTAATATGTGATGTCATCAGCAGTGCATTGTGGGGGCGTGAGGTATAGTTATCTCAACTGACTATAATGGCCAAATTTCTCTGGTTTTGTAAGAGTGAAATGTCAGCCTAACTATAACGTCCCTGAGACCTGTGGTATTTTCAGTGAATTTCCAAGGTTTTTCAAATGCTAATTCCTAACTATAACGTCCATGAAACCTATGGTTTTTTCAGTGAATATAAATATATATGCAGAAAAGAGGTTGCCCATGGTTGGAGAAGCACAAACAGGTAGGTTTGTCATTCCTTTTAATGGAGGCTGGAGTGTAGTTAGCAGGCTACATTCAAATCCGTTCACAAACAGACGACTCATTTCAGGCTACACGCCCTTTTTCAAAGTCAGTTTGCAGTCACCTGATCTATATTATACCCGCCCTCAGTGGGCGTATCTGCAAGTGCAAAACATTTTGGTATACATAGTGCCGCAATAGTTTTCCTCTAGTGAGTTATGTCTGTACTCCAAACAAAATAAAAAGTCAATAAAACCCCAGTGGGTTGATAAAAATGTCCCGCTTCCACAAACGCTGCACATATTTTGTCCTCCATCAAGATCCACCGTTCAGACTGATGACTGCCGGTTGGAGTCATCACAGGTCCGCTCACATGCAGCGGTGCTCCCCCACGGCTGGACCGGCCATTCAAACATGAAGAAAAGAGGTTGCCCATGGTTAAAGAAGCACACACAGGTAGGTTTGTCATTCCTTTTAATGGAGGCTGGAGGGTAGTTAGCAGGAATCATTCAAATCCGTTCACAAACAGCCGACGCGTTTCGGGCTACACGCCATTTTTCACAGGTACATTTTGAGTGTTCAAAGTCATATATATATATGTATGTATGTATGTATGTATATATCTTTTCCTTTTTGCCCTGTCTGGAACTGAGGGACCCATGGGAGGTGGTGCACATGCCGGCAGAGCGTACCGTCTAGAAATCCACTGCAAAGTTAGGTAGGCACACTCTCAGGATACAGCAAAAGTAGTCACAGTGTTGCAATCAATCAATCAATCAATCAGTGGTTTATAGAGCGCGCTACTCACCCGTGAGGGGCTCAAGGCGCTGGGGGGGAGCAGCTCCGGGTCAGTCGAAGAGCCAGGTCTTGAGGTCCTTCCTGAACGTGTGGAGGGTTGGGGAGCGTCTGATGTTGACCGGGAGCTTGTTCCAGGTTTTGGCTGCGATGTAGGAGAAAGCTCTCCCACCGGTTCTGTTTCTGCGGATGCAGGGGACCTCTGCCAGGGTGAGGTCAGCGGAGCGGAGGTTCCTCTTAGGTACGTGAAAACATACTCGGTCGTTGAGGTATTTGGGTCCGATGTTGTTGAGGGATTTGTAGGCATGGGTGAGGAGTTTGAAGGTGACCCTCTTCTCGACGGGGAGCCAGTGGAGGCTTCGTAGGTGTTGGGGCATATGTTTGTGGTGTTGTGTCCCTAGATCGAGCCTGGCTGCGGCGTTCTGGATGGTTTGGAGCTTGTGTAGAAGAGTTTTGTTGATTCCAGCGTAGAAGGCGTTGCCGTAGTCTAGTCTGCTGGTTATGAGTGCGTGGGTGACGGTCTTTCTGCAGTCGGAGGGGATCCATTTGAAGGTCTTACGGAGGATGCGGAGGCAGTTGAAACTGGTGGACGCGACGGCGTTGATCTGGCGGTTCATGGAGAGGGAGGAGTCGAGGATTATGCTGAGGTTCCGAGCGTGGTCTGTCGGGGTGGGTGGGCTCCCGAGGGCAGGAAGCTGTTTATTCACACAACGCGTTTTGACTGCCCAGCAGCCTTGGTCACATGTGCATACATCACCACTAGGGTGTCCTTAAAAATGCATGGTAGAAATAAAGAGAGGTACACATAAGAATCTAATGTGTCAGCCATATTGGAACGTGGTTATTCAAAGTCAGTGAGAGTAGTACATGCCATGGAGAATGTATATCATGCCTAATAGCAAATAATCAAATCTAAAAGCAAAAACGACAATTAGGACAGTTAGCTAGGTAGTTAAATGAATTGCTCATTGCAAATTGGCACCCAACTGGTGAAGGCTAGCTGTCAGGGACAAAATGCTACAAAAGGTTGCAGTGCAAATGCCAACCTAGCAAAACCAAAGGGGATGATGGACGGAGTGTTGAACATTGTAAGCACTCACCCCCAGTCAACTGATCTGGGTTTAATCCATCATCATTCTTTAGCTCACTCCGCCACCCCAGTTCAGACATGGCCATATGCAAATCAGTCTGACCCTGTGCCTCATGGGAACAGTCCAGCACGAACTGCCAAGCCATGTCTTCCCTGGACCGGAAACAAGCATCCTGGGACCGGTTTCTGGCTTACAGCCGTCATCAGCCAGGCTATCTTGAATCCAGTGGCAAAGTGAGCAAGGGACCCATGTCTGGGCATACCCTGCCAACTTAGGGCGAACATAGCAAAACCAAAGTGGATGATGGACGGAGTGTTGAACATTGCAAGCACTCACCCCCAGTCAACTGATCTGGGTTTAATCCATCATCATTCTTTAGCTCACTCCGCCACCCCAGTTCAGACATGGCCATATGCAAATCAGTCTGACCCTGTGCCTCATGGAACAGTCCAGCCCGAACTGCCAAGCCATGTCTTCCCTGGACCGGAAACAAGCATCCTGGGACCGGTTTCTGGCTTACAGCCATCATCAGCCAGGCTATCTTGAATCCAGTGGCAAAGTGAGCAAGGGACCCACGTCTGGGCATACCCTGCCAACTTAGGGCGAACATAGCAAAACCAAAGGGGATGATGGACGGAGTGTTGAACATTGCAAACACTCACCCCCAGTCAACTGATCTGGGTTTAATCCATCATCATTCTTTAGCTCACTCCGCCACCCCAGTTCAGACATGGCCATATGCAAATCAGTCTGACCCTGTGCCTCATGGGAACAGTCCAGCCCGAACTGCCAAGCCATGTCTTCTCTGGACCGGAAACAAGCATCCTGGGACCGGTTTCTGGCTTACAGCCGTCATCAGCCAGGCTATCTTGAATCCAGTGGCAAAGTGAGCAAGGGACCCACGTCTGGGCATACCCTGCCAACTTAGGGCGAACATAGCAAAACCAAAGGGGATGATGGACGGAGTGTTGAACATTGCAAGCACTCACCCCCAGTCAACTGATCTGGGTTTAATCCATCATCACTCTTTAGCTCACTCCGCCACCCCAGTTCAGACATGGCCATATGCAAATCAGTCTGACCCTGTGCCTCATGGGAACAGTCCAGCCCGAAATGCCAACCTAGAACAGAGAACAATAGCCGGCAGGCCAGTAGGAGTGCAGGTATAGTGCCATAATTGTGCCTTGTTCATCTGTGAATTCCCATGTAATATGACTAGGTCTAGTGTGTTTGGAAATGTTCCGAATGTCGAAATAATTATTCAAGTTGAGTGTGTCATGAGTACTGGATAAGTGTCCCATCTCAAGTTTACCGTAACTGCATAGTGCATCACGTTCCACTGAAATTACAACTGACAAAAATCATGCATGAATCTTATCTGTGATGGAATCCCAGAAGTGAAGCCGAAGAAAAGGATAGGGAGGCCCGTGCAGGTGAGTTTGTAGTGATGGGTCCCTTCCTTTCCTCCTACAAAGAAGAAAACAAAAGAAAAAGTTAGCATCAAAGTGCAAAGTTAAAACACTTAATGTATGTCTATACATACAAACTGTACAAGTTTCATTCTCATTGCAGATGAAGGAAAATTAAGATCTGGTATAGAGGTGAAGAGATCATTCCTCTTTGAGGTGAACTGCAAGTTCCTCATCCTGGTTCAGCCTCCTGGGATTTTCGTCTTGAAGTCAACTATGTATTTGGACTCCCTTTTCCTAAGATTCAGGATCCTGTCCCCACCCCTGTGATCATTGGTTATCTGCTCAATGGCGCAGTATTTAAGTTGGGATGAGTCTGAAAAATGCTTGTCTTGGAAGTGCTGGGCTACCCGATACTTGGGATGCCTGTTGTTGACGGCCCTCATGTGTTTTAAGATTCTCTTCTTGGCCATCAGGGTGGTACTACCTATGTACCAAAGCTTACAAGGACACTCAATAATGTAGATGACAAAGTTGGTACTGCATGTGACAAATTGTGAGATAACCTTCTTGGTAGGCCCTCGTCTCATTTCCTTGCACATCAGACTGTTCTTGCATGCCTTACAATGGCCACAGGGAAAGAAAACCTGTAGATTATGCATGTTGCCAGCACTGATCGTAGTAATGTCACTGCGGACTAACATGTCCCTGAGGCTGCGCCCTTTCCTGTAGGTAATATGAGGTCTATCCTCCATGCTCTTACCTATGGTTGTGTTGCTCTTGAGGATGTCCCAGTTTTTTACGAAAATCCGCTTGACATTGCTGGCATCGCCATCATATGTCAGGATGATCCTAGTGCCATCGTCAGAACATTCAGTCTCAGTGTTAGTCTTGTCAGCTAGCGTCTCCTGCCTGATAATGCCGTCAGCTCTCTCACTGGCCCTCTTGAGGACCCAGTTCGGGTAACCTCTTTCCCTGAATCTTTTCAACATGATCTCACGTTCATGTTAATAAGCTGTCTCGGTGTTGCAGTTCTCTTTGGCTCTTAATACCTCCCTGTAGGGGATGCTCCACTTGAGAGTCTCGGGATGGCTGCTGAGTGCATGCAGTAAGCTGTTACCAGCTGTGCTTTTGCGGAAAAGCTTAATGTGGATGGTTTTCTGCCTGATGTCAATCTTGATGTCAACATACTCAAATGTGGTGCTGCTGATCTTGCACGTAAGTTGTATGTTGCGATTGTTATTATTCAGCTTTTTAATGAAGTCAGTGGCCAGTTTCTCAGTGCCTCTCCAAATGATGAGGAGGTTATCTATGTATCTGAGCCATACCACAACACTCCCAAGGTATTTTTCAAGCTCTGGGCTCTGGTACAGTTCCTCCTCCCACTAGCCCATGAACAGGTTAGCAAACCTCGGTGTGAAGCACGAGCCCATGGCAGTCCCTGTGGTCTGCCTGTACATAGCACCATTGAATAGGAATATGTTGTTCCTTTGACAATGTGCTATCATCTCTAGGATCATGATGGTATGTTCCCTGTACCTGATTTGTCTCCTGCGTTAGATATGGCGACATGCTTCAAGTCCTTGTTCATGGTCTATAATGGTGTATAGTGAATTGACATCGAGGGTGATCAGCAAGTAATCATCCTCCCATTCGATGTTCTGTAATTTACACAAAAAGTCCTTCGTGTCCCTAATGTTGGAGTCCAGTTTGAATACGTGACCTAGACAAAACAATGGCAGATCCTGGTGGAACAAGAGGGTTCTTGTGTATCTTTGGAAGAAGATACAGAATTGGGAGCTTGAGGTGGTCCTTTTTGAGAAAACAATATTCCTCCCAATCAATTATCTTTTCCTTTTTGCCCATTCTGGAACTGACGGACCCATGGTAGGTGGTGCGCATGCCAGCAGAGCGTACCGGCTAGAAATCCACTGCAAAGTTAGGCAGGCGCACTCTCAGGATACAGCAAAAGTAGTCACAGTGTTGCAGGAAGCTGTTTATTTACACAACGCGTTTCGACTGCCCAGCAGCATTGGTCACATGTGCATACATCACCACTAGGGTGTCCTAGGGAAAAGATGGCGGAAGAGGCAGAGGAAGGGGGCGCATGGGAAACATCAACGCGAGCTCCAAGAAGACACTGTAATGGATCCTGAGATGGTTAATAGGACTATTTTTAATCTCTCCAAAAGGCCTCTCAATGACATTGAAAAACGTACCCTTTTTCAAGGTCTTTCTTTCTGTCCCTCTTCTTCTTTTAACTACACCAACACTATGATTGACCTATATAAGTATACTCACAAACTCAAATTGAAGAAATGGCACAAATTGAGGCTCACTGCACCGGGATGTAGATATCCCTCTCATGCCCAGGGCAATGAGATAGATCTAGATATTAGGGATATGGACACCCTAGTAACTCTGTTGCAATTACAACAGGAGCCAGAGCACACAGAACTAAAGATCACTGAAACTTCTGTGTTAGGCGAACTGGGCATAACACACAATGCAGCAGCCAGCACTAGTTTCAAGCCACAGTCTACTTTCTATCCCACAATCCCACATGACAACATCAACACCTTCCATGAGGTAGTCACCAAGTCTCTCATAGAGCTATGTAACAAATCTGATCACAGGAACAGGGCTCCCAACAACCTTACCTTTATGCAGAGACAGGCATTAGTCTCCCTAGTTGGGGATAGTGAGATTGTAATACGTCCAGCAGACAAAGGGGGTAATGTTGTTTTACTTGACAAAGACATGTACATTACTGAGGCCATAAGACAACTTAGTGACAGCAGATTTTACGTTCCCATCTCTAGAGAGGATTACACCAATATCATCACCACCATATGGGACAAGTTGATAGAATGGAGGGACAGGGGATAATTGAATGGGAGGAATATTGTTTTCTCCAAAAGGACCACCCCAAGCTCCCAGTTCTGTATCTTCTTCCACAGATACACAAGGATCCTCTTGTCCCACAAGGACATCCCATTGTTTCATCTAAGGGGAGCGTTCTTGAACGTGTGTCCAAATACGTTGACCACTTCCTGAGGGATCACGTATTCAAATTGGACTCCCACATTAGGGAAACGAAGGACTTTTTGTGTAAATTACAGAACATCGAATGGGAGGATGATTACTTGCTGATCACCCTCGATGTCAATTCACTATACACCATTATAGACCATGAACAAGGACTTGAAGCATGTCGCCATTTCTTACACAGGAGACAAATCAGGTACAGGGAACATACCATCATGATCCAGGAGATGATAGCACATTGTCTCAGGAACAACATATTCCTATTCAATGGTGCTATCTACAGGCAGACCACAGGGACTGCCAGGGGCTCGTGCTTCACACCGAGCTTTGTTAACCTGTTCATTGGCCAGTGGGAGGAGGAACTGTACCAGAGCCCAGAGCTTGCACAAGACCATGGGCGTGTTGTGGTATGGCTCCGATACATAGATGACCTCCTCATCATTTGGAGAGGCACTGAGAAACTGGCCACTGACCACTGGTCATTAAAAAGATGAATAATAACAATCGCAACATACAGCTTACATGCAAGATCAGCAGCACCACTGTTGAGTATCTTGACATCAAGATTGACATCAGGCAGAAAACCATCCACACTGAGCTTTTCCGTAAAAGCACAGCTGGTAACAGCTTACTGCATGCACTCAGCAGCCATCCTGAGATTCTCACGTGGAGCATCCCCTACAGGGAGTTATTAAGAGCCAAACGGAACTGCAACACTGAGACAGCTTATCAACATGAACGTGATATCATGTTGAAAAGATTCAGGGAAAGAGGTTACCCGAACTGGGTCCTCAAGAGGGACAGTGAGAGAGCTGACGGCATTACCAGGCAGGAGACGCTTGCTGATAAGACCAACACTGAGACTGAACGTTCTGACGGTGGCAGTAGGATCATCCTGACATATGATATCGATGCCAGCAATGTCAAGCGGATTCTTGTAAAAAAAACTGGGACATCCTCAAGGGCGACACAACCCTAGGTAACAGCATGGAGGATAGACCCCGTATTACCTACAGGAAAGGGCGCAGCCTCAGGACATGTTAGTCCGCAGTGACATAACTACGATCAGTGGTGGCAACATGCATAATCTACAGGGTTTATTTCCCTGTGGCCATTGTAAGGCATGCAAGAACAGTCTGATGCGCAAGGAAATGAGACGAGGGCCTACCAAGAAGGTTATCTCACAATTCCTCACATGCAGTACCAACTTTGTCAACTACATTATTGAGTGTCCTTGTAAGCTTTGGTACATAGGTAGTACCACCTTGATGGCCAAGAAGAGGATCTTAGAACACATGAGGGCCGTCAACAACAGGGATCCCAAGTATGATGTAGCCCGGCACTTCCAGGACAAGCATTTTTCAGACTCATCCCAACTTACATACTGTGCTATTGAGCAGATGATCAATGATCACAGGGGTGGGGACAGCATCCTGAAACTTAGGAAAAGGGAGTCCAAATACATAGTTGACTTCCAGACGAAAATCCCGGGAGGGCTGATCCAGGATGAGGAACATGCAGTTCACCTCAAAGAGGAATGATCTCTTCACCTCTATACCTGATCTTAATTTTCCTTCATCTGCAATGAGAATGAAGGCCCTGATTCACAAAAGTAATCTGAGTTAGGATTTTGTCTTAAGTTTGTCTTAAGTTTTGGTCTTAAGACAAAATCATAATTTAAGTTAAACTTAAGTTAGGAATTTGTCTTAAGACCAAAACTTAAGACAAACTTAAGACAAAATGCTAACTTTACTACTCCTAAATGCCTTTTGTGAATACCAAAAGTCGTAAAGTTAGGATTTTGTCTCAGATTACTTTTGTGAATCGGGCCCGTTACTTGTACAGTTTGTATGTATAGACATACATTAAGGGGTCAATTCCGATTCGGGCCGGAAAAAGCACCGACCGACTCGGAGCCGGAAGTTATTCCGACCGACACGTACCTGTGGCGCCCGACACGCCAAGTACGATGCAAAGCGTGCAAAATCTGACCGACACGTACAGAACCCAAGCCGAACGACCGAGCCGCACGGAAAACAGCAAT
Organism: Calotriton arnoldi; assembly: GCA_963921515.1. Lineage (NCBI taxonomy): Eukaryota > Metazoa > Chordata > Amphibia > Caudata > Salamandridae > Calotriton > Calotriton arnoldi. The sequence continues at coordinate 85,314 of CAWUFW010006809.1, read as the reverse complement.
CCGGCCGGAAAAACACGCGAATCGAACCGACCGACACGCACCCGGAACAAATCCGACCGAAACGTACACGCGAACTCCAAACCGCAAAGTACGATGCAAGGCGCGAAAACCACGACCGAGTCGGACGGAGGACAAGCCGTACGACCGACACGCATACAAAACCGAGCCGAAGTAACACAAAACACCGCGACCGACGCGTACGCAGCATAGAAAACTGCACAAACACAGCGTGAACGAAACGGAGAACACCGTACGAGACAAATGCAGGGTCCGACTCGGTCACAAGAACGCTTCAAACATGCACAGACAGTACAAAGGAAAAATCACACAAAAAAAGGCCAAACAAGCAATTACAAAGCCAATAAATACTGGGGGGTGGGGACGGAGAACAAAGACACACCCACAACTCCACCCATATAAAGGACACAAATCACAACCATGATCCTTTGCAAATGCCATTCCACTGCCAGCACCCAAGAGACAGCAACCACACACCCACAGCTCATCCCTCACACAAGCCACACACCATCAGCACACCAACAAATACCAACCTCACATACACCCAGCAAAACACACACTCACACAATCTCACCTGCACACCAACACACACATCACTCACCATCACCACCCATCACCATGCCCCCCAAGAAGAATCACAAGTTCCTAGATTGTGAATTGGAAGTCCTGGTAGACGAGATCCTCAGGGTAGAGCCACAGCTGTTTGGCACACTGGTCCAACAGACCCCCATCTCCCAGAAAACCAAGATGTGGGAGAGGATCATCAACAGGGTGAATGCACAATCACCATGTCTGCGCACAAAGACCGACATCCAGAACAGGTGGTATGACGTGCGCAGGAGGGTCCGGGAGCTGCTCAAGAAAGACTACCTCCTGAGCCAATACACCGGTAGTGGCCCTCCTGCCAAGCCAGTATACCTCAGGCCCTGGGAGGAGAAGGTGCGGGCCATCCTTCCGCCAGTGAGCGTATATGGACTAGAGAACATCCCAGAGCCTGGTGAGTACACAACAAATGTACACAATATTCTGCCACAATACACACACACATCACTGTCAAGGGGAGAGTCAAACCATGCACTCATAGCAATTACACAGCAACCAGAACAGAATCATCCCAAAATGTGTATGTCAGTCAGATAAACACTACACATGCCATCAAAAAAGTCACATTCAACCGTGCAATCACATGTACAAACACAACTACAACTACAGCTAGGCAGTGGCACAAATAGAACTAACAAACACATCCAGACATGTAGCCACCACAACAACACCAACACACAGTGAAGACCACTGAAAGGAAGGAATTCTGTGTATGCTGGCCAAGTCAGTGTAGCCAATAGCATCATGGGAGTCGTAGTCACACATATTGCCCCCCCACAACTGTCCCATCAACACCACCATGAACCATGCGCACATCACAGGGAGTGGAGAAGGACTCACAAGATGGCTGACACTGGCAACTGCTGTGGGGAGCACAAGGCCCTGCTGGCAACTGTGCACCAACAAACAGCAGGACACCACTGACTGACATCCTGAGAGACAACTTCCACTCCCTGCAATGCAAGCACGTTCCATGGTGGGATATCTGGCTGGCTGGGTGGGAAGGAGGACTTGCAGCACTGACCATACTCACAAGCACCGCCCCTCACCCCCCCTCAACACAAACTCCACAGAACCCACCTGGTAGAATGCAATGCCTCCCATCCTAACTCAAGATCCCACAAAGAACCACCACCCTGGGTTATGTTGTGTGAAGCACAGGGACACTCTTGGGACTTTTAGCCAAACAACTGCCAGGACAACACTCCCAGCCATCCTGTCAGCACAGCCAGCCCACCCCACAGGGAAGCAGAGTCAAAAGGAAGGAAGCATGGCATGCTGGGAAGGGGGGTGGAGGCAATAGCATGATGGGAGTCGTAGGCACAGATATTGCTCAGCCTCACAACTGGCCCATCAACACCACCCTGAACCATGCTCACATCACAGGGAGTGGAGAAGGACACACAAGATGGCTGACACTGGCTACTGCTGTGGGGAGCAGAAGGGCATGCTGGGAACTGCACACCAACCAACAGCAGGACACCACTGTCAGCCATCTTGCCATTGCCCTCACACCCACACACACTGAACTCCCCACAAAAGCAAGTAAGTATGGGAATGCTGGCAAGTGGGGTGGAGGCAATAGCATGATGGGAGTCACAGTCACAGACATAGCTCACCCCCACAACTGTCCCATCAACACCACCCTGAACCATGCTCACATCACAGGGAGTGGAGAAGGACACACAAGATGGCTGACACTGGCTACTGCTGTGGGGAGCACAAGGCCCTGCTGGGAACTGTGCACCAACAAACAGCAGGACACCACTGACTGACATCCTGAGAGACACCTTCCACTCCCTGCAATGCAAGCACATTCCATGGTGGGATATCTGGCTGGCTGGGTGGGAAGGAGGACTTGCAGCACTGACCATACTCACAAGCACTTCCCCTCACCCCCTCCCCCCCTCAACACAAACTCCACAGAACCCACCTGGTAGAATGCAATGCCTCCCATCCTAACTCAAGATCCCACAAAGAACCACCACCCTGGGTTATGTTGTGTGAAGCACAGGGACACTCTTGGGACTTTTAGCCAAACAACTGCCAGGACAACACTCCCAGCCATCCTGTCAGCACAGCCAGCCCACCCCACAGGGAAGCAGAGTCAAAAGGAAGGAAGCATGGGCATGCTGGGAAGGGGGGTGGAGGCAATAGCATAATGGGAGTCGTAGGCACAGATATTGCTCAGCCTCACAACTGGCCCATCAACACCACCCTGAACCATGCTCACATCACAGGGAGTGGAGAAGGACTCACAAGATGGCTGACACTGGCTACTGCTGCGGGGAGCACAAGGCCCTGCTGGCGAACTGTGCACCAACAAACAGCAGGACACCACTGACTGACATCCTGAGAGACAACTTCCACTCCCTGCAATGCAAGCACAGTCCATGGTGGGATAACTGACTGGCTGGGTGGGAAGGAGGGCCAGCTGTCAACCAAATACAACCAATGCAGACCATGTTCACACCCCAACAAATACATAGAATTGCCCAAATAATGCAGGACAATGTGCCACACCAAAATCAACCCCTGACTGTGACGACTTAGGACAATGCAATGTACAGGCCCGCACCCAGAGGCACAGTCACAACTGTCAAGTGTGTCAACCATTGATGCCTGCAGAAACATAACATACATTGTGTGTGTCTCCCAAAAACAGGTGATGATGGGGACACAGCAGCAGACGCTGAGGAGTCCCAGTCCCAGGCTCAAGAGGATGTGGAGCTCACTGGTGTCGTACAGCCTCTGCCCTCCTCGGACGAAGAAGACCAACCTGGCACATCCGGTGCAAGTCTACATGCAGCACCAGCAGGACCACCAGCTGCAGCACCAGCAGGACCACCAGCTGCACCCCCTGCACCCACCCCTCCAACGACTGTCACCACAAATACCATCCCTGCCGACATGGACAGAACAAGGAGCAACACCAGCACAGGGACCCTGGACCAACCTGGGGCCATGGACACCACCACCACCACCAACCCCCAAGGTGGACCAGGGTCATCTGTGCGTGCCACTGCACGCACTGCACATGTCAGCAGGGGTGGTGGGAGGGGTGGGAGACAGAGGTCGCTGCTTGCCGAGGTTGCTGGTGTGCATGATGACCCACAACTGGTACGCATAGCTGATGCGTACCAGTCCAGCACCGGAGATCTCAGCCAGGTAGTGGGGCTCCTCAGAGACATGAAACAGCAGCAGGCTGCCCATCATGCCCGCTTGGACTCTCACATGTCCCACGTGGAGTCACACATGTCCCGCGTGGACTCACACATGTCCCGCGTGGAGTCCAAGTGGGATGCACTGCATGAGATGACGGCGGTGCACAGGGACATTTTACAATGCCTCCGCCAGATGAACAGCAACCAGTCCACACCTCCCTGTGTGCCAACAACATCTGGTGCTGAACAAACTGCAACTGCCACAGAGAGGGAGGATGACTCTGGCGGAGAGTCCCCTGCACCGCAGCAGCCTGTACTTGAGGGCCCCCCAAGAAGAGGGGTCGTCCGAGGAGGGGCAAGTGAGAGGCCGATGGCCAAGCACAACTCCCAGGAAGCCTGAACCTGTTCTGGATGTTCACCTTTGTGCACAGACTGTTCACCCTGTTGACGGCAACACTACTCCCACACATTGCATGGGGAGTACAAGTTGGACCAATGTCTCAGACAACTGTGGCCCCGATACTGGGGACTTTGTCTACCAGGACTTTCAATTCACCTAGGAACTTCTGATTGCAAGATTTATGTACAGCACTACCCATCCTATGCACTATTCACACAAATGTATCACAATAAACACACTAATACACCATACTTGCCTCTGTTGTGATTCCAACGTGGGTGCTGTTATGGGTATGATGAACTGCAAAATTACACTGTGTATGCGAACTGCAACAGCAAGTACAACACAGGCATGTGAGTAAAGGCAACGTGACACATATGAGGGAGACACACCACCAGGGCTACACAACACATACACACCTAGGCCATCTGACTCATTGCCTACACTGATGTTGCCAGGGAAGACGGTGCAATGCACAGACACCACACCCATTCCCAGTTGGAGTCAAGTAGCCCACAGGTGCAGTAAGCAAATGTCAGTCAAATGTGTGACCACAGACAACGCACATCACAAAGTGAAGCACAGGTTTATTACACAGTTGCAACATGTCATAACCACTACAGATGCAAGGTAATCCCACCTGGCAGCGGGCACACAGTCAACAACTGTAGACGGAAGGAAGTCCATGGGTGTGGCGCACATCACCTGTAGGGACACAACAGCTACCACCCTGGAAGTGCAATCACGTCGTCGGTGGACACAGTTGACCAAACGAATCTGAAAGTACCCTGTGAAGGACAGAAATGACACACAGTCAAAAGCAATGGAGAACAGGACAGAACAGCAAAACTCATGCACAATACATGTTACAAGATACCCACCCAGAACCAAGTTAGCATGTCAACACTGTTGGGGAGTACAGCCCACCTGTAAGCACACATCGCAACACACATCCAGTCAAGTAGCCCATGGACACACTCCAACAGCACCAGAGCACCACCTACACATATCATGCATACTCACATCATTGACCTGACATCTCTGGATACTCACATTCAGCTGAAGAAGTTGGTTATGAGCTGTGTGCGGACATCACCCTCATCATCATCATCATCATCACTGGCATCGTGGTCCAGGCCAGGATCCTCCACAGGTGGCGGATGTTGGTCATTGTCATCCTGGATGAGAGGCAACTCCTTCCGCACTGCCAGGTTGTGGAGCATGCAGCAGACGATGATAATCTTGCACACTTTCGCAGGGCCATATGGGAGGGACCCTCCGGTCTTGTCCAGGCAGCGGAAGCGGCTCTTCAGGAGACCAAATGTCCGCTCAATCACTCTCCTGGTCCGACCATGTGCCTCATTGTAGCGCATCTGGGCTGGTGTCACAGGGTTCCTGAGGGGTGTCAGCAACCACGGCATGTTGGGGTATCCTGAGTCACCTATGGACAGACAAGTGCACATTAGCTGACTTGGAAAAGTGGGCGGAATACTACAGATCAGATCACACACAATGGCACAAAGTCAGTACACACCGACAAGCCAGGCACGCTGGTTCTGCATCTGTGCCATCATCCTGGGGATGCGACTACTCCTCATCACAAAGGCATCGTGTGCTGAACCAGGGAAATGGGCACACACGTGTGTGATGGTCATATCTGCAAGACACACCACCAGTGCATTGACCGAGTGGTAGTGCTTGCGGTTACGGTAGGCCTGCTCCTGGGCCTGTGGTGGTACCAAAGCCACATGTGTCCCATCAATGGAGCCAATGACATGCGGCATCCTCCCCAGGGCATAGAAGTCACTCTTCACGTCAGTGAGTCGTCGCAGTCTAGGGAAATAGATGTACCTGTTCAGGAATAGCAACATTGTCGCCAAAACATCGCGGAGCACACGGCTCAACATGGTCTGTGACATCCCACCAGCAGTCTCCACAGTATGTTGGAAGGTACCGGTGGCAAAGAAGTGTAGGGCTGCCATCACCTTCACCTTGGGGGTCAGCGCTGTAGGATACGGCCGGCCAGGCTGCAAATGTGGGGCCAACTGCACTGCCAAATCCTCAATCAGCTGCCTGGTGAAGCGGTACCGTCGGATGCTGTCCCGTTCCACCATCGTTGCCAGGTCTGGGAATGGTCGATGGACAGCAGGAGCCCTGCAGTGCAGAGGAGAAGTAAGCAAGATTGTCAGTCAGTCCACATATGCGACATTGAACACACTCAATATCCCAACATACATTATTATGAGGCACAACTACATGAAGTGTGCAGTTCCGTAAGGACATGTATGGTACATACATGGCCAACATCTGTCATCACGGTCCAACAAGTGGCATCAATAAGTCCCAGGTTGGCCCATTGGATATCATGAGGCCGTGTCACAGTTCCCATCTCCTGCTGCTGTGTCACAATCACCCCCACAGTGACATGTGAGGACAGATGTGCCCCAGGCATCACAGCTCAACGACAGGTACATTCCCAGGGACCCTGTATTGCCACATGGACACTGGCATTACATGGAGTATCATGTATACACCACAGCAAAACAACTATGACCCCCACAGGTAGTGGTCCCACTTGCCACTGCAGGACAGACATGGACGTCTGTGACACACACACGCACAACATCAAAGTCCATGCACACACAACGTGGATGTGGAGACTGTCTCCCATTGTGCACATGAAATCAGAGACATTGTAAACACTACATGCACACAGACTGTGGAGGACCATCACTATTGTGCCACTGGGACACCCTGGCTCAAACATACCGTCCCACATGGGACTCACGGGGTATGTGACATGACATACACATACACCACCGTGAAATGTTACCATGGCACATGCACAGATATGAACAGTTGCACATCACAGTGGTCATGTACACGTAACACCCAGGATCCTGTCCCCATGAACACGTGCACAGCCTGGGGGTTGCTGCCCCCAGGTGACACCCACAGGACAACATGTACACCAACATACACACTAGGAAATGCAGCCTTACATGCCTTATCATACAGTTTGGACAGGCTGTCGTGTTGTAGGTGTGCCCCTCACTCCCTGGGAGTTATCTGTGGCTGGCATATGTCCATCTGAGACAGGCATGGTGACATATGCCAGTCACTTGTACAGGGATGCGTTGAACAGCAATGGACCGATCGGTGCCCCCGGCCGGCCCATTGCATTCAATGTGTGCAGGTACGCGTTGTGCCCCTGTACGCGTTGGTACGCGTTTTGCCCCTGTACGCGTTGTACTGCAATGGACCGATCGGTGCCCCCGGCCGGCCCATTGCATTCAATGTGTGCAGGTACACGTTGTGCCCCTGTACGCGTTGTACCGCAATGGACCGATCGGTGCCCCCGGCCGGCCCATTGCATTCAATGTGTGCGGGTACGCGTTGTGCCCCTGTACGCGTTGTACCGCAATGGACCGATCGGTGCCCCCGGCCAGCCCATTGCATTCAATGTGTCGGGTACGCGTTGTACCCCTGTACGCGTTGTACCGCAATGGACCGATCGGTGCCCCGTCCGGCCCATTGCATTCAATGTGTGCGGGTACGCGTTGTACCCCTGTACGCGTTGTACCGCAATGGACCGATCGGTGCGCACCCATTGACAATGGCCTTGCCTGGCAACAGACGCGTTTTCGAATTTCGAACGAGTCGGTTGCTGGAAATTCAGTTGGTCACCCACAACAATGTTGCAAAATCATGTATGTCATGAAGTTGAAGATTTGAAGGATGCCGTGGGCGTGTATTGGTACTGCTATTCCATGGATTGGCCAGATTCAGAAGATGCAAACGACTTGGACCTATCACTTTGGACACAAGGGACAGTATCTGCCTCTCCAGCACATATATATTGCTGGCTGTTCCCCTGAGAGCTCACTTGCCTGCACTACATGCTCCAGGACGACATCTGCCACTGCACTGCTGCTGTCTCTGCCCCTCTGGACCCTGCAATGGCACGTACTGTGGAGAGAGCCCCAGCCTTCAGCCTTGAGGAGAACCAGGCCCTGCTGGACAGCCTACTTCCACAGTACAGCAAGCTGTATGGGACACCAGGGGAGCAGGTGAGTGTTCTGTGCACTGCCTTTCTGAATGTGCATTTTGTCTGACTAGCAAGGCTGAAAGTCTGCACGCCACTGGCTAGCAGGCTCACTGAGTAGTTGTCACCCCCATAGTGTGTAGTGACATGCACTGGACAGGTATGGTGCAGTGACAGTGCATTTGAACAAGGTTTTACTTCCCATGCAATGATACCATGTAGTGATGTCTGGCAAAGTGTCCATGGGCAGCGTTGCACTGCCTGTGTACATCATGTGCCCCTGTGAATGAGACATGTATATACAACTGTGTCATGCACGGATATGTTGCATGTGTAGTAATGGCTTTTTCACTTTGTCCTCCTGACAGGTTAATGCCCATCGGAAGCAGGAGATCTGGAAGGACATCGTCCGGGCTGTCCGGTCCATGGGGGTCTACAAGCGCCGGATCCGCAACTGCCAGAAGAGGTGGCAGGACCTTCGGGGCTGGACCCGGAGGATTGCACGGGTCCAGCTGAAGCTGTCGCCTCCTCGCAGGAGGGGCGGAACATGGACCCTGACCCCCACATGCTCCAGATCCTGGCGGTGGTGTTTCCAGACCTGGATGGGCAGCTGAAGGCCAGACAGCAGCAAGGAGGGGGTGAGTCAAATACTGCACTGTGAACTCTGTATTACATGCTTTGTGCCCTCCTCTGGCCTGGTTCAACTGCCACAGTGCAGCAGTCATGTTGTCCAGGAGCCATGTCCCTCTATTGTGCACTGCCCACTCCTCATCTGATACCCAGGTGTGGCCCTTACATTCAGGGAATTGTGTCACATGGGACTGTGTCCTTGCAGTTTGCTTCACTAAAGGTGGGGGACAGCATCTGTTTCCCTAACTCTGTTGTGGGCATCATGGGTGGGTCCATTGTTCACACAACGTCTGTGTTCGGACATGTAATCTGCGTGTTGCTTTGATATGCGGTCCACTTGCTGAGCTGAGCCACCACATGTGCCTGGGGTATGTGGCACACGCCCATGCAGCGGGTGGGAACAATGTTTGGGCCCCAGGAGTGTGCAGATTATGTGTGTCACACATACATAGCCAGCTATCCACTGTCCAGGACTCATCCCTCATTCATGTGGGGCAGGACAGTCATGCCTACTCCAGGCCATGCAATGCACTCTGTACTCCCACTCCCGTGTATCAGCTGACACATTGTGCGCAGTTATTTGACCCCTCAGGTGTCTGCCTCTGTGTCAGTGTGCTGTGGATTAGTTGCCAGGACTGCTGGGGTGTTTCTCGGTAGGGGCTCAGCATGCCACTGGAGATGTGACCATAGGAGACGATACTTGTGTGTCACATAGGTGTTTGATCAGCTGCCCGTGCAGACTGGGGTATGCGAATGTGAAGTTCAGGCAGCTGTTCCCCATTCACAGCAGATTGTGAGGGGCTCAGGTTCAGAGGGTAGTGTCACAGGTCTCCCATATGTCCAATCGGTATGACCTGGACAGATGATGGTTAAGATGATGTGTTGTGTGGGGGCTGTACATGTGCACTTGTGCAGCTCCAGGACTTGCATTCCCCATGACCTACTATTGTGACACAGTGCAGAGTGTTGTTGTCTGGCTGCCAAGTCATACATCACTGAGACAGTGATGTATGACTTAGCAGTCATGCCTCCGCCATGGCATGTGTCTACTTATTGGTGATCCTGCAGGGGAGTGACATGTGCTACATGCACACCATTGTGGCGATGGCTATCAGGACATGGGTGCATCATGGTGTCTGTCGCTGGTATGCATCACATGCATATCCTATTTGACTCTGGGCGTCCCTTTCATCCGGAAACCTGTACTGACTCAGTGGCAAGAGTTGTGATGTGTGCATGTCCACATGCTACACCGTGTCCTCTGCACTGTCCAACTACTGTGTAGTTGGTGCATGTGTCCACACTGGGGTGTTGCTATCCAACAGACACCAGACAGATGGGTGCAAGGCCATGTGGGATGTGAGTGCCATGGTTGGCATCAGACTGACAATTGGCTTCTCCTGTTCAGTTAGGGCACTTTTAGCAATGTACAACTAATGATGCCAGGGCTTGCTCTGTAATGTGCTGTGCTCACAGTGGTGTGTGCGTTTGGTGCAGGTGACTGATGTCTGTCTGTTTCCCCATTGTTTGCAGATACATCCACGGCCACGGAAGGGGACAGCTCCATGGACCAGGAGGAGCCGGAGAGCCAGACTGGGTCAGCAGCCGAGGAGTGGTCGGAGGGACCCAGTGGCACGGAGGGCGAGGGGAGCCACACCGAGGAGACCTCAGCACCATCCACCTCAGCTGAGGACCAGAGCAACTCGGAGGATGACTCCCTTATGGAGGCGGGTGTCAGCAGCCACCACACCCCAGCTAGTGTTGCTGTCCCCGCCACCACCAGCACCACCATCGCCCTCCCATCGGCTCCCATTCCCCAGGTCCGTGGAGGCTCCCATGTTCGGGAGCGTGTCTCCTTTGGGCCAGGCACCGCACCCCCTGCCCCTGTGTCCCCTGCTGCCCTGAGTGAGGAGTCTGTGTACCTCCTTCGCCAGCTCCATGTAGGGCAGACAGCCATGCTGAGTGTCCTCCATGCGCACACCGCTCTGTTGACTCAGCTGGTGTCGTTCATGGAGGGCATCTCATCGGGCATGTCTGACCTACAGAGGGGCAATAGGTCCATGGACTCCTCCCTGACGGCAGCAGTGTCCCTCCTCAGACAGTCCCTCACCCCTCCTGCCTCTGCTCCATCCACACTCCCCAGCACCTTACCCGTCCCAAGCACACACACACCGGCACAGGCACACACCAGCACACACACATCCAGCACACAGACACACACGCCACAAACAAAACGCACACGCACGCACAGTCAGGGGACTGAAACCAGACTCACAGGGGATGGGGCCCTGGAACACACACACGCATCCACGAGCACTGCCCAGTCCTCAGTTGCCTCTCCCTCCAAAACACCCTCCCTTGCCTCACCTGCAACCCCAAATACCCAGCGGCTCTTCCTCAGTGACCTCGGCCTCTTCCCCTCTGATCCAGCTGATACAGCATTCAGGGGGAAGAGGAAGCCCACCCACACGGAGCAGAGTGCCCCTCGCCCCCGGACACCCTCCCCAGGCGCAGACAGACTGAGGCCCCCACCCGCAAGTCCCCCGGAGTCGTAAGAGCAAGACCCCGCCGCCGCCCTGCATCTCAGGCACCAGGTCTCCTTCCTCCATCCCTCAGGCCCCCACTCCACAGGTGCCCCCACCACACCCTGCCCCAGGTTCCCCCACCCACAGATATACCATCCCCAAGAGGATCCGGCCTTCTCCCCTGCCACTTGCTCTCCCGGCACCACACCCCCCGCTGCGCTTGTCTGTGCCACTGATGTGGTGAGGGTGTCCTCCCCTCTGTCCAGCCCACCTTGCCTGTTCCCCATTCTCCTCCCCTGGTGGTAGGCACTGCAGTGGAGTCCACTACCACCCTGTCTGACTTGGGCACTGCAGTGGCGGACCTGTCCACTCCATCTGCAGGGTCCACTGCAGTCGTGCCGGCACCCACAACATCTGAGTCATGCCCCCAGTTGTGCAGGCACACACCATGTCAGACACCTCCACTGCAGTTGTCAGTGGCTCTCCAGCACCCACCACCCCTTCCCTGCTTCCTCCTGGTGAGCCCTGATCCTGTCCCTGCGGTGCCTGGCCTGCCCCCCCCCGGTTGCCCCTCCTAGTGGATTGTCCCTGGTTTTGTGCAGGCATGCGTAGGGTGACATCTGCCACTGTCACCCTGTTTGAACTTTGACAATGGACTGGCCATTGGCCTTTGTGTTTTTTCTGGACTTTGTTTTCATTCCACACATATGCTGAATAAAGCAACTTTCTGTTCTCTAGTGCTTATGCTTCTGATGTACATGTTGTTGATGATGCTAACCATGCCCTTGCTGCAGTGATGGTGATATTTGGTCTCATGATAATGAAGTGTTACTGTGCAGGAACCCATGTGGTCCAGGGGGAATGTGTCCTATCCTGTGGTGTATCCATGTCATCCATAGCAGCATCTGAGGGTGTCATGTGTTCAGTATTTGGCAATGGGATTTCCTACTTAGATTAGCTATTTCACATCTCTGGCTTCCACCCCTGCACATCTGTTGTGCCTGCCATTGTTCAATTCGTCTACTTCCCTGACCGTGTGGCCATCTCCACTGGACATGCAGGTTTGGGCATCAATGGGGAAGGACTCATCTGTGTTGTCAGTGCAACATTGCTATACAAGTGTGTTGGATCTGTGCTGATGATTACGTTGGCACTTCCATGACCAGGCTGATGTGACGGGAGCCCTCATTTGGTGCTAATTGTTGATTGTGTGACCAAGTGCTCAGCTGACATGATGGGGCCCTACTGAGGCAACATATGGCACAGCTTTCCTCACACAGGAGTGGAGTCCCCTCATGGCAGTGTGTACTCCTGTGACATTGCCTGCGCCCAAGGTGTGTGTTGTATGTGCATGTCTGTGTGTTCACTTCCGTTTAGCTGTGCATGCTGTGATCCCTAGTGTTGTACCTGTTTGTGATGCTTGCTGAGTTGACCTATGTTCCCCCAAAGTCTTCTCCCTGGGTTCTCTGTGATGTGGGTGCATGGCACATTACTGGTCATCAGGGTGTCACCCATAGGTGTGTTTGCTGTCAGGGCTTAGTTTGTGTGCAGACGCAGATGGGTCACAGTCAGGTTTCCCCTTGGCACTTGTTGTTTGCCCCTGTCATGTGATTTCCAGTTTGTGTTATCTTTCAGTGATTGTGACACGTTGTGTGTGTGACTGCTGGCACTCCTCAGGGTCCGGGCTGCAATGTTGGTTGTTGTCTATGTGTGTTCTTTGTGGGTGACCTTGGCTTCTTCATTGGTGTGTGACTGTGGCTGGGATCCCATTGGTTGGTGTGGTATTGCCGTCATGTACATGTACAGCGTAGTGTGCAGTGTGTCAGACATTCAGGAGTCTTGTTGAGTGGCCATGTGTGATGTGTTTCTGCACCTTGGTTCCCACCCACCACCCTGGAATAGTGATGGGTGCATGTGCAATGTCACCAGTGCATGTGTGCTTCACTGCTGCACATTGTTGGAGGTCGAGGGTGTGGTGTTGAGTGTGTGCAGATGAGAGTTGTTGCCCGGCTAGGCCCCTGCCTCCATGTTGGCCTTGGCTTACTGGCCATGCTGATTGATTTGTGCTTGTGTAGGTGTGATGGTAGTTTGTTGCTCAGGACACATGACTGTGGTTCACAGTGTGAACGACATTTAGCTTTGTCATCACAGTGGGATTGTAATGCAGCCCAGGGTCACCACATTGTGGGGGCCCTGGGGGTAGTGCTGTGGTGTGTCTGTGTCTTGCTGTGTCAGTTGCTGTTCCTACGTGCCTGTGTGACATGTGTGATTTGTGCTCCCTCTCATCTGACAATGCCTGCTTGCCCACATAAGGGATTTGGATCCATGAGTTACCTTTGTGTGGCACTGTATGCACATCTGTATGATTGGTATTCAGGTCTCCTCATGTGTTGTGTGGTTGCCTGGGGACACTGGCACCCCCTCACCTGTTGTGTATGATGTGCAGTGTGGGTCTGCCTGTTTGTGTTTGTGCATCTGCACCACTGCATTGGCATATCTTGGGTGTGCCATTGGCTGTATGTAGTTTGGTGGGTTTCCCCTGCTGTCCCTGGGACTCCTAGGTCATCGGTCAGCACAATGATCATGGTTTGTGTGTCCCATTGCTGCCATGGTATGGTATCTGTTCACCTCACATCTGCAGTCTCCACAGGGTATCTGCATTTGTGTGCCCATTGGTGCAAATATGTGGGTCTGCATTCTGATGGTCACTTCTGTCATTGTGTCATTGATGAATGTTGACAGTGTCAGCCCCCATGGGTGTTGTTTGTCTGCACATGGCCAAAGGTATGTCTTATTTGCACTGCAGTATTTGGCTCCCCCAATTTATGTTGCAATGGGACACATACACTACTTTGCCACTGATGTGTTTTTTGTTCTGTGACCAGGAATCATCCATGCAGTTTGGCAGTTGCAGCTCTTTCTTTGTCAACACTTACCTTTTGGTCACTGTGGTGATGGGGCGTTAGACCCCATTGCCACAATGTTCTGAATGTGCTTCAGCTATGGACCCCACACTTACCTTTTGGTCACTGTGATGATGGGGTTTAGACCCCATTGCCACAATGTTCAAAATGTGCTTCAGCTATGGACCCCACACTTACCTTTTGGTCACTGTGATGATGGGGGTTTGGACCCCATTGCCACAATGCTCAAAATGTGCTTCAGCTATGGACCCCACACTTACCTTTTGGTCACTGTGATGATGGGGGTTTGGACCCCATTGCCACAATGTTCAAAATGTGCTTCAGCTATGGACCCCACACTTACATTTTGGTCACTGTGGTGATGGGGCGTTAGACCCCATTGCCACAATGTTCAGAATGTGCTTCAGCTATGGACCCCACACTTACCTTTTGGTCACTGTGATGATGGGGGTTTGGACCCCATTGCCACAATGGTCATGGCCTGCTTGCATTGTGGGGGCCACACACATATATGTGTGGCACATGTGCTAGGGGTCATATTGTATGTTCAAAGTCATGTTCAGTGTTGTAGGCATTTGACACAGTCTACACACGCTTGTCATGGTGTTGGGGGATGTCTTTTTCTTGCATTCCCTAGGTTGTGGTGTGCTGGTTGTGTCATGCATTGTCCATCCTATGAGTGGGGGTGGTAGTGGTGGTAGGCATCCAGCCCCCCTGGGTGAGGGTGGTAGTAGTGGTAGGCATCCAGCCCCCCTGGGTCAGGGTGGTAGTAGTGGTAGGCATCCAGCCCCCCTGGGTGAGGGTGGTAGTAGTGGTAGGCAACCAGCCCCCTGGGTGAGGGTGGTAGTAGTGGTAGGCATCTGGCACCCCCATGGCTAAGGGTGGTAGTGGTGGTGGGCATCTGGCACCACCCTGGCTAAGGGTGGTAGTGGTGGTGGGCATCTGACACCACCCTGGCTAAGGGTGGTAGTAGTGGTGAGGCATCCAGCCCCCTGGGTGAGGGTGGTAGTAGTGGTAGGCATCCAGCCCCCCTGGGTGAGGGTGGTAGTAGTGGTAGGCATCCAGCCCCCCTGGCTAAGGGTGGTAGTAGTGGTAGGCATCAAGCCCCCCTGGGTGAGGGTGGTAGTAGTGGTAGGCATCAAGCCCCCTGGGTGAGGGTGGTAGTAGTGGTAGGCATCCAGCCCCCGGGTGAGGGTGGTAGTAGTGGTAGGCATCCAGACCCCCTGGGTGAGGGTGGTAGTAGTGGTAGGCATCCAGCCCCCTGGGTGAGGGTGGTAGTAGTGGTAGGCATCCAGCCCCCTGGGTGAGGGTGGTAGTAGTGGTAGGCATCCGGCCCCCTGGGTGAGGGTGGTAGTAGTGGTAGGCATCCAGCCCCCTGGGTGAGGGTGGTAGTAGTGGTAGGCATCCAGCCCCCTGGCTAAGGGTGGTGGTAGGCATCCAGCCCCCCTGGCTAAGGGTGGTAGTAGTGGTAGGCATCCAGCCCCCCTGGGTGAGGGTGGTAGTAGTGGTAGGCATCCAGCCCCCCCTGGGTGAGGGTGGTAGTAGTGGTAGGCATCCAGCCCCCCTGGGTGAGGGTGGTAGTAGTGGTGGGCATCTGGCACCCCCCTGGCTAAAGGTGGTAGTGGTGGTGGGCATCTGGTACCACCCTGGCTAAGGGTGGTAGTAGTGGTAGGCATCCAGCCCCCCCTGGGTGAGGGTGGTAGTAGTGGTAGGCATCCAGCCCCCCCTGGGTGAGGGTGGTAGTAGTGGTAGGCATCTGGCACCCCCTGGGTGAGGGTGGTAGTAGTGGTAGGCATCTGGCACCCGCTGGGTGAGGGTGGTAGTAGTGGTGGCATCCAGACCCCCCTGTGTGAGGGTGGTAGTAGTGGTAGGCATCCAGCCCCCCCTGGCTAAGGGTGGTGGTAGGCATCCAGCCCCCCCTGGATAAGGGTGGTAGTAGTGGTAGGCATCCAGCCCCCCTGGGTGAGGGTGGTAGTAGTGGTGGGAATCTGGCACCCCCCTGGCTAAGGGTGGTAGTGGTGGTGGGCATCTGGCACCACCCTGGCTAAGGGTGGTAGTGGTGGTGGGCATCTGGCACCACCCTGGCTAAGGGTGGTGGTAGGCATCCAGCCCCCTGGGTGAGGGTGGTAGTAGTGGTAGGCATCCAGCCCCCTGGGTGAGGGTGGTAGTAGTGGTAGGCATCCAGCCCCCTGGGTAGGGGTGGTGGTGCGCATTCAGGCCCCTGTGTGCATATGTGGCATTGGTGATGGGCATCCCGCCCCTATGGTGCTGCTGTAGCGGTTGTAAGTATATTCTGCATCCCTCTGTGTGTGTGTTATGTGTCGTGTACGTGTTGTATGTGTTTTGTGGTTGGTGTCTGACTTACCTTCTGCGCCGTACGCGTCCGTGCCTGTTCCGGTAGTAAATGTAGAATATTGGTATGATCGGGACAAAGGGATTCATGGGTTGGTTCGTGTCGTTCGTCCTTCTCGTTGCTTTGCGTCGTCCTCGTTGCTTCGCGTCGTCCTCGTTGCTTCGCGTCGTCCTCGTCGCTGGCGTGTTCGTCTCATAGCCGTGGATCGTGTTGTGGCGCGAATCGGAGCTTATGTGCGCCTCTCCCGGATGCTTTGACGTGCCGTGCGTAGAGACGGGTTCGGCGCGTACGGGATGCGCATCGTACTTGGTCGACCGGACGGAGCTGCATTTTCCCTTCCGTGCGACTCGATTCTGCGTTTCCGGATTCGGCTCGGTCGGAGTACAGGACCTGGATTGGGTGAGTACGGCTCGGCCGGATTCTGTGCTGTTGTGCGCATCGTACTTGCACGTTTGGTCTGCTCTTCGGATCGGTCGGGAAACAGGCTTTCGCATGGCTTTTTTCCCGACCGAATGGTATTAGGTGCGCCTCCGACCGAGATCGGAATAGGCCCCTAAGTGTTTTTAACTTTGCACTTTGTTGCTAACTTTTTCTTTTGTTTTCTTCCTTGTAGGAGGAAAGGAAGGGACCCATCACTCCAAACTCACCTGCACGGGCCTCCCTACCCTTTTCTTGTCTTCACTTCTGGGATTCCATCACAGATAAGATTCATGCATGATTGTTTGTCAGTTGTAATTTCAGTGGAACGTGATGCATTATGCAGTTACGGTCAACTTGAGTCGGGACACTTGTCCAGTACCCATGATACAGTCAACTTTGAGTAATTAGTTTCGACATTCGGAACATTGCCAAACACACTAGACCTACCCATATTATATGAGAATTCACTGATGAACACGGCGCAATTTTGTCACTATGCCTACACACCTTCTGGCCTGCATGGATTATTGTTCTCTGGTCTAGGTTGGCATTTGCACTGTAACCTTTGTGGAGTACTTTGCCCCTGACTAGCTAGCCTTCACCAGTTGGGTGTCCAATTTGCAATGAGCAATTCATTGTAACTTCCTGGCTAACTGTCCTGAATTGTCATTTTTGCTTATTGGCTTTGTTTATTTGCTATTAGGCATGATATACAATTCTCCATGGCATGTACTACACTCACTGACTTTGAATAGCCACGTTCCAATATGGCCGACACATTAGACTCTTATGTGTCCTTCTCTTTATTTCTACCATGCATTTTTAAGGACACCCTAGTGGTGATGTATGCACATGTGACCAAGGCTGCTGGGCAGTCGAAACGCGTTGTCTGAATAAACAGCTTTCTGCAACACTGTGACTACTTTTTGCTGTATCCTGAGGGTACGCAGACATAATATCGAGATGTAAATATCGTTATGCCATAATATCGATGTTTAAATTTCGATATGACAGAATATCGACCTGCAAGAATATCGACTACAAGAATATCGACATGCAGGTAAGAAATATCATTTTACTTAATATCGAAGTTAGTAATATTGTAAGTCAAAATATCGTTGTTAATAATATCGGAAAAAAAATAGTGTTTTTTTATGTTAGTATATGTGCTAAAAGTATAGGTTCTTTTTTAATGTATGTTTGAATTTTTTATAAGTAATTAATTTTATGTTAAAATATTTTGCGTATTTTAGTGCCGTAGCGGGTTGTGGGTTTATAGGGGAATAGGGAGGGAAGTCATTTAATTATAATATATTAATTAATAAGTTTTTTTAAGTTATTAATTATTAAAATAAATAAATATTGCGTTTTAGTTCCGTAGCGGGTTGTGGGTATATAGGGGAATAGGGTGGGAAGTAATTTAATTGAAATTAATTAATTAATGTATTAATTAATATTAATGTATGTAATAATT
The DNA here is from genome assembly GCA_963921515.1 of Calotriton arnoldi. NCBI lineage: Eukaryota > Metazoa > Chordata > Amphibia > Caudata > Salamandridae > Calotriton > Calotriton arnoldi. Next base: position 66,758 of record CAWUFW010006809.1, on the reverse strand, counting down.
CATAATGTTAATTGTGTTAATTAATTGGTTATTAATTACATTTTAATTGATTATTAATTAATACTAATTAATTGGTAAATATGGTAAATGTGTAATTTTTTTAGGTGTGGGTTGTGGTTTTATAGGGGAGTAGGGTGGGAAGTAATTTAATTGTAATTAATTAATTAATAATGTCATTAATTAATATGTATGTAATTAATATTTTATATTGTTAATTGTGTTTAATTTCTTTATTAATTAGTTATTAATTGTATATGAATTATTAATAATTAATTGGTAAATATGTTAATTGTGTAATTTTTTAATGGGTTGGTTGTGGGTTGATAGGGGAGTACGGTGGGAAGTAATTTAATTGTAATAAACTTTTTTATATTTTTATATATAATATTTATTTAAAGTTATTTTAAAGTGTTAATTGTGTGATCTAATTTATTTTTGATGGTTTTTAATTTGCTTGTTAATTGTTATTAATTAATTAATTAATTGATATTTAATTATGTTAATTGTGTAATATTTTATAATGTTGGTGTTGTTGTTTATAGGGGAATATGGTGGGAGGTTAATTATTTTTGAGATATTAATTATTTGATAATTAATGTTAATTATTTTGCAGGAGTGGGAATACTAAATTATTCCCCTCCGCTATCCAACACTTTCCCTACTGTTGCATTTGCTGGAGTGGGAATAGTAAATTATTCCCACTCGCTATCCAACACTTTCACTACTGTTGCACTTGCTGGAGTGGGAATAGTAATTTTTACACACCCGCTATCCAACACTTTCCCTACTGTTGCACTAGCTAGAGTGGGAATAGTACTTTTACACACCCGCTATCCAACACTTTCCCTACTGTTGCACTCACTGGAGTGGTAATAGTAATTTTTACCAACCCGCTATCCAACACTTTCCCTACTGTTGCATTTGCTGGAGTGGGAATAGTAAATTATTCTCCTACGCTATCCAACATTTTCCCTACTGTTACACTTGGTGTAGTGGGAATGGAAAATTATTCCCACCCGCTAACCAACACTTTCCCCTACTGTTGCACTGACTGGAGTGGGAATAGTAATTTTTACCCCCCGCTATCCAACACTTTCCCTACTGTTGCACTCGCTGGAGTGGGAATAGTAATTTTCACATACCCGCTATCCAACACTTTCCCTAGTGTTGCACTCATTGGAGTGGGAATAGTAATTTTTACCCACCCACTATCCAACACTTTCCCTACTGTTGCACTCATGGGAGTAGGAATAATAATTTTTATCCACCCGCTATCCAACACTTTCCCTACTGTTACACTCGTTGGAGTGGGAATAGTAATTTATACCTTCCCGCTATCCAACACTTTCCCTACCGTTGCACTCGCTGGAGTGGGAATAGTAAATTTTACCACTCCGCTATCCAATACTTTCCCTACTGTTACACTCGTTGGAGTGGGAATATTAATTTTTACCTTTCCGCTCTCCAACACTTTCCCTACTGTTGAACTCAGTGGAGTGGGAATAGTAATTTTTACCCACCTGCTATCCAACACTTACCCTACTGTTGCATTTGCTGGAGTGGGAATAGTAATTTTTACCCTACGGTATCCAACACTTTCCCTACTGTTGCAATAACTGGAGTGGGATAGTAATTTTAACCCCTCCGCTATCCAACACTTTCCCTACTGTTACACTTTGTGGAGTGGGAATAGTAAATTATTCCCTTCCGCTATCCAACACTTTCCCTACTGTTGCACTTGCTGGAGTGGGAATAGTAAATTATTCCCCTCCGCTATCCAAAACTTTCACTACTGTTGCAGTTTTTGGAGTGGGAATAGTAATTTTATTCCCTACGCTATCCAACATTTTCCTATTGTTATAGTTAATGTAGTGTAAAATATTTTTTTAGAAATACATATTAATTTTAATATTTTATTTATTATATATATAATTTTTTTTATATTTATATTACAGCTTTATGTATATATATATGTATTTATACTTTTTATTATGTTTCTAACATTTTATAATTAAAGGAAATAATTATTTATTAATATTTTTAAGTTTATATATATATAATTTTTTTTAAATATGTATGTTTTCTTTTTTTATATATTACATTTATTTTTTATCATTTTTAACTATTTTAAATAATTGTAACTATGTTTTTATTAATTATATTTATTTTTTAATTAATTTGACATTATTTTTAAGTCATTTAAAAAAACGATATTTTATACAACGATATTTTAAACGATATTTTGGTTTCGATATTTTTGTACTTACCTTTGTAGAGATAGGATGTCGATATTCTGTCCATCGATATTCTGGACTCGATATTGATCTAGGTCGATATTCGGTCCATCGATATTATGTCAGTGATACATCCTGAGAGTGCGCCTACCTAACTCTACAGTGGATTTCTGGCCGGTATGCTCTGCTTGCATGCGCACCAGCTACCACGGGTCCACCAGTTCCAGAAGGGGCAATAAGAGAAGAATGAATATATATATATATATATATATGTATATATGTATATATATATATATATATATATATATATATATATGAACAACCAGTCCTGCTCCCATAGAAGAAGGCACGTACACAAGGCTGCTCGAATATGGCACCTTTATTTTCCTGGGTCTCCCTCGACCCCGAGCTCAAGGAGACGCGTTTTGGCTTCGCAGAAGCCTTTGTCAATCGAATTGGCGCCCAAATTGAGTGAGTATATATAACGAACACTTTCCCCACAGGTGCAGGGTAGACATAGAAAAAATACGCATGCGTAACTGAAATGCAAAGATGTTGCTCTGTTTGTAAAGTGTAACTGTTATCTAAGTATACACATAGGCATTATCACGCTGGCATCATTAAAACAGAATCGACATTTGCACCATTTACAATATCTGCACAATACATGAAATAACTAAATATCTGCTATTTGGAATCTATTGCAAAACAGCCTGCCTCTCTCCGTGTCATATGCTTAAACATGTATATAAATAAACCATGTCAATTTCACCTGCCAAATGGGAACATTTAAAATATATGCACACAGGGCCGTCAATCGCTCAAAAACTTGTGCCTAAAAATATTAGGTAAAAAACGTGCTGCAAATTGTCACCGCATTATTATCACAAGACTACCCCTTAAAACCGGCAATTTCAGAAGAGCTGGGTCACAGGTTAATTGTTACACGATCTGTGTTCTGTGCCGAGAGAGCAGAGATAATTAAAGCACACTTATTATCGCATAAACCAAATTGATGTCCTCTGGAGGCATTGGGGCATAATAATAAGCAACAGCACAACGAGGCCAAAATAAACACACATTGTGATATTCCAACATAAATGCTGGCCAGCAGACGCGCGCTTATGTCCCCACAGCACTACAACTCCCATAAGGCAACTCGGCAGACCGATAAGTTACGGAAGTCCATGAACTGTGACCCATCCATAAGTCAATTTCATTAGTCCAATCCATCGGAGCAAAAGAGAGAATGATGCAAAGAAAATCGAATAACGCCTTTCAAAGGGAAAAATAAGTCTCAAAGTTCTGATCGGTAGTCAGCACCGAATGTAATTTCAATCAGGCAAAAACCCGGGATCGGAGGAGACCAATAAACAAAACTGGATATGCCACACAGCTCTCACCGCTTCCGCGTTGGCGTCCGCGGTGCCCAATCACCAGAGGGCACCAGACTCCTGGGTAAGGCATTTCTAGCTGGGGAAATGCAAACCCCGTGCTGGCAGTTGCGAAAACCGCCCCGCTATGGGATCCTGGTCTCCTCACTGCTGTCATCCTTAATCCTCTTCCTGGCAACCACTCTGGGGGCTCAACCTTTAGCATTACCATACTCCTCCAAAAGTCGCGGTCAGAAGGAAGAGCCACAAGCGACTGGTGGTACGTGGACAGCGTTTAGACCGCCAACGCTAAATTAAATGAACAACCAGTCCTGCTCCCATAGAAGAAGGCACGTACACAAGGCTGCTGGAATATGGCACCTTTATTTTCCTGGGTCTCCCTCGACCCCGAGCTCAAGGAGACGCGTTTCGGCTCGCAGAAGCCTTTGTCAATCGAATTGGCGCCCAAATTGAGTGAGTATATATAACGAACACTTTCCCCACAGGTGCAGGGTAGACATAGAAAAATACGCATGCGTAACTGAAATGCAAAGATGTTGCTCTGTTTGTAAAGTGTAACTGTTATCTAAGTATACACATAGGCATTATCACGCTGGCATCATTAAAACAGAATCGACATTTGCACCATTTACAATATCTGCACAATACATGAAATAACTAAATATCTGCTATTTGGAATCTATTGCAAAACAGCCTGCCTCTCTCCGTGTCATATGCTTAAACACGTATATAAATAAACCATGTCAATTTCACCTGCCAAATGGGAACATTTAAAATATATGCACACAGGGCCGTCAATCGCTCAAAAACTTGTGCCTAAAAACATTAGGTAAAAACGTGCTGCAAATTGTCACCGCATTATTATCACAAGACTACCCCTTAAAACCGGCAATTTCAGAAGAGCTGGGTCACAGGTTAATTGTTACACGATCTGTGTTCTGTGCCGAGAGAGCAGAGATAATTAAAGCACACTTATTATCGCATAAACCAAATTGATGTCCTCTGGAGGCATTGGGGCATAATAATAAGCAACAGCACAACGAGGCCAAAATAAACACACATTGTGATATTCCAACATAAATGCTGGCCAGCAGACGCGCGCTTATGTCCCCACAGCACTACAACTCCCATAAGGCAACTCGGCAGACCGATAAGTTACGGAAGTCCATGAACTGTGACCCATCCATAAGTCAATTTCATTAGACCAATCCATCGGAGCAAAAGAGAGAATGATGCAAAGAAAATCGAATAACGCCTTTCAAAGGGAAAAATAAGTCTCAAAGTTCTGATCGGTAGTCAGCACCGAATGTAATTTCAATAAGGCAAAAACCCGGGATCGGAGGAGACCAATAAACAAAACTGGATATGCCACACAGCTCTCACCGCTTCCGCGTTGGCGTCCGCGGTGCCCAATCACCAGAGGGCACCAGACTCCTGGGTAAGGCATTTCTAGCTGGGGAAATGCAAACCCCGTGCTGGCAGTTGCGAAAACCGCCCCGCTACAGGATCCTGGTCTCCTCACTGCTGTCATCCTTAATCCTCTTCCTGGCAACCACTCTGGGGGCTCAACCTTTAGCATTACCATACTCCTCCAAAAGTCGCGGTCAGAAGGAAGAGCCACGATATTCGGTCCATCGATATTATGTCAGTGATACATCCTGAGAGTGCGCCTACCTAACTCTACAGTGGATTTCTGGCCGGTATGCTCTGCTTGCATGCGCACCAGCTACCACGGGTCCACCAGTTCCAGAAGGGGCAATAAGAGAAGAATGAATATATATATATATATATATATATATATATATATATATATATATATATATATATATATATATATATATATATATATATATATATATATATCTACTGGCGGTCGCCAGTAGATAGTTATAGTTAGGACCTATTTTCCATAGGAAATCCGCAACATTCTATTTAAAATAACGTTGGCGCCGGTTGACGAATTTTCGTGAAAGTTTCCAACTTGTTGGGGCGCTTTGGTCCGCTCCTATCCTGAAAGTCTCGGGGTGATTCATCAAGCGGGGGCCGAGAAAAAAGGGGGGTCCCAAAACGTGTTTTTCCCATTCATTTTTCCATAGGAACCTTTAGTCGCAGCTACAGCCCGAACTGCTGAACGGAATTACACCAAATTTGGCAAAGAGGTAGCCCTTGGTTCAGTGTCGTGCCTTTTGCTTAAATGGTGTAAATCCGTTCAGTAGTTCCTGAGAAAATCAAAAGTAAAATCACATATATATCTGGGCGGAGCCTAACCACACATGTCATTGTGAGATCTGATTGGCTGTCAGCACTTCATCCTGGAATTGCTGGCAGCCATCTTGAGACCAATAAACATGATAGTACCCCATTGAAATGCATTGTAGTGAATCAAAGATTTTGAGGGTTACCAAAAGGAGAACTATAAAGGGTGATAACAGACTTTAGTTACATTAGAATTCATTTGTTGATGGTACCATACTAATTTCAGGAATTGTGGTGTGTTCTAAGGTGATTTTACCCTGTGAAAAACCTTCTGCTGGGATCTCATAAATCATGTTTGAGAGAAAACTATTTTCACATGCTTGTCCCATAGAGTTTTGGAAGGTGCTCCAGAAGCTAAAATGAGAGCATATTTTCTGTAAATTCACATTATCTTTCTCAGTCATGTGAGAATGAAGTCTGACATTCTCAGTAAAACATGTACATCCAACAAGGGCAGAGACTGTCAGTTGATTCCTTTGTGTTCTACTGCAGCTTCCCAAAGTGTTCTAAAGAACAACTAGAGTGCTAACAGCCTACCTTATGACAAAAGTATGGCACACCTGAAGCCATCTTGATTGGAATAAACCGGTAACACTTAAAACATTTAATTTAAAAAGGAACAAAATGAGGGGGTTCTTTTGAAATAGAAATTATGGTTAGTGCTGCAGAAAGAAAAATTAGGGCATGTTTTAAGTGAGATCTCAAATCCTCTTCTATTTCATTAGAAAATTCTGACATGCAGACTGAAACAATCACTTTCAATACCAGCAGCAGACTTCCAGTTACCTCCCTGGTGAGCAGTAGCTTTACTACAGTGATCTAATGAGCAACTAGAGTGCTAACATTCTGAATTTATGGCAAATGTGAGACACATCTGAATGCCTTCTTGATGGAATCAAAGTAAAAACTGAAAGCATTTCCTACTGAGGAGACTGCAGTAAATGAGGAAATTAGGAAACTTCATAACAAAGAAGTCTTCCAAGATGGCCACCAGTGAAAAAAGAGCCCAAATGTAGCACAAATATTACCCAGATGTAGCCCACATATAGCCCAATGACAAAAGTGTGCAAAACACTTTTTATTTTTAGTTTTTGCAGTTTTATGTAGTGCAGACTGGTCAGGTATTGGAGCGTTGCATCTTAAAACATGACCCCCTACACTACAAAAACACCACTGCACTACCCTAAACCCTAAAACACTACCCCCAGCACGACCCCCTACACTACACAAGCACCACTCACTATCCTAAACCCTAAAACACTACCCCCAGCATGACCCCCTACACTACACAAACACCACTGCACTACCCTAAACCCTAAAACACTACCCCCAGCACGACCCCCTACACTACCCAAACACCACTGCACTACCCTAAAACATGACCCCTACACTACACAAACACCACTGCACTACCCTAAACCCTAAAACACTACCCCCAGCACGACCCCCTACACTACACAAGCACCACTGCACTACCCTAAACCCTAAAACACTACCCCCAGCACGACCCCCTACACTACACAAACACCACTGCACTACCCTAAACCCTAAAACACTACCCCCAGCACGACCCCTACACTACCCAAACACCACTGCACTAACCTAAATCCTAAAACACTACCCCCAGCACGACCCCCTACACTACCCAAACACCACTGCACTACCCTAAAACATGACCCCTACACTACACAAACACCACTGCACTACCATAAACCCTAAAACACTACCCCCAGCACGACCCCCTACACTACACAAGCACCACTGCACTACCCTAAACCCTAAAACACTACCCCCAGCACGACCCCTACACTGCCCGAACACCACTGCACTGCCCTAAACCCTGAAACACCAGCACCTGCACGACCCCTACACTGCCCGAACACCACTGCACTGCCCTAAACCCTGAAACACCACCCCTAGCACGACCCCCTACACTGCCCAAGCACCACTGCACTGCCCTATACCCTGAAACACCAGCCCCAGCATGACCCCCTACACAACCCGAACACCACTGCACTGCCCTAAACCCTGAAACACCAGCCCCAGCACGACCCCTACACTGCCCGAACACCACTGCACTGCCCTAAACCCTGAAACACCAGCCCCAGCACGACCGCCTACACTGCCCGAACACCACTGAACTGCCCTAAACCCTGAAACACCAGCCCCAGCATGACCGCCTACACTGCCCGAACACCACTGCACTGCCCTAAACCGTGAAGCACCAGCCTCAGCACGACCCCCTACACTGCCTGAACACCACTGCACTGCCCTAAACCCTGAAACACCACACCCAGCACGACCCCCTACACTGCCCGAACACCACTGCATTGCCCTAAACCCTGAAACACCACCCCCTGCACGACCCCCTACACTGCCCGAACACTACTGCACTGCCCTAAACCCTGAAACACCATCCCCAGCACGATCCCCTACACTGCACGAACACCACTGTACTGCCCTAGACCCTGAAACACTACCCCCAGCAAGACCCCCTACACTGCCCGAACACCACTGCACTGCCCTAAACCCTGAAACATCACCCCCAGCAAGACCCTCTACACTGCCCGAACACCACTGCCCTAAACCCTGAAACACCAGCCCAGCATGACCCCCTATACTGCTGGAACACCACTGCACTGCCCTAAACCCTGAAACACCAGCCCCAGCACGACCCCCTACACTGCCCGAACACCACTGCACTGCCCTAAACCCTGAAACACCACCCCCTGCACGACCCCCTACACTGCCCGAACACTACTGCACTGCCCTAAACCCTGAAACACCATCCCCAGCACGATCCCCTACACTGCACCGAACACCACTGCACTGCCCTAGACACTGAAACACTACCCCCAGCAAGACCCCCTACACTGCCCGAACACCACTGCACTGCCCTAAACCCTGAAACATCACCCCCAGCATGACCCCCTACACTGCCCGAACACCACTGCACTGCCCTAAACCCTGAAACACCACCCCCTGCACGACCCCCTACACTGCCCGAACACTACTGCACTGCCCTAAACCCTGAAACACCATCCCCAGCACGATCCCCTACACTGCACGAACACCACTGCACTGCCCTAGACCCTGAAACACTACCCCCAGAAAGACCCCTACACTGCCCGAACACCACTGCACTGCCCTAAACCCTGAAACATCACCCCCAGCAAGACCCCCTACACTGCCCGAACACCACTGCCCTAAACCCTGAAACACCACCCCCAGCAAGACCCCCTACACTGCCCGAACACCACTGCACTGCCCTAAACCCTGAAACACCAGCCCCAGCACGACCCCCTACACTGCCCGAACACCACTGCACTGCCCTAAACCCTGAAACACCACCCCCTGCATGACCCCCTACACTGCCCGAACACCACTGCACTGCCCTAAACCCTGAAACACCACCCCCAGCACGACCCCTACACTGCCCAAACACCACTGCACTGCCCTAAACCCTGAAACACCAGCCACAGCACAACCCCGTACACTGCTCAAACACCACTGCACTGCCCTAAACCCTGAAACACCAGCCCCAGCACGACCGCCTACATTGCCCGAAAACCACTGCACTGCCCTAAACCCTGAAACACCAGCCCCAGCACGACCCCTACACTGCCCGAACACCACTGCACTGCCCTAAACCCTGAAACACCAGCCCCAGCAAGACCCCCTACACTGCCAAACACCACTGCACTGCCCTAAACCCCGAAACACCACCCCCAGCAAGACCCCTACACTGCCCGAACACCACTGCACTAAACCCTGAAACACCACCCCCAGCAAGACCACCTACACAGGCCGAATACCACTGCACTGCCCTAAACCCTGAAACACCACCCCCTGCACGACCCCCTACACTGCCCGAACACCACTGCACTGCCCTAAACCCTGAAACACCACCCCTCAGCACGACACCCTACACTGCCCGAACACCACTGCACTGCCCTAAACCCTGAAACACCACCCCCAGCACGACCCCCTACACTGCCCAAACACCACTGCACTGCCCTAAACCCTGAAACACCACCCCTGCATGACCCCCTACACTGCCAGAACACCACGGCACTGCCCTAAACCCTGAAACACGACCCCCAGCACGACCCCCTACACTGCCCGAACACCACTGCACTAAACCCTGAAACACCACCCCCAGCAAGACCACCTACACTGGCCGAACACCACTGCACTGCCCTAAACCCTGAAACACCACCCCCTGCACGACCCCCTACACTGCCCAAACACCACTGCACTGCCCTAAACCCTGAAACACCACCCCTGCACGACCCCCTACACTGCCCGAACACCACTGCACTGCCCTAAACCCTGAAACACCACCCCCAGCACGACCCTCTACACTGCCCAAACACCACTGCACTGCCCTAAACCCTGAAACACCACCCCTGCACGACCCCCTACACTGCTGGAACACCACTGCACTGCCCTAAACCCTGAAACACCACCCCCAGCACGACCCCCTACACTGCCCGAACACCACTGCACTGCCCTAAACCCTGAAACATCACCCCCAGCAAGACCCCCTACACTGCCTGAACACCACTGCCCTAAACCCTGAAACACCACCCCCAGAAAGACCTCTACACTGCCCGAACACCACTGCGCTGCCCTAAAACCTGAAACACCACCTCCAGCACAACCCCCTACACTGCTTGAACACCATTGCTCTGCCCTAAACCCTGAAACACTAGCCCCAGCACGACCCCCTACACTGCCCGAACACCACTGCACTGCCCTAAACCCTGAAACACCACCCCCAGCACGACCCCCTACACTGCCCGAACACCACTGCACTGCCCTAAACCCTGAAACACCAGCCCCAGCAAGACCCTCTACACTGCCCGAACACCACTGCACTGCCCTAGACTCTGAAACACCAGCCCCAGCAAGACACCCTACACTGCCCGAACACCACTGCACTGCCCTAAACCCTGAAACACCAGCCCCAGCATGACCCCCTACACTGCCCGAACACCACTGCACTGCCCTAAACCCTGAAACACCACCCCTGCACGACCCCTACACTGCCCGAACACCACTGCACTGCCCTAAACCCTGAAACACCACCCCTGCACCACCCCCTACAGTGCCCGAACACCACTGCACTGCCCTAAACCCTGAAACACCACCCCCTGCACCGCCCCCTACACTGCCCGAACACCACTGCACTGCCCTAAACCCTGAAACACCACCCCTGCACTGCCCCCTACACTACCCAAACACCACTGCACTACCCTAAATCACTACCCCCAGCACAACCCCCTACACTACCCAAACACCACTGCACTACCCTAAACCCTAAAACACTATCCCCAGCACGACCCCCTACACTACCCAAACACCACTGCACTGCCCTAAACCCTGAAACACCACACCCAGCACAACCCCTTACACTGCCCGAACACCACTGCACTGCCCTAAACCCTGAAACACCACCCCTGCACGACCCCCTACACTGCCTGAACACTACTGCACTGCCCTAAACCCTGAAACACCATCCCCAGCACGATCCCCTACACTGCACGAACACCACTGCACTGCCCTAGACCCTGAAACACTACCCCCAGCAAGACCCCCTACACTGCCCGAACACCACTGCACTGCCCTAAACCCTGAAACATCACCCCCAGCAAGACCCCCTACACTGCCCGAACACCACTGCCCTAAACCCTGAAACACCACCCCCAGCAAGACCCCCTACACTGCCCGAACACCACTGCACTGCCCTAAACCCTGAAACACCACCTCCAGCACAACCCCCTACAGTGCCCGAACACCACTGCACTGCCCTAAACCCTGAAACACCACCCCTGCACCACCCCCTACACTGCCCGAACACCACTGCACTGCCCTAAACCCTGAAACACCACCCCCTGCACCACCCCCTACACTACCCAAACACCACTGCACTACCCTAAATCACTACCCCCAGCACAACCCCCTACACTACCCAAACACCACTGCACTACCCTAAACCCTAAAACACTACCCCCAGCACGACCCCCTACACTACCCAAACACCACTGCACTGCCCTAAACCCTGAAACACCACACCCAGCCCGACCCCCTACACTGCCCGAACACCACTGCACTGCCCTAAACCCTGAAACACCACCCCCTGCACGACCCCCTACACTGCCCGAACACTACTGCACTGCCCTAAACCCTGAAACACCATCCCCAGCATGATCCCCTACACTGCACGAACACCACTGCACTGCCCTAGACCCTGAAACACTACCCCCAGCAAGACCTCCTACACTGCCCGAACGCCACTGCACTGCCCTAAACCCTGAAACATCACCCCCAGCAAGACCCCTTACACTGCCCAAACACCACTGCCCTAAACCCTGAAACACCACCCCCAGCAAGACCCCCTACACTGCCCGAACACCACTGCACTGCCCTAAACCCTGAAACACCACCTCCAGCACAACCCCCTACACTGCCTGAACACCATTGCTCTGCCCTAAACCCTGAAACACCAGCCCCAGCACGACCCCCTACACTGCCCGAACACCACTGCACTAAACCCTGAAACACCACCCCCAGCAAGACCACTTACCCTGGCCGAACACCACTGCACTGCCCTAAGCCCTGAAACACCACCCCCTGCACGACCCCTACACTGCCCAAACACCACTGCACTGCCCTAAACCCTGAAACACCACCCCCTGCACGACCCCTACACTGCCCGAACACCACTGCACTGCCCTAAACCCTGAAACACCACCCCTCAGCACGACACCCTACACTGCCCGAACACCACTGCACTGCCCTAAACCCTGAAACACCACCCCCAGCACGACCCCCTACACTGCCCAAACACCACTGCACTGCCCTAAACCCTGAAACACCACCCCTGCACCACCCCTACACTACCCAAACACCACTGCACTACCCTAAATCACTACCCCCAGCACAACCCCCTACACTACCCAAACACCACTGCACTACCCTAAACCCTAAAACACTACCCCCAGCACGACCCCCTACACTACCCAAACACCACTGCACTGCCCTAAACCCTGAAACACCACACCCAGCCCGACCCCTACACTGCCCGAACACCACTGCACTGCCCTAAACCCTGAAACACCACCCCTGCACGACCCCCTACACTGCCCGAACACTACTGCACTGCCCTAAACCCTGAAACACCATCCCCAGCATGATCCCCTACACTGCACGAACACCACTGCACTGCCCTAGACCCTGAAACACTACCCCCAGCAAGACCTCCTACACTGCCCGAACGCCACTGCACTGCCCTAAACCCTGAAACATCACCCCCAGCAAGACCCCCTACACTGCCCAAACACCACTGCCCTAAACCCTGAAACACCACCCCCAGCAAGACCCCCTACACTGCCCGAACACCACTGCACTGCCCTAAACCCTGAAACACCACCTCCAGCACAACCCCCTACACTGCCTGAACACCATTGCTCTGCCCTAAACCCTGAAACACCAGCCCCAGCACGACCCCCTACACTGCCCGAACACCACTGCACTAAACCCTGAAACACCACCCCCAGCAAGACCACTTACCCTGGCCGAACACCACTGCACTGCCCTAAGCCCTGAAACACCACCCCCTGCACGACCCCTACACTGCCCAAACACCACTGCACTGCCCTAAACCCTGAAACACCACCCCCTGCACGACCCCCTACACTGCCCGAACACCACTGCACTGCCCTAAACCCTGAAACACCACCCCTCAGCACGACACCCTACACTGCCCGAACACCACTGCACTGCCCTAAACCCTGAAACACCACCCCCAGCACGACCCCCTACACTGCCCAAACACCACTGCACTGCCCTAAACCCTGAAACACCACCCCCTGCATGACCCCCTACACTGCCAGAACACCACTGCACTGCCCTAAACCCTGAAACACGACCCCCAGCCCGACCCCTACACTGCCCGAACACCACTGCACTAAACCCTGAAACACCACCCCCAGCAAGACCACCTACACTGGCCGAACACCACTGCACTGCCCTAAACCCTGAAACACCACCCCCTGCACGACCCCCTACACTGCCCAAACACCACTGCACTGCCCTAAACCCTGAAACACCACCCCCTGCACGACCCCCTACACTGCCCGAACACCACTGCACTGCCCTAAACCCTGAAACACCTCCCCCAGCACGACCCCCTACACTGCCCAAACACCACTGCACTGCCCTAAACCCTGAAACACCACCCCCTGCACGACCCCCTACACTGCCGGAACACCACTGCACTGCCGTAAACCCTGAAACACCACCCCCAGCACGACCCCCTACACTGGCCGAACACCACTGCACTGCCCTAAACCCTGAAACATCACCCCCAGCAAGACCCCCTACACTGCCTGAACACCACTGCCCTAAACCCTGAAACACCACCCCCAGCAAGACCCCCTACACTGCCCGAATACCACTGCACTGCCCTAAACCCTGAAACACCACCCCCTGCACGACCCCCTACACTGCCGGAAAACCACTGCACTGCCCTAAACCCTGAAACACCACCCCCAGCACGACCCCCTACACTGCCCGAACACCACTGCACTGCCCTAAACCCTGAAACATCACCCCCAGCAAGACCCCCTACACTGCCTGAACACCACTGCCCTAAACCCTGAAACACCACCCCCAGCAAGACCCCCTACACTGCCCGAACACCACTGCACTGCCCTAAACCATGAAACACCACCTCCAGCACAACCCCCTACACTGCCTGAACACCATTGCTCTGCCCTAAACCCTGAAACACTAGCCCCAGCACGACCTCCTACACTGCCCGAACACCACTGCACTGCCCTAAACCCTGAAACACCACCCCCAGCACGACCCCCTACACTGCCCGAACACCACTGCACTGCCCTAAACCCTGAAACACCAGCCCCAGCAAGACCCCTACACTGCCCGAACACCACTGCACTGCCCTAGACTCTGAAACACCAGCCCCAGCAAGACCCCCTACACTGCCCGAACACCACTGCACTGCCCTAAACCCTTAAACACCAGCCCCAGCATGACCCCCTACACTGCCCGAACACCACTGCACTGCCATAAACCCTGAAACACCACACCCTGCACGGCTCCCTACACTGCCCGAACACCACTGCACTGCCCTAAACCCTGAAACACCACCCCCTGCACTACCCCCTACAGTGCCCGAACACCACTGCACTGCCCTAAACCCTGAAACACCACCCCCTGCACCGCCCCTACACTGCCCGAACACCACTGCACTGCCCTAAACCCTGAAACACCACCCCCTGCACCTCCCCTACACTACCCAAACACCACTGCACTACCCTAAATCACTACCCCCAGCACAACCCCCTACACTACCCAAACACCACTGCACTACCCTAAACCCTAAAACACTACCCCCAGCACGACCCCCTACACTACCCAAACACCACTGCACTACCCTAAACCCTAAAACACTGCCCCCAGCACAACTCCCTACACTACCAAACACCACTGCACTACCCTAAACCCTAAATCTACCCCCAGCATGACCCCCTACACTACACAAACACCACTGCACTACCCTAAACCCTAAAACACTACCCCCAGCACGACCCTTTTCACTACCTAAACACAACTGCACAATTTGTTACAGTCGTTGCAACGCAGGCCTGTGGTGCTTACTGGAAGTACCTGGTGGGCTAGTTGGGCCCCAGGGACCCTCAGGATTCAAGGTGACCTAATCCCCCAACTTAAAACGCTCCACGGGGCGCGTTTGCACAGTGGTGAAGGGAGGGGGCGGGGCCTCAGGTGACATGTGCGCAAACACGCCCTGTGGTGCGTTTTAAGTTGGGGAATTAATTCCTTTGAATCCTGAGGGACCCTGGGGCCAACTAGCCCACCAGGTACCTTCAGTAAGCACAACAGAGTTGCGTTGCAGAGAGGTGAAAAAAGGTGCGTGGCCTCGGAACGCCTCTCTGCAACTCAGCTCTGTGGTCCTAACTGTAGGTACCTGGGGGCTAGTTGGGCCCCAGGGACCCTCAGGATTCAAGGGGACTTAATCTCGCAACTTAAAACGCACCACGGGGCGCGTTTGCACACATGTCACCTCAGGCCCCTCCCTTCACCACTGTGCAAACGCGCCCTGTAGCGCGTTTTAAGAGGTAGTTTTAATCCCCCTGCCCTATTATGTACTAGGGACTTGCAGAGGAGGTCATGCTAATCACATGGGTACCCCAACGCATAGTGTTCCCTAGTGTATGTAGGTGTTTTCACTGTATTCTAAGTGTCTTTTAGCATAGCACTGGCTCTGGTTAGTCAGAGTCAGTTACCACCAGTACCCGTCTGAAAAAGTTGTGGGCACAGGATGATTTTGCAACAAGGCCTCTTTCTGCTCCTCTGTTGGTTCTTTCTGCACATCTTTTGCTTCTTTCTGCGCGTTTTTTCTTCTTTCTTCACATGTCCTACCTCTGTAGGCATAGTTAGAAACTAGCATTTAAAAACCTTTGAAATTCACTTAAAAAATCATAGGTGTCAGGCACGTTATAGTTAGAAATTAGCATTTAAAAACCTTTGAAATTCACTGAAAAAACCATAGGTTTTAGGGACAGTTATAGTTAGTTGGACATTTCACTCGTACAAAACCATAGAAATTCCCCCGTTATAGTTAGTTCAGCTAACTATAACTCGCGCCCGCAATGCACTGCTGATGACGTCACATATTACATCACTCATGACATGGTCAGTGACATCACTCATGACATCACTGATGACATCTCAAATGACATCACTGATGACATCATCCATGTGATAATTTCATGCATCTTCTCACACCCTAATATAACTTTTGATACACCCACTCTAAATTACAGACTGCCATTCTCAAAACCATAGACACTCCAACACCAAAAACTACATACCCACTCACTGATTCTTAGGTCTACACCCACATCCACTCACTCACCCGTACAGTCACTCATACTTACAGTCACTCAGTACAGGACTATCATATGCACTCATACACCTATAAAAACACTCACACACCGCCACTCATCCATAGAGGTACTCACACACCTAGTCAGTCATGCAAAAATTAATCACACACCCATTTACTCACCTATACAGTTATACACACACCAGCTCACTTACTCATACAAATACTAGCACATTCTTACGCTCTTATACAATAACTGATACAAGCACACACGCATCCATACAGCCACTCTCACTATCACACACTCTCACTTATAGCCATTTAAATACTCTAACACACATATATACTGCCTTTTACATATGTAGTTACTCGCACATGTACCACTGATATATACATTCACTTACTAACACACCCATACACACACTCACCCACCCAAGCAGTCCATCACAGATGCACTCTTGAAATCATGCACCCAGTGAATCACCCACTCACACATCTATGTACAGAGTCACACACACCCCACCCACACAAACACTGAGGCAGCCATACAGATACTCAGAGAACCAATCAATAACCCATATAGACACTCATGTAGCTATTCGCAAATCCATGCATCCACTTACCCACCAACAAACAGACGGATACAGACATTCACACAGTTTAGTCACTAACCCATGCTTTCAGTAAGATAGGTTTAATCACTCACTTGTAGAGTCAGTCACAAACGTACTAAATCATCCATTCAAACACTTATACACCCACTCATTCTTCAATACGCCTTTCCCTATATATATTAAACATATTTAAACTTTACAGAAACACACAGTCACTGGATGATGTCATCAGTGATGTCATCAGTGATGTCATTTGAGATGTCATCAGTGATGTCATCACTGATGTCACTGACCATGTCATGAGTGATGTAATATGTGATGTCATCAGCAGTGCATTGCGGGGCGCGAGTTATAGTTAGCTGAACTAACTATAACGGGGGAATTTCTATGGTTTTGTACGAGTGAAATGTCCAACTAACTATAACTGTCCCTAAAACCTATGGTTTTTTCAGTGAATTTCAAAGGTTTTTTAAATGCTAATTTCTAACTATAACGTGTCTGAAACCTATGGTTTTTTCAGTGATATATATATATATATATATATATATATATATATATATATATATATATATATATTAGTTCCAAGTCCCACCTAGTCTGTCGAACTCTTGTGGCAGGTGCCTCCAAATCGTGAAGGTAGGATTCATGAAGAAACATGCAGGCTGCAAAAAGAGGTCGAGGCACTCACGGGATGTCCAGTGCATTGATTTTAGTAATCCACATTCAGATGCGTTTCGGCGCAATGCCTTTATCAATGTCATGGATTCAAACACGCACCAGCTGATTTCATATTTTTAAAAGGTACCAGATGTTGCTCCCATTGGAGAGTTCAATATGCGACAATGGAAAAAGGACTCACAATGTTCTCATTTTGTTAAGCAAACGTAGTCGCCATACTTGCATGGTAATCATCACTGTTTCCCAAATGGCAGTATTGTCTCATTGTCGGTGTACAGTTAATTACCAATTTCCTCGGCAAATGCATACAAAGTTGACAAACACTGTCACGACTACGATTGTATTGCCCAATATTTAGCAAAGTTCTTTTATAAAAATTCATCCGGCATGGATTCGCCGCCTTGCGATCACTTTCAAAGGTGCCTGGCATTACATGCATTCCCTCACCAGCCGCTGATTTCATGATCTGCCGCAGGAGAAAGTACAATTACTTAACATCCTCAAACTTGAATAGTTTGCAACACACAGTCGACGGTATATCTTACATCACGGTGGTTCTGGCAGTTCGAATTAACTTAGTAGCTCCAAGTCCCACCTAGGCTGCCAAACTCTTGTGGTGGGTGCCTCCAAATCGTGACGGTAGGATTCACAAAGAAACATGCAGGCTGCAAAAAGAGGTCGGGCACTCACGGGATGTCCAATGCATTTATTTTAGTAATCCACATACAGACGCGTTTCAGCGCAATGCCTTTATCAATGTCATGGATTCAAACACGCACCAGCTGATTTCATATTTTTAAAGGTACCGGATGTTGCTCCCATTGGAGAGTTCGATATGCAGCAATGGAAAAAGGACTCACAATGTTCTCATTTCGTTAAGCAAACGTAGTCGCCATACTTGCATGGTGATCATCACTGTTTCCCAAATGGCAGTATTGTTGCTTTGTCGGTGTACAGTTAATTACCAATTTCCTTGGCAAATGCATACAAAGTCGACAAACACTGTCACGACTACGATTGTATTGCCCAGTATTTAGCAAAGTCCTTTTTATAAAAACTCATCCTGCATGGATTCGCCGCCTTGCGATCACTTTCAAAGGTGCCTGGCATTACATGCATTCCCTCGCCAGACCCTGATTTCATGATCTGCCGCAGGAGAAAGTACAATTACTTAACATCCTCAAACTTGAATAGTTTGCAACACACAGTCGACGGTATATCTTACATCACGGTGGTTCTGGCAGTTCGAATTAACATAGTAGCTCCAAATCCCACCTAGTCTGCCGAACTCTTGTGGCGGGTGCCTCAAAATCGTGAAGGTAGGATTCACGAAGAAACATGCAGGCTGCAAAAAGAGGTCGGGGCACTCAAGGGATGTCCAATGCATTTATTTTAGTAATCCACATACTGACGCTTTTCGGCGCAATGCCTTTATCAATGTCATGGATTCAAACACGCACCAGCTGATTTCATATTTTTAAAGGTACCGGATGTTGCTCCCATTGGAGAGTTCGATATGCAGCAATGGAAAAGGACTCACAATGTTCTCATTTTGTTAAGCAAAATGAGAACATTGTGAGTCCTTTTCCATATTCCCTGGGGCCTGGCCTCCTAGTCTGGGTGCCTTGGTCCCACCCAGGTCACCCAAACACTTTGTTGGGGACCGCGGGGGAGCCTGAAGGCCCCAGCAGTTCCTGCCGGCTCCCCGTGTCCAGCGGGAGCTGTTATTGCTTTTGTCAGAGGGAGCTGCTGAACATGCAGGTCCCTCTGTCCAAAAGCAATTCTGCTCTGCTTTCAGCAAGCGAGAGCATTTTTAATACTCACGCTTGCTGAAAGTGGAGCAATGTTTGCTATGGCTTGTAGGGAGCAGTGTTCCTGCCACGCCATAGTAAACTGCAATGTCCCGGGGCTGGCACCGCAGGACATTGCTGGAGCAGGCCCTGGGGGTGGCTCTCTCGGAGGCCAACTTTGACTCCAGGAGGGGGCCACGCGGCCCACCTCCTTTCTTTGATGCAGCCCCAGGGAGGTGGTGGTTCCCAGGGCTGGAGGACCACAACGGACCCCCATTATTATAATATTTGAGCCCCGGGGAGGTGGCGGTCCCCGGGTCTGTGGGGAGGCAGCTCAGCCCCCCATTATTGATACTGAAAACCCCAGAAAGGTGATGGTCCTCAGGGCTGCGGGGTGGTCTGAGCGGACATCCGCATTTATTTTGAATAAAGACCTGGGGAGGTGACGGTCCCAGGGCTGGGGGAGTCAACGTGGCACCCCATTATTGAAACTGAAAGCCCCTACAAAGTGATGGTCCCTAGGGCTGTGGGGTCGTAATAGTGGACCCTCATTTATTTTGAATAAAGCCCTGGGGAGGTGGCAGTCCACGGGGCTGCGGGGGTCCCCGTGGTCCCCCGCATTAAGTTTCCACCCCCGGGGAGGAGGTCGCTCCCTGGCTGCGGGGGTCCACGCGGACCCTCCGCTTTCATTATAGATAAAGCCCCAGGGAGCTGGCGCTCCCCTCATCAGTTTACATATGTTGGCCTCGGGAGATGGAGGTCCCCGGTACATCGAGGGAGCTGCACACATTATTTTAAAACATGCCCCAGGATTTGGCCGACACAGGGGCTTAATGAAAAAGACGGCCGCACATCTGTTTTTTTAAATGTTGCTGCGGATTCGCGGATCCACCCAAGAATTTGCAGCAATTTTTTGTTTAAAAAATGCTTTTAAAACCCAGCGCGGTCCCTGTGGGACCCCCTCAACCATATCTGGGGAGGGAGGGGTCAGGGTATTCCTACCCGGCCCCCTTTTCTTTATTTTTACTTTTTTGTGGGACTCTGCTTCAAGCTGAGTCCCAAGATGGCTGCCAACACTTCCTGATTGAAGTGTTGGCAGCCAATCAAATTTTAGTAGGATCTGCGAGTTCACTGCAAGAGCTCACGTCCCCAGATAGCTACATTTTTTTTAAAGTGAAATATCTCAGAAACTACTGAAAAGATTTTCACCAAGGGACAAAAACACGCTTTCTGGACTAACATCTAGCTTTCTGCCAAATTAGGTGTCATTATGTTCAGCGGTTAGGGCTATAGTCGTATTAAAAAAATGAAAATCCCACTAGATATAACATGGGAAAAACAAGTTTTGGGACGCCCCTTTATTCTCGGCCCCTGCTTGACGGATCACCGAAAACTTTAAGCACCCTAGCTGAACCAAATAGGGAAAGTTTTGCAAAAATCTTGTGAAGATTTGTCAAGCGGCAAAATAAACAATTGATGGACGGAATGTGGACAATGCAAACATTCACCCCCAGTCACAAGGATCTGGGTTTAATCCATCATTCTTTTGCTCACCACACCACCTCAGTTTGGACCCAGCCATATGGAAATCAGTCTTGACCCTGTTCCTTATGGGAACATTCCAGCCCGAACTGCCAAGCCAGGTCCTCCCTGGACCGGAAACAAGCATCCTGGGACCGGTTTCAGGGCATCACCCTTCATTAGCCAGGCTAGCTTGATTCCAGTGGTGTAGTGAGCATGGGACCCATGTCTGGGCATACCCTTCCCACTTAGGGTGACATATGCAAAAGAAACAATTGATGGACGGAATGCTGGACAATGCAAACATTCACCCCCTAGTCACAAGGATCTGGGTTTAATCCATCATTCTTTTCCTCACCACACCACCCCAGTTTGGACCCAGCCATATGCAAATTAGTCTTGACCCTGTTCCTTATGGGAACAGTCCAGCCCGAACTGCCAAGCCAGGTCCTCTCTGGACCGGAAACAAGCATCCTGGGACCGGTTTCAGGGCATCACCCTTCATCAGCCAGGCTAGCTTGAATCCAGTGGTGTAGTGAGCACGGGACCCATGTCTGGGCATACCCTTCCCACTTAGGGTGACATATGCAAAAGAAACAATTGATGGACGGAATGCTGGACAATGCAAACATTCACTACCAGTCACAAGGATCTGGGTTTAATCCATCTTTTTTGCTCACCACACCACCCCAGTTTGGACCCAGCCATATGCAAATCAGTCTTGACCCTGTTCCTTATGGGAACTCTCTAGCCCGAACTGCCAAGCCAGGTCCTCCCTGGCCCGGAAACAAGCAACATGGGACCAGTTTCAGGGCATCACCCTTCATCAGCCAGGCTAGCTTGAATCCAGTGGTGTGGTGAGCACGGGACCCATGTCTGGGCATACCCTTCCACCCAGAGTGACATATGCAAAAGAAACAATTGATGGACGGAATGCTGGACAATGCAAATATTCACCCCCAGTCACAAGGATCTGGGTTTAATACATCATTCTTTTGCTCACCACACCACCCCAGTTTGGACCCAGCCATATGCAAATCAGTCTTGACCCTGTTCCTTATGGGAACAGTCCAGCCCGAACTACCACGCCAGGTCCTCTCTGGACCGGAAACAAGCATCCTGGGACCGGTTTCAGGGCATCACCCTTCATCAGCCAGGCTAGCTTGATTCCAGTGGTGTAGTGAGCACGGGACCCACGTCTGGGCATAACCTTCCCACTTAGGGTGACATAAGCAAAAGAAACAATTGATGGACAGAATGCTGGACAATGCAAACATTCACCCCCAGTCACAAGGATCTGGGTTTAATCCATCATTCTTTTGCTCACCACACCACCCCAGTTTGGACCCAGCCATATGCAAATCAGTCTTGACCCTGTTCCTTATGGAAACAGTCCAGCCCGAACTGCCAAGCCAGGTCCTCCCTGGACCAGAAACAAGCACCCTGGGACCGGTTTCAGGGTATCACCCTTCATCAGCCAGGCTAGCTTGAATCCAGTGGTGTAGTGAGCACGGGACCCACTTCTGGGCATACCCTTCCCACATAGGGTGACATATGCAAAGAAACAATTGATGGACGGAATGCTGGACAATGCAAACATTCACCCCCAGTCACAAGGATCTGGGTTTAATCCATCATTCTTTTGCTCACCACCCTAGTTTGGACCCAGCCATACGCAAATCAGTCTTGACCCTGTTCCTTATGGTAACAGTCCAGCCCCAACTGCCAAGCCAGGCCCTCCCTGGACCTTAAACAAGCATCCTGGCAGTGATTTCAGGGCATTACCCTTCATCAGCCAGGCTAGCTTGAATCCAGTGGTGTAGTGAGCAAGGGACCCATGTCTGGGCATACCCTTCCGACTTAGGGTGACATATGCAAAAGAAAGAATTGATGGACGGAATGCTGGACAATGCAAACATTCACCCCCAGTCACAAGGATCTGGATTTAATCCATCATTCTTTTGCTCACCACACCACCCCAGTTTGGACCCAGCCATAAGAAAATCAGCCTTGACCCTGTTCCTTATAGGAACAGTCCAGCCCGAACTGCCAAGCCAGGTCCTCCCTGGACTGGAAACAAGCATCCTGGGACTGGTTTCAGGGCTTCACCCTTCATCAGCCAGGCTAACTTGAATCCAGTGGTGCAGTGAGCACGGGACTCATGTCTGGGCATACCCTTCCCACTTAGGGTGAAATATGCAAAGGAAACAATTGATGTACAGAATGCTGTACAATGCAAACATTCACCCCCAGTCACAAGGATCTGGGTTTAATCCATCATTCTTTTGCTCACTACACCACCCCAGTTTGGACCCAGCCATATGCAAATCAGTTTTGACCCTGTTCCTTATGGGAACACTCCAGCCCGAACTGCCAAGTCAGGTCCTCCCTCGACCGGAAACAAGCATCCTGGGACTGTTTTCAGGGCATCACCCTTCATCAGTCAGGCTAGCTTGAATCCAGTGTTGTAGTGAGCACGGGACCCACTTCTGGGCATACCCTTCCCACTTAGGGTGACATATGCAAAAGAAACTATTGATGGACGGAATGCTGGACAATGCAAACATTCTCTCCCAGTCACAAGGATCTGGGTTTAATCCATTATTCTTTTGCTCACCACACCACCTCAGTTTGGACCCAGCCATATACAAATCAGTCTTGACCCTGTTCCTTATGGGAACAGTCCAGCCCAAACTGCCAAGCCAGGCCCCCTTGGTCCGGAAACAAACATCCTGGGCGCGGTTTCAGGGCATCACCCTTCATCAGCCAGGCTAGTTGAATCCAGTGGTGTAGTGAGCACGGGACCCATGTCTGGGCATACCCTTCCCACTTAGGGTGACATATGCAAAAGAAACAATTGATGGACGGAATGATGGACAATGCACACCTTCACCCCCAGTCAGGATCTGTGTTTAATCCATTATTCTTTTGCTCACCACACCACCTCAGTTTGGACCCAGCCATATGCAAATCAGTCTTGACCCTGTTCCTTATGGGAACTTTCCAGCCCGAACTGCCAAGCCAGGCCCTCCCTGGACCAGAAATAAGCATCCTGGGAGCGGTTTCAGAGCATCACCCTTCATCAGCCTGGCTAGCTTGATTCCAGTGGTGTAGTGAGCATGGGACCCACGTCTGGGCATAGCCTTCCCAATTAGGGTGACATATGCAAAAGAAACAATTGATGGACGGAATGCTGGACAATACAAACATTCACCCCCAGTCACAAGGATCTGAGTTTAATCCATCATTCTTTTGCTCACCACACCACCCCAGTTTGGACCCAGCCATGTGCAAATCAGTCTTGACCCTGTTCCTTATGGGAACAGTCCAGCCTGAACTGCCAAGCCAGGTCCTCCCTGGACTGGAAATAAGCATCCTGGGATCGGTTTCAGGGCATCACCCTTCATCAGCCAGGCTAGCTTGAATCCAGTGGTGTAGTGAGCACGGGACCCACGTCTGGGCATACCCTTCCCACTTAGGGTGACATGTGCAAAACAAACAATTGATGTACGGAATGCTGGACAATGCAAACATTCACCCCCAGTTACAAGGATCTGGGTTTAATCCATCATTCCTTTGCTCACCACACCACCCCAGTTTGGACCCAGCCATATGCAAATCAGTCTTGACCCTGTTCCTTATGGGAACAGTCCAGCCCGAACTGCCATGCCAGGTCCTCCCTGGACCAGAAACAAGCATCCTTCATACCGGTTTCATGGCATCACCCTTCATCAGCCAGGCTAGATTGAATCCAGTGGTGTAGTGAGCACGGGACCCACGTCTGGGCATACCCTTCCCACTTAGGATGACATATGCAAAACAAACAATTGATGAACGGAATCCTGGACAATGCAAACATTAACCCCCAGTCACAAGGATCTGGGTTTAATCCATCATTCTTTGCTCACCACAACACCCCAGTTTGGACCCAGCCATATATAAATCATTTGACAAGCGGCGCCACAGTTATTGACAATGCAAAAATGTTTTTCCTATGGAAACTTTGGGCCTAACTAGAACTACCTACTGCAGTCGCCAGTAGGTAATAAACAAAATTATATATATATATATATATATATATATGCAAAACTGTAGACTTTGCTCAATAAAGGGGCAAGAGCCACTCACACACCCACATACCCACTTACACTCCCAATCACACACCAAAATAACCATTCACACATCCATTCACAAACCCATACAGCCACTCACACATCCACAAAATTACTCACACACCCACTCACGGACCCATACACCCACTTACAGATCCATACAGCCACTCACACACCCACCCACAGACCCATGCAGCCACTCACACACCCAGCCACTGACCCATACAGCAAATCACACACCCACTCACACAGGTTAGATGTTACAGTTAGGAAATAAAAATGTAAAAACCTTCAAAATTCACTAAAACAACCATAGGTCACAGGGACATTATAGTTAGGAAGTAATATTAAAAAACCAAAGAAAATTCACAAAAAAACTAAAGATTACATGGATGTTATAGTTAGGAAGTAGCATGAAAAAACCTTAGAAATTCACTAAAAAAACAATGGTTTTAGGACATAATAGTCAAACCCAAATGTCACTCCTACAAAGCCAGTGAAATTTAGCAGTTATAGTTACCTGCGCTAACTGTAACTTATGTCCCTGCAATCCATTGCTTGTGTCCTCACATATTACATCAATCATGACATGGTTAGTCACATTACTGATCACATCTCAAATGACATCATTGATGAAATCGTCCAGTGAGTGTAAGTGATTTCCAAGAGTTTATGGGGTATATTTACAAGAATTGCTGCTAACTAGCGTTAAAACTGCCGTCAACACTAGCGTCAAGGCGATAAAACTTTTATGTTAGCGTGACGAAAGGCCAACTAGCGGCAAAATAACTCACGTTAGTCAGCCCAAAGTCACTTTTTTGTCTCTAGATTCAAAAATAGCCTATAATTCCACCCCAAATGAAAAAAAGAAATTAAAAACAATGGAAAGCAGAATGGAGCAGCCAGGGCAAAGTGAAGCACAGATCAACAACCTCCCCCCAAACTCCCCAACAGCCAGGATGACCAGCGAGAGTCCCAGGGGAAGAGGAAATGCAGATTCAGGGTTACATTTATGAAAAGAGGCGCATCGCTGGGAAAAAACAGTGATGCATCACTTTTCATAGTGCCCTTGCAACACCATGGTAGCCAAAACCTTGAAAGTGCAGACAGTGTCTGGGGGCTGGAGGCCTCACTGGGCCTGCGTATGTGACCCAGAGTGGGAGGCAGAGGTGCTGTGGAGTTGCTGGTCTGTGACAGTAGACATTGAGGTGCTGGTGATCGCCCTTACCTGGTGGTGAAATCTGGCAGGTCACATGGAGACACTTTGCTGACCTGTGTGAGAAAACTGCCTGGCGCCCCTTGGAGCTGTGAATGGTAGAGGCACTCCTGCGCACCAACGTAGGGAGGTCAGCATCGCATACCATGTGCCACCACTACACCGGGGTGAACGGAGGAGATTTCCAATGGTGGGCCACATCTCTCTGCATCACAGGCCGGGGATGTTGCACTGGCCGGACGCTGTGGAGAGTGAGGCCCCTGAGCTGCACTGCAACTTCATGCCTAAGGGGGCCCTGTTGCATCACCTGCATCGGGATGTTCCCCAGTTGACTTGGCAGCGATGCTGCACCCAGGCTTGTGAAATCCCACCTGGCTGAGGCTCCTGCTGGCTAAGTCACAGATTTGGAGAGAGTACAGCGCATTAAGCCCCGGTGTCAATGTCCAGGTGTGGAGAAGGTGGGACGCGTAGCAGAGGAGGCCCGGGGGTGGAGTCGGTCCCAGGCCTAGTGCCTGTGGGTGACGCACATCATGCCCTGAGTAATCCCTGCACTGCGGCTGACCTACATTACTGAGGGCACCGTACAAGACTGGTGGGGACTCCACTAACTGGCTCAATTCGCTGATATCAGCCATTGGTGGTAGTGCGTACCAGAGGCCAGTTCGGGCCCAGGCCCTTGGGTATGCAGCTTTATCCACCATTACTCACTGGGGAACAGGGGAACAGGGGAACACGGAATCTGGTCACCACTGTTAAATCGGAAGAGGCAACCGGATGGTGCTGCCTTTCCTTGCCCACTGTTAGTTTGCTTGTGGGTGTATGGGGGACTATCCCTTAGTTGACTTCCTTTTCCCACAGCGCTGTGCCATCTGGTTGCTGCTGCTGCTGTCCCCATCTGGTGCTGCTGGTTCCTCTGACCCATGAGTCAGGTGTTTGAGTCCCTCCTCCACCACAGGCTCCTGCCTGCGCCTCATCCCTGGTGGTTCAGTGGTAGAGCATCACTGCTCTGCAGCTTGACTTCCCTCCTATCCCTCTTTTCTGGTGATCCTGTCCATCTTTCTGCTCTTCTCCATTGCTTTTCTACCTTTGTTTTGTTTTGTTTTGTTTTATTTTTGCTTTGTTTGGCTTTGCTTTTCATGTACTTTTTTTCATTTCCTTTTTCCCTGTTCTCTCCCTCATTGCCGATGTGATCCCCTGCATCCCCGCCCCTACAGTGTCCTTTCCCACATTTCCCACCTCTCAGCTGTCCAGCCCCCCACAGCACTACTTAATGGCAGACACTGTGTGGCCATGAGCAGCGGACGTGCCACTGGTGTGCCGAGGGCAAGCCAAAGGCAAGCCTGTCTGCTTCTGTCTGGCCCTGTACGGTGTCCAGTACCAGGGACCCTGCCTCTCAGACACTCCATCACTACGACACCAGCACCCACCTCACTCTCAAGCCTGGACGCCACCCTGCCTGCCATCTAGCATCACTGAAGAATACCTTGCACCCTGCTCCTACCGAAACAGAAAACACACCTTCTGTCACATCAGCACACCAGCGCCGCTTGCCGTCCAGCCAACCAAAAGCACACCGACCGGCGCAACCGCATCCACCTCAATGTGCGGTCCCTCCACAAATACGCCACAGAAATCGGGGACCTCCTCGACGCCATATCTTCAGACAACGCCTTCTTCACGGAAACCTGGACCAACCTCTCCTCCAGACCGGACACTGCCATTGCCATCCCCGACAGCTACAAAATCACCCGCAAGGACCACCCCGACCATGCGGAAGAGGTATTGCCATCGTCTACAGAAGCACACTCCAACTGACCACGCACTCTAATGACCCAGCGGTGATCATGGAACACCTCCACTTCTAAATCCGGACCAACCCCAACACCACCCTCTGTGGCACCCTCGTCTACAGGCCCCTGGCCCATGAACCCACATTCACCGATGCCTTCAGGACCACATCGCACCCCAGGCTCTCCCATCCACCAACTACATCCTACTCAGAGACCTGAATTTCCACCTAGACAACCCCAGTGACCAGAACACCCCTCTCCTGGTGAACCTCATCAACATCGGACTCAAGCAGCTAGTCACCGCACCAACCCACAAAGCGGACACACGCTCGAGCCTGTCTTCTCTGCCAGCGGGAACTTCAGCTACAGACACACCAACAAACTCTCCTAGACCGACCATCATTGTATACATCACGCCTTCACCATGCCCACCATACACCACCGCCATCACCGCCCCCTGTCACAGCTGGATCACGGTCACCGAAGAACTTCTGGTCAACTCCCTCAGCACCACCACTCCACCAAAGCTTACAGATGCCAACACCACAGCGCGCAACCTCCACCGATGGATCTCCAACTGCACCGACACCTTGGCACCCCTCAAGAAAAGACCAGGCAAACAACACTCCAAGAAGGCCAACTGGTTCACTCCTTCCCTCCACTAGTCCAGACGCACCTGCAGACGTCTTGAGAAGAGATAGAGCCACAACAATACCCCTGAAACTCACACAACCTTCAAATTCGCCATCAACACACACCACACAGAGGAAGAGGAAATATCCTGAATTGATAGGTTTTGTGCAGGTATGTGTCCCTTCCTGCACAACATCAATCAACTCCGCAACACCATGGTGAAAGGGTGCCTGCGTTGACGCATGGCAGCCATTGTGCGTCAATGTAGGGGAAAATACAGGGGGCTTATTCATGAGCCCCTTCCAACAGTTTAAAGCCACCGGTACATCATTTTCTTGATGTACTACAGAGTTAATTTTGCACCATGGTGCGCCGTATTTAAAAAGTGACGCATCTAGGCATACGCATGACCATGTAAAGCCCTGTGCCACATTTTACCTCAGTCAGGTATGATGTATGCAGGGTGGGCGTTCCCATGCAACAAAGCCTCGCAGGAGTGCCAAAGTTTAATCTCTCAGATTTCACTGCGACAATTCTAGGTCGCCACTGCATCAAAACCTTATGCCTGCCTCATGGGGGACATAAGGGTGATGCAGTGCCATAGGGATAGGCATGCCCCATGCATTGCTGGAGTTGCGTCATGCTTTGCAACACAACTGCAGCAATGAGTGACTTTAGCACTGACAAATATATCAGGATTCCAGACTTATCTTTTTTTTAATTTTTATTTTATTTTAAAGAGTTTTATATAGCGCGGACAAGACCATAGGGGGTATCAGAGCGCTTCACAGAAAGGTAGTTACATAGTTACAAGGGTACAAGAAATATAAACGACATTAGCACAGAAAGGACCGGAAAAGGACAACATCGGTCACAACAGTAGAACATTTCAAAAGGAGGGAAGAGTAAGATAGCGAACCCTAGGGTGAGACTGAAGGACTGACCAAAGAATTCTTTCAGCATAACCCTTTGACTTTCTTAATAAGGAGCAAGAGTTAATATCACAACTGAACAGGAGAGGACAAAACTAAATGACAATAACAATCATTGCAGTACACTTGATACAAGGGTAATGCAGCGCTTTCTCAGGTGGGCTGTAGGACTAGCCCAGAAATGTTTTCATTTTTCATCTGAATCATTTTGACTTCCCTTTGAAGGAAGCTGTGGAATTATTCAGTCTTAATTCCGGTGGTAAGGAGTTCCAAATTCTAGGTGCAATACCTGAGAATGCATGATTGTACGTTTTCATTTTATGGAATTTCTGTGGTTTAAGTAGTGAGGTGCTGGAGCCTCTAGAGGATCTGGAGCCTCCTGAGAGCTCATGTTTATGTGCAAGATATAGTGGGGTGTAGAGCTTTGTGAGCCATGCAGGCAATTTCGAGATGTTTCCTTGCTTCATACGGAAGCCAATTGAGAGTTTTTAGCTCAGGCGAGATGTGATGATAACGTTTGGAGCCTGTGATGAGGCTTGCAGCAGAATTGAGAGAGGGCCTTGAGTGGAGCCATCCTCGCTCTCAGAAGTCCACAGAGGGTTGCACTGCCATAATCCAGCTTAGAGATCACTAATGCTTGCACCGCAGTTTTGAGGTCGTTGTGGGGAAGAAACGGTTTTATTTTCCTTAGGATGCTTAAATGGAAGTTTGCTCCTTTGGTGAGAGAACTGATGTGATTCTGCATGTTCAGATGACTGTCAAGTATTAGTCCGAGTGCGCTTGTAGAGTCAATGATGTTTGGAGTACAGTTGAGGGCACCCATTTTGCAATGACTGGGGACTGTTTGTCAGGGGCGATGAGGAGGAATTCAGTTTTGAGAGCATTCAATTTCAGATGAGTGTCAGCCAACTTTTGTTTCCTGAAGAACTCAGTTGAGAGATCTGATATCCTCTGGGGAGGAGATTTTCAGGTACAGTTGTGTGTCATCGGCATACATGTGATAGTGGATGTTGGACACTTTCAGGATTTCTGTTAGGGGTTCCATGAACAGGTTGAAGAGAGTTGGAGAGCGAGTAGACCCCTGCGGTACTCCCAGCGTGAGCGGAGAGAGGTTGTACAGGGACTGATTAACCTTCAGCCTTTGTGATCTATTGTGTAGAAAAGAAGAAAATCAGTTAAGCACTGTCCCTGATAACCCCATCCTGTGCTCCAGTAGACCGATAAGGGTATCATGTTTGACTGTGTCAAGCGCTGATGAAAGGTCAAGTAGGATAAAAAGGCATGACTCATTTTGGTCCAGCATACATAGTGCATCATCCACAATATGAATAAGAGCAGATTACGTGCTATGACCTTGCCTGAAGCCGGATTGGAATTTAGTCAAGAAGTTGGAATTGTTCAATATGTCTACAAAGTTGGGTGTGAACGCATTTCTCGAAGAGTTTTGCCAGTGTAGGAATGGTGGAGATTGGACGAAAATTGTGAAGATTGGTCTGGTCAGCCGTTGTTTTTTTTAGTGATCTGCCCAGTCTTAAGGCAGTCCGGTATTGACCCTTGAAGCAGAGAGGCATTAACTATCTTCGTCCATAGAGGGAGTATCGGGTCATTGAAATGGTTGGAAGGTTTCAGAGTAGCCAGAGTCTTTTGAATGGTGCTCTCATCAATGGTTTGGAATAGACTCCAAGAGGCACTGTTTTTGGGTGGGAGAACCACACGTTGAGGGGCGTAACCAGCCCAGAGGATACAAAGGTGGCAGGTAGATTCTCATGGGCTGCCTGTAAATCCTGTTCAATCTTTGTTGTTTTATCACGGAAGAAGGAAGCAAACTCCTCACAGTTTGGCTGCTGACATGGAATCCTGCGGAGGGCGGAATAGGTGGGTTGTTAGATTGAAGCTTGATGAGTTCGAACAGCTTTTTGGATGATTTCTTGCTTGGTCTAGTTGTTCTCTGAAGTAGCTAGCTTTAGAGTTCTGATGCATTTGTTATATATGTTTCTGAGAGATCTCAGCTGCGTAAGATGGTACACAGAGGGCGAGGATCTCCATATACGTTCTACTAGTCTTAGATTTCTTCTCTCAGTATTTAGGTTCCCGTTGTACCAAGGTTTGGAGATTTTGGAGGGTATTCTTTTCAGTTGTATTGGTGCCATAGCGTCTAGTATGTCTAGTATGTTGGACATCGAGTGCAAACATGTCCGGGGAGGAGGCAAGATGCTATTGGTGCAAGAGGAAAGATCATATAGGTTAAAATGTCTCAGATTGTTTTGCCAGATTCTAGGTTTCTTCATCTGAGATTTAATGGTTCTCGCTCGGTTCTGAGATGAGGAAGGAGATGCAGTGGTGGTCTGACCAGTCACTTGGGAGGATAGATTCAAGTTGAGTGGAGTTGCTCTTGCCAAAACCAGATCTAAGGTAGCTCCTTGTTGTGCGTAGGGCTGCCACACATTTGAGTAAGGTTGAGGTCTGATATGAAGGATTTGAGGCTATTGACTGACGAGTCATTTAGGTCATTCCAATGCTGGTTAAAGTCCCCCAGGAAGATCTGGGTGCCGGGACAGTCCACATTTGTTGAAATGATTTCCATGACCTGTTCTATAAAAGGGGATTGTATCTTGGAGGGTGGTAGAGCACGTGGATTTTGCAGGCCTGCTTGTTGTTGCATGAGACTTTGAAGCACATGTATTCGCACGAAGTCAGGGACTCAGAGTGCAGTTGTCTAACTGATAAATTGATACAATGAATGCAAGCGATGCCACCACGTAGCCCACCCAGCCTATCAAGCCTGATGATGTTATAGTTATGGGACAATAAAATATCGATTATCGGTCCATCAGATTCGTTAAGCCAAGTTTCTGTCAGCACAAAAATGTCAGGGTCATTTGCAAGGATGAGGTCAGCGAGGTCTGTAGCGTGAGAGACTGCCGATCTGCAGTTGAGAAGCATGCATTTAAGCTGAGGTTTGGGATCATCTGAGGAAAGGGAGGTGGTGGGGACTATGGTGAGGTTGTTATTATTTAACGATCTAGTGGTAGCCATGGGTTCTCTTGCTGGGTCAGAGTGGATAGTTTCAATTTGGCACATCATATCAGTGTTCAAAGCAGATGATGTGTCATAAGAGAGCAGAAGGATTCTAATATCCAAGTCTTAGAGTGGGACCTTAGCTCTGCAAGGCTGAGAGGGGTCATTAGGGAAGGGTAGTGTTTTCCAACTTTGGAGAGTAGGAGCCCCTAGAGGTAAGGTCATAGTTGGTGTGGGGTATACAGGCAGTCTCACCCCAGAAGTCAAGGTATGACTGTAGATGTGTGGCACAGTCTCTAAGAGCCCCTAGCCTTCTTGTTACCCGATTGCTCCGATGTGAGGAGAAAGAGACTATGTACAGCTGCCTTGAGTTGTTGGAGGGTAAGTGAAATAGCATTCAACCTAGATTCCAGCCCAGTGTGGGAGCAGCTTCTTGGCCCTTGTGGACAGGGGCTGAGGGAGAGGGGATTCAAGTAAACTATAGGAGTGAGTAAGGAGGGTGGGGAAGTAAGAGATGGGGTGGTTTGCGTACTTGGGTTCTGAGTTTCAGCCCCAATGCGCATAGGCGATTGTGGAGCCTGTTGGCAAGTAGGGGGAAGGAGAGGTGTGATCTATCTTGTCTATAGTCTTGGGAGAGTTGCTATTTAGTATGCCAGACCCTATATTGGAGGGGTGAGGTCGCTATCCGGACTTTGAGAAGGCATCGGTTGAGGATTAAGGGGGTTGCCAGCGGGGAAGGGAGATCTTGGGAGGATGAAGGATTGTACTTAGATAACGTGCTCTTGATGATGTGGAAGATGTTGTCGAAGATGACCAGGTTCTGGTCAGAAGATTGTATGAGTATGGTCCCATTGTTGTAGAGGGAGATGGTGGCTTCGATTTTATAGGAGGGAGAGGGGGCAACTGAAAGTCTGAGCCCATGAGGGGTCTTCTTGGAGGTGATCATTTTGAGCATTGAGTAGAATGCCAGTCTCCATTTAGCCCGTCTTTTCGTGAAGAAGATAAGGTCACTTACTACGGCAACTTTTTTTATGCAGAAGTAGGGATCTGAGATGAGGGTTTCTGGATGCGTTTTTAGGAGTCTATGTTTAAAGTTTTTGAATGCGTTTTTTGTTAGGTTAGGCGGGTACTTAATTGAGTAGGTGTTGTGTCCCGAAGGTACCAAGTTCGACAGGATAGGAGTACATACTTTGGGATCCAGCCTCAGGATAGAGCAGCTGGGGTCAGGTGACAAATGAGGGCAGAGGTTTATGAGCCATGGGAGCCTTCATAGTCGAACCCAGGCGTGTCGAGAATGTGGTGACTGTATGGTAGGATGGAGGAACAAGGAGACTGTATGGTAGAGTGGAGGAACAGGTAGTGAGTGGCAGGAGGGTAGAGGCAAGGCTCGCTGGGAGCTCAGAGACAGTGAACATCTCTAGGACTCTCAGACCTCATGGTCACTTCCACCGTAGGGTCAATTCCCAAAAATGGGATAGGCACCAGAGCTAGAGCGCAAGAGACTCTGGAAAAAAAAAAGCAGTGCATCTTCTAAATTCTATTTCTTATTTACACCAGCACAGCTTAACCACAGGATGGAGAGTACATCTTCTATTTTCAGGGTCTGGGTGGGAAGCATAAAATGGCCGTGTAGTGGGGAGAAAATGGCCACGAGTGGAAAATCAGCTGGACCAGAATGATCTGCAGTGCAAAGAAAGGCATCATGCAGAGGAGTTGAGCTCAATCACGGAGGAAGAAACGCCAGTAAAAATGCAGAGTGGGAGCGAAAGTATTATTTCCACTCTGCTTCCCTTTAAGAAAAGCACATAGCATGGGGCAGTGGGTAAGGTCACTTCAGTCACTAGTTCTCTTGCCCAGGACCAGTCTCAAGCAGCATGAGCTCAGCTGCAGTGACAACGGGGGGCGAACAGACTGAGTCAGCACGGTGATGGTGTGGGGAGATCAGGGATCCTCCAGGGAGGTGCCAGTGGAGACAGGGAGCCTCCCTTGAGGTGAGTGACTGGGTGGGTGAAGAAATCGGAAAGGGTACCTTCTCTCTACTGCGATCCTGGGGCGACACTGTAGGCACCTGCCGCCTTCCTCTGGCACCAGTCGCACCTCCTCCGTCGAAGGGGCCGCCCGTGCCTCGGCCGCGGCAAACTATATGGGGGTCAACCACTATCCGCTACTCCCATAACGCCGACCTGGACCTGAGGCTTTCTCAGGTGTAGGGGCTTCGTGGTGTCATGGAGTCGTAGTGAGGGTCGGCGAGGCCTATGCAGGCAGCCAGCCCTCTGTGATGTAGGGCTTCGCAGAGTCTCGATGCGAGGGCTGGCAACCAGCCCCACCGCGGCATGACTGACGTTTCCCTGATGCCGGAGGTGCCCTCTCAGTCAGCTCCTGTGTGAGCGATGACCTGCTGCATGCGGCATGCGGTAAGCACTGCGATCCCGGTCTGCAGATGCTTCTCCAGGATCCGGGCTGGAGCATGGGTCGTCACTTCGTCAAATCCTCCCAAAAAAATTGAGTCAGGATATCGGGAGAGGCAGTCCGGAATTACCAGCTGCAGCCATTTTAGATACCAGGAATTCTGCGAGTGGATGGCAAGGGCATGCAGGGATTTGCACCGCTGGTGATCCCGGCCCTTAGGAGTT
The DNA here is from genome assembly GCA_963921515.1 of Calotriton arnoldi. Classification (NCBI taxonomy): domain Eukaryota; kingdom Metazoa; phylum Chordata; class Amphibia; order Caudata; family Salamandridae; genus Calotriton; species Calotriton arnoldi. Next base: position 31,001 of record CAWUFW010006809.1, on the reverse strand, counting down.
CACAGGGAGCACTCCTGTGCTAGCGGCTATCTTGACATCTTGTCTCTATCTGTCATTTATTGTGACATGGAGCATCGTACAGTAAATATGGCGCATCCATGGTATCACAATGAGGGCGCAATGAAAAGTGTTGCAACGCTGTTTTGTCGCAGCGATGCAACACTTTTCGTGAATGAGGCCCAGGAATGTGCCCTATCTTATTGCTAGGCGCATTCCTGACCTTTTGTTTTGGCGCAGGGCAGCGCAGCAATATTCCTTGCAGCACTGTCCAGCACCCAAACCACTTATATGTGGGCCAAAGTGTTTGCACCAATTTTTAGACCAGCCATTTTTGGTCTTACAAAACTGCCTCTAACTGGACTTAGAGGCAGTTTTTTCGGTTTTGCACCAAACAAGGAATTCCTTGTAAATATCGCAAAGTATGGTTAACGGCAGTTTTTTCACGGGAACGCCTACCTTGCATCTCATTTTTGTTAAGCCCCGCTAACAGAAGTGGCGATCTTGAAAATTCACGTTTACGCTGAAAAAATGCCGCTAACTGCAGTTAGCGGTAACTTGTAAATAAAGCGATAGAGAAAGCCACCATAACGTCAAAAATTGACGCTACGGTGGCGTTAAGTTCTTATAAATATGCCCCTATGAGTGTTAAACATATATACTAAGCTACTACAAAAAGATAAATTAGTATACTAGGTGTACTACTAATGAGTCATACTATTTCTAACATATATTATGTGAGTGTCTGTGGGACTGTATTTATCAGTGTGTGAGTGGGTATCTGAGTGGCTGTATGGGTGTGTGAGTGGGTGTGTAAGTGGCTGTATGTTATGTTATGTTATGTTATAATGTTTTCTAAAAGCGCACAGCTGCCCCAGCAAAGGGGCGTCCCAGCGCTGACAGCAGAAAACTGCAAGGCAACCAGAAGGAAAGCCTAGGACGGAGGAAAGAGGTATGTTTTGATTGCCTTATGAAATAACAGATAATTATTCATGCCGCGAATATGCAAAGGTAGCCTGTTCTAAAATTTAGCTGCCAAAGTAGAAAAGGAACGTCCGCCTGCACGCACTCTCCTCACCCTAGGGACAACTGCCAGATGTTGCCCCATCAACCGAAGTTGGCGGGCAGGAATGTACGGTGCAAGTAGGTTGGCCAGAATGCCTGGCGAAGAGAGCTTTAGAATTTTAAAAGCAAAGCAGAGGGACTTGAACTCTACACGTTTGGCCACAGGCAGCCAGTGTAGCCGATCGAACAGCGCTCGTCGTAGAGCACATTCTGGGCAAGCCAAAAAGAGTTCTGGCAGCAGCGTTTTGAACCCTCTGCAGTCTAAGAATTTCAGCCTTATTAGTCCCCAAATAAAGTGAACAAGCGTAGTCCAAACGCGATAGAATGGAAGCCTGCACAATGAACCTGCCTAATGGGCGGGTCAAAAACTCCAGCAGAGTTTTAAGCCCATGCAATATGCCAAAGCAGGCCCCTGCCACTTTCTTGGTTTGAGTCTGAAAGGTAAGGCAGAGTCCACCCAGACACCTACATTTTTTACCACCTGTTTAGGGGCGGGTGCACCTCCCAGGGTGGCCGGCCACCAGCGTTCACTCCACAGCTCAGGATCTCTTCCTACCAGCAAGACCTCTGACTTGCTGGCATTGAGCTGGAGACAGTTGGCAGTCATCCACTCAGCGACCGCCTCGAGGTTGCTCCGAAATTTACAAGTGTCCCGTTCATGGTCGTCTGTGAGTGCGACTACCAACTGGGTATCGTCTGCGTACGACACCACTGTATAGGTGAGTGAGAGGGTATGTTAGTGGCTATATCAGTGAATGAGAGGATCTGTGAGTTGCTGTATGGGTGGGTAAGTGGGTGAGTGAGTGTGTGTCTGAATGGCTATATGAGTGAGTGACTGGGTGTGTAAGTGACTATATGTGCGAGGGAGTGGGTGTTTGAGTGGCTGTTTGTTTAAGTGAGTTGGTGTTTGAGTGGCTGTACTGGAGAGTGAGTGTAAGTCATTGTTTGGGTATGTGAGTGAGTGTATGAATGGTTATATGGGTGAGTGAGTGGCTGTGTTCAGAGGCTGTATGGGTGAGTGAGAGGGTGTATAGGTGGGTGTGTGAGTAGCTGTATGAGTGAGTGTGTGGCTCTGTGAGTGGCTGTATGGGTGAGTGACTGGTTGTATAAGTAGCTGTAAGGTTTAAAAGGTGGTTGTGCAAGTGGCTGTATGAGTGAGTGAGTAAGAGTGTGAGTGGTTTTAAGGATGAAGATGTGGTTGTGAGAGTACTTGTATAGGTCTGTGAATGGATATGTGAGTGGTTGTGAATGTGTGTGAGTGGGTGTATGAGAGGTTGCATGGGGTGTGAGTAGGTGTGTGATGGGTTCTATGAATGATGTCATTTGGGATGTCATCAGTGATGTCATCAGTAATGTCATTGACCATGTCATGAGTGATGTACTATGTGAAGTCAAAATCAGTGCATTTCGGGAATAAGTTATAGGTAGCTATAACTGCTGAATCTCTATGGTTTTGTACAGTAAAATCTGAGCCTAACTATGATGTCCCTAAAACCTTTATTTTTTTCTTTGAATTTCTATGTTTGCTTTCATTACCCTAAAATTAACCTCCCTGCAACCTTTGTTTTTTTAAGTAAATTTCTAAAGTTTTTTAAATTCTATTTCCTAACAATAACGTCCCTGTGACCTTTGGTTTCTTAAGTGAATTTCAATGGTGTTTTAACTAACACTTATGTTTGCAGAGTGTTGGAGGAACGGGGCAGGGCCTCCTACCAGCTCACAGCAATCCTGCTGTGTGGGACAAACTGGAGGTAACAGGAGGGGTTCCTGGCCCCCAAGGACCCTCAGCATCCAAGGGAACTTCATTCTCCAACCAGTAGTGCACCAGGAGGAGTGGTTGCAGAGTAGTGGAGAAAGGGGCGGGGCTCCGATGAACTCCCAGCAATCCAGCTTTGTGGGACTTACTGGAGGTAACAGGAGGGGTTGTTGGCCCTCAAGGAACCTCTGCATCCAAGGGGACTTCATCCCCCAACCAGTAGTGCTCCAGGAGGTGTGTTTGCAGAGTGGTAGAGAAAGGGTGCGAGGCCTCCGGTCAATTCCCCAGGCCAGCTGTTTTGTCCTTTTTTATCTTGTATTAGGAGAGAGGGGCCGATTTTGGGGGCCCATCCCCTGGGGCCAGGCCTTTTGGAATCATGAGGGGGCATGCGGCTCCCTCCCCATGCCAATTTTAGCCCCAGGGGCCCCATCCCCTGGGGCCCAGCCTATATGTAATAAGGAGAGGGCTGCGTGGTCCCCCTGCCCTTGCTGATTTTGGCCTCAATGACCCCATCCCCTGCTGCCCAACCCTTTTAAAGATGTTTACATTTTAGGGGATGGGGACTGTGCAACCCCCCACCCTGAGCTGATTTTGGACTCGGTGACACCATCCCTTGGGGCCTGGCCATTTAAAGATGGGGAGGGTGGTTGTGTGGTCCATTTCCCTTGGCCGAATTGTCTCTGGGGACCCCATCCCCAAGGGACCAGCCTCCATTTTGGGTGCCCTGGACCCACCCAGGGCACCCTGTGACTTTTGTTGGGGACCACGAGGGGAGGCTCCTGCAATTCCTGCCGGCACACCACCTCCTGGGGAGTCGACATTGCTTTCAGACATAGGGAGCTGTTGCACATGCAGCTCCCTCTGTCTGAAAGCAATTCTGCTCCACTTCCAGCTAGCGAGAGCATTTTAAATGCTCTCACTTGCTGGAAGTGGAGCATTTGCTGTGGATTGGTGGGAGCGGTAAAGCTCCTGCTAAGCCACAGCAAACAGCTATAAACCCCAGGGGTGGGCCTCTCTGTGGGGTGGCAGTTCCCAGGGCCATCTATGGCTCCAGGAGGAGGGCCACCTGGACCCCTACTTTATCGTTGTAGGGCGTGCCCCGGGGAGGTGGCGGTCCCTTGGGATGAGAACAAATGAACTTGGCCCTGAAGAGGTGGTGGTCCCTGAGGCCTCCCCACTACAACTTGATTATGGCCCCGGGTAGTTGGTGGTCCCCGGGACCAGGGGGTTCCGAGAGGCCCTCATAATAATTACTAGGAAATTAGGAGGTGGTGGTTCCTGGAGCACGCGGGTCCATGAGGCTCCCTGATTTATTGTTGTAATATGGCCCCGGGCGGTGGTGTTTCCAGGGGAGTTCGAGAGGCCCTCCCCGCTATCAATAAATAAGCCCCGGGAGGTGGTGGTCCCTGGGTCATTAATAAGCCCAAGGAGGGTGCACCCATGTGCCCCTCCTCTATTTTGAAAATGCCCCCGGGACCTGGCCCACCCAGGAGACAATTACTACAGAAGCCTGTGCTTTTAAAATAAAATTTCAGCAGGAGCCGCGGATCCAACGTGGCATACACTGTAAATTAAACAAAAAAATTGCTTTTTTGCCCTGCAGGATCCCTGTAGTACCCCCAAAGAGGCCTAAGGGGTCAGGGTATTCATACCCTGCCCCTTTTCTTTACATTTTGTCTAGGATTTATATATATATTTATACACATTACCTACTGGTGATCTCCAGCAGGTAGTTATAGTTAGGATGCATTTTCCATAGGGGGAGAGATTTTTATTTGCCAATAACTTTGGTATCGTTTAATGAATCATCGTGACATTTCCAAAAATAGTTTGATGCTCAATTCAGATGTTGTTTTGAAAGTTTTGGGGAGATCCATCAAGCAGGGGCCGAGAAATAGGGGGTCCCAAAACACGTTTTCCCCCATGTTAATTTCCATAGGAACTTTAAACACGGCTACAGTCTAAACTGCTGAACGGAATGACACCAAATTTGGAAGAAAGGTAGCTGTTGGTCCAGAAAGCAAACTTTTTATAAATTGATGTAAACCCGTTCAGCAGTTGAGTAGTTATTTAAAGAAATTTCCAATTGTATACATAGTGACGCGGAGGATCTCGTGCTGAGATCTGATTGGCTGCCAACACTTCAAACCAGGAAGTGTTGGCAGCCATCTTGGAACTCTACTTGAGCCGAGTCCCAGAAAAACATTATAAAAAGAAAAGGGGGAAGGATAGAATTACCCTGACCCCTAGGCCAGAGGGACCCCGATTGGCAAAAAAGCATTTAAAAAAAAAAATGGCGGAAGTTGCGTTGGATCCGCGGATCCCGCTGAAATTTTTTTTAAACCAAAGCACGGGCTCCCTTGGTTTGTTACTAATCGGGCCTCTGAAGGGCCAGGTACATGGGGCATTTAAATAAAAAAGGCGGGGGATGCATGAGCCCCCCTCCTGGGGCTTATTAATGCCCCAGGGACCACCACCTCCCTGGGGCTTGTTTACTTTTTACTTCTGAGACCCCCAGCCCCGGGGACCACCACATCCCCAGGGCTATTCTTAAAAAAAAGCGGGGGCAATGCAGACCACACCCGCAGCCCCAGGGGCCGTCACCTCCCCAGGGCTTTAATTTCAGTTAATGCAGGGGGCCTCATGGACCCCCCTGCAGCCCTGGGGACCACCACCTCCCCAGGGCTTTTGTTAAATTGAATACAGGGGGGCCACGCAGACCCCACAGCCCCGGGGTCCACCATCTCCAGTGCCAAAATCTAAGAAAGGAGGGGGCCGCATGGCCCCCTCCTGAAACCAACCATGGCCCCGGGGACCACCACCCCACAGGGCCAGCTCCTGCTATGTCCTGTGGTGCCCACCCCGTGATACAGCTGTTTGCTGTGGCTTGGCGGGAGCTTTACCGCTCCCACCATGCCATAGCAGACACTATGCTTCCAGCAAGCGAGAGCATTAAATATGCTCTTGCTTGCTGGAAGTGGAGCAGAATTGCTTACATAGAGTGGAAGCTGCATGTTTAGCAGCTCCCTCTCTGTAAAAGCAATGCCGGCTCCCACAGGAGGGGGTTAGCTGGCAGGGACAGCGGGGCCTTGAGGCTGCCCCTGGGGTCCCTAACAAAATATTTGGGTGCCCTGGGTGGGTCCAGGGCACCCAGAATAGAGGCTGGGCCCCAGGGCATGGGGGCCCCGGGCCTAAATCATCCCAGGAGTGGGGACGTGTGGCCCCCACTTAATTTAAAAAATAAATAAAAAAGGCCCAGCCCCAGGGGACAGCGCTGCCCCTTCCCCAAATTCAAATAAATAATTTTAAAAAAGGCCTTGCCCTGGGTTATGGGGTCCCCGGGACCAAAATCAGCCCAGTGAAGGGGGTCATGCGGCCCCTCTTCCTAATAATGAAAAAAACCTGGCAAGTCACCGGAGGCCGGCCCCCTTTACCCACCCCTCTGGAAATGCACCTCTTGGTGCACTACTGGTTGGGGGTGAAGTCTCCTTGGCTACTGAGGGTCAATGGGGGCCACAAACTCCTCCTGTTACCTCCAGTAGGTCCCACACAGCAGGATTGCTGAGAGGTCTTCAGAGGCCACGCCCCCTTTCTCCACCACTCTTTAAATGCCGTGGTTCGGGATGAAGTTCCCCAACCAGGGGGACTTCATCCTCCAACTCAAAAGTTGCTCACAAAATAGCAAACAGCTATGTCCCAAGGCTGGACACCCTGGGGCATAGCTGGAGCTGGCCCTGGGGGTGGAGGTCCCCAGGGCCAAATATGGCTCCAGGAGGGGGCAGCATGGTGCCATCTTTGCTTCAATTTTGCTCCGGGCAGGTGGTGTTCCTTGTGGCCCTCTGCATCAACAACAACTAAAGTCCCAACAGACCCAAATAAGCATTTTTTTTACAGTGCCGTAAAAATGTGACAGAGCCACAAATCTGCGGCAAAAATGTAAGAAACCCCCCATATGGACCAGAACCTGAGGCATATTGAGGCCCAGGGACCACCACCTCCTCTGGGTTAAAGAAAGATTAATGGGGGTCAGTCAGAGTCTGGGGACCACCACATCCCCGGGGCTAAATAACACCCACAAGTAAGTCCCCCAAAACGGGATTGCTCAGACCTCGTTGGAGGCACCACCCCCTTTCTCAACCTCACTGCAAAAGGCCTCCTGGCACACTACTGGTTGGGGGATGAAGTCCCTTTGGCAGATGAGGTTCGTTGGGGGCCAAGAACCCCTATGGTTGCCTCAAGTAAGTTCCCCACAGCGGTATTGCTCAGACCTTGTCAGAGACCCCCTTTCTCAACCACTCTTCAAAACAACCTCCTGGCACACTACTGGTTGGGGGATGAAGTCCCCTTGGCTGCTGAGGGTTGTTGGAAGCAGAGAACCGCTACTGTTTGCCACAAGTAAGTCCCTCACAGCTGGATTGCAGAGACCTCATCAGAGGCCCACCTCCTTTCTAAACCACTCTGCAAACGTGCCTCTTTCTGCTCATTTCTGATCTCCAGTCTGCCTCTTTCTGCTCATTTCTGAGCTTTATTTTGCCTCTTTCTGCTCATTACTGATCGCTATTGTGCCTCTATTTGCCTTTTCTGACCCTTATTTTGCCTCTTTCAGTTCATTTCTGATCTCTATTTTGCCTTTCTGCTCATTTCTGACCTTCATTTCGCCTCTTTCTGCTCGTTTCTGATCTCTATTTTGCCTCTTTCTGTGCGTTTCTGACCTTTATTTTGCCTCTCTCTGCTTGTTTCTGACCTTTATTTTGTGGCTTTCTGCTCATTTATGATCTCTGTTTTGCCTCATTCTGCTCATGGTTGATATTTAATTTGCCTCTTTTGCTTGTTGCTGACCTTTATTTCGTTTCTTTCCGATCATTTCTGATCTCTATTTTGCCTCTTTCTGCTAATTTCTGATCTTTATTTTGCCTCTTTCTATTCGTTGCTGACCTTTAATTGTCTCTTTCTGCTCAATTCTGATCTTTATTTTGCCTCTTTCTGCTCATTTCTGACTTTTTTTTGTTTCTTTCTGCTCATTTCTAATGTCTATTGTGCCCCTATCTGCTGTTTCTGATCTCTATTCTGCCTCTTTCTGCTCATTTCTGAGGTTTATTGCGCCTATTTCTGCTAGTTTCTGATCTCTATTTTGCCTCTCTCTGCTCGTAACTGACCTTTATTTCAACTCTTTCAGCTCGATCTGACCTTTATTTTGTGTCTTTCTGCTTGTTTCTGATCTCTATTTTGCCTCTTTCTGCTAGTTTCTGACCTTTAATTTGCCTCTTTCTGCTCATTTCTGAACTCTGTTTTGCCTCTTTCTGCTCTTTTTTGACCTTTATTCTGTTTCTTTCTGCTTGTTTCTGATCTCTATTTTGGCTCTTTCTGCTCGTTTTTGATCTCTATTCTGCCTCTTTTACTCATTTCTGAGCTTTATTTTGCCTCTTTCTGCTTGTTTCTGACCTTTATTTTGTGCCTTTCTGCTCCTTTCTGATCTCTATTTTGCCTCATTCTGCTCATGTCTGATATATGATTTGCCTCTTTCTGCTCATTGCTGACCTTTATTTTGTCTCTTTCTGTTCATTGCTGACCTTTAATTTGTCTGTTTCTGCTCATTTCTGATCTACAGCCTGCCTCTTTCTGCTCATTTCTGAGATGTATTTTGCCTCTTTCGGTTCGTAGCTGACCTTTAATTTGTCTCTTTCTGCTCATTTCTGACCATTCTTTTGTTTTTTCTGCTAATTTCTGATCTCTATTTTGCCTCTTTCTGCTTGTTTCTGAGCTTTATTTTGCCTCTTTCTGCTTGTTTCTGACCTTTATTTTGTGCCTTTCTGCTCGTTTCTGATCTCTATTTTGCCCCATTCTGCTCATGTCTGATATCTGATTTGCCTCTTTCTGCTCATTGCTGACCTTTATTTTGTTTTTTTCCGCTCATTTCTGATCTCTATTTTGCCTCTTTCCGCTCATTTCTGATCTCTATTTTGCCTCTTCCTGTTCGTTGCTGCCCTTTAATTTGCCTCTTTCTGCTCATTTCTGATCTTTATTCTGCCTCTTTCTGCTCATTTCTGTACTTTATTTTCTGTCTTTCTACTCATTTCTGATCTCTATTTTGCCTCTTCTGCTCATTTCGGATATCTATTTTGCCTCTTTCTGTTCGTTGCTGACCTTTAATTTGTCTGTTTCTGCTCATTTCTGATCTCCAGCCTGCCTCTTTCTGCTCATTTCTGATATTTATTTTGCCTCTTTCGGTTTGTTGCTGACCTTTAATTTGTCTCCTTCTGCTCATTTCTAATCTTTATTTTGTCTCTTTCTGCTCATTTCTGACCTTTCTTTTGTTTCGTTTTGCTCATTTCTGATCTCTATTTTGCCTCTTTCTGACCTTTATTCTGTTTCTTTCTGCTAGTTTCATATCTCTATTTTGCCTCTTTCTGCTCATTTCTGATCTCTATGCTGCCTCTTTTTACTCAGTCAGTCAGTCAAATCACTTTATTCGATACTTAAATTGTTAAGATCATAAAAGTACAAAAAGCACAATATAAAATATACATTCCAAAAAATACAACTTTCATGATTCAAATAGTAACAGTAATTTGTTTAAAGCAGTAAATTTAAAAGCAGGATTAAATTCATAGTTCATAAGACAAAATGGTCCTGCCGCCTAGTCTTCCATGAAAGGAGTAAATATGAGGCCACAGTAAAACATACTAATTCGTTAGATAATAATTGTAAAAAATACAAAGCCGGGCGACACTGAGTAAAATGATATTTACGCATAAGCAGCCAAATAACTCTTTTGCGGTGAGTCTTATAAAATTTACAAAAAAAGAGAATGTGTAGATTTGATTGGGGAGAGGAGCCATCGCACGGACAGGGCGGAAGATCCGCTATAGAATAAATACCAGCTGGAAAAGAAAACATACAAGGAATGAGGTTCAAACGAAACCTTACTAGAATAAATCAATGCCGTGAATTGGCCACAAAAAATAAATATCCCGGGGCGCCTTCCTGTTCAATTGGGCTCTCTAATTATAATTTTACGAACACTTTCGAGCAATTTAATTTAGATCGCTCCAGTGTCCTTTGATTAAAAAAGATCTTTTAATTTCTTTTTTTGATACGTGATGCAGGTTGAAGGGGATGTAAAAAGTCAGCCTAAACCGAGAGAGGTGAGGCTGTTTTTAATATATAATAACCACAGAATCTTTAGCACGTGTTCCAAGGTGAGACAATCTTCTATTAGTCTCTGGGTAAGGTTTTCTGAAGTTCTTCTCCAGATGGAATGCCACAACAATATGGGTGCCAACCTAATTATGTCGTCGATATAAGGGACGTCCAGCTCGGTGGGGCATAAACCGTTTACTAATTTCTGAGCTTTATTTTGCCTCTTTCTGCTTGTTTCTAAGCTTTATTTTGCCTCTTTCTGCTTGTTTCTGACCTTTATTTTGTGTCTTCTGCTCGTTTCTGATCTCTATGTTGCCTCATTCTGCTCATGTCTGATATCTAATTTGCCTCTATCTGCTGTTTCTGACCTTTATTTTGCCTCTTTCTGCTCATTTTTGATTTCTATTTTGCCTTTCTGCTAATTTCTGATCTTTATTTTGCCTCTTTCTGCTCATTTCTGATCTCTATTTTGCCTCTTTCTGCACGTTTCTGACTTTTATTTTGCCTCTTTCTGCTCGTTTCTGACCTTTATTTTGTGTCTTTATGCTAGTTTCTGATCTCTATTTTGTCTCATTCTGCTCATGTTTGATATCTAATTTGCCTCTTTCTGCTCATTGCTGACCTTTATTTTGTTTCTTTCCGCTCATTTCTGATCTCTATTTTGCCTCTTTTTGCTAATTTCTGATCTCTATTTTGACTCTTTCTGTTCGTTGCTGATCTTTAATATGTCTCTTTCTGCTCATCTATAATCTTTATTTTGTCTCTTTCTGCTCTTTTCAGACCTTTATTTAGTTTTTTTCTACTAATTTCTGATCTCTATTTTGCTTCTTTCTGCTCGTTTCTGATCTCTATTCTGCCTCTTTCTACTCATTTCTGAGCTTTATTTTGCCTCCTTCTGATTGTTTTTGAGCTTTATTTTTCCTGTTACTGCTCATTTCTAACCTTCATTTTGTGCCATTCTGCTCATTTCTGAGCTCTATTTTGACTCATTCTGCTCATGTCTGTTATCTAATTTGCCTCTTTCTACTCATTGCTGACCTTTATTTACTTTTTTTAATGCTCATTTCTGATCTCTATTTTGCTTCTTTCTGCTAATTTCTGATCTCTATTTTGCCACTTTCTGTTCGTTGCTGACCTTTAATTTGCCTCTTTCTGTTCATTTCTGATCTTTATTTTGCCTCTTTCTGCTCATTTCTGTCCTTTATTTTGTGTCTTTCTGCTCGTTTCTGATCTCTATTTTGCCTCTTTCTGCTCATTTCCAATATCTAATTTGCTCTTTCTGCTAGTTGCTGACCTTTATTTTGTTTCTTTCTGCTCATTTCTGATATCTATTTTGCCTCTTTCTGCGTAGTTTCTGACCTTTATTTTGCCTTTTTCTGTTCCTTGCTGACCTTTAATTTGCCTCTTTCTGCTAATTTCTGATCTTTATTTTGCCTCTTTCTGCTCATTTATAACCTTTATTTTGTTTCTTTCTGCTCATTTCTGATCTCTATTTTGCCTCTTTCCTCTCATTTCTGAGCTTTTTGTCTCGTTCTGCTCGTTTCTGAGCTTTATCTTGCCTGTTACTGTTCATTTCTTACCTTTATCTTACCTCTTTCTGCTCATCTATGACCTTTATTCTGCATCTTTCTGATCAATTCTGACCTTTATTTTGCTTCTTTCTTATCTTTTTTGCCCGGGACCGTGGGGGGAGCCTCAAGGCCCCTGCGCTCCCAGCTGGCGCCCTGCCTCCTGTGAGAGCCAATATTGCTCTCACAGACAGGGACCTGATAAACTTGTAGCTCCCTGCCTGTGAGAGGAATCCTTTTGTCTGTTTCCCTGATTCCGCTTCCAGTAGGCGAGAGCATTTTTAGGCCTTCGCTTGCTGAAAGCGGAGTATTTGCTCTGACGTGGCGGGAGCTGTCAAAGCTCCTGCCAAGTCACAGCAAACAGCTAGGTCCTGGGGGTGGGCACCCCGAGCCATAGCAGAAGCTGGCCCTGGGGGTTGGCGGTGCCCAGGGCCATTATTAGCTACAGCAGGGGGGCTGAGTGGCTTGCTCTTTCTGTGAGAACGGGCCGGTCCCAGGGAGGTGGTGGTTCCTGGGGCCATATATAGCCCAGGAGGAGGACTGCATGGCCCTCCCAGTTTTCATTACATTTTAATACCCAAGGAGATAGTGATCTTCGGGGTCTGGGGGTTGACTTGGCCCCACATTGTTTTTAATTTAGCCCTGCAGAAGTCGTGGTCCCTGGGGATTGAACCTGCTTCAGGAGGGGGTCCATACCGCCCCCCTCCAAATGGAAAACAAAGTGGTGGTGGTGATCCTCAGGGCTTAAAAAAGCCTCAGGAGGGGAGCCCCATGCACCCCTCTTCATTTATCAATTCTGCATGCCCCCGGACCTGGCCCGCCCGGGGGCTAAATGCTAGCAAAATGCGGGACCCCGCAATTAAAAAAAGAAAATTCGGCAGGAGCTACGGATCTAGTCCGACTCATGCTGAAAAATCAACAAAAAAGTATTTTTTGCCCCAGGAAGGGTCCCGCCAATAGGCTTAGGGGCATATTATCAACAACTCGTGGAAGTTATCGCAAACCGCGATTAGCGCGGTTTTTCTTATCGCCGTCGAACGCCGGATTTCATCGCTGTGTTAGCGGACTATTATCAACGCGCCGCTAACAGGCGATAGCTTCCTTCTGCACCGGAAATGGATGGCGATAAATGTTGCGCGCCGGCGATAAAAAAACACACGTAAACGCGAAAAAAATAGCGATGGGCCAATTAGCGGCAGAATCTGCTCGCTAATTGGCACCAGGCCTGCAGTTTTTCGCATTTTCCATGGGAAAATGCACAACAAAAGGCCCGCCAAGCTGGGGGAGAAACTATACAAAATGGAGAATACCAGAGGAGACATGGAGGAAGCTGGGCCCAGTTCGGAGGCCAGAAACAACCCACCAGAGACCCAGGAGGACCAGCCAGAGACCCAGGGGAAGGCCAAGAGGAAGAGGAACCCCAAGTTCAGTACACTTGAAAACCAGGTACTGATTGCAGAGGTGACTGCACACGAGCAAGAACTGTTTGTCACCACCACAGTGCCATTGTCAAGAAAAAATGCAATATGGCGTGACATTGCCACCAAGGTTAATGCAGTCGGAGAGAGGAAGAGGACAGTGGAAGAGTGCAAGAAGCGCTGGACTAACGCAAAACGCAAGACAAAGGATAAAATAGCAGCCAACCTGAAGGCAGCATTGGTGACTGGAGGTGGCAGTCCAGCCCCACAGCAGGACCTGAATGAGTTGGAGCTGCAGGTGGCCTCAGTCATCAGTGATGCGACGGTGGTCGGAGTGCCGGGTCAGGATAGTGCTGATTGTGAACAGACACAGCAACAACAGGGTGAGTAACAACCATTGAGTGGGTGGACGGGGTGGATGGGCCCAATGGCACTCATGCACAATGAAACAAATTGCATTGCATACCCACAATTACTGTGGATCATGTCCCAGATACCCCGTGCATGTTGACATGGACACATATCACCTGCCTCACCCAAAACATTGCAACACACATATTGCTGGGCACACAGACGCAGAAATGTGCACAGAAAATAAAGCCCAATAGAGTCCAAGTTCAACATCAGACCACCAAATCAGGCCAACATCAAATAGCAAAGTGCCACATTAGCCGGAGATGCGGCAGGGTGGTTAAATGCACCATCTGCATCATCACAACACATATCCAATTCCTCGGCACAAGGCTGCATCACACTGATGCACAAATGAGTATGCACTGTGAATGTGACAGATCACGTGCACCAGTAGGCATGCCACCAGCAATGTCAGCACACCTGCAACGTCAGCACACCTGCAACATCCTGCATGTGTCTGACTCGTGTGCAAGGTTGTGAATGTGTATCAAAGTCCCCCTTGAGGCACATGCACAGTCATGCACACAAGTCAGACACACGTGCACAATGTAGCAGGTGTGCTGACATTGCTGGTGGCATGCCTACTGGTGCACAAGATCTGTCACATTCACAGTGCATACTCATTTGTGCATCAGAGAGATGCGGCCTCTTGCAGAGCAATTTGATATGCGTGATGATGATGCAAGGGGGACAATGTGACATCCACACGCATCGCTAAGCAATATGCCCACTTGCCTGTTCATGAGATGCAGTTCTGTGTCCAGCAAGTGAGAAAGTATCTAGTGAGTCAGCATCCCGGAAACACATGCATATGTCACAACAAAGTGACCATTATGTCTGGGTGGATTTTGCGTAGTTGTGCCATGCAAAGCTCTGCGGAATGTGAATTAATCCACGCAAGCACGCAGAAAATCTGCAAACATGCGGAATTGCTTGTTGTGCCGGTTCGCAATGCCACTGTCCTGTTTGCAAATGCTGTTTGCATGCTTGGGTGGAAATATCTCGCAAACACACATAATGAAAGCACGAACAAGGACAAAAATACGCACAGCTGCCGAAAGTGGAAATTCTGGGAATCCTGCGTTCTCCATGGAGCGCTAAATTACACAAACGCAAATAATTCCGCGGCTGGAACAGAATTCACTGCCCAGGCCTAGTGACCATGTAGGCCAATGGCCAAAATATGCACATCACCAAATGCACACAAACTGAAGACTCAACTCAAGGGGCAATGGTATGCAATGAGCAGGGGGGCAATGCCTGCAACACCACAGTACGTCGACAATGCATATCAGGAATGTGTCTCACAAATATGTCCTGCATGCTTTGCAAGACAATTTACAACAGACAAAGCTATCTAGATGCACATCATTCAAATTATCATCAGCAAATACTTGCAGAGCACCTGGCAACCCTAATGCATCCCCGCGTCGGCATCGCCAATCAGGGCAGGGAGAGAGGTCTTAACTATGGCATGCTCCAAAGAGCCATGTCTTCAACTGTCTCCAAAAGGAAAGATGGGGCATGGTTAGACCGCAGATGAATGGGGAGAGTGTCCCATAGCTTGGCCGTGTTGAGGGAGAACATGCAACCGCCTGACGGTGCTCTCTTCGTAATTTGTATCACTGCCAGAAATTGATTAGTTGACTGAAGACAACATGTTGGATGGTAAAAGGCTATAAGGGAGTGATTTGTCCTCGGACCTGTCCCCCATAGCGTTTAATGGGCTCTGCATCAAGGTCTGAACTTAATCCGTTCACCTATTGTCTGACAGCGGAGTGTTTTCTAAGGCAGGCTTGGCTGATAGCCGGCAGGGGGTGATGAAGCAGCCCAGACGCCCAATTCTGAAGCACGTGTAAGTTCCTCATGGTGGCCTTTGCAGTACCTAGGTAGAGGGAGTTCCCATAGTCAAATTGTGATCGCACCAGTGCCTGAACTATCACTCTACGTGCCTGAACCAGGAGCAGTGGAAGAACTTTCCTTATCATTACAATGATGCCAAAACATGATGCGGACAACTTAACTGCTTGATCATCAAAGTTAAGAGATTCATCTAGACTGACTCCAAATATTTCAAGATGGTCTATTGGGGTGGGGGTGGGCCCAAATGTTTAGGCCAACTTAAACCCACTTATTCCCCAGACATCCTGGAGTGGTTGTCTAAATTCTTCACCTCAGTCTTGTCTCCATTAAGCTCCAGACAAGACAGGTCCATCCACGTGGCCCCTGCCTCCATGCAGGATTCCAGAATGATTGTCGTCTTCCGTGGATGCTTTAACGCTACCACCAGTTGTGTGCCGTCCACGTATGGAATGATTTGGATTACGTAGGGTAGCACTAACTCAGCTAGGGGTCTAAGATTAACATTAAGAAGGGTTGGACTCAACAATGAGCCCTGGGGAACTCCACACAAGAGAGAGGCAGAAATTTAGAGGAGGAATTAGCCTCAAACACCTGGAATACTCCGTCCATCAGGAAGGACTCAATCCATGACAGAGCCTTACCCGAGAATCCTACCATTCTGAGCATGCCAATTAAAATGTCAGTATTTACTGTGTCAAATGCAGAGCTCAGGTCAAGTAGGCTAACAGCAACCGTCCCTCCTTGCTCGAGGATTCCCCTGATCCTACAACTGCAGCTAACATGGCTGTCTCCGCCCAATGATAACGACGTAAGCCTGTCTGGGTAGCATGTATCATGGAATGTTTACCTAGATGTACTGAGAGTATTTCATGTACTTAGACCTCAAGTATTGTGCAGGTCCCAGGGAGCAGAGAGATTGGACGAGAATGGCTCCATACCTCTGGAGAAATATTGGTCTTTATCCAAAGCACTCTCATCATAGGGTGTCTACTACATAGTGCAGCACACGTTGAAACAGCAAGTAGGCTCGCATTGCCAAGGTCCCTAAAGGGGTCCATCCTCACACATAACTAATCGCCCACTAAACATATGCACATGTGCAGTTCCCTGCAAAGCTGCGGGTCTGTGAGCCACACCAACAAGCCAAGTGACAGTGCATGATGAATAGCATGCCTGCAGGACAAACATATTTACACGGTGCAGGACAACTCACTGAGGTGGCAGAGTGTGGACCACCTCCTTAAAGGAGCAGGTCACACTCTGACACATCCTTGTGTATATCTAAACCCTGATGTGAACAAGACCTTTGATGCCATACAATGCACAAGTGTCCCAACACTGGCCAAGAGCCATATTCACACCAGCTC
This sequence comes from Calotriton arnoldi, assembly GCA_963921515.1. NCBI lineage: Eukaryota > Metazoa > Chordata > Amphibia > Caudata > Salamandridae > Calotriton > Calotriton arnoldi. The sequence goes on along the minus strand of CAWUFW010006809.1, from coordinate 14,413 downwards.
CCAACATCTCAGCATTCTAATTTCACAGAAGTCAAAGGCTCACTCCCTGAAATGGAGAAGGGGCATTTAACATAATACAGCAGGTGCCACTATCACACAATGCAGTGAACACACATACAAATCTGAGTCCATCAACACCAACTACTATGTGGCACAAACGGCATTACTCACACAACTGAACAGAGGACACAACAGGTGCCGCTTGTGTGTAGAAATGGCCAAAACACATTTGTCATAGCTGTAAAATGTGAGATAACAATGTACAAGTACAACCTCACATCCGTGATGTCTCTGAAAGAATCACCATTCCGAAACAAATAGGCATCTCAGCAAAAACAGGCAGAATGTACAATCTCAAGCAGTGTGCTAGTAATGCCAACCAATGCATGAGCCAACATAAAACACACTATTAAACTGTATCTCCCCTTCCCATTGCAGAGGGAGAGACAACACCTACTGTACAGCCGAGTGACCCACTCCTCACTGATGACTCGGAGGACCACCCCACCATTGACCAAGATGTACTCCAACAGGTGCTGGACTGCCTCACGAGCACATCTTCACTTGCAGGGCAAACCAGCAGCATTGCGCAAAGCCAACCCCCTGCACAAACCAACCAGCAGCAAGCAGCTCCCACCACAGCTGCCTCACAGGACCTCGAGGACCCACATCTGGCCTTCCAACGCCGTGTGCTCGAGGTCCAGCGGGAGATGGCTGAGCAGGTGCGGGTGGGCTTTGACCGCCTGGCAGCAAAACTTGATGACATACGTGGGTGTCTGAGTCCCATGCGGGACCACATGCAGAGGATCACAGACACCCACATCCCGCTCGATGCCCTCCAACGGTCCATGGCTGACATTGCTGCAGTCATGATTCTGAGACAACAACAACTATCTCAGCAGGGTGGCCCCAGTAATGTCAGTCGTGATTTGGGCAGACTCGTTCAGATTATGGAGAGCATTGAGCGGACGCAACAACAACAACAGGTTGCCACGGCTGCACACCAGCGCGATGTTGCTGCAAGCTTCCATGCCCTGTATGTGCTCATAACTGCATTGCTGCCCCAAGGTCTGGCGCCGATGGATGTCGCTGCTGCTTCCACATCCTCAGCTCCGCCCCTGATGTGTCAGTGCCCCACAGTGCTGCACCCACCATACCACCACCCACACGTGAGGCACCTGACACATCAGAGGACGAAGATGAAGATGTTGCCCCTGTGGTAAGGAGAAGGAAGTAGCATACGTTGACGCAAAAGGCCTGTACATCCTTGGTACTCGGCTTAGTATCATGCCACAGAACTCACTCTTCCACTGTCTTCCACTGTCCCCCGACAATAACCTTGGACATACACATGGACTACCATATCCATAAATTTTCTTGGCAATGAGACTGCAATCAGCCTGTGGACTGAACACTGCCTCTTCCCTTGGACCTGTTCCCACCAAAAGGCTCTGTCTGGCCCACTAACGGGCAGCCATGCAATGTGGTGTTGTATGGCCAGTACTGGTCCAGTCTTCCCCCTTGTAATGTAAATAAAAATCTACAAATCACACAGATGTTTGTTTCCTATGACCAATCAAGTATTGAAGTCCAGTTGAATTGTATGGACAGTGAATCCACAAGAAGGTCCCCCAAATGAAAAACAAGCAATGGACATGTTCCACCTGACACTGATAGGCAGGGAGATGACCGTGTATGTGTGAAATTGCTGTGCCCTCATTGCTCCAACACTACTATCTAGCTATATACAAAGTGTGCCCCATGTCCATAGAGGAAATAGGCATGTGTGCCAAAAAGTTAAAGTCCGCCGCAGGCCACAAGTAGTGTCACCCTGAACAAAAGCAAACTATTAGCTCATGGCATATCTACTCACACTCTACGGGGTGGACAAAGCCAGTTGTGATGTTGCACATTGCATGTCACATCCCAAGATGTTGCACACCAGAATCACATTGATGAGGAGACATAAGGGCACATGTCTCACATACAAATATGGAACAACAATGTCTGCCCCAGTGAAGTGGAGTTGCCAATAGTGACGCAACCCAAAGTGCAAGACGTCAATCAGACCATTCCAGTGGACAAACAATGCCTAACAATTTCAGACCCCTCTCATGCTGTAACCACTGTGAGCGTATCAGCCAATGTGTCTAGGGATGTGTGGTGCACTGCACTTAGCACATACTCAGATGCAGTGCCAACATTTCAAGGGTGGCATCCCTATGAGCCAATGAGTAAAGTAACAGTTGGGACAAGTGGCTATGACACTGTCACTACAGGGAGCAATGCAACACGTCAACCCTTGTGTGCAGCAGAACAGAGTGGCTGCAACTAAACGTCAGCTGGGACAAAAACATCACTCAAATGATTAACTGAGTCACAGAAGCCACATAGTAGAAGTGAAGTAAGTATAGCCAAAAATACAAACCCTAAATGCAAATAGTGAATGGCGTCTAACGTAAAGTCATGACTTACCCTCAGATGACTAATGTGAATCACAAACACTGTTGTGACATGTGCCGTTCACAATGGACACACAAATTAGCTACATAATGCATGGCACGGAGATTGAGCGTCCATGCACAGGAACATGTAAGTCAAACTAATCTGACGCACTACGCATCAAGTGTGCCTTGGTCTGTGCAATGTAGACGGACTCAGCACCAGGAGCATCCGAAATGCAGGGGTGTGACGCTATATGTGGTAGCGGGTGCATACATCACTCTCCATGAAGAATAACTGTTGCGACTTCAATAACCTCCCAATGTGATGTCCCTACGTTGTGGCGTAAATGTGCAACTATGTGCTGTTCAACTCCTTGCGTCACACTCCAGATGTACAGCATCACAAACAACTGTCCCTAGACTAGCCTGCAAATCATACTTGCTAACCTGTCAGACATGCAAGTCCACTGTGCTCACATCTAAGGCGCACAGACACAACACCTCCAGATAAGTGACAGGTCATGACCATAGTTACACAATACAGGACTTGTCCAGTGAACGTATGAGTCGCATACAATGGAACAAGCCACACTCCCCCACATCATCCCTGACATAAGGGCAACCAGATATCCAATGCTGTAATATTTATTTAACAGTATAACTTAGTAAACTTACCTAGACTACCACTAATCACTAGAACTACCACTAAATCTTAACTAACCATGTAAAATGAACTCACATTAACTAGCTACCCTAACTAATCCTAAACACGCAACGACATATTATACATCAAACCCGCTCCCACCCTTAAGGCACATCACGAGACTGGACAAACACATCTGACCTATACATCAACTAACTACACATGTATCCTACACAAATATTTATTTTCTTTTTTCTTTATTTCTGCACAACAAAGACATCAACCCCCCACCCAAAGGAAAAGGAAACTTATCCACAAATGACACATTAAGAAAAATTTGCTATACCTAACTTCTAATCTAACACTAACTAGACCTATGCTTAAACTACTCTACCTAATACTTACCAAACTTCACTAACACTACCTAACATCAGAACTAAAAACATTGTTGGAAGGGAGAAGAGGGGGATGTTGTCCAACATGGGGATGCGTCATGGCAGTCCAAGGTGGTTCCTGATGTCCCAAAGGTGTCTGTTCAAATATGAGAGATCACGCCGGATCTCAGTCAGTACAACATTGTTGGCACGGAGCATCCTCCTGTCACTCTCACTAAAAGGCACAACCGGATCGGCAGGTGCAGGTGGTATAGGCACTTGGGAGGGTGTGGACGCAGGGGATTGGACACCGGTCCACGCGGGAAACACCACTCACACCAGAGGGTCCGGGGATGGCCCGCCTGACAGATTGCACACACTCAGGCAACGACATCCAGGTACCCGCTCTCCGGTCCTCCCGGTACCTCCTTGCCATGTTATGGTACCCTTTCGCCACCTTCTTCACATGTCTGAAGCAGACCTTAGCCACCTGGAAGGCATGTTCCTGTCCTTGCGTCATGTTGTCTGCAAAATATCAACAATGGCAATTTTGAGTCCTTCAGACTATGTCAATGTTCACCATCAAATCTGCATAACAAGATCACTTCAACATGGGAGACAACACTGAAGCGTAACTATGTGGAGTCCAAGACTGACCTGGACACCAAAATGTAGACGTGGGGATCAATGAGTACATGCTGTGGAGACTGACATGACAGTGCATGGCATGGGACATGTACTGTCACAACCAAAATAGCCTGACACAGGCAAAAGATGGTGCCATGACACATCCTGACAGAGGGTGACATGTACAACTCATCAGAGGAGGGAGGCATTAGCCCTCCGTGTGTAGCACCAGCCCCCATCCTCCCCTGTGACACACTGCTGCATCTTCTGTACAATGCTCATGTGCAGCCCTGTGTGTCCCCCAACAACTGTGTGCAGCCCATAAAGTGAGCGCCAAGACAGGCACACTTGCACAAGTGTGCAAGGGGTCTGTGTGCAGGGGGCTTATTGATCTTTTGTGAGGTTACCCTACATGCACAGGAGCTATCCTGTGACAGCCCTACTCACACTTTCATACATGCTGCATCATGCAGCACACATGGAAACACGTTTGGTGTCTGAACGCCGACTTGTACATGTGGCACTGTTCCTCTCTCCACCATGACTATACAATAGGTGCTGTTTTGCCACTGAGAGGGTGAAACATTGTTCCATCTGAATAGTCACTCATGCATGTCTTGTATCGGCTAATCACACTCCGTAGTAAAAATGAATTAGCTGCCCTTTCCAACGCAAACTGTTACAGTGCACTCCCCATTGCTACGGCACCCTGTGGTCATGAGCGTCGGGTATGTGTTATGGCCAATGCATTCTCACAGATAGTGTTGTAGAGCCCTGCATTCTGAAATATACGGCACAGCAAAGGATGCAGAGCCACAGCATGCGGGGAAGATGCGTGTGGAGTAATGTCACCAATTGGGCCAGAGGAGACTGGACACCTGATCCCGAGTTGATCATGGAATGACCCCGAGGAGACAGCTTGACACCACCATTGCAGTGGACAATAATGCAAGTGAGATTCATTTTGCCATCTTTGAAAAGTGTCTGGGGAACGTGCCATTGATATGTTCAGCTCCTAGCTACGCACTGCCAGGTCTGTGAAGCTGGTATGCAGCATACCTCCAAAATCACTGGGCCGGACTGTGCGTGATCTCGCACAGCCTGAAAAGCACTGCCTACTAATGCATAATTGTTTACACTTGCACAGTCATCGCAGTCAAGGATGTACATGCATGACATTACATCTGATACTCATCAGCAACACCACTTACATGTCTCCTCTCCTATCATTGCGCTCTGTAGTCCACATGCATGTGCTATGGTGACAGGACACATTGTCCTAGGGGCATATTGACACGGAACAGGCGGAGGGAGGTGTTAGCTGTTGTGGCGTAAGGCCTCTCTCCGCCAATTTAGCTACACTATTCTGCACCACATCATCAGGGATATGGTGCAGCCCTGCGTTTCACTCTGCGATGGAGTCAAGTACCACAAGTCAGCGCCAACGCAGGCACCCTTGCACCAGTGTGAAAGAGTGTGTGTGTGCAGGGACGTGTTGTTAATGTACAGGAAGGTGCCCCTTCCTACACATGAACAAACCGAGAATACAAACGTGCAACACTCATGTGTGCGGCTTCATGTAGCACACATGAAAGTACTTCAATGCAGATGTTGATAATCTTCTGTGTATGTACAGGAAAGGACACATTCATGAACCAAATTGAACCATGTAATTTTTGCAAGCACATGTGTGCCGCACAAGGCAGCCCACATGTAATATAGCTATGACATTGAAAATGAAGCATAGATCCCATGATGGAATATGTGTGAACATGATATGACTGTAGTTCATTTCTGCGCTGCAGCCTATTGACACCGCATTTGTTGATATGTGGCAAAGTCAATTACAATGGTTGTTGCATTGGTACGCACACCGCAACACCCAGTGCACGCACCTTTCACGCTAAGCACAGCATGAAAGTGTGCCTTATTGACAAGGCAGCGTAACTGTGCCATGGTCATGATGCGAGGACCCTATTGACAACACAACGTCACTAAAAGTGATGTTGTTGTTGCGATTGGGGCTTGACAAAATGCCCTTGATTCCAATTTGTATCACTGACTGGTGATGGGCAAGGTCACAACTGTGAATAGGATGCATTGCTCCACCTTCTCCTACCGATTTTTACACTCTTATGACTTCCCCAATACATCTTCACACCATTGGCAAGGGACATGTGATACACACCCATACAGCAAACAAGCTACGTGGTACATTTGCCCCAGACATTCATAACAACACACTATGCCGATATGTGATGTCCATACTCACCAGTAGCGTGAGAGTCCTCGAATCGGTCGATCTCCCCCTGTGTGAATGGTTGCCGTCCATCTGTGTGACAACAAATGTAAATTTGTGTTGGTATCAGTACTACAATCAAACGTGTCATATTCATCATACCAATAATCATCATGAATGAATATGCTACGTAACTGTTGTGTTGCAGTTCATGTTGGACACATGATTGTGTCTACTTTGACTGCCATTCACACAAGACCTGTGAATGCAGAGTTGGGCCACACAAGACATTGATGCTAGCAGACATGGACATAATAGTTGTGTGACACATTTTCAATGCACCATTCTCACACGGACTTGAGATGATGCGTGCTCTGTGTATGATTGCATCCCTCCAGATCGAACAAGGCAGTTACACAGATGATGGTGGTCATTACTGCGCAAGTCGTGACTGCGACTTGCGCAGGATGGCGCTCTACACTAATGAATGGTGTGCATTGCAATTCCACCACCTTCCCTACTGTTGCACACACTGGTGTTTGATTTGTAAAGCACACCATGCCTAAGTACAACGCCTGTAGCGCCAGTTGATGTTACGGATTAATGTACTTTTAACTGTGTTGTGAACGTTTAGCAGTGTGAAGACCACATCTGGGGCATATTATCAAGCGGCAGCGTTAATTATCGCTGGACGCGCTTAGCGTGAAATGTTTTACGCCGGCTATCGCTGAAAATTATCGGCATGCTAGCGCTGTATTAACAACGCATAGCGCAATGGCGATAATTATTCCAGCGATAGCGGTGTTTTCCATGGAACATCGCTGGTTTTCCAGCGATGTTCCATGGAAAACGGCGATAACCTTGCTGATACGACCCTGTGGTCGTATCAGCATAATCCACCCCCAATGTTAAGTATACGTAAGTCAGCATTTTAGCAGACGTTACTTATTGGCGAAAAGCGCGGTTTTCGCCAAAACTAACGTCTGCTAAAATGCGTGGGCCTCCTTGTCAATATCGCGATGTGCACATCAGCGATAATTTACATGCAGTACTGCCCAGTTACGCACACTTTGCATCTCATTAGAGATGCAAAGCGAGGCGTTGGGAAAACGGGTGCGAACATGCGCTAATGCATGTTAGCACCCACTTGTAAATAGGGCAATAGTTTTATCTCCGCTTTTTTGGCTTTTAAAGCCAAAAAAGCGGAGATAAGGCCCTTGCTAATATGCCCCTTGGACGTCATACCTTCGTGTCCCACACGTCAATTTTTCATCAACTTTACAGTCATCACGTGTATAAGTAGGGTTTGTACTTACCACCCTGTAGGCCAGTCATGACTCCAGTGTAATCCAGGAGGTCCGCCTCACGTGCCAGCATGTCCTGCCAGCGGTGCTTCCACTGGCGCACAGTACAGTCCACTCCAAAGTACCTGCACATCCGTGCCCGCACACGCTCCCAACGCAGCTTCCGCACAGAGACATTGTACCCTGCCAGGATACGTCCTCCCCTCTCCAACATCAAGGGCAGGTAGAATTTAACTAACCAAAGGAAGCCCCCAATGCCCCCTCGGACATCCTGCCCGACCTGCCCACAGACGGCATCGCCCTGCACCCCTGTAAGCCCTCAACCCCAAAATTAAGATCCCTCTAAGAGTCAAACAGCAACAACCACAAAAGATAATAATCCCCAAGACAAACACCCGACAAGACTGTGGACAGGAGACAGTTAAACAATGTTAAACAAGTAAAACTTAATTTAAAATCACAATTGACAGGACACTGCAACACTCTCAAAATCTCACTTCTACAGCACACACCACCAAACACCACCTTCACTCTCCACAAACACCAGCAATGTGCTCAAAAGAGAAAGTGAAAGTGAAAGACACCACTCTGGTAGACAGGAAGCATGCATACATCACTTCCTGTGTGTTTGCGGCCCGTTTTTGAGATTGCGATAAAATTATGCACGCAAATCGGCTGATCCTCGCTAATACTCATGGTACAGTGTCTAGCGACGTTTTTCCCAGCGCGCGTATGGAAAATGATCGCGTTAACGTGTTAGCGATCAGATTTTCACAGTAACACCTATTCCATACACAGATGGAGGCTCTTAGAGGTAATTTCTCTTCAGAACCCAATGACACAATGATAAGCTTGTTTTGCAGACTGTAGGCAGCATAAATGGTATATTTGCTGTAGCATTACTGCCTAAATTGCATGTCACATAACATATGACCCCCTCAATTGCAGATGTCTACACAAATCAGTCACTGGCTCATGTGAATTGTGAGGGCACCACTCAACCGTGGTGGTCTTGAGGCGACGAGGGTGTGCGCAGTTCTGTTAGACAAGGAGCCAGGTCTCGAGGGGCTACATGTAGGTGTTCAGGGAGGGTGCGCATGTGAGTTCTGCCGGTAGCTCATTCCATGTCTTGGCTGACATGTGAGCAAAGGATCTTCCGCCGGCAGTGGCTCCGTGGATGCCAGGCATTGCTGCCAGTGATGAATTAGCAATTTGGACATACCATTAGTGTACGTGGAAGTGGATGATGCCATGGTGGTATTTTTGTCCATTGGTGTGTATGCATTTGTTGGCGTGTAGAACGTATCGGCACTTCTGCACTGTGAGACAGTGGAGTCTTACTGTGTGCTGGCTGACGTTTTCATGCCAGGGGATGCCAAGGACGCGTCTGGCAGCGGTGTTCTGTATTGTCCGGAGTTTGCAGGGTCGGCACTTGTAGATGCCGGTATTGCGTGCATCTCCGTAGTACAGTCTGCTGGTGATGAGTGCGTGGGTGACAGTCTTACTTGACTCAGGGGGATCCATTTGAGGACTGACGGAGGCTGCGGAGCCTGTTCAAGCAGCTGGATGTGACGTTGTGGACCTGTTGGTTCATGTTGAGTGATTTGTTGAGTATGATGCCTTGGGTATTTGTCAGGGTCTTCAGGGCTTGGTGTTCTTATGAGGGGGTTCAGCCACCTGGTGTTGTCCCATGCTGTAGGGGTGTTTCCAAGCACGTGGACATCTGTTTTGTCTGCGTTGATCTTCAGGCACCTGTTGCCCATCCATATAGCGACGTGTTGCATTCCTTACTGGAAGTGGAGATTTGCTGTGTTGGTGTATTTGGTGAGGTCATGGTTGAGCTGGGTGTAGTCAGCATAGGATGCGATCATGACGGCGTGTTGACGGACGGTGGATGCAGGGGGCCATGTTGATGTAGAAGAGGGCTGCGCTCAGTGATGACCCCTGTGTGACTCCGCAGCTGATTCTCGTGTGATTTGAGATGTTGGGTGGCAGTGTGATCCTTTGCCTTCTTACAGTGAGGTATGATCTGATCCGGGCCATTTCTGTTACTTGTATGTCTTGGTTGTGAAGTCTGTAGACTTGTGTGCGTTGGGAGACGTTGTTGGAGGGTGCAGGGAACTCACGCAGGATCAGGTCTGCGGAGTAGCTGGGGGCAAGGAGGGTGTGGATGTCGTCTGTGGTGGCAAGTAGGGCAGTCTCAGTGTAGTGGTTGCTTCTGATTCCACATTGTGATGTGTCGAGGATAGCGTTCTCTCGGATGATTCGTGTCAGTTACCCGTCGACATTTTCCACAGTGACTTTTGCAGCAAAGGGGAGGAGCGAGATGTGCCACTTGTACTTGGGGTTGGTGTGGTCACCCGTGGGCTTCTTGAGCATGTGCATGACTTATGCGCGCTTACAGTCATCTGGGAAGGTGCGGGTTTTGAATGGGTTTTTGACATTGCATCATCGTTTCAGTGCGATGGCTGACACGGCTCTGTGGTTGATGTGAGGGGGCAGGGGTCTGTCGTGGCCCCCGAGTGGATGCCTTTCGTGTTGGAGCCGGTGTCTTCAGCCGTGACTGGTGTCAATTTTGGGGATGGTGTGCTGGTTGTTGTCTCAGGGGGCATGTGTTCCGTCTGTTGCGTTCCGTGTGTGGTCCGCAAAGTTGTCGTAGTGGTGTGTGATCTTGAGTTCGTAGTAGTTTACAGGTTTCTTGCTGATGACACCCTATATGGCATCTTGGACCCCATTTCACTCACGAGGAGCAAATTTACCCACATTTCACACCCATTTTCATATCATACCCCCATTTCACGCCCAGATTTCATACCTCGCCCCCATTTCATGCCCGAATTTCATATTTTACCCCCATGGCACGCCCGAGTTTCATATTTTACCACCACTTCACACCCGTTTGTCGTATTTCACCACCATTCCCCAGCCTTAATATGATATTTTCACACAGAAGAGACATTCAAAATCACTATTTGCCACATACGACCACCTGAAAAACATGGGTTTGCGCTGTGTACACACTATCATTCATGATTTACAGAACAAATGCACATTGAATAAGAATTTGTAGGCCCAGTATTCACTACATGAGGCATCAGGTTTAGCACAATTGTCACACTGAAAGGCATGTCGGTACTGAGGGGACATACAGACCATGAATGGACTGTTGTGTGATTAAGTTCACTTATTGTGCTATGTATTATTTTCATGGTGTTGTACTTATGCAGGAGTGATACATGCAGGCGGGGTATGTTTCTTCAGTTTGTTTATTGGCACAAACTGTGATTGTGCTAATTTTCAAAAGGACATATTCATATTTGTGACAGTCACAATGTGCTGTGGTCATGAGAAGAAATTGTTGATTATTCTGTCTCGTCGGGCGGTTCCTGCTGCAGTGGCTGTGTGGTGTGCTCCACGTGCCTCATCTTCCTCATCTTGCTGGTCATTGTCCGGTGCAGCAGGCACTTGGATCCAGGGGGCATTGGTGCAGCACACATATGTTGTGCAATACACAACATGCTAGGATCATTTTGTTGACCATTTCTGGCTGTACAGCAGTCTGCCACCTGTGATGTCCAGGCAACGGAAACGTGACTTCAGCACGCCGAATGTGCGCTGCACGATGGAACGGGTGCGTCTGTGTGCAGCATTGTACTGCCTCTGGGCCTGGGTGGTGGGATTTCGTAGGGGGTCATCATCCACGGGCAGAGTGCATATCCTTGGTCACCTGTAACATGTGATAGTGAAATGTGTGCATTAGTCATTATGCATACTGTGTTGGCAGTGTAGATAGTTTGGTGTTGTGTGATATGTGCACATTTCTGTATCGGGTTAGCCATGTGTCGCTTCTGACTATTTGGCAGCATCAATGTTGATAACATTGCATCACAGTTGATCCTCCCCCAGACATTTTGATTGTGTGTGCTGCGCGGTTGCATCACTGGCACTCATACTGTGCAACACTGTTGAGCCGATCTGCGCATGTCTGCAGGATTTACACATAGACCAGCATGCACCCTGCCTCTCCTCCCGTCTAGTGGTGGCACTAATCCACCCTCCTCGCAGTCAACGCCATGTGAACGTTCAATTGCCAGGAGTAAGCCTGGGCGTAGTTCGCGAGTAGCGCTACGCGAAGCTACGTGAAGTGCAGTTCGCACTACGCGAGCTACGGATAGCACTACGCGAACTGCGTAGTGCGCTGTTCGCAATGATTGCACAGTGCCGGATGCTTGTCCGCACTGTGCAATCATTAAAAACGGCATCTTGCACAGTGCGAGCTGTCTTACTGCCGCTCGAGTAGATTTTTACTCGAGCGGCAGCTTTCTCAACGCGGACTGGTAGTTTCTCATCGCGAGCGGTCGCGAGCATACGCGACCACTCGCAGTGAGAAACCTGACCTCCCCGCGTTGAGAATCTCGCCGGGAGGTTTATTTTCCACGCTCGCGATCGGCAACTTGATGTTGCTGATCGCGAACGAGAAAAAAGTCTCACCGGGATGTCATCTTGCTTGCTCGCGGTCGCCAACTTGACGTTGAGGACCGCGAGCAAGCAAAAATGACCGCTGCACTACGCTACGCTGCGCTAAGCGTGTTTGCACTGTGCTACGTGCAATTCGCGTTGTGCGAAGTAGCGCAAACTTCGCCAGCTACGCGAGCGTAGCGTAGTACTTCGCCCAGGGTTAGACAGGAGGCCACGCCAGACCCAGCTCACATTCAGTACTGCATCTGCTGCTGTCGCCAGACCTGCGACACCACACAACACATGCAAATTTATATCCAGAACTGCCACAAAGCAACTGTCAGCACCCCCTCACCTGCAGGGCCCACTCAGGGCAGGGATGCTTTGCACACACCATCAACATCATCACACACCACAACGTCCACTTCCTGGACTACGTCCTCAGTCCAGAGTGGAGCCTCCAAATCACATGCCACGACTACTCAATATGCATTGCACTGGGGAAATGTTTGCTGACATCAGACTGTCCAGACACTTCACCACGCTGATACACAAGGCAGGGCACACCTTTGCACACTTTTTAGCTTTTGTCATGTTAATACACCTGATGAACCAAACTGAACAGACATGTATTGGACATCAACACATACACTTCCTCATTGGGCAACCGCAAGAGACCCAACACAACTGACGGGACAAGTTAAAATATGTGTAGGTGAGTCACAGAGGAGATGCTACACACCACCATCAACAGCAGCACCCACAACGCTGCAGTCAACTCCAATAGTGCTAAATGTTGATTTCCTGACATATGTCTCCTGCTGCACATACACACTTGGCCCACTATGCGACTCCAACATACAACGTGCATTATTGCCACCTTGCTCACCGCCAGCCTCAGAGTTGGCAGATGCATCTGCTGACACATGGAGGGGAACTTGTGCAACATTGGGAAGACCAGGATGGGTTACCAGCAAGAAGGACACCAAGCTTATACTCTCCCTCACCAATGCCCACACACCAGACTGGGCTACCAGTAAGGTTGTCTGTAATTTGCTACATGGATGGTCAACAGCTGGGGGTACTCTACGCAGCAGACCCTTTAGTCCTCATCCTCATACCCAATACATCTGCATGTGGCATCAACTCCTGCACCAACGCCTTTGGCGGCCCCCACAAGTCTAGGTACATATGCAACATATTTGATTCCTCCCTCTTCATGGACCAACATGATTGTGGATTTTAGGCGTGTGGTGTGATCAGTTAGTACTTACCAACAAGCACTGCATTTCCATATGTGCCATTCTGAAAGTGCTGGTTTATGATGCAGTGTCGGAAGATGAATGCATCATGCACACTCCCTGGGAACTTGGCTATGACATTGGTGAACAGTCCACGGTGGTCCACTATTGCCTGGACATTCATGGAATGTGTGTGCTTTCTGTCGCGGAATATGTGTGCGCTGTCCGCTGGGGGCACAAATAAGAGATGTGTGCAGTCAATTGCACCCAACACCTGTGGGAAGCCAGCAATGGCGTGGAAGCCTTGCTTGATCTCAATCTGCTCCTGCACAGTGTTGGGGAAGTGGAGGTGCTGGGGCATCAGGCTAAGTATGCCATCCAAGACAGTGGGGAGGAAGATTGAAAAGGCTGCCTGTGATACACCTCCGACTCTGGCCATTGTTGGTTGAGAGGTCCCAGAGGCCAACAGGTGCAGCACAGCCAGCAGCTTTGTCTGCGGAGGGATGTTGGTTCTCCGCTCTGTTGGTGGCGTCAGCCTGTGGGCTATCAGGTTGAGGATGTGATTGATGGATGTCCTTTTGAGCCTGTAGTGGGCTATGACGTCCTCTGGCGTTAAGTCAGCGAGGCTGGAGACGTCTGCACAGTACCCGCTGTCTTCTTTGTCGCTGCCTTGGTGGTGGTCCTGGGGGTGGTGGCATTGGCAGTGGTTGTTGTTGCCTTCGTGGAACTCCGATCTGCATGATCACTACCTCCATGGCGTCTGTGGCTCTTCTGATGGGGCTATGGCCTTGTCTCCTTATATAGCTCCATTTCTCCCCAGTTTAAGTCATGTTTTTATCTGGTGTTACAATCCTGGTGCTAACGGGGCTTAGCGCGATTTTTTGTCGCTTCGCGGAGTCCGAGGCATCTTTGTTAATAGTGCGGTGTTGTGTTCGCGACTTTTTTGTGTCGCTTTGGTGAGGAACGCCTACTTTGCATGTCATTAGCGCTAAATATCGCAGGCATGCAGGGCGATGTGAAATCCCGCCGCTATCGCTGGAATACTGTCGCTAACAACTGTTATCGTCAGCTTGGTAATAGTGC